>HG995328.1:7114220-7847840 GCA_905333045.1 Lysandra bellargus
TTACCAGTATACTGCCGCTTAGGCTTATCGCTTAGGCCAATGATCGCTTAGACTTAAGATATTTTGATTTATACCACACTTGACAGTACACTGATATTTTTTAGAAACACTACCAATATGTATCCGTGATGCCGACCTGCAGATAATTTCAGATCGGTGGGGAACCTAGAAGATCTAGAAGTGTCTATCGTCGCGCCGTCTGGTGGAGATAAAAAGTAAGAAAACCTCTCATTAAAATTTTGGTGTTGCGTTAGAGCTGGGTCGAAAATATTAATTAACTATTCAAGAAGAATAATCAAAAGCACAGCTTATACTAATAACTAAAAACAAATTTCGAGAAATGTCCAAGTAAAAAATCACAAATTCGTATGTGGAGACAAAGAGCGCTATGCATTAGAGAGCAGAAAATTAAGTGTAAAAAAAAAACAATTTAGCGGTAAGACCGCCTATATTTTGTACGGATTCTTTTAGCGTGTTTCTTCTGTAGTTTAGTTTTTGCTACAAATAAAAAAAATCTGTTCTATTCTAAAACCCCAATTATTTTAAAAGTAAAAGACTGGAGCCGTAAGAGCAGGGCTTCATAACGTTATCGAATAACAGAAAAAATATCGTACGTACCGTTATTTTCATAATGGTAGCCAGATTAACGTTATTTTTTTAACGAGTATTCTAGTAAAATAACGTTATATTTACCGTTATTATTATAACGTTATTTTTTTCGTTATGGCATAACAAAAAAATAACGTTATAATAATAACGGTAAATATAACGTTATTTTCTGGTATCAGGTATGCGATCGTGCACGGTGCACCAAATCTCACTCATATTTAAAATGTAATAAGCGTTATCTGTGAAAATACAAAGAAAAAATACACCTTAAAAGCGTGATTATGTTTAGAAAATTTTCCCGCCTGTCATGACTTTCTTGACGGACTATAACGTTATCAAAGAACATATATTTACCGTTATAAATCCTATATAACGTTATAACATTTACCGTTATTAAATACATTTATAACGTTATTTCTAGTATCGGTTAAATTTTCATAACGTTATCTATGCCCTTGAAGCAATAACGTTATGAAAAAATAACGTTATTTGAAGCCCTGCGTAAGAGTTAAGTTTTGCGTTAAATTTAATACAATAAATATTTTTCCTTATATTATAATTTATAAGGCAAAATGGCAGATATTTGTTAAATTGGCAGCACTAAGCCCACGTGTCAAATTTGACGGTTTGCTGCGAACCGTCAAAACTGTCAAATTCACACGAAGTGAAGTAGCTGCATACGAGTTTGACAGCTGTCAAACTCGCCTACGCCACAGGGCTTCAAATAACGTTATTTTTTCATAATGTTACTGCTTCAAGGGCATAGATAACGTTATGAAAATTTAACCGATATTAAAAATAACGTTAAAAATTGATATTAATAACGGTTAATGTTATAACGTTATATAGGATTTATAACGGTAAATATATGTTCTTTGATAACGTTATAGTCCGTCAAGAAAGTCATGACAAGCGGGAAAATTTTCTAAACGTAATCACGCTTATAAGGTGTATTTTTTCTTTGTATTTTCACACAAATCTCGCAAAAAAAGTGGGCTGCGAGTGAGATTTAGTGTACCGTGCACGATCGCATACCTGATACCAGAAAATAACGTTATATTTACCGTTATTATCATAACGATATTTTTTCGTTTATACTTATCGAAAAAATATCGTTATAATAATAACGGTAAATATAACGTTATTTTACTAAATATCGTTAAAAAAATAACGTTATCTGGCTACCATTATGAAAATAACGGTACGTAACGATATTTTTTCTGTTATTCGATAACGTTATGAAGCCCTGTTAGTATCTCCATGTAAATAACATGCGTGTAGGTCTGGAAAATATTTTTTAAAAAAAATTTTAAACTTGAAAGTCGTAAAAGGTGATATTGAGAAAATCGCATTCAAACTTCGACACCCAAAAAAAGTATGTTATTGTAGGAAGTTACATAGATATCATGTTTTTTGAGAAGTACGTTATATGGTCTTTTAAAATTTAACTTCAATTATACAATTTTATAACTCTATTCCTGTTGTTTACCACTCCAAAGTGCATGATGTAATGAAAATGCCCAAGATGGTTTTTATTAAATATTTCATTTATTGTATGTTTTCTATTGGATTTTATAAAAGAATACTAAATAGAGACGTCTTCGATATTAATCCTTCAGGCCCCGCGCCGGATTGTTTATTGTATTCTATCCGTCTATCTGTCTCCAGGCTGTATCTCAGGAACCACTATATCTAGACTTCTGAAATTTTCACAGATTGTGTATTTTTGTTGCCGCTATAACAACAAAAATAGCAAAAATAAAATAAAATGAATATATTTTAAAGGGCTCCCATACAAAAAAACCTATTTTTTTTTGCCCTTTTTGCTCGATATCGATAATGGCAACAGGTAGGCACTTGAAACTTTCACAAAATCCTCAATTAAATGTTTACGTTAATTGTTAAATTAAATTGAAATTAAAATTTATGGGAAATCCCATACAAAAAACCTTATTTCGAGTCCGACTCGCACTTGGCCAATTTTTATAGTTTTCCCTTTATGTGGCTATTAAACCCTAACTCTGTGACAAATTTCAGGTCTCTGAGTTTATAGTTCTAGTTCTATTTTGATGATCTTGAGTGAGTAAGTGAGTTATAAATGAGAAACTTTGCTTTAGCTTAACTTCGGAACTTAATGACCTCTAGAGATTCTCAAATAGGGACCTAAAATGCGGTGAAATGGTTCCTGTAAAGGATGGTACGGCAGTGTTCGCTTCGCGCTCTACTTGGCGGGGGCACTACCGTGCCCCCAGATATTCTAATCAATATTACCGATTTTCAGCTTGGTACAAATTACTAGTAGTATAACAGTAGATACCGTGCCGACAGAAAGCCGCAATCGACTCTCGACTGCATCACCGACAATAAAGTCCCTTTTTTACTAAACTTTAAGATATATTTTAACCTATAAAAAAATCGTTTTTAAAACCTGTGTCTTTGTCATATCAAAATTTAGAGTATGTTTATTAATATAGAGCAAAAAAAGGAAAAATGATTTTTTTTTACACTTTACTTTAAATGCGTTTATCTCGGAAACTAAAACCCCCCATAAGGTCCCTTTTCCCAGATAACGTCACATTTGTGACTTTGTCATTTGTGACTTTGTCATTCAATCAAGTCAAGCTGAAGTCTGAACCACAGATTAAGGATTGGACCTCATTGGTCTGAAGCTCTGAACTCTGAAGTTCAACTCTGAACTTGACAGGTGAATTTCTGAAGGCTGAAGCCTGTTGATTAGTAACTAAATGGCGTATGGGACATGGGTAGACAACTATCGGTAATACCAGGGAATACCATAAATAATGAGGGATTTTCTTAACTTTTTAATTTGATTGTCAAACAGTTTCCATTTTAGTAACTAGATGGCGTATGGGTAGACAACTATCGGTAATACCAGGGAATACCATCAATAATTGCTACAAAGCTGGGCAAAATAATGTAAAACTGGATACTTGAGACTCAAACAATCGATCGAGAATGCCGCATCTTACTCTAACAAATGTGAAATGACGTTGTTAGAGAAGGACGTGGCATTCTCGTCCGATTGTTTGAGTCTCAAAACGGTTTCATAGTAGGCCTGCTTGAGACAGACAATAAGACATCGAAGTCTTAGAAATGGGTCCCTTTTTTAACTTTTGGGTACGGAATCTTAAAAGGTATGCATGTTTATCTAAAGACTTCGATATAAAACTAATAACTCAAAGGCCGAAAGGGGTTGAAATCATCCATGATTACGAAAAACTTTTACTATGGGACCAACTCAATTCGGCAAAATAATCAGCTGTTTGGCAAAAGCGTGACTAGGCAATTATTTCCTAGTTAAAATTCCCATAGTAAAAGTTTTTCGTAATTTATTTTGCCGAATTGAGTTGGTTCCATTTCGTAATCATGGATGATTTCAACCCCTTTCGGCCTTTTAGTTATTTTTGGTAGTCTCTGTTTTATTATTAATTATCACTTTCATTCTTTTAATAGTATTTAAATACCTACCAAAATACATCGATATCGTCGTAATAATATGGTAATAATTAATCGACACCGAAGATAGACCGGACATCACTAGACCGTGTACCGTTGACACTATGCTGACAATGTAGTGTCATTGAAGTTGGCGACATAGGTTTCCATATAAACGGCGCTACATAACACTTCTCCTCATCTTTCTGTTCTGAGGGTTTAAGATATATTTTTGATTTATGTCACACTTGACAGTACACTGATATTTTTTAGAAACACAACCAATATGTATCCGAAATGATCCGAAATGCCAACCTGCAGATAATTTCAGATCGGTGGGGAACCAATAGAAAATCTAGAAGTGTCTATCGTCGCGCCGTCTGGTGGAGATAAAAAAAAAGAAAACTCCCCAATACCGATCAATTTCTGTCAGAGAAAATCTGACAGGTACTCACAATGACACAAATTTATAACTTTGCGCATGCGCAATGTGCATTGAAAAACCCAATGAAAAACCAAACGAATACGACTATAGTGCGTTTCATCGAATAGTTCCTTTGCCGTCATGTTGGCATCCCTGTCTGTCAATAATGTAAACAAGGTTGACATGCTCTTCGAGTTTTACCGTGATTTCCTGAGAAAATCATGCCGTTAACATTAAAGAGTGGTGAAAGAATGATGGTGCTAAGAGTGAAAGAGTTTTGTGAACGTGAAAAACGTAACTAGGCCCCAATAAATCCATTAAACTCGGGTTGCCGCCATTACGGCTTAGTGAAATAGGGTTACCAGCGTCAGTTTAATCACCCTTAAACACAGTAAAACTTATGAATACATGCAGAGCGTGTCTACCGTGTTTACGTTATTAACAGAGAATGCCAACATGATGGCAAAGGAACTATTTGATGAAACACACTTCTAGTAACGAAAAGTACATACACGCGAACGAAGGCGCGGGTAAAAGCTAGTACAATAATAATATCAGGGCGAGCCAAGCGAGCACTAGTACTTCTCACAACCTGTACATTTTGTGGTACACTTTACGGACGCCACTTCACGCCTATTGATTTGTGCTTTAACATAGTACTTACATGTAAACGTGTTATCATCAGTCAGTGAAGGTGCGATGACGCGAGCGGCGAGCCCTCACAAAGCTCGGCTTTGAGCTAGTAAATGCGAATGTGACTTTGCTGGTTACGCCTTCACACATAAGGTACTAAGCGGATCATCATAAAACTTTCATAGATACACGTTGTCTGGAACTCTGGAGTATGGAGAAGGACATAGGGTACCTTTTATCCCAGGAAAAAGAACGGTCCCTGAGGGATAGATGTTAACGTAGGCAGAGCCGCGGGCGAAAGCTGTTAGAATTATGTACAATTTTCTTTAAGTGCATTTTGTGATAACATATTATCTCCCCTAATTTAAGATAGCACAGTAAGGGTAATGTGGCAACATTAATTTGCATTAGTGCCAACATGACGGCAAAGGAACTATTTGATGAAACGCACTATGATTAGTATTGAAAGAATCATGGCCAAATTTGTATAGGAGCTGGACTCGACTTTTATTTTTGATGTCCCAAAATAAACTATAGTTAGATTTGGTTGTTCTTATGCTCTAAACATAATTCCGTTTGAGAATTATGTCTAAATAGCCACGATTTTTTATAATAATTAATAACGTTTACAATTATTTTGAGGTTAGACTTAAGAACTACCTTTTTTCCGACTGCGGTGTAGCCTACAAGTGTATATTCGGCGATCTCGTTTCTAATTATTTCAATTTTTCCTAGAGTATTGGCCAAAAAATAGAACGAATGCGAATGATCGCCGGCTGTCAGAACATAACGAAACTAAAATATATTGATCTTCTTTTTGTGGCTATTTATAAACACATTTCTAATGATTTTCGATGCCTTAAGATATTAGGGAATTTTTGCTACTAATGGCATATCGGGACGCCACCACCCACCTGGCAGGGCTTCATAACGTTATCGAATAACAGAAAAAATATCGTTACGTACCGTTATTTTCATAATGGTAGCCAGATAACGTTATTTTTATAACGATATCTAGTAAAATAACGTTATATTTACCGTTATTATTATAACGTTATTTCTTCGTTATGGCATAACAAAAAAATAACGTTATAATAATAACGGTAAATATAACGTTATTTTCTGGTATCAGGTATGCGATCGTGCACGGTGCACCAAATCTCACTCATATTTAAAATGTAATAAGCGTTCTCTGTGAAAATACAAAGAAAAAATACACCTTAAAAGCGTGATTACGTTTAGAAAATTTTCCCGCCTGTCATGACTTTCTTGACGTACTATAACGTTATCAAAGAACATATATTTACCGTTATAAATCCTATATAACGTTATAACAGTTACCGTTATTAAATACATTTATAACGTTATTTCTAGTATCGGTTTAATTTTCATAACGTTATCTATGCCCTTGAAGCAATAACGTTATGAAAAAATAACGTTATTTGAAGCCCTGCCACCTGGTACGATTTGGCCATTGTTCATAGCTGAAATAGGAGGGTGACCGGTGTGGTGTGAACACGATGAGTGATTGGACAGTACTAGTCATTGGACGCAGTATAAGCAACCATAATAATATGGTTTTTTTATGCTTTGTCCGATGACTGGTACTGTCCAATCACTAGTCGAAGAATAAAATGTAGATAAAAAGTTAAAACGTGCATAAAAGTTAAAACAGAAAATTAATCAGTCACTGCACATTGACAGTAGTCGAATGTCACGCTGTCGGTGTCAACTGTGGTGTCAACTGTCAAATGTCAATTTATCTTTTGTCAAAAAGCGACGTTTCAACTTTCGAGTTCATAAAATTTGAAAAAGTTAGAATACGTAGCCGTGTAACAAAATAAATTAGAGAGAAATAATAATAATTTTGTACGCTAAAGGAAAGGAATAATATCCACTTTATTAGAATGTCGTCTTTACCTATCGTCTCCATCACTCGTAGAGAAACTTTTAGTGCCTGCCACAGGTTACACAGGTAGGTACCCAATGGATATATAAAGTATTACTAATATTAAATAATGCGTTTATAATTATAGTCCTCATAATGTACTTCGTACACGTAGAGTGCATACCTATTGTGTGTGATTATTTATTGCATGCATAAGTAGTTATTTTTTTAATGATCCTGTCTTATCACTTCTATGTCTATGCCACCCTTGACCTTAGAATAATTGTTTCTTTATTTCTGATAAATTAATGACACCAACAGAGGTTATCACAAAAACTTAACAATTAGGTACCTATTTGTAGTTTCTGCTCATGAATGAGTTTTTTCAGCCCTTTTCTAAGTGATGAAGAAAATGCTAAATTATACGGAAAGTGTAACAACCCTAATGGACATGGACACAATTATGTTGGTAAGCAAGTTTACTGTTTAATCCTTTGATCGCAGATTCTTGGAAATCTATTGTTCTCACAGCCATAATAAATGTGGGCGCTTGGGAGTTGAAGTGTTAATAGTTTTATCATAAATGTGGAATAAAAAGCAACCACTTAAAACGACTAATGCTAAAAGTATTATAATTTTAAAACAGGTTTATTTTTTACTTTCACTTTTTTATTCCAAATTAAATTTCTTAATTTATTCCAGTTTTAGTAACAGTGAAAGGTCCAGTAGACAGCCAAACAGGGATGGTAATGAATATATCTGATCTCAAGATTTACATGCGGGATGCTATTTCAATACCCTTAGATCACAAGAATCTGGACCAGGATGTGCCATACTTCAAAAATGTGGTAAGTATTATTTAAAAATTAAAATATCGAGTAGTCTGTGTGGTAAAGCTCAGCATTGGTTACATAATTGGGTAAATACCCAATTATTATCAAATTTCGAAATTTTATTCCCGAGTCATTAGTTCTGAGTCATATGCATTAACTTATGTAAGTCTTTTTTTTATTTTAATGTACGCGGTCTTTACTAATGTTGTTTAAAAATAAAACGTATTACCTCTAAAGAAAAAAAGATATGGCTACTTTGTTACCGTTAAAGTCATTCCCTCACCTTGTCCCTTAGGACAAAAAACATTACTAATATGCCTATTCATCTCAAACATATCAATATTTTTTATAATAAAACGAGCATTTGCCCGCGGCTTCGCTCGCGTTAAGAAGTATTATTATATACAAACTATGATCCCCTATTTTCACCCCTTGGAGGTAGAATGGATCGAAATCCTTTCTTAGCGGATGCCTACGTCATAACATCTACCTGCATGCCAAATTTCAGCCCGATCGGTCCAGTGGTTTGGGCTGTGTGTTGATAGATCAACATGTCAGTCAGTCACCTTTGAGTTTTATTCTGGTTTTATATATAAAGATTATGCTAATACGTTAGAAAGAT
Source organism: Lysandra bellargus (assembly GCA_905333045.1). Classification (NCBI taxonomy): domain Eukaryota; kingdom Metazoa; phylum Arthropoda; class Insecta; order Lepidoptera; family Lycaenidae; genus Lysandra; species Lysandra bellargus. Next base: position 7,122,686 of record HG995328.1, read on the forward strand.
GTTTGTTATTGTCTATAAAAACTTCCATCTAACTACAAAGAACCTATAAAAACAATGATTTGATTTTTTATATGTCCCGCCAAATAAAATCATTCCCTCACCCTATTACGAATCCTTAAGCTTTTATTACCTGGCAACAGTGATGTTCCTAACGGCTATATTTTCATAGCGCGCTAGATGGAATACGCTACATTTTTCAAACGCGCTATTTTTGACGCTACGTTATAACGAATAAAATCTCGATTCGTTCAAGCGCGATAGTTTTCACGCTACGTTATAACGAATGATACGTTATAGCGATCGATTGGACACGTTGTAAAGTTACCGACGTTATTGAATTCTTTCGCTAGTAATAATTATAACGCGGTGGGTGAGTTAATATAATATAACGTGTTTGTTAGATAACTTAGAATAATATAATCGTTTGAAGGCATTATTATTTATTTGGTTAACAGCACAATGTGTAAAAAAATAATAAAAGCTACATTTATAGCGATCATTACCTCACGTTACATGTATTAAGCATTTTAGTATATAATATGTAGATAATTAATTTGTCTTTTAATGCGTTTTTGGGAGTAAAATGACAAATGTTTATTTGAAATGGAACAAGTAAATTGAGGTTATGTGCTGGTGTTTTTGTAGTTTTAGTTAAAATTCGTCATTCCCTCATCAAACTTAATGGTGGAATTTATAGATAACTTCAATGAAGCGATAATTATGGGGGACCACCGCATAATTAAATTATATTAATATTAGTACTATCAAAATTCACTCATAAGTACTTATCAAATTATTTCAATAATTTTTGTATTTTTAAGATCACCGAATTTCGAAATTTCTTGATAATTATTAATTACCCAATTATGCTAGTCCACCAGTACCACCACTATTTCAATATATTTAATCATACTATTTTTCTTCCAGGTAAGCACCACAGAAAACCTAGCTATATACATTTGGGACCAACTTCAGAAGCTAATGGACAAGCCTGATCTTCTACATGAGGTAAAGATTTTGGAAACCGAAAAGAATCATGTGGTATACCGAGGTGGCTCTACTTACCCTAGAAAAAAATTTAACTCATCAACTCTGCACACGAACCACCAGAATGTATCTTCAGACTCCGATTAGTATTAAGGACTTTGGCTGAATTTTTTAATGATCTGTGTTGCATCTGGTGTCATTCCAAATTTTTTATTTTTATACCTACAATATGGAATGTACGAAAGCTTAGTTTTTAGGTGGAAAATATAAAACCATTGTTTATACAACAATAAAAATTTATTATTACAATTTGTCTTTTCCTTAGTCAGCAAATTATTTCTTTTAAGTTGTTCAATATAAATAGTATGGGAGCCCTAGAACAAACTTTTTTGTGATTACTAACAAGCTAATTTTTTGTGAGTAGCTACATTTTGATAAGACGAACAACATTTTTATTTTGGAAAAATCTCGAAAGTGGTAGCTAACAGAGACAGAAAGGATTTCATACTTTGACTTGATGGTCCTAATATATGGACTCACAAAAAATTTGCTTGTTAGTAATCACAAAAAAGGGCTCCCTCACTAAAAGTATAATAATAATAATTAAAGGTTGATGTAATTTTAAATAATGTATAATATTGTAACAAACAGTTACAAAACACTCATATAATATTGCACTCATTTGCAAAAATAATACATCTACTGACCACAATATTAACATACATCAGTACTAAGAGCTATGACAATGAACCAAATATACAAATAATTTAGTCTCATAAATAAGTTATTTTGTAATGTATAACATATTTTTAGACTTAGAACTAAAGAAAGTTTATGTTAACTTTGTATTCGTGGAAATATTTTAATTTAACACAATTTAAAATGTTTCAAAATCCCAAAACTTAGAAATGACTAAAAATAGCAATTAATTAATATTAATATTATTATTGTACCAATTTACTTTGCTTAAAAATAGATATATGTACTTTGAAAACTTTAATACTTTGATGTTGCAATCAAGCAAACTTTCATCACAGATTGTCACTACATACAACAACTTATATTCATTAATCACAATACTGCTACTTGCTTGGGTACATGAAGGACCTTTGGTTTAAATTGGGCAAAAGATAGTTACAATAGGTGTAATTGCTAAGATGAAAATTCGTTATTGACACAGCTGTGTTGTATAATGTATTACACAATGTAAATATAAATATACATACACTGGTTTTCATATTACGATTTATGATGCCCATTTTAATTTTATTGGTGGTGTGGAACTTTCATATACGGTAGCATCTACAAGATGTACTCAATACTCTTTATTTGTATCTCATCAATCACTGAGCTCTCGGTTCTAAATCGCTAGATTTTCATCCTTCTTATAGGGATGTTTTATGACGATATATGGAACGCCGAGTTCAAAATCGTTGCGTGGCCAGTACCTCAGCTGTGGAGTCTGCTCCGGTCTTTCATCGGATACGTTGAAGTATGCAAAGAGAACCAGAGCCGTGTAGCTCGCTATGAAGATGAGGATGTGCCATATGCCATGCATGTAGGGGAAGTTGATGGATAGCCACGCGTCGCAGAACATTCTGTCGATGATCCAGCAGAACATTGCGAGGAAGCAGACCGCCGCGCAGCGCAGCCCCAGACGATATACTCTTGGACATTTTACCCTGGAAAAAAATAAGGTGTTAGTATTGTCCAAGCTACCAAGCAGCATGGCTGGATTGCAAATATTATGGTAAGCGTATGTTACGAGCCCCGTGCTCCAAATAGTCTGTGACCTAGTTGACTTTGTCTTTGGTCTTTAATTTCTGTAAGACATCGCCCCCTTAAGAGGCCGGGTGCTTTGAATATTAAATATTTTTGTATGAGAAAATGATTTTGGTATAACGTATGTATGAGAATTTCGATGGCACCCGGCCCCAACGATATCAAAATACTCCTAGCCCCTTAAAGGTGCGCGTCCGCTGGATATGCGTACGCTCCGATTCCGATGGACGCGCAGCTGAAAGTAAAGTAAGAAAAGAAAACGATGGCAGGAGAATATGGCCGCATGGCTATATGCTGGCACCGCTATATGTATTATTATTTAGCCAAGTGCACTGTACCACAGAATATACATATATTAGTAGTACCAAACTGTACTAGCATACAACGTTTTGAGCGACTTAATTGAATATTTAAGTCGCTCAAAACGTTCAACACTACAGCTGATTCAAAAGCGGCCGTTTGATTGAATTAGTTCAGCGCTCACCACCGCGGCGCTAGTTGCGTTTTGTTTACGAAATGGCGTGACCCCATTTTGTAAACAAAACGCCATTGGCGTCAACTATGCCGGTGTTTGTGCTTGTTTCTAGATAATATTTTTCGGAAAGAAAGAACTAAATATACGTAAATCTCCCAAGAAATTACAAAAAGTTTTCCTATTCTCTCAAATTACATAATTAACTAACGGTCACCTTAATTAATTTGCCATTTAGCCAGTTGGCTAAGCGTCGTCTAGCTGTAGTGTTGAACGTTGCAGTTAACAAGCCGGCTAAACGACGTATGACCGTGTGATTGAATGGCGTTGTTCAGTCAAAGGGCTAGCTGTTTGATTGAACGTCTATTTTAACCAGTGCACAGTGTACGGAGGAGACGAAAAATCGGAAATTTTCTATTTTCTTCAATTTTGAATAGGAATTAATATTATAAATGCAGGAGTAGAGCACCCGCGTGTTAATTCGAAATAGTTTTGATGCTACGAGCTACCAAAGTTTAGTGTTTATTTGCGGCCCGGAAGGGAAAAATCCTTATTTCTCCAAAAAATTTACGTAATAAATAAAATTTTGTATTCCACCTGAAAGCTTATTAAACAAGGTATATTTCAAGCTTTTTTCCTGATTCGTCGTGTCAATATTTTACACACAATAAAATAATTTTCATATTTAGGTTTTTATTTTTTTATCCAAAACTAAACAAAAGATGCAATCGAAAATATCGACAAATTAAAGGTATATAAACATTCTATACGCACAAAAAAAAAAACACCTCACCTCAATCTTTTGTTTGGTTTTGGATTAAAAAAATAAAAACCTAATAATGAAAACTATTTTATTGTAGGTAAAATATCGATGTGGCGGATTAGGAAAAAAGCTTGAAATATACCTTATTTAATAGGCTTTCAGGTGGAATACAAAATTTTATTTATTACGTAAAAATTCTGGAGATATATGGATTTTTCGCTTCCGGGTCGCAAAAAATCGCAAAACTTTGGTAGCTCGTAGAATAAAAATTATTGCGAATTGACACGCGGGTGTTCTACTCTCGCATTCATAATACTAATGCCCATTCAAAATTGAAGAAAAAAGAAATTTTCCGATTTTTCGTCTCGTCCGTCGGATGCGACAAATACATAGTTATGTATTCACAAGTCACTTATTTTCTATTTTATAATCCTTTTTAAAAAATACCCTATTCAAAAGACTGTTGCGCTTCATGTTCGGATGTTCACTGACCCTCAGTCCCGCGGGCCCCATTTTTACACATTGTAGAGTCGGAGAAATTAATGTTTGACGGTGAATTTTATTAACATTTTGCAGATTGTCGGGGAAATTAATGTTTCACAGTGGGCTGTGGGTTTCATTTGCACATTGTGCAGTCGGGGAAAGAAAGTGTAGATCTTAACTCAAAATAGCCTTATTAAAACAGATGTAATACCTATTCAACTCCTTGAAAAGGAAGCACATAGCGGGCACCGCTAGAGTCATGAGGGCGAAGGCGTTGGCTTTCGGGTGCATCACCAGCAGCCCCGTACACACGATGGAAGCGAAAGTGGAGCACATCGCCAGGACTCGCCTGAAATAAATTATATTATACTTTAAACGAGACGATCTTGTACTATCAGAGACGTTGATACCTAGGCAGATGGCGGATCTAAGTAATTTGGTCGCGTTAAGAACTTAAGTCAAACCCATCCGACCGATCACAGCTAACATTGAATTGACATAAGCCGACCAGTGGGCAGTGACCACATAACGTAGGTTCGTCAACTGCCTAGGAATAAATTTCCTCGATGGTACATAATATTATGTAGTTGGTTTGTCGGCAGCGGCTGTGAGTAATCAATGAAAAGGGTTTTGAGGGTAATAATATTTAGGTTCTCTACCGCCTTTAGATAACCGTGCTTTTTTAATTTTTCCACTAAAATGACGAACAAGAGGTCTGCCAGGTTCTAATTTTATTTATTACTGGACTAGACTGCCAATTGCCAAATGTAAGACCTTGAAATCTAGTACTTAATTAGTATGCTTAGGAAATAGCAATCACAAGCATGGGCGCCGGCAGGGGGGTGCCAGGGGGTGTACTTGCACCCCTTGAGAATCTCGGGATCAACAGGAATTATTGAAATTAAAAGATTTTGTAACCCTATTACCATGCCGTACAAGGATAGTTCGTAATGTTTTGGCACTAAATGTATTCTGTTGACGTAAATAGACAGTCACTGTTGTTCGTAAAAAGTAAGAAGTAAAGAAAGAAAACTAAAATCTGCACCCCTTGGAAATTATTTCTGCCGGCGCCCATGATCACAAGCTTACTTAAGGATCATACTACCTACAAGACATTTGTAAGAAGATTAAGATCTATATCTACAAGATAAAAACCGACTAGCTTTATTAAAGCAAACAGTAATTTTCATTGGCGCATTAATTAATGAAAATTTTGTTAGGATTTAAACGACCTTGTAAAGCCATCCGTATATACCCAAATATTTGGCACAGTCTAGTCTCTACTCTCTACTCTCGTCTCTACTGCAAGAATTTGGCAGATTTCACGTTTTTAGACAAAAAGTGTGTTTTGGTAATTGGTACCTAAAGACTAGTTAGGTAAGTACGGTTTTTAATTAGAAATGTACATTGAAAAAGATGCAAATTGAAACCAAATGCAAAAAACTATAAAAAAAACTATTCAGTAGACTTCGATAATTTCGTCTTTAAGAGCCCTCCTTTTTGGAAGTCAGGTAAATTATTATTTTTAGCAAAAAATTAAAACCGACTTCCAAGGTAAAAACAATAATAACATCCTTATAATATGAACTAAAAAGTAATAAATATTTTTTCCTATCGAATAGTGCTTTTTTCCGAATTCGGCTAAAACTCAAATATTTCTGTACTCAATCCTTCATCATTTTGAAGTCGGTACCAGATATAGCTGAATCTTCAGTCTGCCAAAATATTTGAAACATTTGTAACTGGCACCGACTTCAAAATTATGAAGGATTGAGTACAGAAATAGTTGAGTTTTAGCCGAATTCGGAAAAAGGCACTATTCGATAGGGAAAATTATTTATTACTTTTTAGTTCATATTAAGTATAAGGATGTTATTATTGTTTTTATCTTGGAAGTCGGTTTTAATTTTTTGTTAAAAATAATAATTTCACTCTTTTTAGTTTTTATTAGTTACCTAGTAAGTAGTAAACTACTTATCGCGTACTATGTACTATCAAAGAAGTTGATTCCTATGCAGATCGGGGACCTAAGCAGTTTGGTTGCGTTACGTCAAACCCAGCCGACAGATCACAATTAATTAATTTTTATTTGAAAATATCAAGGCAAAAAGCTAATCCATTTGAGTCAATTTTTTTACTGAGATAGAATAGGTATTGTCGAGTAATATGCATAAACAAAAGCTCATCTATTAGAGTCTGGCTCGTGACTCAAACGGTATAGCCTTTGTAAATACGCCGCCCGGTCTGGTACGGGATATAAGGAATCCGGAGTTCTCTTAGTATCTTCGGAACCATGGTATATCTCGGTGCAAAATCTTGCGTTTTGGTAGCATATGCTTAGGATGCTTCTCATAAAACCAAAATCACCATATGTTTCCATATAAATTTCGAGGAGTTCCCTCGATTACTCATGGATCCCATCATCAGGTCACCACTTTTGTGAACATGGTACCAAATTGGAGTGAAACCTAATACAACAAAACAAAAATTTCGAAAATCGGTTCATAAACGGCGGAGTAATCGTTGAACATACAAAAAAAAAAACCACAGCCGAACATATAACCTCCTCGTTTTTTGGAAGTCGGTTAAAAAAAGAGCGTACTGCGTAAGTAAATATATACTCATTTCAGAGGTCGACACCGAGACTTGCAATTTGCAACTTTTATGAAATTTCCAGAAAGGGTTACATTTTATCTAATGATCATGGCAAATATCTCCATGAACAGTAATAACTTTTCATCAGGTATTTGCTGGTTTACCTCTCATTTTTGTGTTTTTTATTTTATTTATCATAGTACGAATTTATTATTTTTATTTTCTTTTACTAGACTAATTTCTATGTAATCAAATAATACCTACCAGTTATAACTAAACTATACACAACAGCTATGTATATACTTACCTAATGTATAAATTAGAATACCATTTTTTTCAAATATTGTGATTTTTGTAGCTAATAATAAAAAGTGAAAGTAGTTAGTTATTTGGTCCAAGATTTTTTCTTCCAAGTTAAGGTTTCACAGGCATAAAAGGTGACAAGCAGTGATGAAACTATACAATCTGGGCCCGTGGCAAATTCGTTTGATGGCCGAATGGGCCCTGTCTGTAAAAAAGCCCTACAGAGTAGTTATGTTTTAGATTATTTTAGAGCTTGTAGCCCTCTGGGCTGGGGCCCTCTTGGATCAAGGACCCATGCCATTTTGCCGGTCCTGCCACCCTATTATTATGCCACTTGGGATTAAAGTTGTGACAGAAAGAAAACGCAACAAAGCAACACACAACATCTGTTATATCAATTATATGACCGCAGTGGCAGGAAACAACAAGATAAAAATAGTACTTACTTACCTAAATAGTAAACACATGTTGTTAATTGAAAATTAACATGAAATATTAACGAGTATTACATGATAATGTGAGCTAAAGATAATTATCACTGATGAAGGCTGAATAACAAGTAGTAAACTGTAAAGTACTAAGTGCCTAGTCTATTCGTGTTAATAAGACAGTGAAAAAAGAAATTCTTTTTCAGTCAGAAAAGTCAAAATTTACTAATATCACACAATCTGTGTTATTGCTTATTAATTACTATTATGTACACAACTCGTGTGACTGATAAACCTAACAAAGAAGTAATAAAAAAAATGTCATTTAGGGCCTGTTTTACCACTTCCTGATAAGGCTATCCATCACTTAACTTGACAGGTGGAGTATGGAGAATCTGTCAAATAAGCCTATGGGGCACCTTATCAGGAAGCGGTGAAACAGGCCCTTAGTATTTTCTAAGATTAATTTAATACTGATCTAAGAAAAAGAAATTCACTTGCTTGATAACATGAATAGACTCTAACTTAGTTATCACAAATTATTTCTTTAATGAGGGTTAGGACTTAGGAGAGTGAAGGATTTGAAAATTTACCAGGAAGTTTTGCAATCTAGAACACTATAAGAATATAGAATCTAGATCAATCTCCTGTGTTGAAGTGCTGCTTGAAATATCATATAAATGATCAAAGTTTTATTGAAATGGAGTGAATATGAAATGAAGGGTGAATTATATCACTATGGGTTTTGTTAATGTTTAGTGTCGGACAACAAATTTACCTGTTTCCTCCGAAAAACTTTGGGAAATATCTCTTAGGAAGGAACATTGCAAAAGCAGCCATGAAGACCCACAGTATTGCTAACTCATCGAGAAGTTGCCCTATGAAATTATAAAACATGTTACTAATTTTATTTTAGTTGTGTTATAGGAAATAGTTTAATGTGTTTTTTAAGGAAATAAAATAAATAGGTAAAGAATTAGACAATGCATATATTATGTATATATATGCAACATAATTATTAATTTTAAGGAAAACAAATTTTTATGAATGAATGAAGATATCATCATTCTGTGTGGTTCAAATTAATTATTACAGTAATTAATATTCAATAATGTTAATCATGTTTATTTATTTCTTTCTAAGTTTTGAATGTTTGGTTTAAGATTAAGATTTATCTTTTTATAGATTTTTTTGAAATAAAATACTTAAGTATACTTAATTATTTTTAAGATTATTTATTTATAATAGGTTAATGAACTTACCAACTAAACTGAGTGTTGCGTGGAAATAAGCCGAACTAAGGCCAACCACCATCAGCAATACCCAAAGAATATTTATTGCAGGATTAAATGACCGAGCGTAGCCTTGGAACAGATGTATCAAAACCGGAGGAAACAAGAAAAATAGAACATTGCTTATCTGAAAGAAAAAAAACGATTCCTTTTAATCATAGAGAAATATAATACACGGGGCACTTTTAATTCAAAGTGCGCACTTAGTTAAAAGTACAGTTTTTGTCTGTTTCATAAAAAATACTTACTGTGTTAACGAATTCTGCAATCATAGGAGAAATTGAATAGTTGGATTCACACCAATCCACAGGAGAACTACCACGTTCCAAATGCGACCACATTTTGCTTATTGTTCTTTGTTTTCGAGCAGCGTTTTAGTCGTCAAAAATTAACAAAAAATGTACTATGTTAGTTTTTTTAAGGTCACAAATATTATAGACACCTCACACCACATATGTATTAACTTGCTATTTGTTTTGTTTCTTTCTTTGAACTTTTCTGTGACATAATACACAATTACGAAAATTTTGTTTTTGAGAGCAATGAAATGAGCGTGCGCCCACTTCTGTCTTCTAAATTCTAATACAATTTGACCACAGATCAAGAACTATAATTGTACTATAATTGTAGTTACAATTTGACGTCTGACGAATATTTTTTTTTAGGTTAAGTGTTGAGTGATATCCACATCCAATATAGCAATTCGATAAAATTTGTATCGATTATAATCGATGTACTTACAATTTACAAATCGATCTAATCTTCTCAATTTTTATTAACATTAATTTTGATTTTGTTTATATAAAGGGCGCCCGAGACGATCAAACGGTTTGATTCAGACCTTACGTGTTTGATGCAACCGTTTGATGGCGGTTTGAACGGTTTGTCAAACGAAACTGCGCAGTTTGATTCAATGCTCGCTGTGGAGTACACGTCTTGTGACGAATAAATATTATTTTTTAAAAGATAATACCGACTTAAAATTTTTACGAAATTGAGAATTAAATTCCCTATCTCAAAAACTACTAAACCTATTTTGATGAAACTTGCAGAAGTCTCCCAAGTTAAACAATACCTATTATAGTACAACAAAAAAATATTTAAATCGGACTTGTAGTTCCGGGGATATGTGAACACAAACATAAAAACATACATACACTTGAAATTTTGCACATTTGTTCAGATGCTGATATAGACTAACATTATATACGAAAACTGGGCATGGGCAGTTCTGGAAATATTACATACTGTATACGCATCGAATTGATAACCTCCTCTTTTTTAGTCGGTTAAAAATAATGTACCTACTCCAAAGAATGGTATCGTAGGACCAATTATATCTGTCAGACAATATGTCACTGTCAAATGTAGTGGCTAGTGATGCTGAATGTATTATCGATTATTGATATAATTATTTAGTAGTTAGTATCTAATTAGTATCAGTGATGATATTATTCATTACAAAATACGTAATTTAATAATAATAATTTCACAACATTAGCAATGGATTGACAACAACATATGGTAGCGAGTTAATATTATCTTTAAACTACATCGTATTGTTTTACAAACGTTCGTTATGAAATTTAAATAAATGTGATAATGAACCACAATATTGGCTCTTAAAGGGCCCCTGAGACGATCAAACGGTTTGACTCAAACACGTAAATTTTGGTTTGACTCAAACCATTTTGATCATTTACAAAGCTAGTTTGAACGGTTTGTCAAACATTTAGGTGTTTGAAGCTCGTTTGATGAAATTTCATATTTTTGATGTGTTTGACGCGCCGTTTGATCGTGTTCCGATGCGTTTGAACAAGCTTTATACTGTGGGGTACTTGTGTATCACGTCGGGGTCACCAATGTAGGACCAATGATGTGGGTGTGACCCCGACGTGATACACAAGTACCCCACAGTATAAAGTTTGTTCATGTTGTGAAATTATTATTATTAAATTACGTATTTTGTAATTAATTATATAATCACTGATACTAATTAGGTACTAACTACTAAATAATTATATTCGAATAATAATAATCGATAATACATTCAGCATCACTAGCCACTACATTTGACAGTGACATATTGTCTGACAGATATACTTTTTAAGTCATATTTATAATATTATACACAGCTTCAGTAGAAATGCCATTACATTCAAATATTATTGTCTGCATTAATTTTTCTTTATGATTATAATACGTTATGGATTAAAATATAAAAAGCATAAACAGAGATTTATTAGACTCGAAACTCAGGATTCGTATTTCAAAATTTGAATATCTATTAGATACTAATATTATAAATGCGAAAGTATAGTCCGTCAAGAAAGTGAAGAAATTAAAAAGTGGCAACATCGTAATGTCATCCTTTTTTTCTTATAAAAGTCGTGTTCGTTTCAGTTTTCAACTACGCATGCGCGGCTTTTTTGTTTGTCAGTGTGAGTGTCATATTTTAAAGTACAGTGCCACCAACTTATCTGTTCAGTAGCCGGGGTCAGTAGTGTCGCGTTAAGTGTTGCTTTTGTTTACCAAAACTGTAGGGAATAAACTGTAACTGGGCTGTATCTGTGTTCTGTATTCACTCGCACTTCAAAAACTGAGAGTGAATTACATTTCACAAAATGGCAGCTGTAGTTCCAATATTATTTACTGAACAGATAAGTTGGTGGCACAATACCGATAAATTTCTGTCAGGTGAGTGTCATGGTCTAAAATACCTGTCAGATTTTGACAGCAATTGATCGGTATAGCAGGGCTTCAAATAACGTTTTTTTTTCATAACGTTACTGCTTCAAGGGCATTACGTTATGAAAATTTACCCGATATTAAAAATAACGTTAAACATTGATATTAATAACGGTTAATGTTATAACGTTAAGGATTTATAACGGTAAATATATGTTCTTTGATAACGTTATAGTCCGTCAAAAAAGTTATGACAGGCGGGAAAATTTTCTAAACGTAATCACGCTTATAAGGTGTATTTTTCTTTGTATTTTCACACAAATCTCGAAAAAAAAAGTGGGCTGCGAGTGAGATTTAGTGCACCGTGCACGATCGCATACTTGATACCAGAAAATAATGTTTATATTTACCGTTATTATTATAACGATATTTTTTCGTTTATACATAACGAAAAAATATCGTTATAATAATAACGGTAAATATAACGTTATTTTACTAAATATCGTTAAAAAAATAACGTTATCTGGCTACCATTATGAAAATAACGGTACGCAACGATATTTTTTCTGTTATTCGATAACGTTATGAAGCCCTGCGGTTAAGTGCGTTTCATCAAATAGTTCCTTTGCCGTCATGTTGGCACTAATGCAAATTAATGTTGCCACATTACCCTTACTGTACTACCTTAAATTAGGGGAGATAATATGTTATGACAAAATGCACTTAAAGAAAATTGTACATAATTCTAACAGCTTTCGCCCGCGGCTCTGCCTACGTTAACGTCTATCCCTCGGGGACCGTTCTTTTTCCCGGGATAAAAGGTACTGTCCTTCTCCATACAGAGTTCCCGACAACGTGTACCTATGAAAGTTTTATGATGATCCGCTTAGTACTTTATGTTAAGGCGTAACCAGCAAAGTCACTTTCGCATTTACTAGCTAAAAGCCGAGCTTTGTGAGGGCTCGCGTCATCACACCTTCACTGACTGATGATAACACATTTACATGTAAATACTATGTTAAAGCACAAATCAATAGGCGTGATAGTTTGTCCGTAAAGTGTACCACAAAATGTACAGGTTGTCAGAAGTACTAGGGCTCGCTTCGCTCGCCCTGATAATATTATTGTACTAGCTTTTGCCCGCACCTTCGTTCGCATGTACATGTAGTTTTCGTTACTAAAAGTGCGTTTCATCAAATAGTAGTTCCTTTGCCATCATGTTGGCATTCTCTGTTAATAACATAAACGCGGTAGACACGCTCTGCATGTATTCATAAGTTTTTCTGTGTTTAAGGGTGATTAAACTGACGCTGGTAACCCTATTTCAGTAAGCCGTAATGGCGGCAACCCGAGTTTAATGAAATTATTGGGGTCTAGTTACGTTTTTCACGTTCACAAAACTCTTTCACTCTTAGCGCCATCTTTCTTTCACCAGTCTTTAATGTTTTCGGCATGATTTTCTCACGAAATCACAGTAAAATTATGAACTCGCAGAGCATGTCAACCTTGTTTACATTATTGACAGACAGGAATGCCAACATGACGGCAAAGGAACTATTCGATGAAACGCACTCTATTTTAGAATATGACAATCACACTGACACACAAAAGCCGCGCATGCGCAGTTGAAAATCCAAACGAACACGACTATTGATTTGAAAGGGATGACACTACGATGTTGCCAGTTTTTAATTTCTTCACTTTCTTGACAGACTTTATCTCTGTCTGTCTGTCTGTCTCGCTTTCACGCCAAAACTACTGAACCGATTGTAATGAAATTTTGTACACAGATAGTCTAAAGCCTGAGAAAGGACATAGGCTACTTTTTAACTGGAAAAAGGGGTTGTAAGGGGGTGAAAATGCGTAAATTTGTTAAAAATATGTTAGTTCCAAAAATTCATAACAGATGGCGCTAAGAGTCGCCTATATCGCGCTATCGCTTGCTCATAAGTCTTTCTATAAGAGGTGGTACCATGTTAACTCAGGTTTTTTCGATTCTTTCGATTGTTATACACGTTATCAAATAACAGTGTCAGTACTTTATCTATGCAGTGACGTATGGTGATTGGTGGCGTGACCTTAAACCAGTGGTCCCCAACCTTTTTTTCATGCGGGCCACAAACATGTTTTGGTCTTGGTTTCGCGGGCCGAACAAAAATTTTTTAGGGTCAAAAATAACATTCTTCAAATTTAACGATTTAAAAGTGGAAAAATTTTAACGACTATCACGTAGACTACGTTATTTTGCCGGTGGGCGTGAATTTCAAAATAGTTTAACATCACGCGGGCCACAAATAAAGTCCTGGCGGGCCGCGGGTTCGGGATAGCGGCCTTAAACCGATGATAAATAGTTTATGGGTAAAGCTAAAGTTGTGTAATGGGGGGCTAAATAAGCTTTAAATTTGGTATAAATAAAGAATTTTGTTGACACCGCGCGCTATAAACTGAAGTCCACGCGGACGAAGTCGCGGGCAACAGCTAGTAATGAATGAATTTATATGAATAATATTATAATGAAAATAAATACGTATTCTATATTTAATAATAATATAGAATACGTATTTATTTCAAGATCAAGGCTGGGTCATCTCATGCATTCTGCTCAATCTGCTCAACATCTAACTGAATACCTGACACCTAAGTCCTAAGTTACATGATATTCTCATGTGCTGTTGCCAGTTACCGACCGCGACATATAATATTATATTTTATAGAAAGTGCACATTGCACTAAGTGACAAACCGCGAATGGATTGAGCACTTTATTTCGTAGACACAGTTCGTATAAGTCTATTTAACAATGATACACGTAACGCGGCGAAGCGCCAGCATAGCCATACCGATTAAATATTCATTATATACCTTGACTTTTTGGAACTCAAATTTTTGTGGTTTACTAAGCTCCTTTAACACATTAATCTGAATATGAAAATGCTGTTTTCTAATAACTGCGATCATTTAGGTGGGTCATAATAATATTATTTTATAATATCCCACTCTTTCCTATGGAATATCAAATATGGATATTGATTCAAAATATTTTCTATTCCTAACTTCATTAATACATACCCATTCTCTAGGTTCTAAGTGCTTCAGCTCACCAATCTTAGCATAATGTATCACTTAAATCTTAATAAAAGTCTTTATAAAATAGAAAAACTTGCTACTAAGTAATATAATAGCTACACTAGCTGTAATAATTTCAAACTTTGTGAATGTATATCAACGCCATCTATTATCATTTTCTATAACAATACTTTCAGGAGTGCTTACCGATGACGAATTTTGTGTCTCAGGACCGTACGAGAATAACATAAGTAAACACATACTACTTGGGGAGAAATTACGTAAAATAAAATCAAGATCATGTCCAGAAACCAAGGAATACCATGTTATCGACATAATTCCTCATAAGATCAAGCATCAAGCAAAAAATTATGCCAAAAGGTACCTACTTATTAGCACCACCAGCAACGAAAAGTTAACACTAGTTGGTACTAGTAATCTATACTAATATTATAAATACGAAAGTATCTCTGTCTGTCTCGCTTTCACGCCAAAACTACTGAACCGATTGTAATGAAATTTTGTACACAGATAGTCTAAAGCCTTAGAAAGGACATAGGCTACTTTTTAGCTGGAAAAAGTAGTTGTAAGGGGGTGAAAATGCGTAAATTTGTTAAAAATAAGTTAGTTCCAAAAATTCATAACAGATGGCGTTTTGAGTCGCCTACATCGCGCTATCGCTTGCTCATAAGTCTTTCTATAAGTGATGGTACCATGTTTCTCGATTCTTTCGATTCTTATACACGTTATTAAATAACTCACTACTCACTACTCAGTACTTCTATGTATCTATGTAGTGACGTAACCTTAAACATACCAATGATAAACTATAGTTTATGGGTAAAGCTAAAGTTGTGTAATGGGGGGCTAAATAAGCTTTTAATTTGGTATAAATAAAGTTTAAAACAGCTAGTATATTATATTCTGTGACACTGGGTTCAATATGAATTAGGATGTTCTTTCTCTCGTTCCTCGTATCTATGAAAGAAAGGGCATGATCTTTTAACACAGGGTTAACTTTAATCTTTACGGCTAATATTCCTACTAATACGTAAATATAAAATATGCGAGCGTGTGACTTTCTGTCCGTTACCTCTTAACGTCCAAACCGCTGAACCGATTTTTCTGAAATTTAGTATGGAGATACTTTGAGTCCCGAGAAAGGACATAGGATACTTTTTATTCCGGAATAATGTACGGTTCCCGGGCGGGAAACAGGTTTTGGCGCAACAGACTTGCGGGCGTCATCTAGGAATAAATAACCTGCCCTGCTATGATATCCAGTGGTTAGTTCCAGTAAAAAGAAAACTCCAATCAGAAAACCAAGAAAAGTGCACCGGAGTCACAAGGCAACTTGTCCGTTACGAGTTATCGAATTAGCTTACCCATCAAAGCGTCATTGTTTGGAAACATGGAAGACTAGAAACAAAACTCTTCCGATTCATATGGTACGTTACCAGCTTAATATCTATATCATATTGTACCTAGTCAACGTGCGCAACGAAGGTGCTGCGAGCTATCGCCAACGATTAACGAAAAACTATAGGTATATGGGTAAGGCCGCCAAAATTGTCAATTTATTTGTGTGACTTTTTTGTCGTTTTTAACCGACTTCCAAAAAACGAGGAGGTTATATGTTTGGCTGTGGATATATATATTTTTTTTGTATGTTCAACGATTACTCCGCCGTTTGTGAACCGATTTTCGAAATTTTTGTTGTGTTGTATTAGGTTTCACTCCAATTTGGTACCATGTTCACAAAAGTGGTGACCTGATCAGATGGGATCCATGAGTAATCGAGGGAACTCCTCGAAATTTATATGGAAACATATGGTGATTTTGGTTTTATGAGAAGCATCCTAAGCATATGCTACCAAAACGCAAGATTTTTCACCGAGGTATACTATGGTTCCGAAGCTACTAAGAGAACTCCGGATTCCTTATAGATACAAGTTTGGGAGTTTAGGCGCTGTTTTAAGAACTGAAAGCATATGCTACTGTGCAAATTACATTCATCATCATCATCATCATTACCACGTCAGGGTCACCAATGTCACCAAATTCAACCTTATCTCCAGAGCATAAGGCACACATTTGAAATTACTCCTGAGAAGTTAAAGTTGCTTCGATAATGTAACATTCTGTTCCACTTCGCCGAGATATTCTGGAAAACAACCTAATTTCAACCTTTTGCATTGCGTTTAGCGTTCATAGTATAATAACGCATCGCATCGCATATCTGCCAGGGCTGTCAAGCAAGCGCGCGGCGGCGCGGGCGCGGGCCGGGTACTATGCACAGAATACAAATTACTCACGGAGGTACTATGTGCGCTGCGTGTGCTTGTCGCACATGTCGAACGAGTGCCAGCCTATTGAAACTAGTCGGGTGACCGGCTACTTAGCACGTCACACGTGTTCACTTCGATTTTTTTAATGATTGTTTAAAATTATCTGCAGGCTGCAGCTGATATTATAATATTTTGTAAGTGTGACTGTAATAAGATACGTAGAATAATATACACGTGTATTATTCTACGTATAGTACGCGTTTGCTTACTAGGTAACTAAAAAGAGTGAAATTATTATTTTTAACAAAAAATTAAAACCGACTTCCAAGGTAAAACAATAATAACATCCTTATAATATGAACTAAAAAGTATTAATTAATAATTATTCCTATCTAATAGTGCCTTTTTACGAATTCGGCTAAAACTCAACTATTTCTGTACTCAATCTTCATAATTTTGAAGTCGGTGCCAGTTCCAAAAGTTTCAAATATTCTGTCAGAGAACAGAAGATTCATCTGGTACCGACTTCAAAATGATGAAGATTGAGTACAGAAATAGTTGAGTTTTGGCCGAATTCGTAAAAAGGCACTATTAGATAGGAATAATTATTTAATACTTTTTAGTTCATATTATAAGGATGTTATTATTGTTTTACCTTGGAAGTCGGTTTTAATTTTTTGTTAAAAATAATAATTATCTGCAGTATCTTATGGTTGGAATATCCATTAAATTGTAGAGAATATCTGAATAATAAGTATACCGTCGAAGAATTAGATGATAGTCCCTTGCTCTAATATTAATATTGTTGCGAAAACCCTGACCTGACTCAACTGACTTGTTTTATCGATAGTTTAAAATAAAATATGGCTTTTTATTTTGTGTTACGTATTAATTTTATCCCAAAGCTACTATTTACAGAGTCAAAGTGCAAATACAGTGTTAATACGGCAGCACTGTCATCAACAAAATTAAGAAAAAAAAATGCTAGGTTTATTGTTTAAATGAGACTAAACTGGTCGTTACATTTTTGTTTAAGTGAAAAAAAAAATTATTAAATGTGAATTCTAAGGTAATTAACAGATATTTTAATGTTATTGCATTATATTTGTTAGCGATGAGGTCAAAGGTATATTATAAATCGCCCTTTAATGCCTAGTTGCAATTAATAGCCGAAATATAATCTAAAATTGTTGTAAATTCTAAGTCTTTTGTGTTGCATTTGTGTTACGATTATGTTACATTAGTGTTATCGTAACACAATCGATATATAAAGCCGAATGCATAGTGGTATTTGGACGGCCATACAACGTGTAGCTAAATTAACGCATAGCTTGAAAACTACTACTCGGGCTCATCATCACAGATTACTTTTGTATGGAAACAACACTGAAAATGTGCATAAAAATAGGTATTTTATTTCAACTGACTTCACTTGAAAAGTATGGAAAAGCTGATTTATTTTTTCGCTTTTTCACTGTTACTTCCATACAAAAAGTTATTCCTAATGTTGAGCCCTAGTAATGGTTTTCAAGTTGTGAGTTACTTACATGTTGTACTTCTGTGTCAACCAACTAACCCAGACACGCATTTTATATCGTATATTTTAATCGTCTTATAGAAATAAAAAAATAAAAATTGTAGGTAATTTATTTCACCATTATGAAACCACCTTTATCCAAAAATTGTGTAACGGTAACACAAAATCTTTTGTGTTACTATTTGACAATTCTGGCAGCCTTACCCATATTACATATAACTATAGGACAGAAAATGCTGCTTGGCGCGGGCGTAACAAATGCAACAAATAGCAAACGCATCGATACAGAAGTATACTGTATGTATAGACAAGTCAGAACAGAGGCGCGGTAGCAAGCAATAAGAAAACAAGTATATACTACTTACTCAGCGACAGTACTGTTTCGAGAAAAATGTGCTTACTAAACTAGTGCGAGTTTCTTACGCCGATTCTTCATAGGCACCAGTAACAACGACGCGACGTTCTGAAAATATTTGATTGTAATCTATTCAGAAATAAAACATTTTTATTGTGTGTATTTATAGTACTAACATATTTTTGTCATCAGATCGATAGATTAAGAAAAATCATTAACGACGAAAATCCAAAGACACCAGTGGGAGATGCAGTAAACTTTTTTAAAAGATCTAAAATTAAACGCAGGTATTTTTAGACAAATACATTATATTATTTTTTTTCGAAAGAAAGAAAGAAAGAA
This sequence comes from Lysandra bellargus, assembly GCA_905333045.1. NCBI lineage: Eukaryota > Metazoa > Arthropoda > Insecta > Lepidoptera > Lycaenidae > Lysandra > Lysandra bellargus. The sequence continues at coordinate 7,142,066 of HG995328.1, forward strand.
AATGATGTTGTTATTAGTTCTGTAAAATGTCAATATTACCAAATAAAGATGGATGCCCAACAATGTATGGACCAAAAACCCGTAATCGATTGAAACCATTTATATGGGGCTTAGTAGACTACATCTACGGTATTCCAAATACAATGTCCTTTTTGGATTAAACAATCACCAAGTACTTAAAAAACGATCGTAACTAATTGACTTTTCTTAAAGGAATATATGATATTTAGGCCGACATGATGCTACAAACGATATTGTGACGATTAGTACGTAGTAAAAACACATTTATAATATTTGTCTACACTCTACTGATTCTTATATTCATGTACTTATTTAATATTAAAATATGTATCACCATTATATCTGAAAGTATAGAATGTCAGTTTGGTATAGAAATGGTATAATGTGTATTGTACATGTATTTTTAACGATTATTACATGATCAATTAACGATCTACGTCTTTTCCAAAATAAAAGGGCAAACGAGCAAACGGGTCACCTGATTGAAAGCAATTCGTACCGTCACTCATGGACACTCGCAACATTAGTAGAGCTACAAGTGCGTTTAAGAGGGAATACGCTTTCTTCCGAAAAACGTACGGTGACATCTCTTTTTAGGGTTCCGTAGTCAACAAGGAAGTCTTATAGTTTCGGTCTGTCCGTCCGCCCGTCTGTCTGTCCGTCTGTTTGTCCGCAGTTTTGCTCAGAAACTATAGGACCTACAAAGCTGTAATTCGGCATGAATGCACATATTAATGATGCCGACGAAATGGCATAGATAAAGATCTTTAAAAAAAATGTTTTAGGTAAGTACCTCCCCTACACATATTTTAGCGGGGATGAATTTTTTTTTTCGCGTTCACCCCACCGTGTGAGGTGTCGTTGGATAGGTTTTTAGGGTTCCGTACCCAAAGGGTAAAAACGGGACCCTATTCATGAGACTTCGATGTCTGTCTGTCCGTCTGTCTGTCTCCAGGCTGTATCTCAAGAACCGCCATAGCTAGAGTTCTGAAATTTTCCCAGATTATGTATTTCCGGCTTCGCTATAACAACAAATACTAAAATAAAAATAAAATTAATGTTTAATCCCTATACAACATGATTTTTTTGGCCTTTTTTGCTCGTAATCAATAATGATAAGAAGTAGGCACTTGAAACTTTCATGAAGGCCTTAGATATATTTGTACTTTAATAATTAATAATAATATTTAAATAAAATAAAAAATTAAGGGGGGCTCCCATACAAAAAATACAATTTTTGGCCTATTTTTGCTCTATAACGGTACGGAACCTTTCGTGCACGAGTCCGACCCGCACTTGGCCGATTATTTAAAAATATTATGACTATAACATATTTTCCGATTTAGAGATGTGAAATATGAAGTTTTAAAGTAGAAAAAATATCTTTAGAGTCCTGAAGTATCCCCTTCTACCAGCTAAACGGTTGCTTCTGGAAAAATATTCACGGGAGTAGGAAATATGCTGAGTTTAAAAGAAAAACTATCACGGCTAAGAAGACTTCATAAGTTATTGAGTCGATGAACTAAAAAAAATGTAACTATTCGGAGAAGTATTAAAGGAACTTATAATTTAAATTCCTTTAAAAACGTAACTGAATTGATGTTGTTAGTAATGTATTATAACAAGTTATAAGATATGTACATTCATTGACCATTAAAAAATATCAAAAACTAGCGGTACTACGGAACCTTATAGGTATTGCACGTGGCCCGACACGCACTTGGCCGGTTTTGACTTTATTTTCTCTAAATTGTATATTGTCGGGTCACGATCGTTTTTACGAGGAAAACACAAAAACAAAGGAAGAAACTACATAGTTGATTCAAAGCACTGTCTCAAAATCTCAGATTTATTTTTTCAAATTATCCGTTTCGGTTATGGTTTTGAATAAAATGAGTTACATATTTATAATCTACTATTAATGGTCTACTTTGCTGATATAAATTATTTTAATCGACTATGGGTTTTTTTTGGGCATTCACCAATCTGGGCTTCACATTGGTTTTTAAAGTACTTGGTGATTGTTTAATCCAAAAAGGACATTGTATTTGGAATACCGTAGATGTAGTCTACTAAGCCCCATATAAATGGTTTCAATCGATTACGGGTTTTTGGTCCATACATTGTTGGACATCCACCTTTATTTGGTAATATTGACATTTTACAGAACTAATAACAATAATTATAGTACACTTTAGGTGATTACCAAATAGGATTACCAATTAGATACTGTGATAACTGATAAGTATGTATGTGTAAAAAATATGTATTTAAATCCTAGAACATAAATAAATAGTACTTAATTGTGATTATTTTTAGAAAAAATAAAGTTAAAATTGTTCACGAAAACAACAAAAGGAGAGAACAGCTAAAATTATTAAGTGGCGTCTTCGGATATAAAATTATAGAAATCCTTGAAAAACCAATGCAGATTGAATTGAGTCCCAAGTAAGTCACTTTTAAATATTTTTCCAACACCATAATATTATTATTCTATTAACTATTGTAATTGTATCATTTTTAGCTTAGTCAAAATAGCTCATATTGTCAATAAGGATGTATCAAGCATACTATACAATTCAGAACATCAAAGCATTTCAGAACAAGAAAACGAAATCCAGAATGATGTTGTAAGAAAAGTAAGCATAGTAGCATATACATCAAAGTAATAAGTCCACTTTAAATGATAAATATTCGGAAAAATGATACGAATACTGCTCTAATAATCTAATTTCCTTCTTAGATTACAGTGTGGCTCGATGGGATACTAGAGGAATCCTCACATAAACTTTTCCTAGAAGATTTAAAAGGTATTTAATGTCATATTTTATATTAGTAAGTAGTAAGACTTGAAGTTGGACATACATATTAATATTCTATTTTAAAAAATATAACAACCAAAATAATTGTTTTAGATATTGAAGAAGAGGAAGGGCCAGTTTTGGATCTACTGGACGAAGTGTTTTATAAAGCTTCGGTAAGTTATCTAAAATAGTATTAGAAAAATTTGTACATACAAGCTTATCATGATGAAACTAATATTAGTAGTACAATATTTACAAAAATTATTCAAGGTCACATTTGAGAGCAATTATGAAGGAAACTATAGTAGTGATCATGCAGAAAAATATGACAACGAATCTGTTTACCATAACGATATTCTCCAACAACTTATCAATAAAGAATTTGAAGATTCATTAAACGACACAAGCTCTAAGTTCCCAGAACAGTACATTGACGGTGATTATGCTTCAAAAGGAGATGATAGATCTGAAGAACTAGAGTGGATTAAGGACACAATTTTAAATGCAATGGATGTCATGATCAATGCGAACGGTGTTAACGATAAAAAAGTTGATAATAAAAAAAGCACGGACCTCAAGGACATTGATTTAGAAGACTTAAAAGACTACATCAATGTTATTTTAATTCAGATAATAGAAGAAGCATATGCGCAGTATGTAGATAAAATTAATGATTTACAACATAAGCATGAGGACAAATCAAATGATGATAGTCCAAATAACAGTGATGATAGTGATGTAGAATTTGCGAAAAAGTTTAAACGTACTAAAGATTCGTTAGTGATTCGGAGTACACTTGACTTAGTATCTAAATCTCAAATGAATTTAGATAATACTGTTAACCGCAGTGGGGAAGATAATATGTCTTTGGAAACCCTAGATGATGGAAATAAGAAAGTAAAATTTAACAATAATGATATCGGTAATGTTTAAACCAATCTTTGAAGTATTAATAATTTTTTTTCAAAGACGTCGCTTGTTTTATTGAAAATTAATGTTGCAGATAATAGCATGGAACTAACTAAAACAATGGCAAGGTAAGAAAAAACTTAACAGTTCTGTAGAAATATAATGCCTTTAGTCACTGCCTAATGTAATGCATTCTTTATATTTTCAGCCATTTAAATTTTGAAAATTATTTACCAATTTTAAAAACCAGAAGTGTTACCATTAATAACGAAAAGACTCCAAAAACGATTTATGTATCAAATCCAACTCCTTTTCTCCTAAGTATGTTCCTTCCATAATTTTATAAAGCAGCTGCAAAATAAATTAAATAACGATCTAAATTAAACTTCGAGGTACTTATGTAATTTCAGGTGAAGCTGATGAATCTTGGCCACAAAGTACCTCGTTTCATAATACAAAATCACTACTAAAAGTTAGTAAGTCAGTTTTGTCATTGGGAGAATTACTAGAAAGAGAAGAAGAAATACTTCCTCAGTCCGTAAGAGACAGCGTTGAAATACTAAACCATCTATTGAGTGGCTATAACGAAGTCATAACAGATAAAAATGTAAACATCCCAAGCACTTCAAACAATAAAGATGATGTAAACACTAAAAAAATTCTGAAAAATGTTGGTCTAACAAAAGATGAATCAAATAGGAATAAAAATAATATAATATTAGAAGTAGACGTGTGCGCCGAAGCTTTAATCGCCGGCGGCGGGCGCCGGTCAAAAATCGGCGGCGGCGGCGTGAAAAGTAAAAGGAAAAATAAAATAAACAAAATAAAAGGAAAGTTACAATGTCAACTTGGGGAAGTCCATCTGGGGGGTAAGTCCATCTAGCGGCAATAACTCCCACATTTAAACGACTACTTTCACAGCACGGCTCAGTGGGTAAAACAGTATTGCAGAGTTAGTTTGATCTTAGAAACAGACATGTCGCTACTAACTACCCGTTACAAAAAAAAAACGTTCGGCAAACTTTTTCCCGTTTTGTAATCGTATTCGTTATATTGAAGGCGCATTCGACAACACTTCAACCAGCTCTATCACAAATGGCCTGGCTTCAAAGAATATAGATCCAACTACTAGGAAATGGATCAAAGCCACGCTCGACAACAGGGTAGCCTCATCGACTATTATGGACCTGACACTCAAAATCAGGCTGACACAAGGATGCCTACAAGGAGGTTTGATGTCACCCCTGGAATGGTCCCTGGTAGTGGATGAGCTACTAAGGGAACTGAACATCATAGGTTACTACGATCAAGGGTACGCTGACGACCTGGCGATTGTGGTGGTGGGAAAATGCGCATCGGTGGTCGCTGGGTTGATGCAGTCAGCATTAAGAGTCGTCGAGGATTGGTGCCAAAGGGTCAAGCTAACAGTAAACGCTGATAAGACGGTCTTGATACCTTGCACCAAAAAGAGGAAGTTGGAGGGACTAAGACAACACTCTTCGGGAAAACTATTAAGTTTGCGGGTGATGTGAAATATCTAGGAGTAATCCTAGACAAAGGACTCACTTGGAATAAGCACATCGAGTATATTACGAAAAAGGCTAGATGTGCTCTGGGTTCTTGTTGGAAACTTGTCAGCTTCAAATGGGGTATTCGGCCGAAGGCAATGCTATGGCTATATACAACCGTAGTGAGATCGATTACCACATAGGCTGGCTGCGTAATGTGGCATAAAAAGGCTGAACAAGTAAACTGTAATAAAAGTCTAAACAGCGTACAGAGACTGGCATGTCTTATAATCACGGATCAACACCCACCGCTTCCCTCGAGGCCCTGATCAACTTAACTCCGCTTCCTCTGCTTGTTTAGATGGAGGCCAAAAAGGTGGCTCTCAGGGCCAGGACGGCGGGCAGGACAAATGGGCTGTCGAAATGGGGTGGAGACCCACCCCATTTCAACAGCTGGAACACTCTCTTAGTGAATCACCTGTCATGGCCATGCCATCAGATGCCACGATCAAGGTGCATAGCTTTTCGAAGCAATACAAGGTTTTTATACCTTCCAGGGAGGACTGGGAAAGAAAAATCCTAATCGACGTCCGCCCTAGCGACATAGTTTGGTTCACGGATGGATCAAGGAAAGACAACCGTGCGGGAGCCCGATTCTACGGAGGCAGAGGCCTGTTTGGGCGAGTTTGCGACCGTGTTTCAGGCTGAAGTCTTCGCTATCCTCGGTTGTTCACTAGAATGCCTGGAGATGGCCCTAGTTAATAAAAACGTTTTTATCTTCTCCGATAGTCAAGCTGCACTTAAAGCACTGACTGCCGCAGAAGTCACGTTCAAATTAGTTCTGGAATGCATTGAGACGTTAAACATGCTGGGTACAACAACAATATCCGCCTAGTATGGGTCCCGGGCCACAGTAACGTCTCCGGCAATGAAACCGCTGACGAACTGACTAGGCTTGGGGCCGAGACCGAGAGTCTCATATATGGCCCAGAACCAGTCTGTGGTATAATTCCCAGTACCACAAAGCAAGTGCTCAAGGAATGGGGTCACAGACTATGCAGGAAGCAATGGGCTGAAACCCCCGGCCTTGAACACTCCAAGGCACTAATTCCTGGCTTCAACAAGAAACTATCAGAATTAGTGCTCACCTTGGGTAGGAACCAATTAAAAATCCTTACCAGAAGCCTACCCGGTCACTGCAAGCTCAACAAACACCTAAACAGAATGGGTATTTATAGCATAACGACTTGCAGATTTTGTGAGGAGGAGGATGAAACACCTGTTCACCTTCTCCTCGACTGTCCTGCTCTACTACAGAGCAGAAACAGGCACCTTGGTCGCCACGAATACTCATCCACAGAGGAAATTTGTGGCACCAACCCTAACCATATCGTTCAATTTATGAGCAGTATTGGGTTGGGGATGATTCTCTAGTGCGAAGGAGTCACAATAGATCCTCATGGGTCGCAGTGACGTCAGGGCTATAGCGACCTACCTTCTTTAAAAAAAATCGCATTCGTAGTGTAAGAGCGACCGCAGACTTACAATTTTAAGTTGGTCGACTAAGTCGCACAGTATACCAACTATAGCGACTTATGAGAGCTCGCACAATTTTGCAACTAAATTCGATTCCTTTCCGATTACCTACAATTTAAAAGTTGTCCAATTAAATTTTTACGTAAGTGTGATATTACGTAAGTAATTTAGTTTAAATACGATAGTCGGCCAACTTGAAATTGTATATCTGCGGTGACCCTAAGTGTCTGCCAAAAAATTTTTAAAAAAAGTGGCAATACTATTATTCTTGGATTACGTAAGTAATTTTGTGATACTTTTACTTATTACAGCGGGGCTAAAATGGTCGCATTGCAATTCCTCTTAATCAATTCACCAAATGAATTGTCAAAACTGTCAAACTCACGAATGTCAAATTTAGACCAATTCAATTGGTCTAAATTCGTACTAATTTGACATTCGTGAGTTTGACCAATTCAATTGGTCTAAATTCGTACTAATTTGACATTCATGACTTTTACAGTTTTGACAATTCATTTTGTGAATTGATTGAGAGGAATTGCTATGCGACCATATTAGCCCCGCTGGTGTTCAAATCGTCAATATCGCTTTAATTTGGTTATTATCACCTGCAAAATATATCTTACCTAAAAGTGCAATAGTGGGGAAGTCCTTTTTTTTTTTTTTTTTTTTTTTTTCGAAAGGGTCTAAGCTACTGGTCTGGTTAAGACCGTGGTAGTTTAATCGTGGCTATAACTAGTCTGTTGCTAGTTGGTTTGGAGATAAACAATGAGGGGGCCTGGCCCCCTCCCCTAAAGTCACACGTGTGACATTCTAATCGGGCAATATTGGGGAGAGCTACGAAAATAAGCTATTTTCATCTGACGTGGGGACACGGATCCCCCCTGCTCTTAAGGGGTCCGACCCCTTACTCACTCTCTGACGAGTGAGGCTGCTCGCGCGCGGTAGCACAAACTAGCTGCGTACGAGTTATCGCGGTAGATGAGCTCAAGTTATTAATGTTATTGCATAAAAGAGGGCCGTCCCTCTCCCCTTCCGAGTCCGGTTGGGGTGACATACGCGTGTATGTTCTAATGTCAAAGTAATTGGTAGAGCTCTCTACGACAATGTCGCGGTCGCGGTCATGATTTAGGTGTGTTCCTATGCTATCCGCATGCAAACTCGAACCCGGGATCGAGCTCGGCACCGGATTTCGGTCGGTCTGTCTGTTTGTCGTTCGGGTCGTGTTAAGTCCTCGGGGAAGGCGCCGGCGTCGTCCCCGGTGCAGTACTAACCACGCGGGTGAGTGTGATTTGTGTTTGCGTAACTGTACACAGTACGTTACGTATTCTGTGATGGGATCTACAGGGTCGGCTAAGATATGCTTAGGCCGCCTGAAGGGGTATCGGAATGTCGGTGCGTCATGTTCGTAGTCCACAGCCTTACGAATGAGCGGATTGGGATGTACTTTTCCTTTCTCAAAGAATCTCTCCGAGAGTTCTTTGATATAGGCTTTGATAGTGATAAGCTCGCAGTCTCTATGCAAGTCGATGTTTCGCATGTAACGGGGGGCACCTGTTGCCATGCGCAAAAAACGGTTTTGAACTCGTTGCAATTGGTTCATCTGATTGTCACTTATGTGTGCGAAAGAGACGCACGCATAAGTGAGTATCGTTCTTATACATGTTTTGTATAAGGTGAGCTTATGTCTTAAGGACATTTTGCTACTCGCGTTGAGTAAAGGATATAATTTGTATAATACAAATTTCGCTTTACGTACGGTATTCGATATATGGTTCGTGAATGACATCGACTTGTTTAGTACTACTCCTAAGTATTTGACAGCCGTGACTTCGGGAATTAATTTTCCGTGCAGACTAATAGGTTGCATTTTCTTACGTTTTAGTCCGTTAAATAATATAGCGTGACTTTTGTCGGGGTTTAGTTCGATTCTCCATTTTGCGAACCATTTACCGAGTTCGGTAACTGCTTCTTGGAGTTTTTTGGACGCGAAAGCTATTTGGCGATGAGCAAAGAACAGGGCCGTGTCGTCTGCGAATAGCGCTTTTTGTACTCGAGGGTGGGTGGGCAAATCGGACGTGTAGAGATTGTAGAGGGTCGGGGAGAGAACCGAGCCCTGCGGTACTCCAGCCTCTAGATCTCTAAGTGAAGACAGAATGCCTTCGACTCTGAAACGAAATTTACGGTTTTTGAGGTAGTTACTTATTATTATAACAAGACTATCGGGAATGCCGAGTTTAAAAAGTTTATAAATTAGCCCATTGTGCCAAATTTTGTCGAATGCTTTTGCGACATCAAAGAAAACAGCGCAAGTCGGTCTCCTATTGTTCTTTTGTTCTAATATGTACTCCGTTAGGCGGTGTACCTGAGCGGGACAGCTGTGGAATTCGCGGAATGCGAATTGTTCGTCAGGTAAGAGTTTTTTATCAACTATGACGTCTTTTAGGCGTCTTAGTATAACTCTTTCGTAAATTTTACCGAGGCAACTAATTAAGCTAATTGGTCTGTAACTACTTGGTTCCGTCCGGAGTTTACCCGGTTTGTGGATACCTATTATTATAGCTACTTTCCATATATCTGGGAATGAACATCCTAGTAAAAGGGCGTTAAAGATGTTCACGAGCAATTCAATTATAGTGGCAGGTAGTAATTTAAGGGTTTTATTTGAGATACCGTCCAGGCCTGGGGCCTTTCTGGAATTCAAATCTTTAATAATATCTTTGATTTCCTCCATATCCACCGGCCTGAGAGGCTCTGATGGTGGGGCCATGAGTCGGCTTTCTACCTCGGTATTGACTAGATTATCATGATCAGGGTCGGTCGGGAGAGTACTAGGTCGGCACTGATTTTCTATGGTGTCGGCCAAGCATTCGGCTTTGTCGATATCCTCCAGTGCAGAAGGACGATTTGGTCTGTTTAGTGGAGGCATGTCGCTCTCCGTATCTTTTTTGAGGGACTTCGCGAGCGGCCAGTAGGCCGTGTGAGACGGTTCGAGTTCGCTAAGAAGTCGATCCCACCTCTCGGCTTTGTGTTGTTTGATTTTATATTTAACTTCCCTCTCGTAGTGACGGAGGGCCCTCCTCCAGTCTTCCGATGGGTAGCGATCGTATGTGCGTTTAGCCGCGTTACGGAGTCTGATGGACTCTTTTATATCATCTGGGAGAGGCCAGCGATTCTCATGAATCGTTGGCATTTCCCTAGAAGATTTTTCGATGTTCTCTACCAGATGATCAGTCAAGTGGAGAGAGGCCTCAAGCGCCACTTTAGAGTTTTCGATGAAATCGGGAATGAGATCGAGGTGACTCGATTGAAGGTTTTCTAGGTTATCTGCTAGTAATTTATAATCAATTATCTTTTTAGTACTAGCAGCGAGTTGGTTAGAATTGCCAAGCGCAATTTTAACTGGTCTGTGGTCCGAGTTAAGCTCGTGGATTGTTTCCAAAGAGATGTTGAGGTTAATGTTTTTAACTAACGCAATATCAATAACACTAGGGTTATGAATAAGGTTGTTACTACGGCTAGCAGTGTCGTAGCGAGTGGGGTCGTTAGGGGCTAAAATTGCAAAATTTAAGGAGTCGCTTAAGACGGATAATCTAATGCCATTCGTATTAGATATGACATTGCCCCACTCTGTGTGTTTGCAGTTTAGGTCGCCGGCAATAATGACGGCATTGCCTAAATTAAATAGCGATCTTAATTCGCTAGAAGTTATGGGCATTTTGCTGGCTAAATAGGCAGATACAATTATGATAGGTTGATGGTCTGTCATGCTAATGTGACAAATAGAAGTTTCTAAGTTAGTTAGGGATGGGGGTTCTAGGGGAACACAGTGCAATGATTTTTTGTAATAAATCATTGTGCCTCCGAGTTGGGATCGGGTTCTGTCATTTCTAACTATTTTATAGTTAGCTATTTTTGGGCTTTTTCTACTAGGCTTAAGGAACGTCTCCTGCATTAGTAAAATATCGACATTGTGGTTTATGACGAATTCGCGGATTTCGTCTATATTATTATGTATTCCGTTTGTATTAAACGTAACTACCTGTAGGGAGCGCGGTTTTATTCTTCCGGTTGAATCCATTAGTTAAACGATAGTGATAAATTGAGAGAATTGATCCTGCGGATCAAATCGTTGTAAGTCGACAGACAGGCGGATAATTGTGAAAAAGTCCTAGCCGTCCGTAGTCCGTAGGAGAATTCGGCTACCTCTGACGGGTTTATGAGGCTTAGGAAGTCGGTCACGTCACGCAGGTCGTCTCCGTAATTGGAGGTTATATTCGCGGGGGGAGTGCGCTTTTTCGCGGGGTGCACGGGTTTTGCCACGGGTGTTGCGGGCTTTGCCGCTGGGGGCGCAGGTTTTGTCGCGGAGGGCGCGGGTTTTTGCGCGGCGGTGGGCTGGGCCCTGTTGGGGAGCACGGGGAAGTTATTAGGGGCACTAGTGCTGTTCACCCAAGGTGATTTAGTGGGAAGCGGAGCAGGGATAAATCTCTGCTTTGTTTTTTCCTTATTGTTTTTCTTTGTTTGAGGCGCAATTCGTCTCTTTACTTTGGGTGCTTTTACACACCCTCTGTAATTAGCCGGATGGCCTTGTGTTTTGCATAGCACACAGCTGGGGGGTTCGGACTCCTCAGCTGGTGTTTTGCGTGGGCAGTCAGAGGTGCCGTGGTCTCCTAGGCACTTGACGCAACGCGGTCGGGCTTGGCAGTTTCGCGCGGAGTGCCCGTAAAGTTGGCACCTGTGGCATTGGCCAGGAGTGCCTCTTTTACGGGGGGGTTCCACGCGTATTCCGGTTATATTACATACGGCGCGTATGTTAAAAATTTCCTTACCCTCGGGGGTAAGGGGGAGGATCACTAGTACCATGTTGTACACGTGTTTTTTGACGGGGTGGTACATCCTGTGTACCTCGGTCGCGGGGTAACCTTGGGCTATTAGGTCTTCAAGTACATCCCTTTCGGAGATGAACTTGTCGACACCTACAATGACGACGCGGAGGACACGTTCGTCCTCTAAGGCATAGGTGTGGTAACCTATGTTTTTTCCACGGAGGAACGCAGTTAGGAGGCGATGGTCCTGAGGCGTTTGGACCTGGACCTTTATCCCGATCGGAGTTGTGGTAGCCGACGAGTAACGGAGCTTTTTCTCGTTTATCGCGGCCGAGATGATGTTCCATTTTTCCTTCTCCTGTACTATGACAGGAGGAGGCATTTTGGAAGCGGGTTCCGTCTCGGAAGTCAGAGGGGCCTGAGACGGAACTATTTGAGAGGCCTGCGAGGCCTGGGATGCCTGAGGGGCGATTGGGGGGCGAGCGGGGGACGCGGCAGTACTAGTCTGCACGGACATCGCGGGTAGCTCGGGCCTAGGGGCCGGTTTAGTCTTTCTAGACTTTGGTTTTCCGGCCTGTTTAGTCGGGGAGGACGAGACTGGAGAGGAAGAGCCTTCAGCGCGCTTCCTCTTCTTGGTCTTTTTACTGACGACCGTGGTGAAGTCGCCTTCACCAGGGTCAGTCTCTTGCTCCGAGCAAGACATCTCAGAAGGAGACGAGTATGTAAGTCGGGGGACTACGGACTCTACAGGAGTCACGGCGGTGTCACAGTCGGGAGACGCGGGGGAAACAGCATCGTGATTTCGCACGAAGTTGTCCCACCTTTTCGCGGCGTCAGGGTATTCTACTTTTAAGAAAGATAAAAATTTATCAATCATGTCGGCCATGATGTCGGTCGGTCAGTCTGCTCTTAATGAAAAATTTCCGAGAGGGTACAACCCCGCCCGGCAACCGGGAGGGGAGGTGTGTAAAGAGGTATAAACCTCGTGTAGTGTACCTAGTTTTCGTGTCGCCGTACTTACGATGTGTTCCAGGCGGTCGGGAAACACACACAAAACTCACAACACTAGCACTCGGGCGCTGGCGAGCAAGGCGCGGCGCGACCTACGGCGGCAAGCGCGGGCGAGAGCCCGCACTCGGGCGAGACGAAACAAGCGCCGGCGCAGAGTTCGCTCGATCGCGGACACACTAAAATCGAAAAACCTCGTGGCGCGGACGTGATCGCGAAATCGCAACAAGCACAAAGTGTGCCGAGCGAGAGCGCGCTGTCTATAGAAAGAGACAGCACCACAGTCGCCTAGCAGCGTGCACTTGAGCGGGAAACACGTGCTTATCGGACGGGATCCGTAAGCAGACTGGTGGGGAAGTCCGTTTATCTTGCATAAGGAAAGGCCGTCATACGAGGGTAAAAAATTTATACACAAAAAAATTTTTTTAGTGTATATGTATGAGATTTTCGAGGGTAGCCCGGCCCCTTAAGATTATAACAGCAGTTTCTTCTTCAATACCTCCTACTTACAGATGTCATTATCTGGTTTTTAGTCTGTTTAGTGTCGACGATGTCGAAAATCACCTTTAGACGGACTTGCCCCAAAGACTGGGAAAGTCCGTCTACAAAATGTTTCTTTGAAATATCAACTATATTTGCCACACAATTAATGTGTGGGGATATCTAACGTCTGTATTAGGTTTATAAAAGATTACTTTGTCATCTACTGTGAACACCGTCTTTCTAGAGTCATTACAAAAGAAATAGGGGCAGCTCAAAGCCAACTTCAGATAAAGTATGCCGGTCTTCCCCAAGTTGACCACAATTTAAAAGGAAAATAAAATAAAATAATGACAACTGATAACTATGACAACTGCGCATTTCAAGGCCAACGCTCAAAACTCGTGAGGGTACCTATACTCGTCTCAAAGTGGCGCGGTGTCTTTGCGCAGCTTATTTATGTGATTCCGTTCCCCGCTCGGTCTTTTTCGAAAACATACCATAGATATCAGAAACAAACGGTAACATACGTACGTAGTTTACTAGAATTAATAAGTTTAGCCGACTTTACGCCGAATGAAAATCGGCGGCGGCGGCGTCAAAAAAATGTCGGCGGCGGCGGCGGGTCGGCGCGGCGCACACCTCTAATTAGAAGAAGCATCTACAATTAGAGCAAGAGAATCGAAGGCCGATAATGTATTATAAACAAACAACAGCAGCGTCACAGATGAAGAAAGAAGACTTAAATCATCTCTCTTATTTCCAGACAAAACCATAACTCTTGTACAGACGTCTAATGAAAAAAGAAAATTATTTACGATAGAAAAATTATCTAACATTAATATAGTTACAGAAGTTTGTAAAGAGGAAACCAAAGTGATAGAAAGAAGCAAAAAAACACAGTATTCACCTGACCTATTGAATAAACGTAAGTTTATTATGAAAAGACATACTTATTGTTATTTCAATATAAATAGAGATATGATAAATATTTATACATCCATAGGTACTCAAACAGATATAGAAACTTCTAGAAATGTAGAGAAGAAAATTTTTGATACAGGTACTTAACAATAAAATTTAATTTTATTGGTACCTGGCGCCATGTTTTAAGGAATAATTGTTTGTCTAGATTGTAATACAACGGAGGAAATGAGAAATCTGGAATGGACCACTTTAAATAACATAGTGGTTAATTTAGAAACTTGGTTATATTGGATTCGAAATATCACTGCTGATGTAGAAAGATTACTCGAAAACGGTATCAATTTGGTTACTATCAGATGATATAAGCAGAAAAGTCTGTTGAACGCCAAATACATCCTAACATTTTCATTTTTAGAATGTGGTGGTGTGAAATGTAATAAATTACATAGTAAACTTAATTTTGATTCAAAATCTTGGATACAACAAAGCAAAGATTTACATAAAATACTTATTATACTTAAATCCAAAAATAATAATTTAAAGGTATGTAAGTATAAGAAAAATGCTTTTCATAGTGATGTTTATTTTCTAGTCACTAATATTTTTGCAGGTTATGCCGTACAAATGTTACTGTAATAAAAATATACAGAATCTAAAAAAATCGAAACATTTTTTGTAGTACCTAATAGATGTTAGAGTGTCATTTATTAAATTGGATTACATACTTTTCATCCTTTTATTTCCGTCAAACTTGGATTTCACTGAAACTTGCTTCTTGGTCTCACATTTACTGGCTAGCGCTTAAAATGTACGCAGATCTGATTAAAGTCATACTTCCTCACACTTGAGTCGCGACTGCCAGTTAAAACCCATTTGCCATTGAAGGCGATATCTCTTATACCGTCACAGTCTGATCCAGTAAGCTGTACTCGCACATGACTATGGGCTTTCTGCATTGATATTATTATGACATTGCCGTCTTGTCTACCAACAGCATATAAATCCTTTGAAAGCACTGCCATACTCAGAACTGGATTCATTGATTCATGTATTTCCATCACAACGGAACCATCTTCTGGGCTTAAGTATACAATCTGAAATTGACAGATTATCAAAAAAAATATTAGGACGTGTTCAGACGTTTGCCTTTTCTGCAATTCTGCATCTACTTTTTTTTAATTTTGCTAAAAATAATAATAATATACTAAATATTTTTATAAAGTGGGGTTAGCTAAGGGATATAACTTAGCATGAACTGATAGAATCTAGTTGTAAATAACAATAGAACTTACCTTTCCATCACTGCAGCCAACAATAATTACATCACCCATGACTATGCTCGCATTGCAGGCTGCCTCAAGTTGCCTTCTAAATAACTCCTGCCTCTTGCCAACGTGAACACCAACTACACAACCATTTTCACATCCAATCACTAACAATTTATTACCAGTGTTGAACTGAAAAGTAAAGTTTTGCAAACATCAGTGTGCATTCCTAATGTCGGCTGTACACTCTCGCCGAGAGCTCTCGGGCGAGAGTCTAGTGCGAGAGTCCTTTGCCCGAGTGCGATCATGTACATTCTCGCTTAGTTCAATCGCAGTTATGAACTCACAGAAGATGGATCAGTATTTTTCTCTATAAAATGGACTAAAACACTTCTCTTGCAGCTGGTGTAGCTCTCTGTGCTATGAGCTATTATAAAATATATTTACCAAATATTTACACATTAAAAATATAAAAATAAAAAATGGCGAAAACGTAGATGGTGGATGATCACCATTCACCATGCATCGAAAGTGATCATGGTAATCCAAAGACCTTTAATGATATTTAATTTTATTTCTCACAGACACTGACCTCCATTATACAACTTGTATAATGGAGATCAGTGCTCACAGATAATGACTGATAATGACGTTTATTATTGTTATTTTTCTGTTCTGCACTGTTTAGCGGCTCGACTAGTAGGTAGTGAAAAACGCGAGTGTACAGCAATGCGCTCGCTTTCCTCGCGAGACCCTTTGCCTCGGGCGCAAAATACCGACACCGGACCGAGAGGGTCCGAGACAGGCGAGACGAGGCGAGCGCATCTATTTACACTCTCGCACTCGGGCCGCCTAGCTGTGTCTCTGCGAGAGTGTACAGCCGACATTACAAAGCACTGACCTCCATTATACAAGTACGCTGGACAGGTGATACCCAGCTGTTTTTTGTGCCTATTTGAGGCAGAATCAGCGCCCCAAAATCGGGGGAAGAGAACTAAATCTGACGTAACTTGCAAATGGCCGCTCAATCGCTATTGGTTGTAGAAACCAAAGAGAATATAATCACTACGGTGCACAGTATATTTCAAATGCAAGAGTAGAACTCCCGTGTGCGCATTTTACTTCGTTTTTGAGAAAATTAATTTTTAAATTGCTCATTTTTTAATCCCTAAGAACGAATTTATTTTACTTAAAACTTGCTATCTAGCTGATTAGATTATTCGTTAAGAGACACAAATTTTTCACTTTATTTCATTCCTACAACTCAAGTAGTTCCTGAGATTTCAATTTTTTTTTTTAATATTTAGACTTTATTTTTTTTTCTGCTTTCCTACAATATGATTTCCGCAATTGTTTTCCGTACTGAAAAATACTTTGTTATAGTCTTTAAACTACAATATTTTTATTTTTTGCGAATCGTTTATAGTGCCAGAGATTTACGAATTTCTAATTTTTCTTCGCACCTTTAAAATTTTTAAGAGCAAAGTTTCATCGAATCTTAATTTTTTTCAAATAATCAGGCAAATAATAGGAAGAAACATTTTATTCTTGATATTAACGACACTATAAATTTGACACGGGAGGACAGCATTTTTGACGACTAAGGTGAAATTTTTTTTCAAAAGATTAAAATCAAGAATAAAATGTTTCTTCCTATTATTTGATTGATTATTTTTAAAAAAAATAAGAATCGATGAAACTTTGCTCTTAAATTTTTTAAAGGGACGAATAAAAATTAGATATTCGTAAATCTCTGACACTACAAACGATTCGCAAAAATAAAAATATTGTAGTCTAAAGACTATAACAAAGTATTTTTCTGTACGGAAAACAATTGCGGAAATCATGTAGGAAAGCAGAAAAAAAAGTCTAAATATTAAAAAAAATTAAAATCTCAGGAACTACTTGAGTTGTAGGAATGAAATAAAGTTCAAAATTTGTGTCTCTTAACGATTAATCTAATCAGCTAGATAGCAAGTTTACAAACCCTCGTAATTAATTTAAATAAAATAAATTCGTTTTTAGGGAGTTCAAAAATGAGCAATTTAAAAATAAATTTTCTCAAAAACGAAGCAAAATGCGCACACGGGAGTTCTTCTCTTGCATTTGAAATATAAGACGCCATCGACTCATTGCATTAACTCAGTCATGTCCGATTTTGTGGGTTTCTAAAACACTGTGGTAGAAACTAGTATTAGCACAGAATATATATTAGTTGTACCAACAGAATTCCCACTGGTGAAACCCGTTTAAAGAATTAACGACTCATGCTACGATACTATAAAGTTCAAATTCCGACCGCGCAGTGCTAGGTGCCTACAATTATATTTGCCTACATCTCCGCTCTCTTTCTATCGCATAACTCGTACCTGTTCTGAAGAAATCAGGGTTGTCTCTTTTTAAAAATAATATTATAATCTTTATATTTAATTAACTACATTTTATTTAACTCGAAATAATCTAAGATATTATGTCAGTACTACGTAGATTTAATTATCATAAATTCGCGTGTCACTAGTTACGCGTACTTAGATTCGATAAGTACCTACCGTTACTGATTCTTAATCTTAATAGTATTATTCTTAATAATTGAAACCGGTCTTATATTACCTACTTAAAGTGTTTGTATAACTTAGTTATTTTTGTAAACAAATGAGGTTTCGAATAGTACCTACACCTACGATGCTTACTATTAGTAATAACTAATAACCTTATTAATTATTGTGTTTTTTTGACAATGAAATACCTTTGCTTATTAATAATTATACGTCTACTAATAAAGGTAGGTACCTACTTACTAAGGTAGCCCAACTAATATTATATTCTACTTAAACTTGTATTTAAAACTATTTAAATCATAAGTAATCGTAATTTTACTCTATAATAAATTGTACAAAATTTAAATCTATAATAAACTAGCTGTCCCGGTGAACTTCGTGTCACTTAAAAACCTTCCCTGGACTTAAAGGATTATTTTAAGACTAAAATAAGCCCAATCCGTTCAGCCGTTTTCGAGTTTTAGCGCGACTAACACATTTGAAAATCCATTTTTATATATAAGATAATAAAAATAACAATTTAAAAAAGTTCTAATACCTCTCATCGTCCTTAGGGAGCTTAAAGAAAGTAAAATTTGGTTCACATTCCGTGTTAAGACAGTTAAACACTGCGCAATATTTCTTTGCCCTTTTTTTATTGTTGTTAATTCTGTGACAGCGAATGAATAAGTACGCAGGTAGGCATGCCGCATGCAACGATCAACTAAAAACTCGTGCGCGCACGTCACCGCTCGCCTGTGAGTCCCTACAGAAGTGCCCCCCTAGGGGGGTACTTACACTTCGATGCCTACAGGCGCGAGTGGGACAGGTCTGGTATTAGTTTCAAGTACTCCCGCTACTGCTATCAGCACCAATATGGCGACTTAAACGTCATGTTTACGTCAGATTTTGTTCTCTTCCCCAGATTTTGGTGGCGCTGATTCCGCTTCAAATAGGCACAAAAACAGCTGTCATTTCAGGGTATCATAGGTCGGTCATGGAAGGAGTCCTGTGTTTGTTAGATCCGGGACATCACTCCTTTATAGGCTGAAGGCGAACCATACTAAATTTAAAAAAAAGGGTATCATAGGTCCAGCTAGGGAATGCAATACCGGGATACCGGGTTCCCGAAAAACCGGGATCCCGCATGCATTATGCGGGACTAATCCCGGTCGAAAATTTTGCGGGATCCCGCGGGACTGGCGGGATTACAAAGAAATGTGTTATGTGATTTATATGCGTAACTTTGCGCGCGGGGTGCGTGAACTGGCTACAGGCAGCCCGCTAAACAATTTAGCTTCAATTCACACTTTAAATGACAATTGAACTAACCAGCGTGGATGCTGAGCGAGCATTTCCAGCTGCTAGCTACCTTGTGTCGAATATCAGGAACCGTTTCGGAATCTTTGGGCACGATTTTTACCTATATTTCGAAAAAAATTTCGATAAGAGATGGACGTAAAATAAGCAATTCTTTTTAGTTTTTCTTAACTACATAATATTATTATTACAAAGCCATTTCCAAAAAAATGATTATTTTTCTTTCATTTTTTTATAAAGTCTGATGTAAATTAAGCCCTTGAAAAAAGTGTCCAACAAAGTTTGTTTTATTTGAGATTCTAAGAATAAAATGGGGTCAATCAAGTAAAGTCATTATAACGATTTATTTTAAAAGTTTAAATCCACCCAATGGGATCTCGCAAATACCGGGATTGAAATTCTGTTGCGGGATTGCATTCCCAAGGTCCAGCGTACTTGTATAATGGAGGTCAGTGTAACAAACACAGAATTTATTTTGTTTATGTATGTTTACCAAAAATGTAGAATTTTGCTAGTCAATGTTAAAGCCGATATCCTCTTATCGAAAAACAAAAATGACCTGAGGTAACATTTTGTACACATTCTTTTTTAGATAACTTATTACCTCTCTTGGATTTTCTACTAGTACTTCTTCAGTTGTTGTAGTGATGGTACAGCAATTGATGGCTCCCTGTCCCTCAATAACATCAGCTATGCAAAGTGCTTGGCCTACATCCCAGAGTTTTGCTGTTCCATCTCTGAAATATTCAATAATACACATTTTACTTCATCATAAGCTTTTTTTGGAGGTTATAACTATTGTGAATTTTAAAGTCTCATGAATGTGTAGATAAGATTTTCAATAAAGACGTAAACATTCTGAGAATAATTTGTGCCCTTTTTACCGAAGGTATAATATTTTAAAGCAGAAAACAATGTCATAAATATAATTCTAACATTACTTGCTAACAGTGATGACATTTCTTCCTCTTCCAATCATACAAATATCAGCTACAGACATTGTATGACCTTTGAGGGTGACTGGGTTTATTCCAGTCTCAGCACACCATATCCGACAGGATCCATCAGCCCCAGCGGATATCACCACAGTTCCCGATGGAAAGAATCGGCATTTGTATGCAGGACCTCCATGGCCAACTAAATCTAAAACTTCTTCATCTGTAAAACAGAGTTATTTTCATTACTTCTTGTAATGCAAATTCTTTTTATTATTTTAACAGCTTGTCTTTAGATTAAGCTTACTTGACCATTAA
This sequence comes from Lysandra bellargus, assembly GCA_905333045.1. Lineage (NCBI taxonomy): Eukaryota > Metazoa > Arthropoda > Insecta > Lepidoptera > Lycaenidae > Lysandra > Lysandra bellargus. The sequence goes on from HG995328.1 coordinate 7,162,460, forward strand.
GTTAACTATTAGAACCACATCATATTGTCTAAGCCAGTAAATTAATAGCTTCGGCCGTACAATAAGCCATTAGATGTTTTATCTTCTGAATTCTTCAATGGTGCTGGCTTATGTAAATACGAGAAATAGGGAATGTATATTGAACTCACAATCATTTAAAATAATACATACTTGTCCTAGTATCCCAAATCACTAGCCTGTCTTGCTCACAGGAGGAGACAGCAAGAGCATTTTCAGTCATCGAAACAGATAATATTGCTTTAGCATGAATGTCATGAACTTTGTTTGGTGCAACAAAGGCTATTTTTAATCCAGATTTTACATCCTTTAAGACTATACATAAATTTGAAATGGATATAAAATTTAATTCTTCAGAAACATTCACCTTTAGTTTTCCATCGCTTTCATTGACTGTCGTCGTAATAGAATCGTGAAAACTTGGTTTATTCAAGTACTTAGTGGAAATCCAAATCTTCTTGTTAGGATGTCTAGAAAAGAAGCCGGTAGGTATCGATAAAACTATTAAGTTTTTTAGTTGCAGTTATAGTTTATATCAATAGAATTGTTATGATACTCACTTTAAAACTTCGTTCCAGTTGTATTGAATGGTTATAGCAGGTAAAGAGTTGTTTTCACTCTCGGACATAATGTTAATTTATTCCTCGTAACTTTTTTTACAAATCTCTGCAGCTGTTTTCATGCAACAAAATGTGGAAAATTATTGTTTTACCAAAATAATCCACAAAACCAACAATAACAAATAGGTTTTTTTTTAATTTATTGGGAGCTGGAAACAAGTCCTTTGCTCCAGAAAAAATACGTTATTAAACGTCAAATTAAATTTTTAAAATATTAATGTCCTTCTTCTTTCTTCTTACTGAGCCAAAGATATTTTACCTCTAGATAGTGTGATAGCGTGACCACTACTGCAGTGCTCGCTTTAACCCTACTGTGTTGCTACCTTAAAAATATTTCCCTAAGTCTCGGGTAAATTCTGCCGAATTCCGATAATTCTAAAGAAATTCATGAAATTGTAATTCAATTAAATGTTCATGTTTAAAAATATATTGCATGTCTCGTGATGGTCGCGTAACGAGGAGATTTATCGTTACGCGATTAGTAAATACCCTGGTCCTCCAGGCAGATAAGTGACTCTAACATGAAACAATGACTTGACCATATATGTGGCCTCAAAGGATATTTCGGAATGCGCAGCTCGCCTCAACTCTGCCATTAGCTACCTTAACGACTGGATGTATAGACATGGTCTGTCCATTTCTAGCACTAAAAGTTCTGTAGTTATTTTTAGTAGGTCTAGAATTATACCTGGCATCATCATCTCTTCAAATCATCAGGTTCTCCCAGTAAGAGATAATGTAAAATTCTTAGGTGTTTATCTAGACTCCAAATTAAGCGGTATTCATCATATGAACTATGTGGCAAAAAAGCGCGAGAAAAATATCAATACTCTCCGCTCACTCTCTGGTGCCTGGTGGGGATCACATCCTTGCACGCAAAAGCTGTTGTACAACGCTCTAGTGAGAAGCCATTTAGATAATGGGTCCTTCATGCTAGAACCCTGCAACAAATTAGGCTTTAAGACTCTGGACAAAATTCAATCTAAATCATTAAGAATAATCATTGGGGCCATGAGGTCCACACCCATTAATGTACTCCAGGTTGAATGTGGGGATCCCCCACTCAACATAAGGAGACAATATTTGTCAGACCGATTTGTGTTTAAATTATTCCAATCTTCTTCCCACCCTCTTATCGGTAAACTCCACACCCTTTCGCAGCTAGTCAGCTCTTCTAGCTATTGGCTGCATAAAGAACTTCCCTGTCTCCTAGTCAGCTACAATACAATTACCCGTCTTCCTTGTCCTATTTTCCAGTGTAGACTTAATCCCCTTTTTGCTACTTCCTATAATGCACTTACCTTTCCTCCAAAAGTGCTTCAAAATTTTTCAATTGATAAAGGCTCTGACTTGGCTAATGCTCAATTTCAACATATTATAAATCAGCACTTTAGGGATTGGTTGCTTATTTTCACAGATGCATCTAAGCTTTTGGAGGGCAGCTGTGTTGGTGTGGCTGTATGGATTCCGAAAGTTAATGTAGTTTTGAGTTTCCAATTGCCTTCATCAGTTTTTACAGGGGAAACCCTGGCAATTTTGGAGGCAATTACATTTGTTCAATCCCACCGCCTGAACAACTCCATTATTCTTTCGGATTCCAGAAGTGCTTTGGAGGCCATAAACTCCAACCAGTTTCGCTCCAAAAGTAAATTTCCCCTGGTCTTGAAAATAAGACAACTTCTCTTTGGGTGTCATACAGAAGGTATCCAGGTGGTTCTAGGTTTATAGCGGAATTACTGGCAACATATTATGTGCAGATGCTTTTGCAAAGGATGCCATAACAACAGGTATACCTAGTCAGTATAAGGTTTGTTGCCAGGATCTAATTCCCCTAGCTAAAAGTCAAATGAATATCAGGTGGCAAAATGAGTGGGCCAGCAGTAGTATACATAAGGGCAAACATTACTTTGATGTCCAAAATAGCATTTTAGTCAAACCCTGGTTTTTCAAATTTCAATAAGCTAGCAAAACAGTGTGCTCAACAGTTTGCCGAATCAGACTGGGTCACTGTTGCTGACCTGTCTTCCTGGCTAAAATTAGGGTTAGAGATAGCTCCTTATGTGAGTGCGGCCTAGACGAGGGCACTCTTGATCACATTTTTTTCTCCTGTCCTAGAAATAGTTCCTCATTGTATGATTCCCTCCCTCCTACAATCCCTCGCCCTATCAATTTTAAATCTGTTTTATGTTTTGTAAATACTTCATTTATTGAAACTCTTTGTACATACATTCATACTAACAAAATTAGATTATAGGTGTTTGTACTAATCCATAAATGTTTGTGTTTATTTTAGGTTCTATATTTTTCAACAGTCACCGTACATCATTCCGTACATTATCATAAATTCACCGTACATACGTCATACCCTTGTTTGTTTTTATCAACCAACTTTTAACTTTTAAGGCAGAGTCTACGCCAACACACTCTGACATTGGCGATTCACAAAGGAGCCATAAATAAAAAGAAGAAGAAGAAGACAGGTCTGATAAAAAAAAATGTTATGGCCAAAGTGGACTTTGGATGATTTGATTTTAGAATTTTCCTAAGTTTTTAATTAGTGTTCTTCAAAATGTTTTCTCCTTGCAGTAGGCATTTGTTTTTATCAGTACAGGTAATTTAACGAACATTTATGTTACTTACATTTCGTTTTTATAAAGAGAATAAGTTACTATTACTATTATATTATTTTATCATTCCAGTTACGTCGATTGCAAAGTACACTGGTTGTTGCTGAACACAATAACGAGGTTTTATCTCCAGTCACACAGAATGCCATAAGTGCAGCTAAGAAGATCGGTGGTGAGCTTTCGGTACTTGTGGCAGGAACCAAATGCGGACCAGTGAGTATATCCTCTTGTAACTAGGGCATTTATGGGTTATGGATTAGTAATAGAGTATGCTGATATTATGCTCTATGGTATCTACTGGACCAACTGAGTAACCTTTGCCAATATACTTACCACACTACCAAGGAACCTTTGTATTATCAAGAAATAAAAAATCAATGAGATAAAATATAAATTCCCATCATCATTTCAGTTTCATAAATTGTTAGAAGTCAACAAACAAGAAGATACACAAAACTAATTTCAACCTTGGGTTTTATTGTACAAGGATAATAAATAACTTCAATTTACATGTTAATTTTATGCTTTCAGGCTGCTGAATCAATCGCAAAGGCGAGTGGTGTTTCTAAGGTTCTGGTAGCAGAAAGTGACGCTTTCAAGGGTTTTACAGCTGAATCTCTAACACCCTTGATAGTTGCCACACAAAAGCAATTTAATTTCACACATATCTTGGCTCCTGCCACTTCATTTGGAAAGGCAGTGTTGCCACGAGTAGCGGCCAAGTTGGATGTGTCACCGATCACTGATATTATTGGAGTTAAGGATGCAAACACCTTCATCAGAACAATTTATGCAGGTATGTGTTATTCATCTAAATATTGCTGCAAAAAAAAATTTGACAATAATAACATCCATAAAAAATGTCCCTAAATAAAGGCTCTCCTAAACAGGTGCGTTATTATCGGTCGATAATATGGTATGCGTTATTGCGATATCTGTTTTCAGTACATTTTGTATTAGGATGGTCATGTAGTTACACACTGCTGCGATAATAACGCCACAATGGAAGTAGGAACAGAAATCGCAATAACGCATGCGATATTATCAACCAACAATAACGCGCCTGTGTGGCTTTAAACTCTTGAGCTAACTGTTTTCTACATAACAGTAATAATATAATGATTGAACTATTTTATGTATTATAGGTATTATTAGTTACATTATTGATATAAAACATTCTAACAAGAGTTTATCTTATCTATTATGTTATCTAGCTTGTTTATACTTCTAAGGTCAGAATATCTCGCTGTTTGTTTAATATGTTATAACTTATAGTAAACTAATTTAAATAATTTTATCACAACTGTCACATAAATATATTAATTACATCATCTCTAGCCAAATTTCTTTAGGCTAAAAATAAGTAGTCAGCAAATTACTAAAAATAATATTTTGCAGGAAATGCAGTCCTTACGTTGGAAGCTAAGGATCCAATCAAGGTGATAACTGTCCGAGGCACGGCATTCCCTCCTGAACCCTTGGAGGGGGGTTCTGCGGGAGTGGAGAAAGCCCCCGAAGGAGATTACAAGACTGACTTGGTACAGTTTGTTTCTCAAGAGCTTACTAAGTCGGACCGTCCAGAGCTTACAAGCGCTAAGAATATTGTTTCAGGAGGTGAGAAAAGTATTTTGTAGCTGTAAAATTAATATCTAGGATTGACTAATTTTAAAAACAAATGTTAGTAAAAGAACACAGATTTTCTTCATTTTATCACTAAATTCAGTGTCTTATAACAAAACTATTTTCCTTTACACTTTACAGAACAATTTATGTGTAAATTCACATTACTTTGTACACATAGATGTGTATTTTTTTTGTCAGGTCGTGGTCTGAAGTCCGGTGATAACTTCAAGCTGCTGTACGACCTAGCTGACAAGCTGAACGCGGCTGTCGGTGCGTCCCGCGCGGCCGTTGACGCTGGCTTCGTACCAAACGACCTGCAGATCGGACAGACTGGCAAGATTGTTGCACCTGTTAGTATCACTATAACGACAGATGACATAAACAACTAAATACGTATCATATGTATAATATTATGGTCCTTCAATAACATTCTTTATACTTGAGCTATATACAATAAGATACTTAAGGTCCGCTGTCTTTATCTGTCATGTAATTTTTTCAACCTGCCTTGACAAGCAGACCTATAGCAGAAAAACAATAGTTATTTTCTGTAAAATCAGTAATGGAAGGAATGGAATGGAATTAGTAAGTATGAGCATAACATTTTATGTTTTTTGTAGAACCTATACATCGCTGTGGGCATCAGCGGTGCTATTCAACACTTGGCGGGTATGAAAGACTCCAAGACCATTGTTGCTATCAACAAAGATCCCGAGGCACCTATCTTCCAGGTATTTTACATTATTTATACTTTGTTTCAATACAAATTAGTAGTATTATAACTACCCATATGTGGTTGACAGGCTACTAGTTTTTTTTTACAATTAAATCAAAATAAATCAGAGAATATTTTAACTTTTAAGTGATTAGTTAACCAACCTGAGCTACGGATATACATAACATTACAATCCTCTAAAATCAATTTACTGCTGTGAGCTACATTAAAATCCGCTATGTTATTTAATAGTTCTAACAGAACAGAGGAAGCAGACTGTATTTTATACCACATAAATATATATTTTATTATAATTAATGTGTGTTGTGAAAAATTCATTGCTCATTGCAAGTTGTAGGTAACTACTTTTTAACTGGTTATCCGAGACTGGCAAGTTATTTATTTGTTGCAATCCTATGCGAAAAAACCTAGGTTGCTTGATTTTTTAAATGTAAAATTTGCAATGATATTTCCTGTGCTATACAAAAACCGTCATATTTTTTTGTAATAAATCATAATAATTATACCCATTACGGTCCATTACACTTATTTTATTACGCAGTTTCTGTTTGTGTAATAAAACCAAATGAGCAAAGAGGTAATCTGATGTTAAGCGATTTCAATTTTCAGTCGCGTGAAATCAGAAAAGTTGGTACTGCTTTGCCGATCTTTTAAAACGATTCTTAAAGGTTTTTATGTCTGATGTCAAATCAAAAGAGGTACCGGTGACGATTTATTGGACAGTCTTAGGGTCATCGCTGATATACAATTTCAAGTTGGCCGACTATCGTATTTAAACTAAATTACGTAATATCGAATTTAGTTGCAAAAATGTGCGAGCTCTCATAAATCGCTATAGCTGTAATTGGTATATTGTGCGACTTAGTTGACCAACTTAAAATTGTAAGTCTGCGGTCGCTCTTACGGTACGCGACAAAAATCTTTGAGGGTGATTGATACGCTGTCAATATAAAAGTACTTATGCAGATAAAAATTACTTTAAATGGATTGTAATATAACAATGTACTATCAGAGAAGTTGATTCCTATGCAGATGGTGGACCTAAGTAATTTCAAATTTGGTCGCGTTACGTCAAACCCAGCTGACCGATCACAGCTAACATTAAATTGACATAAGCCGACCACATGACTTAGATCCGCCATCTGCATAGGAATCAACTTCCCTGATAGTACCTATTATCAGAGAAGTTGATTCATAGGCAGATGATGGACCTACGTAATCTGGTCGCGTTTTTTTTAAATATGAAATAAGGGGGCAATGCGTTGCCGGCCTTTTAAGAAGGAATAGGGTAATAGGGGAGGGTAGGGATGGGAAGGGAAGGGAATAGGGGAGGGTAGGTAAGGGGAATAGGGTAGGGGATTGGGCCTCCGGTAAACTCACTCACTCGGCGAAACACAGCGCAGGCGCTGTTTCACGCCGGTTTTCTTTGAGAACGTGGTATTTCTCGAAGCCGTCTCGATATTTCGTGTGCCGAAGCCTGGCACGTATGCACATATAACAATTGGATAGTTTCTATAAAACAACGATTAAAATTGTTGTAAAGCATTTGTTCGTCCAATTGCTCAATATCCAAGGGGGTGGGGTAAAAAAAATTGGACCAATAAATCTCCTGGCAACATTCAGAATCATAATCTGCAAGCTTTTCTGAGTTCAAAACTATTTATAGAATGCGGTCCTCATATTTTGGATACTTAACTTCCTTTGGCGCTTGCACTAAAATTACGTATGCTCGTCAACTGCGTATGAATCAATCTCTTCGGTGGTACTTAATTGTATTTATTTTCCAGGTGTCGGACTACGGTCTGGTTGCTGATTTGTTCAAGGCCGTCCCTGAGCTGACTTCCAAGTTGTGAACGATACAAATCACAATCTATCGCACAGCTATTTTGCTATCACACTATTCAAAACTTTTACAATAAGAGATTATATACCATTGTTTGAACTTGTAAATAAATATATATTTACAACATTTCATCATTTTTCTTTCAAATATGTTATACCCATAAAATAGAAAATAAGATATAAAATTAATTAAGTAACTATTTCCCACAAATTTTACAATAGATACTTAATAGTAGTAAATACTGAAAATCATGCTGAACAGATATCTAATAACTATCTTCTAATAAGTCTAATAACTAATAAGTAATAACCATAATTATTTTATTTTTCGATGCTCTATAGTCTATGCTCTATAGTCTATTGGATTAAGATTAGGTATAATTTTTATGACTTAAAATATAACGCGATAAGCATTCCATTTTCGTAACCATAATAATGATCAATAACTGTTGTCTGCAGTTGGGCACGAGGATTCTAAGCATAAAAGCATAATAATTATAGTCACGTAAAAAGCAAATACATAATATTAAAGTATTATTATTTTTACTACTCCCCAATAGATGGCGCTACACGTATTATTTTTAAAATATTCGACTATTGTAAAATATGAAAGTTAAAAATTACAATAATAACATTTATTGCAGCTACTAAAATGTATGCGAATAAACATAAATATTGAGGACAACGAAAATGCTCACAGTCGAAGCGGAGTTAAGTTTAAAAGACAATGAATTACGATTACTCGTAAGTCGAGCTACGCAAGAAATATGGAACGTAAAACCAATAGGAGGTTCGAGAGCAGTTAATCATATTACAACTGCAACTTATAACTTGCAACGATAATGAGCGGGTACTGTAGACAAAGGGAGATGCGGTTTGCGCGGAGCGGCATCCTCGTTATCATATTTGCGAGCGACGAGGTGGCAGGCGGCGGGCGGGGGTGGCGCCCGAGCGAGCTCCGCCCCTCACACCACGCCCGCGCCGCGCGCCGCCGCACCCGCACTAGCCGACATGCCGCGGCCGCCGCGCGCCTCCTACGGCGAGCACAAGCCACCCTTCTCCTACATATCGCTCACCGCCATGGCCATATTTAGCTCGCCGGAGCGCATGCTGCCGCTGGCGGAGATCTATCGGTTCATCACGGACCGCTTCCCGTACTACCGCCGCAACACGCAGCGCTGGCAGAACTCGCTGCGGCACAACCTCTCCTTCAACGACTGCTTCGTGAAGGTGCCCCGGCGGCCGGACCGGCCCGGTAAGGGCGCCTACTGGACGCTGCACCCGCAGGCCTTCGACATGTTCGAGAACGGCTCGCTGCTGCGCCGCCGCAAGCGGTTCAAGCTGCACAAGGGGGAGAAGGACAGCCTCAACGCGGAGCTGGCGGCGCTCGTGGATTTCGACCGGGCGTTCACGTCGGGTCGGACGGAAGAAGCGCTTCCGACGGAACGAAGTCCAGAAATAAAGTCGGAGCTTCGAGTAGCGAAAGCGACACCGAAGAAACCGTTCACGATAGACAACCTGCTGAACAGCGACGTGGAAGTGGACTCGGGAGACGAGGCGAGTGAGGTGGAGCCCCGCGTCAGTGCGCCCGCGCCGACCGCCGCGGAAGTGTTGATGGCTGCCATGTGGAACCCCATGCTGCACTTCCATTACAATTATTTAGTGCCGTTCAATTTTCCAATGGGTTTCAATCATGATTTGAACAGTGCGTGTTATCATCCTCCCCTAGATCGTAGGTAGCAACGTTATAATATGTTGGTAGGTATGTAACTAAGTTAACGAGGGAATAGGGATTAAATAGTAAATACCTCACTACGATATTTATTTTCAATTGTTTAATAACAAATAACAAGAAATAAGTACCTACCTATTAGTTGGTACTACTACTAATATATATATATATATATATTCTGTGCTATTAGGGTATAGAATATAGATAGATATCATAAAATATGCGAAAGTGTATCTGTGTTTGTGTGACATATTCATGCTAAAAATTATTAACTAAACCGATGTGTAATTTGAATTAAATTTAACGTAACTAGAATGCCTCTGCACATCTGAATATTATAATATTTTCATCGCGAAAATCTGTAGCTACAAGTATTTTTCTTGCGCTTTTTGCGCGAGCGAAGTTGCGGCTGGCATCAAGTTTATGAGCTAATAATAAATTATTTCATCATAATTTAGTCAGTGGTAAAGAAAAATTAAATTGATAAGAAAAGCATACACAACTCAAAAACGACCGTAGGAAAAATTTAAAAATGAAAATTAGATACCTAAATAAGTAAGTAATAATATTAATTATGTAATTGCCAGTGTTGAATCAGCAATCAGCACTTCAAAATTAATTAACTACCTACCTAACAGTGTATACCTACAGTATACTGACTTCGTTATTTAATTGACTGTCAGCTCCTTTATGTTATAGGTAATATTTTAAGCACTTAGATATTTAATTTTGTTGAATAATATTTTTATTGTGAAATTTATTTGTTTCAATGAAAATTCCCCGTTTTCCATGTTGGTGTTAAAAGAAAATAAGTACCTATTTATAGAAATAGAAATAGAAATCATTTATTTGCTGAAATAAGGTACAGGCTACAGTATGATGCTAAAGTTAGGTATTATAATATAATGTATACAAATTTTCAGACACCCCGTATTAAAATAGAAGCAAAGTTTATTGAAAACTGTGTTCACATCAGTCGTTTAATAGAGTAGGTTGCCCGTACAAAGTAAACGACTGATGTGAATAATGCACATTCAAACTCACAGGAAACGTAAATTAATTTCCTTTCATTAATTTAATGTTTACAAAATTTTATGGACGTTTATCGCATTACTTATAAAAGGAGGGCCCCGCCTGGAGATAGGAAAAAATCTTGGCAGGTGCTACGTTTTATTGATTCGACCACAAAGGCATATGTCGGATTACGCGTAATAAACTCATTCGCTTTCGGGGGGGCTCGCCCACCGTGACGAGGGGGTAGGGGGCCAGAAGGAAAGGGGAGTAGAGGGGTATAAGGATGCGCCACTTCTGTTATTAATGTTTCACGGGTGAAGAGCTCCTTCAATTAATCTACAGACGTAGGCGACCGCTTATTCCGGGGCGTAAACATTATAGAACACCTTTTTTTTAAAGTCCACAATTATAAATGCTACGAATAATTAGATTGCGTCTATTGCAGAAGATAAAGGAGATTGATGAACCCCGTAAGAAGATATGATATTGTACCTACTAACGGCCGTTTGACACACGACCGATCGCAGCTAACATTAAATTGACATAAAATATATGCCTCTAATGTCTAATGAGAGCTTGAGAGCTATTCCTATCTCTAGTAGGGCAAAACCAGAGATAGATCGAATATTGGGAACGGCCGTTAATGTCAGTTAGCTAATATTATACCTACTATGGACTTAATGTGTGATGTGTCGAAAGTACCATAGGGACCGTGCAGAAACTATAGAGGGCGTCGTCGAATTACGACGCCCTCTATAGTTTCTGCACGGTCAGCAGCGACACGATGCGAGTAAAAGAAGTTACTTGTGAGTGACTTTGGCTTCGCATTCTTTGAACCCGGCTAGTTTATAAGTGATTTTTTGTTTTAGACTATAAAATGATTTAATACTTACACTCCCAAGTGGCCACATAGGGCCGCGAGAACAACAACAGATTTCCAAGAATCCGCGGTCGAAGGATTAAAGTAAAAAACTAGATGACGTCCGCAACTCCGTTGCGCCAAAAATCATTTATCGCGCGAGAACCGTACATTTTCCCGGGATAAAAAGTATCCTATGTCCATTCCCGGGGTTCAAAGTAAATCCATACCAAATTTCAGCAAAATTGGTTCAGCGGTTTGGGCGTGAAGTGCTAACAGACAGACACACTTTCGCATTTATAATATTGAGTATGAATGAGTTTCTAACAGTAAACAAAGAACGAAAGCGTGAATAAAAATGTATAAAGCTTATCTAGTTATCTAAGAAAATACCTGAAAAAGTAATTAGTAGCATCCATCAGCATAGAAAGTAAAAACTTGATAGGTGGGTAAATATTGCAATTAAATAATGAAGATGCAAAAATACTTATAATAATTACTGAACATGCTTGTGGATTAATAAAATAAAACAAGTTCACTAAAATAAATGCTTTTATTTCATCAACCTTCTGCGATTCGCTCGATACCATCTTCACAACTTTTGTCTGTCACTATTAATTTTAACTAATTTCAGTCTGGACCTCATATTCAGTGCAAACACCGTATTCTTTAAATAACACACAAAGACTGCACTGAATACTCAAATTTCTCAAGCAAGAAACCTTATAATTTTCCGTAGCTTGACTTGGGCTCGACAATAAAATTTTCGCATAAGTTTCGGCTATTCGTCACTAGTGGCAGTGTAATCGCTCTGCACGGTCCCTATAGAAGAAATTGATTCATTTTGGTTGGTGGTTGGCAGACCTACGTCATTTTTGTAGGATTATGTCAATTCAATGAATTGTGAATATGTGTGTTGGGTTTGACATGAAGCGACCAACGTAAGTTGGTCGCTTCATGTCAAACGACCAACGCCATCTACCTATGAATTTGAAGAACAGAGTGCCTTTTGGTGGAACGGTCTCGATAAAGCCGATAGCAGGGCTTATATTGGCTTTGTCCCACCTTATTGACAGATCTAGGACCGCTACCTTTTAAGCGGCTGATGGCAATCCGCAGGCAAGCAAGCATTAATAATGTAAAATATCCACTAAAAAGGTAAAATTAGGTACTATTGGTTCAGGCTACATACTGCTAAACCGAAAATTCCGTAATTCGTTACAAAGGCTTTCTTATACGTAAGGTAGAGTCTAATTAAAGTACTTCGTGTCCCCCGGATTTTTCATCACTGACAGAACCCAACGATGCGCGGGCGCAGCATCGAGACTGCAGAAGGTTCTCACGGCGCAGGCGCGTCTCGCACAAAAACCTCGGAAACGGTAGCGCGGGAGCAGCCGACCTATGTACAGACGTTCAGATATTTTTCATTCATTTAATTATATTGGTTTAAATTAGTTTGAGTTAGTCCACATTCTATTTTGATTCTCAATTTTTGACATTTTCCCTAAATTATTTGTGCGTAATTATTTATCTTATTATTATAAGTCAATCTAAGGACATTTAATAAATTTAAGCTTTAATTCTATTGACATTTACTGAATTTTGTTATATTGACATGTAAAAATAATACTTTTAATAAAGTATAATTCATCAATTGACATTAATGTAATTTTATATTTAATGTTAATGTGAATCATTTATATTGTGTCTTGCTAATAAGTATTTCTGATAAATACTGCACGGAGGACTATGCTGTGTACACATGTAATTAACTTTTGCTTTAGAATAAGTATACCTGTAAAGAAATAATGTAATCTTGTAGCAATAAGTTGTTGGTGTATCAATTTAAAATAAATAAATAAATTAATTAAGGACTTTAAAGTCTCTACAATCTACTAAATTGTAGAGACTACGGGCCACTTTCATGACACAGGAATAAATTATTTAGATTTATTATTCAAAATATGAAACAGCATCTGACTAGGTAACTTGACCACAATAGAACGGTTTTCTTTCTACAGTAGAATAGAGCGTGATAGGTATCTGGTATAGAATGGGTTTCTTTCGACAAAGTGGCAAATGGACAAAGGAAATCATGGTTTTAACATCTTGTTAGTGCTTGGAATGTTTTTGTAGCTATGCTTAACCTAAGGCTCAACAGCGGTAGTGTAGCTACATATAGCTAGGTACTCTTGTCCCAATAGTCTTGCGGCAGAAATGCGAAAAATTTTAGCGACAAACAGATTATTTTCTTGGTCAATCTGTAACTTAGTCTATTCTACCGTAGTTGGTACATAGAATTATATATAATTAGTAGTACCAATAATATTGTTGACTAATCTATACATATTATAAAACAAAGTCGCTTTTTTCCCTCATGTCCCTTTGTTCCCTTTAATCTTTAAAACTGCGCAACGGATTTTGATGATTCTTTTAGTGTTAGATAGCCCATTTATCGAGGAAGGCTATAGGCTATATTTTATTACGCTAAGACTAATAGAAGCGAAGAAATAGAGGAAAAGGTGGAAAAACGGGGAAAATTATTTGAAAGGGCTAACTTGAACACGCTAATCTCAGGCACTATCGGACCGATTTGAAAAATTATTTCAGTGTTAGATAGCCCATTTATTGAGAAAGGCTATACGCTATATTTTATCACGCTAAGACTAATAGGAGAATGTGGAAAAAACTGGAGAAATTATTTGAAAGGGCTTATCTCGCGAGCTACTGGAGCAATTTTTATGTTGTAAGGATCATATTATGTGCTATCGATTTTAATCACTTTTTCAGTGGCTATATATTTTATACCCGTGCGACGCCGGGGCGGGTCGCTAGTATCAATATATAAAGTACCCAGTAGCCGATTCTCAGACCTACTGAATATGCATATAAAATTTGGTAAAAATCAGTAAAAAAGCGTTCAAGTTAGCCCTTTCAAATAATTTTCCCCGTTTTTTCCCCATTTTCCTCTATTTCTTCGCTCCTATTAGTCTTAGCGTGATAAAATATAGCCTATAACCTTCCTCGATAAATGGGCTATCTAACACTTAAGGAATCATCAAAATCCGTTGCGTAGTTTTAAAGGTTAAAAGGAACAAAGGGACATGAGGGAAAAAAAAGTATAGAAGTGCATTTGTTGAATAAATGATAGTAAATTATTACAACCTGAGACTGACGGCGACCATTGTTTGTGCGACGAGATAGCAATTGACGTTGCCATGGCGACATACTTATTTAGTCACTTCAATAAGATTTAAATAATATGGGCGAAATACTTTATAGTATGGCAAAGCAACGTTTGCCGGGACAGCTAGCTAGTAAGTATATAAAAATGGATTTTCAAATGTGTTAGTCGCGCTAGAACTCGAAAACGGCTGAATGGATTGGGCTGATTTTAGTCTTCAAATACTCGTAGAAGTTCAGAGAAGGTTTTAAAGTGACACGAAGTTCACCGGGACAGCTAGTATTTTATAAATGTTCGTCCCGTCATCCCCCAACAAAACTAGTAGGTACATGACTTATATTATGGTTTTCTGTATGTAAAGGGCTGCGAAAATTATCTTTGCCCGGAGCAGCTAAATAGCTAGATTAAGCCCTGGCACTAGGGTAGAGATCAACTACGATAACATGGCGCGCCCCTCCAAAATTCAAAACGTTTGAAGTGCGTTAATTGTCTTGCGCAGTAGGCTAGTTATGATTAGTTGACCAACAAATCTTGGTAATAAGTGACATTAACTGAAATATTACGTGTACTGTGATTGGTTGAATACTTACTACATACAAACTCTTTCATAAGGATGTGACTATACAAATTGAAACAGTCATTTGGAGGGGCGCGCCATGTTATCGTAGTTGATCTCTACGGTAGGTATTTCAGTGTCAGAGTGTACCTACTACCTCGTCCGGTCCGTGCGTGACGGATTCTCTCAGCGTCGAATTCACGCCAAGTCAAATGTTTAATTTGCTCTATAAATCACGCTATTAAAAACATTTCAAGGGTGTCATAGCGGGACCGATCTTATTGAGGACGTGACTGTCTTCGTGCTGTGTGGCCCGCGGACTCAGGAGCGGATCTAGTTGGGCAGTGCCCCGATGCGCGCTTCTTCGATACATCAATCTAATATTATAAAATTCTCGTGTCAAAGTGTTTGTGAGCGAACTCCTCGTAGTAACTCTATGTAGGTATTTACATTATACAAAATTCGTTAGGCCTGAGAGAAGGTTTTTATCTAAGTACTTTTTATTTTCATACTAGAAATAATTTATATGGCAAAACAATGTTGCCGGACCAGCTAGTATTTAAATTTTAACATAGATAAATAAAGAAAAGCTGCTGTACTAGTAACTGTAAAACTAGTCTTATAATAAATAACACACAAATGTTGCATATGTAGAAGACGACCCGGGAGAAGACTAAGTAAGTACGTACATGGTTTTTACTTTTCATCAACAGGTGACTAAATAAGTACCTTTATCATAATAATGGGGGGTGTAAAATTTGATTTTTGAATTGATTATCTTATATATAAAATTCTCGTGTCACAATGTTCGTTCCCGTACTCCTCCGAAACGGCTTGACCGGTTCTCATGAAATTTTGTGAGCATATTGAGTAGGTCTGATAATCGGCCAACATATATTTTTTATACCAAAAATTATTTATATGGCAAAACAACGTTTGCCGGGTTTGGAGAGCTTACGATAAAGCTCAAGTTTTAGTGGCCTTTTTGAGGCCTTTTGCGGTTAACTCCGCCCCTGACAGAGAGTACACTTCATTACAGGAACTCGGGAGTCAAATTCAATTTAACGGCTGGGAATTAGATTATCTCGAGACTTTTTGCCGCGGCTCGTCTTCCGATAACGCTATTCAATATTTGACTCTCTTTTATTGAAGAACATTGTAAATTGCTTTCATGACTACGATACTGAAATTCAGTAATTTTTGGTGACGTTGCAAAATTGTCTATGTCCGTTTTTAACAACCGCCCCTTACATTTCGGGTCCTTATTCCTTTAACAATCGTTATTTATACTGTTACTGTTTTTTTCTGTGTATATTATGGAAATATTATCATCGACACAATCAGTCTTAAGGGCCAGTCTTAAGGACGTTATTTCTACGCAATAAAGCCAAAATATACCTATTACTCTGAATCTACCTACATATTACATCCAGAACCAAAAAATAACGTGAAACTGTTCAACAGGGATACAAAGTCCCTGGAGTAGACTTAAGTCGCGTGACGATACATATTTCCGCCGAGGCCTAAATTGAATTAAATTAAATTGATTTATCGAGGTAGTATTGCGGCCCTCCGTGGCCCTCCGTTATAAAAATTAATATTGTATCAAAGTGTATAAAAAAAT
Source organism: Lysandra bellargus (assembly GCA_905333045.1). Lineage (NCBI taxonomy): Eukaryota > Metazoa > Arthropoda > Insecta > Lepidoptera > Lycaenidae > Lysandra > Lysandra bellargus. Next base: position 7,178,895 of record HG995328.1, read on the forward strand.
GTTCTATATTTCTTTTTATTTTGATTGTGGGATCACTGCTACTTTATTGTCTTAATTGTCGTAAGTTAAATTGAGGATTTTTAAATTCATTTTTATACTTAAAAATAAGCCCCAAATTGTTTCATTTTCTAAAATTTGATACTACATTATATTTCCAAGAGATCAATCTGAGCAAAAATACGATATCTTAAAATTTTCTCGATAGAAAAAAATCGCAAAGATTCGTCTAACTTTCACGAATTTTTCATTTATAACCGTGCATTGAACTAAGTTAATATTTCAACAAATCGTATAAAATTTTATCATTGAGAGATCAACCTAGCGGATTTTTAAAATGTTGTATATTTATCGAGTTATTGAGAAAAAACTTATTAGGCGATGAATCCGCGTCGTCCTTTTTCACCTGGCATATGAAAGACGGGCGTGAGTGTGAAGAGAGAAGGACGATGTTTGATTTTTTGCATTAGTATTTAGTCGCCCTCTTAAGCAGTAAACTTTGCTTTCCTTAGCGTAGTTGAAGCGCAGTGTAATATTATATTATGCATCAGTGGTATTGGTAAACGAGCGCTTGGAGTGTGGAAAACGGAAAACTGCCATTTTCTTTGGATATTTGGATATTATCGATTAATTATATTATCCTATGAATCATTGTAAGTAATTCTTGTATACTCGGTTTCGTAGGTTAGGTTAGCCATTTTGATTTCGTAGCCAAATAGCAAAATTCGTGACCAATATGGATTCATCATGTCAGCCTGTCCGTCCGTATATCATAGAACTACTTTTTTTGTACCGACGGAATGTATTGCACCAAATCTCAAATTGCACTCGGGGACTGCCGCGGTAAAGCATAATACATATTATGTGTTACATTTTTTTATTAATTTATGCAATTGTAATTCGCATACGTCTAGTTTTCCGAGCGATCCGATAGCTTCTGGCCGCAGCGTATTCACGACTTTATAGTCATACAAATTAAGTATAAAATTGCCCTTGCGGTATAATTTATTTTCAATATATCGTCTTAACGAGTGCGTCATAATAGGTAGCTACAAGGCAAATTACATCAGTACGGTAGTGCGTCACAGGTCAGCCATGAATACCGCCCGCGCCGGCCGGGACTAGGCCGGGAACCGAACCCGCGCCCCAACTAAACCCTAGTGAAAGGGACCAGCGACGTACAATTCAAAGATATTGCAAGGACTTTAACAAGATATTAGGTGTTTTACGAGTTTCAGTATTCAAAATAAGGTGATTACGTTACTACTGAACAAAACTAGTACAATATTATACAGTGTGTAGTACAAAACTAAGTGATAATACTTTAGGATGTGTACACTATACGTGTTCCTTGTAGAGAGTGCACTGTGAAAGTAGCAGCGCTGAAACATCAATTTTTTTCTTTTACTTTTGTATGGGCAAGGGCTCGAGCGTCACGAGTTTCCCATACAAAATTGAAAAATATTATTGGTCTTTCAGCGCTTATTTTTATTAAATTAATAAGACTTTAGATACGAGCTATAGTCGCTTTAAGAACATTTTTATGAATGTAGAAGAGTTATGGAAAATATTATAATCAGTATACGTTCTTCAGCATCTAGCGATACACCATCGACAGTGTCGGTATAAACCGAGCGGTGGAAATGAAAAGCGGGCAACACCATTGTCGATGCACAAAAGAAAGGCAATCATTCGACATGAATAAATATCTGTGAGTAATGGGCCCGCTTCCTATAATGAAATGTTTTATGTATTAACGTTATCGTGTATAAATCGCCTAATATTGTGTACGCACTTGCAGACTGAAGAAACTGCAATAGAAAATGAAAAATCTAGTTCACCTGAAAACAAGTGAGCCAGGGAATCGAACTGGCAAAGATAAAATCGTTTGATGCATAATATGTGCTAATACTTACTGGAAAGCTAGAGTTGAAAAGTTTTAAGTTGCAAGTGTGTAAGTTCTGAAACCAGCTGGTAGATTTCGATGTTACAGTCAAGAGCCTGCTTTATTTTGCTAGGTTTTAAAAACAAGTCTTATTTGTTCTACATTATTTTTCTTACAAAATTAACCTGTTCTAGGTTTATAATATCTCTAGGCGTATATAGTTACATAATAATAGTACGCGTAGCAGTGGCGGATTTACAAATTTGCCGCCAGTAGGGTTTTCAATTTTTGCTGCCCCTACTGACCTTTGAAATTCCATACGTGAAAGTTTGGATGTATGTATGGATGTACGGATGCTTGTTACTCTTTCACGCAAAAACTACTGAACAGATTTTAATAAAATTTTACAATAATATAGCTAATACATCAGAATAACACATAGGCTACAATTTTAACCGACTTTCAAAGTGGGGGAGATGTTATGTTCGTTTTTTTGTGTTCAACGCTTACTCCGCCGTTTGTGAACAGATTTTTGAGCAAAAAGCTTACTAAAGTCGTATTCGTTTTGTTTTTTCAACGCGTTTTTTTTTCTGTAAGATAAAAAAAAAATGGGCAAAATTTGCCGCCCCTCTATATCTGCCGCCCTAGGCTCCAGCCTACTCAGCCTATTGGTAAATCCGCCACTGACGCGTAGGTATAGGTCTACCAGAATATGAAGGCAAAAAGTGAGAAAATGAATTGACTCTAGCAATACCGGGGTAATTGGAATAAAACATTTTGATCCTTTTTTCTTCTTATAGCGGCTGATTCTGTGTGTTAAACATGAAAATATAAAAATTTATCCAACGATCAAGGATATTTCTTGAAAATCTGCTGTCAAAAATTGCCATCAGATTCTGGTAGACCTATACGTACTTATACAAAGTATATGTACTCATACAAAGTCGTACAAGGTCTATCAAAATAACATATCGCGTAGTGTGAACGCTCCGTAATACGTCAGTACCTGTATTCATACGCTTTGTAGTTCTTCCGTAATTTGTTACTATACGATTTATCGCCTATTGATACCGACTTTTAATAGCCGCCATGATTTAGATATTATAAGGATATTAGTACTGATTAAATTCATACAATAGCACATTTGTCAGTCCCTACAATATAAATTCCCATCGATTAGACTTTCAAAGATTATCAACATTAGGTATTTTAAAGAATAAAATTGTCAGTTTGACTTTGAGCCATACTGTACTCGGCGAAACATGGCGGTAGCGGTCATTGACTTCCTGTCAAAAACTCGTCATTTTCTATACAAAGCCGCGATTGACGACACTTCATTGTCAATCGCGGTTTATATAGCAAATGACAAGTTTTTGACAGGGAGTCAATGACCGCTACCGCCATGTTTCGCCGAGTAGGTACAGTAGGTACCTATAGATGTTGTCCGCAATTTCGCGCAGAAGCTAATTCTTCGGTAGACGGTAACCGTACATTTTCCACACGTGACACGGATAGCGTACATTTTCCTGAGATAAATACTAACCAATGACATTTAGATTTAATCCTTCAGGCCCCGCGCGAGCACCGGTGATCGCGACAACAATAGAATACAATAGCAATTCCTGGAAATTCCGACTGAAGTATTAATGAACATAAATCAAAACTGCTCATTAATCGATTTCAATCATTTTTTCAGTGGCTATAGGTATATTTTATACCAGTGCGATGCCGGGGCGGGTCGCTAGTAAGGTATAATCCGAATTTGGTACAATTATTACCAACGTCATGATGGGATCTATAAGCAATCGAGGAAAATTATTGATAAAAACACACATGGTGGTTAAGAGGTTGTTTCTAGTAACTTAAGCATATGTTACAAATAAATGAAATTTCATACGAAGGTGTCTCTGGATCCAAAGGCACATGAACAAAACTCCTGAACCTTTAAACATAAAAGCTCGGAAATTTCAGCATCGCTTAGATAACTGCAAGCATTTACCACAATTTCGCTTACAGTAATATAGTTAAAATATATAATGCGCAGATAAGCATTACTTTCGCGGTGGTACGCATAAAGTCTTGTGGTCGTGTAGATAACTAAAGAGAGTAAAATTATTATTTTTTAACAAAAAAATTGAACCCGACTACCAAGGTAAAAACAATATTCTTAAAACGATCCAAAAAGTATGAAATAATTATTATTCTTAAAGTGTAATTAATTTATTTGTTAAAACTTCTACTTTTTATATTGTACAAAAACAATTTCACACAATCACATAAGGACTAAAGCTTATTTTGCTTTGCAAGAATTATTTAGGCTTGCCTGAATTTCATGCTGCGGAAGCAACTGTAGATTTTATAAGAAAAATTATCGATCTATTTGATATTTTAAATAGCCGCAATTTTCATAACTATGGTTTTAAAAAACCTTTAAATAAAGATAATTTTGCTGAAATCCAACATTTTTTTAATGTTATGGAAAATTATTTAACTGGTCTTAAATTAAATGGACAACCTGTTATTATTCTTTATTAGTGCCTTTTTCAAAATTCGACTAAACCTCAACTTATTCTGTACTAAATTTTCATTTTTTTTAAGTCGGTACCGGCTAAGTTCTATGTCAAGTATCTCACTTCTAGGTACCGACTTCAAAAGAATGAAAATTTAGTAGAATTTTGAAAAAGGCAAGTATTAAGAATAATATTTATTTCATACTTTTTGGATAATTTTAAGAATATTGTTTTTACCTTGGAAGTCGGGTCCAATTTTTTGTTAAAAAATAATGATTAATATTAGTATGCATCTCACAGAGAACCAAACCCGTGTTCTTTAGTTCTCTGGAGGAGTTCTGGCCGATTGGAGTCGTCTACAGGAGTCAGGAGGTTCCGAGGACGACTTCCGAACACGTCGCGCCCCACGTCGCAGACGCAGGTGCTTAGTGTTAGTTTTAATATAATTGTATGTATGTTATTTATAATATGGGCCAAGATGCCTGACTTAAATAAAAAAAATTAGACAAACATTCAGTGTACACATATTACACGGGAATGTGTGGCGATAGACCAGTATTATGGCAATTGGGGTCATTATAGTCTAATTCTGATGTTTGGGCAATGGAGCCGCGTGAAATTGGTCCAACCGAGTAGCTCCGTGGCCTGTAATTTGGCCGCCGCCCGATTCTTTGAACCAACTATTTATGTTGTAAATTAGAAAGCTTTCGTTATCACAAAACATCTTTGTCTATCAATTACTTCGGACGTTTATTATACGTGTTTTGATGGGTTAGGATAAGGAAATATACAATATGATACAGCTATTATATACCTACGTAGGAGAAATGTTTTCGCACGAAGATGTTTTCTTAGGATTTTAAGGGCCTGTTTCACCGCTTCCTGATAAGGCTATACACCACTTAACTTGACATATAGAGTATGGAGAATCTGTCAAATAAGCCTATCGGGCTACCGGCTACGCCTACCTTATCAGAAAGCGGTGAAACAGGCTATTAGTATTCAGAATTTTCCACTTTTCATTTGAAAGTAGCTTTAAAGTCGAAGAAAGACATCCAGTATCTACCTGCAGGTACATAATACATATCCATTATCAATATCTGCTAAAATCATAAATGAGAAAGTGTGTATGTCTGTCTGTTACCCCTTCACGCCCAAACCTCTGGAACGATTTTGCTGAAATTCGGTATGGAGATAAGTCCTGGGAAAGGACATAATATTATATGATACTTTTATCCCGGAAAAATGTACGGTTCTCACACGATTTTGGCGCAACTAAGTTCATCAATCATCTAGTTTTAAATTATTTGAGATTTTGATAACTTTTCATAAGAGATTTTGATGACTCAACACATTTTTTTTTAAATTAAATAATGGGGCAAACGAGCAAACGGGTCACCTGATGGTAAGCAACTACCGTCGCCCATGGACATTCGCAACATCAGAAGAGCTGCAGGTGCGTTGCCGGCCTTTTAAGAGGGAATACGCTCTTTTCTTGAAGGTTTGCAGGTCGTATAGGTCCGGAAAAGCTGCTGGTGACAGTTCGAAGTAAATACTATTTATATCGTAATGCAGCGTTGTATGTTGAGCACAGTTTATGTCAATGCGTGTCGCTACTCGAGCATTATCAGGATCGTTTTGTTACATCAAACACATCACATTAAAGTAATGAACGTAAATAATTGTTTACGTAGTTAGCGCTAAATACTACAATCCGCGTGGAGATGTTATCGCGAGCGGCGCGGCGGCCGTAATAACAGAGTTTAGGGCTAGAGTGAATTATTACGCGGCGCAATCACAACAATAATTGTTGTTGCTGGCTTTTTGTGGTCACTCGGTCAGAGGGCTCAAATTGAATTTTCGTCTATTACGGCCTAACGGTTTTTATTATTCCTTTGTTGGGCATCATTAATATCGCTTTTGGCAGCGCTGTTGTATTCCTTTCTAATCTAAGTGTTTTTGTGGTAGGAATATATAACCTCTTTGTCGATTAATGGAAGTACAAGTACCTTTATCGATTGTTCAAAAAGGCTGAAGTTCTTCCGAATATCGTCTTAGGTAAACATAACTATTAACCTACTACGAAATCGAACATAAATGAATGTAATATTTTTGCGCTTATGACAATACAAACAAAATACTTTGTGACAATTGCGGCATGCAAACTTAAAGCGTGCTGAAATGAAATCAATCAATAATTTTTCCATTTCCATAATGCAAACTCCATTCAAAGCTTTTGTGAAATTAAAAGTTTAAGAGAAAATAAAACATGCAATATATTTTCATAGGGCGGCCGCCCTCGCAAATTCATTACCGGCACAACCTGGTGCTTCCGTTTCCGTCGGCGAGCACTAAGCACATACTGTATGCACTTCGCGTACTTATCCACGTATACACTATACATCGCTCGTTCGGTACCAGGATCTGAATTTCAGGAGTGCTCAACACGAGCAGTGGATATCGTTGTGTCCGATAGTAGCGATGTTTAATGCCGTGATTTCTACAAGCTGACGTGACTAGGTTTGCACAGGCTGGGCTGTAGGAAAACTAACATAAACTTTGATGCTCGGCACACACGAAGCGTTGCATGCCTTGAACACTGTAAATACTGCTTTCCCGATTTTCACCTTTGTTTGTTTCACCAGCTCTGAATGTTTGATCGAATTCCAAGTTTTTGCTTCATTTTCTATGCCGCTCCGTGTTTGACTTTCGAGTTTTCATTAGGAATTTACGATTTTCGTGTTCGACGATTTTGTTTATTCGTTTCGTGAAGTTAAAACCGGAGGTTTTTACTTTTTATAGTTTCGTTTGTTTATGCCTTTAATATTATGTTTGTGGAAGTAAGAATTGTGTTAATAGTATTGTTAAAATTTTATGGTTACTAAACTTCTATCCACTTTTCAATGCCTCGTCCTTTGACGACGCAAATAATAAATATCTAGTTACATGAAACAGTTTCTAACGTAAAGTGAACTATATCTAGTGATGTAGTAGCCAGATTAATGGGACTAAATAAGATTGATTGGTTGATTGATGACTGACATCAGTTACGTTAAGGTACATTCACACGTGTTCAAAAATAACATGCTTATTATTGCTGTTTGAACTCGATACATTTACCTATTTCAAGCACGAAAGCATGCTTCAACCTTGCTGCTTTCAAGCTCACTTAAAAGTTAAAAGGACAAAAAAATCTAAAGTGTCGTCAGAAGCACATAACATTCATATAACTGCAAATCGATCCCGTCCCGTATTTGTAATTCATGACATAATCAAAGGCGACCGTTTAACGACTTGCGCGGTGTTACTGGAACTTCGAACTTAATTAGGTTATCTCACCTCGGCGGCATCCACAAAGGGCCGAGCTTTTAAGCTCGTTGATATTAAAAAAGCACGTTATTTATCATAAATCACCCCCGGGCGAGGGCGCGAATTTCGATCTACTTCGAACAAAAAATATGCAAGTAATGACGGCCGCACTTTGAGGGCTTCTTAAGTCGAGACGTTGTGCTTAGAATTAATTATTTTCGTAAAAGCGAAGCTGTGTCATTTATAACACGGTTGCACTGTTTCGGTGTTTCTTTTTTCAAAAATTGCAAAGTGGATTGTTAAAATGTTTTAATGCGATGTGGAATGACTTATCAATTTTATGCAGATCATAAATATGTGACTCTATACCTACCCCACTCGTTTACCCTAGACTCTACTTGTTGGCAGGTTTAAATTATTTTACACTGTACACTGTACAGAGTTCACCTTATTTTTTTAAGGTAATAAATTCTATGGTGGTTCCTGAAACTTTTGATTATCATTCACAGTAGGTACCTTTACTATACAAGGTGTAACAAAACTACCTAAGTGACTTTAGGGTGTGTATTTGTCCCTTGTATAGGCATCCCTTGTATAGAGCAATTTTTTTTGTTTGTGATTTGTATGGGCAAGCGCCTGCGTCATGAATTTTTCTATAGAGAGAAGAATAAAAAAGTTACTTTTTCAGCGCTGCAACTTTCACAGCGAACTCTATATAACCCGTACACACCCTAAAATATTATCACTTAATTTTGTTACTCCCTGTAATCTGTATGATGCCGAGGTCTAGGCAGCGGCCAGTACCCGCTAGCCACAAAAACATCAATTATGAAAAGAAGTTTTTAAACCAAACAATGATTTTCATACCTCTGCAATATAACTGATTAAAATACCAAATTCTACAACAAAAATCGCATTAATTTCAATAGCAGTCGCAATAAGCCGACTTTGATTGATTCCGATAAACAATATAATCGTAGATACACATCGAGTAATGAGGCCGCGAGAACTATACGCGTATACAGCATCAGTCGATTACCGCGGGCTCCTCTGTAATAAAACATCACCGCCTTATCAACTGCCTTCTCGATAAGCATCCGTGACGAATTCGCACCACTCGTGCTAGCTCGCATGTCGATAAACACTTGAAATTCCACGAAAACACAACCGAAAATGAACTCTATATTTTCCAGATAGAGTTCGCTTTTGTTTAGCTCTAAACTCCGCTGTGCCTTATAGGCTCGTAATAATTTTTGAGAGAAAATGGCCGAGATATTCTCATCGATATAATTTTGTTTCCAATTATAATACTTAGACTTATAGTTTTTATTGCCGAGGCTTTAAATATTGACGTGGGAGGTCGGTGTCTCTGACCTGAAATTGGTGTGCTTTCTTTTGAAAGTAGGTGTTAAAACTTAAAAGCTGCCGCTTTATCGTCACAACTGCTCATAGCAATGTAGAGTTTTAGCTTCTAACTGACAGTCATATAGAGAAGTAGCTTTAAATTGTTTTATGTAAGTGAACTTTGGATTATTCAATACATATTAAATACGCAGTACTTGGTAACTTCTGAAAAGTTTCGATTTCGATTAAGGCGATATATCGAAAATAACAATTTATTTTCGATATATCGCCTTAATACCTACTCGTATAATGCGGTATGCGGTAGGCGTAAATGCGGTATAATTACCGCAAGGGCAATTTTATACTTAATTTGTATGACTATAAAGTCGTGAATACGCTGCGGCCAGAAGCTATCGGCTCGCTCGGAAAACATGCGACAAAACGTAATTATAATTATTTAAAAAATAACTAGGAGCATTTAAGCAAAATGCTTCTATACGATTTTGAGTTGCAAAGGTGTCTATTAATAATAGGACTAATTTCCTACAATACATCTATTTTCGTTTAAATATAATCTTCAAATTTCGTATTTTTAAGAGGTCATTTCGAAAATTGAATGTATCGAGGCAAAATACATTAATCGTGTTTCTAGTTCTTCTCAAATCTAAATAAGGCTATGAAGATATGTAAATCTTGTGTATATCTCATTACCAGATTTGTAACATTTCTGAGGGTCCTATAGTATTACGTCAAAAAGAACAGTTTTTCAATATCCACGCGTAGAAATTCGAAGTTAAAATTTTTATGTTAAATTTCATGATTATAAATCAATCAGTTTCATTCTACTCTTTCCATTTTCGATGCTACGAGTACAGTATTTGAATTTTTATTATATTTACAATCATGGCGAAAATCTATTAACAATTCGCGGCATAAATGTAGATACGACATTAGATTAGGACTTAGGTACCTAATAATAAAATTAGTGTTATTCATTCATTATTGTATTTTTTATTTATTTTGTAAGAGTTTAGTTATTTTATGTAAGTACATAGTGCAGTCTGTTATGTTCCTGTTCCTGTTTTCTAATAAAATAAAATAATGTAGGTACTTAGAGACAATGATTGTATATTTTTCGTTTAAAGAAGTTGGCTTTGCACAGCTACACTATAGTCGGTACCCTACTCTCTTTAAATTATAACAAGCTGTATTTAAAAAAATAAAATCGATTTCAAAATTGTACTTAAAATTCCCAATCTCAAAAAGTAGTTCAGTGGGAACTGATTTTGATGAAATTTGTAGTATTTCTTAAGTTGAAAAATACCCAAATAATGCGCGAACAATGAACAATGCGAGAAAAAAAGCTACATCGTACCGTTTGTAATGTTTTTTTCTTCCAAGTTCAAACACCTTTGAGAAATCCACAAATTCATTCAACAGTGTCGTTCCGAATTTAAACTTTCGTGACAACTGTTCGGTTTTTGTCGTGTTTTTCTTTTGGTTTTATTCTTTACGAAGTAAAAAGCAATGTTTTTCCGGTTATGCTTTGGTGTAACTACTGAGAAGATTCTTATTTTAAGTGAAATTTGACTTTTTAAATAATTTTTATATTTTTTTTAGGATTTAAGCCATCTGCATCAACGATGTAAATACGTTCTAGTTCTATGATCTGCATACAGTAATTATTATTGTCTGTAGAGGTGAAGGCAAAGTTTGCTTATTCCTTTATTAATATGCTCTTTATTAGGTAATTATATTAAGGGAAAAGACCTAATGGCAGACACTTTAAGGAAACATGAAACATTTGCATGTTATAAAATAAATATTTATGAGAATAAAGAATTGATAACTTCTTCCGTGTCTTCAGTAACTCTTACAAAATAAAACTATTAAAATTATTCACTGACAAATCAATAAAATAAAATATTATTGGTCTTTTTGTAAACTTAGTCAAAAGAACTAATAGATGACATCACAAATTAACAAAAAATTGAACTCGACTTCCAAGGAAAAAAACAAAATTCTTAAAGTGGCCTAAAAAGTATGAAATAACTCTTATTCTTCATTAGTGCCTTTTTTAAAATTCGACTAAATAGCAACGAATTCTGTACTCAATTTTCATTCTTTTGAAGTCGGTATTGGCTAAGTTCTATGTCAAGTATCTCAGTTCTGTCGGGTCTCAAGTCGGGTTCAATTTTTTGTTAAAAAATAATAATTTCACTCTTTTTAGTTATATACAAGACAAGGCTTTATGCGTAGATAACCACTACGAATACTAAGTATCCTTAATATTATAATACTGTAAGTGAAATTGTGGTAAATGCTTGCAGTTATCTAAGCGATGCTGCAATTTCCAAACTTTTATCTTTAAAGGTTCATGAATTCTGTTCAGTGTCTTTGGACCAAGAGGCACCTTCGTATGAAATTTCTCTTATTCGTAACTTAAGTGTAAGTTACTAGAAATAACATTTTAACCAAAGTTAAAAAGATACAATAATATTAACATGTAAATATTAAAACTTGTAAAAATTATATTGTTTTGCATTTTGGACATTTCGTAAAAATGTTGGTAAAAGTAAAGTACAATAATATTATTATGATAGTAATGTACCTACGGTGTGAAAATAACGAAATGCAAAACCACAAAGTTAAGCCGCCTTATTTATAATGGCAACACCTTTAATAACATTAATTTAAGCTCGGATTGGTGTATAATTCAAATCTCTTTTTCTGTATGATCGTAATTTACATACGCTAAATAAAAAGCGGTGTCATCACAAAAGATATTTGGAGGCAATATAAACATAATATCAATTTAAATTCCTTGTTAGTGAAGCGAAAGCCGACATCATACCTGAAATTGGATCGCTCCCATTGGTCGGGGTCTCGGCCAATCGCGGGCACGGAGCTCGCGCCCCGCGCCATGTTCCCCGAGCGGCGGGCGGGCCGGACTCGCCGGCCAGACACCGCAGTACCTTCTCACACCTCGAACCGTTGTGACGTGAACGTACGTGTGTCGAGTATTGATTATTTTGTAGCATCGAAAACCGGTCGGGGAAATGCCGCGACCGTCGCGCGAGTCGTACGGGGATCAGAAGCCACCATACTCCTACATCTCCCTCACCGCCATGGCGATTTGGAGCTCGCCCGAGCGGATGCTGCCGCTGTCGGAGATATATCGCTTTATCATGGATCGGTTCCCGTACTACCGACGGAACACTCAGCGCTGGCAGAACTCCCTCCGACACAACCTCTCGTTCAACGACTGTTTCGTAAAAGTGCCCCGGCGGCCGGACCGGCCCGGCAAGGGCGCCTACTGGACGCTGCACCCGCAGGCCTTCGACATGTTCGAGAACGGCTCGCTGCTGCGCCGCAGAAAGAGATTTAAGCTGCAAAAGGGGGAGAAAGACAACTTGAATGCTGAACTGGCGGCGCTCGCGAGTTTCAACAGAGCCTTTCTTGCACGTCAAGCTGGCGCCCAACCTCCTCCACCGCCGCTGCCGACCGCGACGCTGTATACGCCGACGATGTGCCCGCAGCTGAGTCCGGAGCCGGCGGAATTACCCGAGATGACGACGGCGACGGTGCTGCCCCGAGAGAGACCGCGGCGGGCGTTCACGATCGAGGCGCTCCTGGAGCCGGAGCCGCCGCGGGCGTCGCCGTCGCCGCCGCAGATGATGATGCCGGCGGTACAGGCGATGCCGCGGCTGGAGTTCGTACCGTCGCCGTACGTGCTGGCGGCGCAGCGCTACCAGGCGGAGCTGCTGCAGGCGGCGGCGCACGCGCTGCGCCCGTGCTACCTGCCGCCGCCGCCGCTGCCGGTCGCGTGACATCCCCGCTCCGTTGGAACCTGCTCCAATATCTCGTGCAATGCTAGGCTGTAAGTACATAATTTAAAGACTTTTGTAGACTATGAATAAATGTAAATAAAATAAATTATGTTCGAAGTAGAAAATTATATAACAAGTGTTAAACCTCAAATATCGAGCCGTCTCAACGAGTATTCAGTGTTCAACATGATACATATTAGTAAGTCTGAAGCATTACTAATGTCCTCGCATTTAGCGACGGCAAATAACCTGTGAAATGTTAGAACAATAACTATACTGTTCGCCAAGCTAATCCTATTAATACTAATTTTAGTGATCTCATGTGTATGTCTGATCGTGTTTGTAGAATATGTTATTATTATATTTATTATTGTACTAAATGTGTCAATCGAAAACTGTGTAATAACTGTTAATGTAGGCAAACAGTAAACACTTATCTATGTAAACTGTTAATTATTTATTTCTTGTTGCTTTTGTACATAGTTAGTCAATATAAATGTAAATATTGTTTTTAATAATTGTTATAGTTCTAGGACATATTAAAATAAACGAAAGTAAACATACTCACAACTTGGTTTCATTCTAGTTTCATTGACTGTTTTGATTTTCGTTGTTCAAAAAACCAGTGCGTCGCAAATTGTAGCTTACATAGCTTACATATTTTAAAACTATTATTTACCTACGCAATTTAATCTAATCTTTAGGGTAAACGACAATTTTATAAGCCGTATTATTCAACCTGATTTTCTTGTTAGTTTAAATTGGTTTACATTATTATTAGGTGTAGGTCAGTTACTTAAATCAAATTTCCTTATTTATATTTTGCATAACGTCATGGCTAATGTTATGACCAACTATGCTTATGTTCTTCTATTACATTAATTTTTTATAAAACAATTTTGCTGCTTTCTTCAGCGTCAAGTTACTCAATGTCACGGAGTGAGCACGGCGGCCGCGGGTGGTATCTATCATTTAATCGAGTTACCATGGTTTTTTACAGCGAATTAGTTTGGGGTTACTTGCTTAAATTCTTCTTGGGAGGGCTGATACTTTAAAGGGGTTATTTAAGTGGTAAAAAATGGTCGCCGAGGTGGTCTGTTTCACGGTGTAATGCGGTGTAACGGCCCACATTTGTCCTCTAATAGGTCGTGATATTGCGTCCAGTTTAACAATCGCTAAGTCATCGAACCCCATGTTTGCTGTTTTGGTCCAATTTAGCTTGTGGAATGTTTCATCTAAATATTTATCAAGAAATTTTTTCGAGGTTTTACTGCAAAAATGTATAAAGTTTGAATATTAATTTTAAAACTTAAATTTTAAGACAGCAACGGCGAGAGACTCATTACAAAACCGTTAGAATTTCGTGTTAAAATGGATGTAGATATTAAAAAAGTTGGCTAACACCCTTAACTTTTAATTTTAAAGATAAAAAAAAGAATATTAAACATAAAAATTTTATCCTTAAAATTCTTTTCGGTTCCGACCGATACAGTTAAGTGAAATTAAATAAACAAATTGGCTTCATAAACGATTGGCCTACAAAAGAGGCGACGAGGATCAAAAGCCTTACGTACCAATATTTGGCTTAATAAATGTTTGAAATGTTGAATGAAAAGCTATATGTAAATTTATTTACACACTAGATGACGCCCGCAACTCCGTTGCGCCAAAACTCGTTTATCGCGCGGGAACCGTACATTTTCCGGGACAAAAAGTATTCTGTGTCCTTTCCCGGGACTCAAAGTATCTTCATGCCAAATTTCAGCAAAATCGCTTCAGGGGTTTGAGCGTGAAGAGGTAACAGACAAACAGACAGACAGACACACTTTCGCATTTATAATATTAGTATGGAAGTATGGATTGTGACATGAGTTCTATGAACAAGGCTCAACAAATTTTGAAGTCACGCTGACAGGTCTGCGTCTGCAAATCTAGGCTAAACTTCTCATCAATATAAATAACCTTAGGTAAGACCATAAAGGTAATATATCTATAGGTATATTAACTTTAAGGGTAAGACGCTATTGACTTAGCTTAAGTATTTCGTCAATGTGAGAAACATTAGGTTAGGTCAACTGCTAAGTGCTAACCCAATTGCAAAAATTATGTATTATTAGCTGTTTGTGGTGGTGCATCATGCCTCATGTCTCTTTTTGTATAAGTAAGTATATAATATTATTTTTATCGTTAATTTTTTTACACATATGACTAAAAGTATATTGTTAAACAAATAGACTATTATTATCGATGACATATTAGCGTATTGTTACAACTGTGCATAATTGCTTTCAGCAAACATCTCCACAACTACCTCATAAATAATCTCCATAACTTCATCCTAAGTCATGGATAGTGATTGTCATGAAATAAGTGATTTATTTAAGTGAGAGACAAATATGTTGCTACCTATATGCTACTTTATAGAAATAAAATACAGTTGCTGTAAAAAATCTGGCAGTGATATACGCATAATCACATTCCTTCAGTCACGACCAAGTCCGATATTATGATAGCTATGAACATATCTAATATCTATTATTCTTACTCACAGCAGATTTTTAAGAATTGTGTCTATTGAGAATTTGTAATACGGGAAATCTGATTAATAACAAAAATGTTACAACGGGCAATTACCGTCCTGAATTAGAATTTGAATTCTGCTCTCACTCTACCGCGCGTTTAATACGAATCATTAGTAAATTTTGACCTCGTGCGGAACCCTAGATATACAAATTATAAATCGAGATTTTTTTTGAGATAAACTGTATAAGTACGGCATCTTTGGCGAAAATTGTTTCCATACTTATTTGTAAGATGGTGATTCGTACACAACTAACATTAAGCAATTATACTTCTACAAATATGCAATGTTACTACTATAGCATAAAAATTTCAGTTAAAAATATGAGACCAAGGTGCTGCTAAAATTAATTGATAGTAAAAGTTATTAATAGAGAAATCGAAAGTTACCATGCGTGCCAAGTTTGATTATAAACGTAAACCTTGGCGGTTAGCCTTTCTGAGGTGTTATTGCCGATAAAATATGTTTTGTGAGGCGTAATATTATTGTTTTATTATTTGTTATTTATTATCCACACTCGTGGATCCATTATACTCCTTTTAAAATGTGGTACAGGGTGTTTCAACTCGAACAACTGAATTTATTCTAACAAGAATATTGTGGTATTTTGGTGATATTGCGCCTGAACTTTGTATACAAGTTGTCTATTGTAACAGTTCACAAGGTGGAAGCGCTCCAAAATTGTTCGAGAGCCTAAAGAAATAGTAAAAAGTCTGTCTATAAAATCAAACATCATTTCGAACATCAAATTAAATGATATTTTTACGAGCTAATATTTATAAAGCACTTTTTGTTCGGATGTGAATTGTGATTAACGAAATCCGGCGAAGATTTTACACCCTGACTGCAAAATAAGTATACGTTACAATGTTAAAAGTGTGAAAAAACTTGGAAAATGTGTTAGATATTAATTTGAAGATTACAGGTGGGTCGTGCAGGTGACGGCGAGAGATCGATCATTATGTAACAATCTTCAAACATCTGCCATTTACAATCTTACAAAAAGCAAATATTTGTGAGGAGTAGGTATACCTACAATATAAAGATAATTTGTGGTTACTTATTTTCAAGCCGGTTTTAAAATAGGCTGCGAGAGAAGTAATAAATAAGTACCATATTTTAACTATGGTTTAATTTTAACAGTATGTTTTTTTTAGTTTTTGATGTGTTTATTTAAAAAAAAATTGTGTGTATGTTAAGAACAGCCATTATAACTCTACGTATTTGATGGCTGAAAAGTACGAGATAAATTTTATTATAGAACTAGCGACCCGCCCCGGCGTCGCACGGGTATAAAATAATAATAATAATAATAATAATAATAAATTCTTTATTGACTTAATCAGTACAACAATCCTATGAAGACTCTGACACCCAAACTAGGCTAATGCCCGTATTTCAGGAGTCAGCGGCTTCTCCCAATTTTTTTACATAAAATAAAAGAAGTTAAAAACATTTTACTCATATCTATTTCTATATCACTAAAATAAGTAAGTATATAATAAAATATATAAAATGTATATATTATAATACATTAATAAATAAATATAGATGTTGAAATAAATAAATAAATTAAATATATAAATAAATAAGTAAATAATACTATTACACACAATACATAATGAATTTAAGTACCTACACAGAGCCAATATAATATATTATATTATTATAACGTTAAGTTAAAAAGATCTTCTGTCTCACAATAGTTTAATGTCAAGAGCCAGGTCTTCATAATTGATTTACATTCGCGAAGTGAAAGGGGATAGAAGTTTAATTTTTTGTTAATTTTATTGTAGAGAAAAGTTGAAAGATATGCTCGTTGTCGCCTTGCAAGTGTTGTGCGAAAACTAACTGTGGGGAGTACATTTGGTATACGACGTTTGTTTCTGCAAATATGTGGATCGAAAGGGGTATTAGCATGTTGTTTGATTATTATATTATAAACAAATAGCTGCCTAATAGTGAGTAGCTCACACTTTTTATATAAAAGTATGGTGGGATACCTGTAGGGTCTAAAGGTCATTACTTTAAGTAAAGACCTTTGGGCTCTTTCAAGCTGAATAAGGTATGACTTGCAGGCTCCACCCCATACACATACACAATAACTTATTACTGATTGAGCTAGCGCAAAATAAATGGTGCGGAGGGTTTCAAAATCAGCGGCATAGCGCAGCGTTTTAAATGTCCAGATTAATTTGCGAGTACGTGAGGTTATAATTTCAATATGGGGAAGCCAGCTCAATTTACAATCCAGCTGGACACCAAGGTATTTCACAGTCTCTGATTTTGTAATATTGGCGCAAGTACAAATGCTTTCTTCGATACAAGTGTGTATTTTAATATTTATGTCTTCCATGCGCGAATTGACAGTTTGGAACTGTAAAAACGATGTTTTAGAAATATTTAAAGTGAGTAAATTATCTTTAAGCCATTGAGCTACTTTCTGAAGTCCAATTTCGGCATTTTTGTGAACCTCAGTCCAAGTATCCCCATAGAAAATTAAAGCTGTATCATCAGCATAGGTAAATATCTTGTTTTTAGTTAAATTCATGTTACATAAATCATTTATATAAAGAAGGAAAAGACTTGGACCGAGGACACTGCCTTGCGGGACCCCAAAAATTACATTAGCATCAGAACTAATATTATTATTAATCTTTACTCTCTGTACCCTACCGCTGAGGAAATCTTTAAAAATGGATAAGGCTGCACCTCTTATTCCAATGTACTCCAATTTATCCACAAGAATGGGTATCGAGACTGTATCAAATGCCTTGGCGAGATCGAGGAAAACACCAAGACATTTTTGTTTGCTGTCAAGTTTTTCGGTTACATAATCTACTAAGCTACTTACGGCATCTTCTGTTGACATACCAGTTCTAAAGCCAAATTGGGAGCTAGACAATAAGTTATATCGGTTTAAGAACTGTATTAACCTCTTATTAAGTAGCTTTTCCAATATTTTGGATAATGCCGTAAGCACCGAGATTGGCCTATAATTTGTTTTGTCGTCTCGTGCACCATTCTTATGGACTGGAGTAATCAGAGACCTTTTGAAGACTTTTGGAAAACAACCTTCTTCGAAGCATGTTTGAAATAAAGCAGTGAGTGGAGGAACAATAACATGCCTCACCATTTTTAAAAATCGAGCGGGAATGGAGTCCCAACCTGTGGCGCAATCATTTTTTAAGCTTGAGATGAGAGAATTTACCTCTGTCTCGTCAGGTGGTATAAGTACGAAGGAATTAGAACTAATTGAAACATTATTCTTATAATTAGTGTTGTTATTCCCTACAATTTTTTCAGCTAGCTCTTTGCCAATATTAGAAAAATACCTATTAATTTCTTCAACCGCGTCCATAGTATTATGTTTAGTAAGTAACTCATCAGCTGAAGATTTTTTACTAGTAGTATAAGTTATACTTTTTATTGCATTCCAAGTTTCTTTACTCGAATTTGCACTTTTTAACAAGAATTTATCATGTTCGCATTTTAATCTTCTGAGTAATGAACAACAAAAGTTTCTGTACCTCTTATAGGTAATTTTAAGTACTTCATTATGGGGATCCCTCTTTAGATTAAGATGTAATTTGTCACGATTACGAATACAACGAAGTAAACCAGGGGTTTTCCAAGGTTTTATCGGTTTTTTGCGTCTGGGAATCTGAACCCTTTTTGTATTAGTTTTAATAGCAGTTGACAATATATCTACAAATCGGGCCGCAAGAGATTCGGCATCTTGTTTAGATGTCATAAAAGTAAAATCAGTCGATTCAATACATTTTATAGCTTCACAAAAATTAATCCTTTCAGTAGTAGAAGGGCTATACTTAGTTCGCTTACTTTCGGTGGACACATTTACTAAAATAGTCTCGTGATCAGTTACACTCGAGTTTATAACTATAACACTAGTTTTCAATATAGCGTTGACCATTACATGATCAAGACAATTGTTCAAACGTGTTGGATAGGTGTGGCCAGGTAGGAAACCTAATTCGCTCGTTAAATTTAGGTACGAGTTACTATTTCTGTCATTGTTTCCAGATTTAATGTCGATGTTTACGTCACCTATTATGTAAATATTCTTAGATTTTATAGGTTTAACAATGTCTTCTAAGGCGTGTAAAAAGCGATCAGTGTTGTAAAATGATGGCGATCTGTATATAGCTACAAGTACAATATCCGGCTCCATTCTTACTACTAAAAAATTTGCGTCCTTAGGATCTGGTTCTTCTATTTGACATTTAATATTATTCTTAGCGTATATTATGATACCGTCATTCTGATTTAGACATGTGTTAGTGTAGTATGCGTTATAATCCGTCAAAGTAGGTATAGGTTTATGGTCGTGTAGCCAGCATTCTGTTAAAATTATTACATCTGGCTCAAAATTCAAAAGTGACATGTTTACTAAGAATGCATCAATATTTTTATAAACACTACGAATATTTTGTGTAATGATTTTTAGGGAGTTTCTCGATTTTTTAAGTATGTTATTACAAGTCGTTACATCGCAACTGTAAGCGGTCGCTACGCTTATATCATCAATTTCATCATTTATTTTATCATTAAACCTAGCCATTTTAAAAATATAATATGAAGTGGGTCTCGACAATATTTACACAATAGTGCCAAAGCTATTAACAGGTTAAATATTCCCAGCTTTTCAATGATCACGTAAGTTAAAAAACAATACAATTTGATAATATAACAAAATAAAATATTGTAATAATATATTAATAAAATTTGTAAATATTTGTATAAACTGAAACAATAATATAGTGTATAAAATAATTTAAAAGCGTTAATCATAAAAATAAAGTGCTGTAAATATGTGTATAAAATAAAACAGTTGTATATATACTTAATATAATATAATATTAAAATGTTAATACTAAAAGTTAAAATAAAGCGCTGTAAATATGTGCCTGAAGTAAAATAATAATACTGTAAAATATGATATACCAAAACATTATCCAATAAAATAAAGTACCAGCTTATTTTTGTAGAATGCTTCTGTTGCTTGGAGATGCTTAGTAGTCATTGTTTTAGTTTACTTAAATCACCTTCACTGTCAATTCTGATGTGTCTTTTACCTTCATCTTGCCTCAAATAGGTTTTCCCAAAAGAAGTCCAACAGAATTTGTATCCATTTTCTTGAGCAAATACTCGCGCTAAATAATTTAGACGTCTTTCGCTTGGAGATAGACATTCTGAAATGAAGAATGGCTTCGCTGGCCCTTCCAATCTTAGTTGTGATGTGTTTAGTTTGTTTTTAGGGTTGTTTTTGTTATATTTACGAGCCTTTTCAATAATATTCTCTTTTACCATAACGCTGCCCAGGTCGACAATAATTGTTCCATGTCCGGTCTTACTTTTAGTACGGTAGATATCCTTGATGAATTGTTGTTGAATAGGAGAGTCAATGACGTTGGTGGCCTTTGTAACGAGTTCACATAAGTTATCCTTATTATTATTAATATATAGCCACTGAAGAAAATGATCAAAATCGATAGCTTATGATCCTTCACGTGGTCTATCTTATCTGTGCCAAATAACATAAAAATTGCTCCAGTAGTTCGCGATTAAAGGGATCCACGAAAACAGTACTTACACTAATAATTAATAAGTACTTACAGTAATAATTAAAAATGGCGGGAATGGCGAGTGAAATGAAGGTAAAAGCTGGTTATTAATGTTTTCTAATATTTTACCTAAACAAAAGATTGTCTCTACAAAACATGTTTGTTGAAAAACGGGAAATAAAGTTTGATATTAAATTATATTTATTTTCTGACATCTTTTTGTTCATATCAAAGTCTAGTAAATTTAAAATTACTTTAAAAATTAATTTGAGCCTGTAATAACCAGTTACTTTGAGACACATCGTCGTCAGAAAGCCCGAAGTCGCCGCTATAGAGACAATTCATTGTTCACTGAGAATTAAATATTATGTGACTATAGAGTGTGACTAAACAGACATGGATAGGTTTTTTAATTTTTCGCTTTGGGCGTTATGTATGTCTTGATAGATGATATGAACACAAATATCACCGTAAATTTAAACTCTATGGGAATCACAGTGACTATATTACTTTCTCTCTACTTAGGAGCAGAGCCAAATCATTAGAACACGCATGCTACGATTCTTATATACGTTATACAGAGAACTCTTTAGCTAATAACCCCAAACTCTTCTGGAATTTTATAAAAGGTAACCGCAAAACTCCATCCATGTTTCCTTCTACGATGCGCTATGAAGGGCAAGTAGAAAAAGACGGTGAGAAAGTTTGCAATTTGTTTGCGACTTATTTTCAGGCAAACTTTCTAAATTCCCATACTATACCTAGTGGATCACATACAGGTGAGCACACCTTGCACCATAACTCCCTAGGGGATATAAGGATAGATCCTGACGATTTATTGAAGCTGCTAAAGTCGGTCGACTTACATAAGGGTGCTGGACCAGATTATATTTCACCTGTACTAATTGTTGAGTGCGCCTCTAGTCTGGTTATTCCCCTCACCATACTTTTTTCGAGATCCATGAAGGAAGGATATGTACCTAGTATTTGGAAAGCAGCGTTTATAACACCTGTTCAAGGAGGTGACAAGGGAAATATCCAAAACTACAGACCGATATCAAAACTATGTATTTTTGCTGTCTTCGAAAATATCGTACATAAGCAGGTTTTTTCTGCTCTTAAAGGCTGGTTTATACCAGAGCAGCATGGATTTCTTAAGGGGCGCTCAACAACCTCTAATCTTCTTCTAACTTATGACCATGTCAGTTCGGGCATGGACTCAGGTGTACAGGTGGATTTGATATTCACCGACTTTAGCAAAGCTTTTGATCGTATTGATCATCGAATCCTGCTCCAGAAGCTAGCTCGTGCCGGTGAACCTTCTCCGATGGTTCTCATTGTATATTTGTAACAGGTCCCAAGTCGTTGCTATTAATGGGTTCACTTCTAGGTGGATATTTGTACCTTCTGGTGTTCCTCAAGGCTCCTTGTTGGGACCTTTACTTTTCGCTATATTCGTTAATGATATTACCTCTTGTTTTCGTCATTCTCACTTCTTTTTGTATGCCGATGACACAAAAATATTGAAAAATATAGCTTCGCCTAGCGACTGTCACCTTTTACAAGAGGTTTTAAATAGATTTAGTGACTACTGCGTACTTAATAAGTTAGATCTTAATCTATCCAAATGTTTTGTCGTCAACTTTAGTCGTAAACTAAATTTAATTTAATTTAACTATGAACTCCAGAATAAGACCCTTGTATATAATCTATAAAGGATCTTGGAATTATAGTAGACTCAAAATTGATTTTTGATGAGCACATCGAATATATTATTAATAAGGCATCAAAAGCCCTGGGTTTTGTTATTAGGTCTTGTAAAAATTTTAAATCTATCAAAGTAGTCAAAATACTATACTGTGCGTATGTTCGAAGTATTTTAGAGTATTGTTCAGAGTTATGGAACCCTGCTTACAGTATATATATATTAATAGAATTGAGTCCATACAAAAACGTTTTCTCAGGTTTCTTCAATTCAAATGCAACCAATTTCTGACTGATTATGATGCCAGGTGCAAAAAATTTCATTTTCTGCCTTTATATCATCGGAGACATATAGCAGACCTATCTTATTTATGTAAAGTATTAAACAATAAAATAGATGCACCCGAATTACTTGATAAACTTAATATTAATATTCCCTGTAGAAATGCTCGTTACCTTATGCCCCTTTATATTCCACCTTATAACACATACTATCGTAGTGTGGGATATGTGCGGCGGCCAAAGGAAGATCTTCCGACCGAGCGAGGTGGTATGCCCGGTCAGGCCGAAGCCCACGTGATACATTTCAGCTGTCGTATATATACCGACGCGCTTAGAAAACTTCGATAGCGCGATGCAGGAATGTTAGGCGAATTGTGGGTACCGCCACATCACTCCCCCCCGAAGACCGGAGGTCGAATCTTGAAGTCTTGTCGCTTGAGTCGCCAGTGCCAGAGAGTTCCAGTAAGTCGGAACTGTTGCAGTGAGTCCCAGTGAGTCGGAACTATAAGCTGCTTGCACGAGATCCAGTGAGTCGGATAAGCTGCCGTGCGGGGCCGATGCTACGTGCTGACCAGGAGAGATGTGCTCTGCTTGCTGACCGGTCGGTGTAGTGAGAAAGCCCGATGATGATGCCGATGCGGAGTCGCCCAGGCCGCGGTACATTGCGGCTAGTGGACGAGGTACCCGATGAGGCGATGCTGGCTGGCGCGGTGCGGAGGGGCGGGGAGTGATGATGATGGAGGAGGCGTGTTCTGTCGAGGGTCACCAATGTGGGATATGCGTGGCGGCCAAAGGTAAATCTTCCGGCCGAGCGAGGAGGTATGCCCGGTCAGGCCGAAGCCCGCGTGATACATTTCAGCTGTCGTATATATACCGACGCGCTTAGAAAACTTCGATAGCGCGATGCAGGAATGTTAGGCGAATTGTGGGTACCGCCACAGTAGAAATTCGTTTATACGTAGGTCTAGCACACGACTTAACATATTTTTAATTGCCCATCCGCTTGAAGATAGGTTCTCCCAATGTCAAATAAAATTAAAAACCTTATGACTGATAAGTATTTTAACTAAATTAAGCACACTGCCTATACTTGTTTATTGTTTATTGATTTATTTGAGTGGATTTCAACAACTTGCATTTTTTATATAATTTTGGTGGAAATTTTTGTTTCCACCAAAATTTGAGATTAGGTGTTTACGGGAAACTGGTACGACAACCACCACCTAGACGAGTTAGCTTGTGACAGAATGAAGTGAATGGCGTATTTTTTATGCTTCAAGATTCAATAGTATTTTGTAAAAATAATGTTTTACAAACCCCCTTACCCACCAAAATTTACCCACCAAAATTGGAATTTGCGAGGAAAACAATCTTTAAAAAAAAACTACGTGCACTAAAGTTATGACACATTAACTTAACTATAAACAAACCAAAACTCTACCGATATTCAAAATAACAACATGATATTATTGCCACAAGTAGGATAATTTAAGTACTCCAAAATATGCAATTTTGGTGTAATATTGGGGGTTTTGTGATAAAACGGTTTTCTTTCATTTCTGGCTGGAAACTGGTACGACCCAGCCCACAGCCACCTCCTAAACGGGTTAGCGTGTGGCTGAATGAAGTGAATGGCGTATTTTTTTATGCTTAAGGGATCAATGGTATTTTGTAGAAACAACGTTTCGTAAATGACACCAAAATTGGTAAAATCTCGGTGACAGACCTAAACTGTGTCATAAAAACTCAACTACAGAACTTAGTACAATAAAATTATCAAGAGTCAACTATATTAAACGACTACATAAAGATAAAAATCCAATCCAGTATCAAGTTTTTTGTAAATCGGTCTAGATATTGAGTAAAATAGGTCGACGACAAGCCACCAAAATTGAAAGTCACCTATTTATGTTTATTATCTCGGAAAATAATTATTATTTAAAAAAAATAACGATGGTGCCAAATTATAAGCATTATGTTTTACTTTTAAAATCAAAAATAAAAAATCTTATCTTAAAAAAATTGGATAGTTTTCAGCCATGCCGCGCAAAAAAGCGGTTTGGGAAATCTACCCATTTACGAAATATTAGAATTGTACCATCTGCTGTATTTTTATTATAGTATTTATTTATAGTATTTTTATTATACTTAATATTGTGTGAGTGCAGTTTCATTATCTTACAATTTCCTAATTGCTTGACCATTTCTTGTGGCTTGATAAAATTTATACTTAGTAATTATATTTTAACTTAAAATGTTTTAAGTTACCTTTTAAGTCATATGACTTAAAAGGTAACTTAAAACGTATGTGATGTGTCTCGTGACTCGTCGGAATTTGATGTGTAGAAGTGTTAATTGTTAGCTTTAACTTATTACTTATTAGCGAAAACTTGTTATTGGCATGTCGCTATTTAATATGTATCATTACCCCTATTGTTATCTGCTGTAAGTTTTCCCAATAAAATAAAATAAAATAAAATAAAATAAATAAAATAGACTGATTTACATTAGGGCCTTCATCTAAAATTCATAAATTACTATACGCAATTTTACTTTGGAGTAGTTATATTACTTATACAGTTTCATGCCCTAATTTTTCTCACAGTTCGGGAGCGCTTTTACATTTGCTAGTTCCCCTGCCACCAAGGGTAGGCATCATTATAGTTGAGTCAATGTTCAAAAAAGTAGAACACCAATAACCTACATTTCTACACTAACATAATATTATGTAAATTTGTTTTTTTGTTTATGAGATATGGAGATAATTATAGAGATAATTTTTGAAACTACTGGTCCGATTGCAAAAATTTTAACACCAATAGAAATCTGGTGTGTTCCCGAGTGACATAGTATCATGTATAAAACTTATGTTTTATTGCCCTGAAATAACGTCGTTCTCAGAACTCCATGCGGGCGAAGCCGCAGGCAAAATATAGTTTTGAATAAAACTATTTATAAATTTGATTTTCAGTTAGTACTTTATCGGCCTGAGGACAATTCGTAGTTCTGTAGTCATCTGACGTGTTGAGGGCGGTACCGCGCGGACAATCGCCGGAACTGCTCGGCGGGACGTCGACTCATGTTGGATCCGACTCGTTTGCTGTGTCACAGTCTGCTGTGATGTGTGCCGACAGCATATGACCGGTTCCCGCGACTTTGTTTGTAGGTGTCAATGTATTTCTAAAAAATGTTAATGTTCCTTGTGAAAATGGAGCACCAGTGGCAAAGGCAAGAGCAGCCTTTTTCAATGGGACGTCTGCTTCCTTAAATGCCATCCCTAGAAATATTTTGCAGTCGCGTATGATATTTTGAGACAAAAATGGTTTCACCAATGCATAAGCCATTAGTAATAACTTAAGCATTGGCTACAATTGGTGAAAACGGGCTATTGACTTTATAAAAGGTGAAGATTTGTAATGAATGTCTTCTAATGCATGAAGTAGGTATGCGAAGCCATCTGGAATGTTGTTAGTAATAGGAGCCCCCCGTTTCTGCTACACTGGTAACTACGAGTATATTTTAGTGTTCCAGCCAAGCTATTTCTATATTTTCATGGCGTAAGAGCAGAATTTATTATCATAATTCATAGCTAATAAACACAGTCGATGAAATATAAATATACTCAAAGTAACAATTTGTATAGCGCGGTTCAATGAGCCGAGAAAAACAAATGCTACCTATATTATTAACTCTATTATGCGAATCATTAGCGGACCTTTTTTGCGCATCTTGCATTTTTTCTATCAATTTCTAAGCAGCTATCTTTGCTGAATCTATTTTCAACTTTATCAATGGGTGTGTAGGGTTGGAATTTGTGTGTGAGTCGGTAATAGTTGTCATTAGAATCGTAGGTTCACAGTGATGGTGTGAAATGAGCGGTCTTTGTGGCCGCCGCTCGCCGATACCGTTTTGAGGTATGTTTTTGTTGTGTTTTTTGTGTAATACCGAGCGTGTGGGATTTGACACGTAAAACTAGGGTTGTCAGATCAAAAAATGCATCAAAATTAACCGCTCCGAATGCTACGAATCTTGAATTCAATGATCTTAGTTTTTTTGACATTGCTATTAAATATTACAGTTAAAACCATTATTATCATTGGAAACTAATAAGTTAAGTTGAATACTAATTAATATTGCCTTACATAAAATTACTATTATATTTGGCTCAACTTACAACTACATATTCAATTTCCTACAGTAAACCTTAGTGCTTAGTAAATTTGGAGTGAGCGATAGTTAAGAGCACTAATTAACTATTTCAATTCTATATAATATATCTGTCAAAACTGAGTTGTGTAGATTAAACATATTAAAATAAACCAAAGACTATGTGTAAAGCGTCTACCATATCGTACGAATTATTCGAGTAGCAGCCCTACTGGTAAGTATTGTTAATTTCTTATACATTTGTATGTAATGTGTATCTGTTTGGTTAGCCCACATTTTTTGTAACGAGTGTGCTTGAGGCAATTATGTTTGTGTGATTTGACAATAGGAAGTTGCCCGACTGCTCCTAAAGTCGAGTTATGATTTTTGAGTGTTTTATTTTATTTTTGACCGGCTTTAAAAAGTAAACGACTCGTTAAATGTAAGATTCAGAGGTGTAATGTAATTAGTCTTAAAGAGGAGAGTAACACTGAAAACTGAAAAGTTAAATCAAAGGTGTGTATTTAACCCGATTTTAAAACAGGAGATTCTCCGATTGACGTAATATAAGATTAGTTTAGGAAATTGTTAACCTTACTGCGGTACTCAGAGTGGAACATTAATTATTACTTATATGTAATTAATTCAATATTTGACAAAAGCCCCATACATTATCTGTCACACTCTTCATTAAATGTAAGGTTAATCATAATTAAATGTCTCTGAGTACGGTGGTTAAATGTTGTTAATTAAAATATTTTTGGAAGGTAAAATATAATGAGTTGATGTGACATACTTAATTACACCATGCTACGTCGTAGAGTCTACAGTCTACGGCGTAGACCGAAGTCTACGAGGTTGACAAAAGAACATTGTGTTTTTAATAATTGTTCTATTTCTTTTTAATAAAATAAAGTTAAAATTGTCTAATATCCAATTCAATATTGGTGGCTATCTGGTGGCTAGTGTATACTGAAACAAAATTATTTTACGTTATAAGTTAGTTGGTATGAATTATAAAACATAAATTATATTATGCACAAAAATTGCACAACAATTTTATCGGTATGATAGATTTATAAGATAAACTGTACGCTATCCACTTTATATGCAATGCGTTATTTAACACTATATGGAATACTCCGACACTTACAAATCACAATTTCAAACTTTGCATTTATCTACATCGTTACGGAGGTAATTAGGACAAAATGTTCTGATATTAGCCGCATGACACATTGGTTGAAATCCGAAAATAATTATCGGGTTGATTCAGCTAATCTGATCCTAACGAGCTAACCCTTTACCTGATGAGGCCAATTGACACATGGCATCATTGGGCGCTTCCGTTGATATTAGTGTTTGCCGTTTGTCCACCGCCGCCGTCACCGGAACGTCACCGGGACGTCACCGAGAATGAGATGACCAGAGTAAACAGAACTAACGACTTAGAAAAGATCTCGAAATTTATACGTTTGACCACAGCGTTTGACGTAGTATTTTAGATCGACCGGCGCGCGTCGTAGGTACTAAAGCGTTACATAGCATTGTGAAACATGTTAAAAGTGACATTAGCGCCCAACTGAACCCGGATTGATGTCCATGACATCACCTGTCGGCCCAGCGGAAGATCAGCGCTGATTGCCTGCAGTCAGCATATGCTGAGCTGCGTCGGCTTGTGCTCGAAAACATTTTATGATGTATTATTATTTATTGTAACTAAGCTATGTATGTTTTCATGCACAAATAAACGTTTTTTTTCTTTCTTTCTTTCAACTGCGTACCTATTCACCCGTTTGTGTGAAGTCGAGGTACTCCTTAGTTCTGTCTACTCTGAGATGACGATGCGGATGAGGAGGGAAGTGACCCGGTGAACTCCGTATCAATTGCTTCCATTGGCCTTTCCTGGATTTCCACGAATATTTTTAGATTAAAATAAGCCAAACTGGTTCAGCCATTCTCGAGTTTTAGCGCGACGAACAAAATAGAAAATTAATTTTTATTAGGGTACCCAAAGGGCAAAACGGCACTCTATTACTAAGACTTCGCTGTCTGTCCGTCTGTCTGTGTCCAGGCTGTATCTTAAGAACGGTGATAGCTAGAAGGTTGAAATTTTCAATTGAGATTTTGTATTTGTGTTGCCGCTATAATAACAAATACTAAAAATAAAATAAATTAATTACTAGTTTTGCCCTGTTACGGTACGGAACTCTTCGTGCGCGAATCCGACTCGCACTTAGCTAATTTTTCATATAGATAACATTATTCGTAGCTTATAGTAACATCATTTTTTTATTTCTAACTTAGCTGTTAAAATTATCTAAAATAAAATATAATATATTATTATATACGGTAAAACTGCGCAGGCAAATCTGTCAAGTGTACCTGACAGATTTGCGTTTTACGCCTACGCGTTACGCCTTTGGAGTATTCTCCTGGATGATCCAGTTAACCACCGCTTTTATTTTCTCATTAGTTGAACTTGATAGATACTCAATCAAATCGTAATTAGAGTTACAGTTTGTTCTGTGAACGCCCATTGCTTTTTATAAACAAACTAACTCATCGCTTGCAGCAAAATATGATAGTAGAAGAGTAGGTACTTACCGTAGATGATGATAACTAGTGAAAGATGTCCTATCCATACTAATATTATAATATTATGTATCTGTCTATCTGTTATATCTTCAAGCTTAAATTTGTTTTAAAAAACGAATTTGTTGAAATTTGGTATGCAGTTATACTAAGGATAGTTTTTGTTGCAGAAAAAATTACCCGGGCTCGGCCGCGCGATAGACGAATTTTGGCGCATCAGAGTTGCGGGCAGCTACTAGTAATAATAATAATAATAAACCCTCTATATTATCCTTCTCTTTACAAAAAATTTACTTATCTGATAAACATAAATATTTTATTTAAAAGAAAAAGTAATTAAAGTTAAGGCCCCTGTCAGGTATAGGCCTCTTCCAAAATTTTCCAAGTTTTCCTTGATGCAGCTTTCTTTGTCCAGTTATTCTCGGCTTATTTTTTAATTTCGTCTACCCCCGGGCAGCAACTAGTACAAATTACAAAATAAAACGTGATTCACAATTAAATCACACATAAGCGTCGCAAGAGGAAAAAGCGGACAAAAGTAACATTAAAAA
Organism: Lysandra bellargus; assembly: GCA_905333045.1. Taxonomy (NCBI): domain Eukaryota; kingdom Metazoa; phylum Arthropoda; class Insecta; order Lepidoptera; family Lycaenidae; genus Lysandra; species Lysandra bellargus. The sequence continues at coordinate 7,209,214 of HG995328.1, forward strand.
TGCACGCCGCATAAACACATTTTAATGTAACAAGAAAAAATCAGAAAGACATTAGCTCTTTGTGTAGTGGAACGGATTTCGCATTATTACTCGCGCGAGATTGATTCCCACACAAAGCCTGTCAACCGCCGCCGGTACGAGGGTACCCAGGGTCGGATCTACCATATGACATAAGCCAAAGGCCCCGTAAACTTAACTTAAAGCCAGCTAAGTCAAGTCACAATTAAAAAATAGACGATTGTGCGATAATCATAATTTTAACTAAACAGATGGTTTGCGTCCCTCGACCCAACAAACAAACTAACCTTATAAAATTAGCTCAATAAGGTCTAAACTCTTATACTTGTTATAAAAGAGCATTCATTATGCCAATGTTACTTATAATGGCACCCTATTAGGAGATTTGGCTAATATTACCTTTATTCTTATAATTTGGTTGGGTAAACGTTAATAACTCTAATTTATACGGCAACTATAAGGCTTCGAAATATGTTCATCTTATAGTGGCTATTTACATTGCTTTTTAGCATTATAATATTCAAAGACATATAAAAGCTTTTAATATGATCAATTATTCTTATAAAAGTAATGCACAAGGTAACTAATAATGCTTTTAACTTATAGGGGCACTTAATAAGACATCTATCCAACAAACGAATGCTCACATTTTATATGACCTTAACAAGGATGAAAGCAATCCTCATTCCCTTAAACAGTGATTATAAAGATATTATTCTCTTTAAGGTTACATTAAAATGCTTTACATAACTAAATTCGCCATTTTAAACGTACAACAGATTGTGTGAATTTCTTGCGGAGCGGAATGAGCGGCCAAGTGCGAGTCGGACCTATGCACGAAGGGTTCCGTACTTTCATAGAACAAAAAAAGGCCAAATTTTTTTAAAAAGTTTTTAGGCCTTTATGTAAATTTTAGGTGCCTACCTGTTACCATTATTGACAAGCAATAAAAGCGAAAAAAACATGTTTGCTGTATAGGAGCCCCTTTAGATATCATATGTATTAGGTAATTTTATTTTGTTTTATGTATTTTTTGTTATAGTGGCAATAAATGCATACAATCCCGACAAATTTCAAAATTGTAGCTATTGCGGTTATTGAAATACAGCCTGGAGACAGACAGATAGACAGACAGGCGGACAGATAACGAAAAATACTTCGTTATTACTAAGAAGTAATAGGGTCCCGTTTTACCCTTTGGGTACGGAACCCTAAAAAGGGATTCAAAACTGTGGAAGAAGTTGAAAAGGAGCGATGGTTACAGAAGAAAAGTAAAAAATAAAACAATTAATTTGATAATCACGTATTTTTAATAATATTTCAAACTTAAAATTAGTGCGCAAAAGTGAGCTAAAGACCTAAAGTATCCTTATAAAGAGGTCTCTTTCGGCCAACCCAACTACAGTGGAAAAAAAAAACCATTTTTATATATAATATACGGGAATAACACTAGCTAGGTGCGATTTTGTTAGTGTGAAAGGAACCCTAACGATATGTAAAATGGCGATATCATAAGAAACAATTGATGCCGTTATAAAGTCTTTACTCTCATATACTCCTTATAGACGATGTGTGAATCCTGTTGTTCTTTTAAAAGCACTGTATATAACTTGACTAAATAATTAATGACGTTTTTAGCACAAAAACAGCTTAAATTCAAGGGCGAGTTGATACTAAAACACACAGCGTATCACATTTTATCATGCATTTTAATTCCCATACAACTTTTCACTATAAACGAGCACTAAATAAGGTAAATAAACTATACATAAAATATTGACTTATCGTTTACCTGACAGTAAAATGGCTGACGTTACTATTTCTTCTCCAAGCTGTTGCGAAAATGTAAAAAAAGGCGGCAAAAAGGGCAAACGGAGTTTAACTCCCTTGTATCGGAAAATAATATAACACGTATAAGGGTGATTGCCCGTATTAACGCTTTCTATATGTTTCTTATAAGTTGAAGTACCTTGTTCTCGGTCATTATATAACACGTATAAGGAAAAAAGAGGACAATAAAGCTTAAAACAAACCTAAGCGTCAGTGACAGGGGACGCGGTACGCGATACGGGAGCGTCTATCAAAACATATACAAATCAAAAAATCATAAACTAAAGAGCTGTAGAAAATAATATTAAATAATTTTAAAAAAGAAGTCTAGTTATGTACATTGTACACTACAAAACACGCGTCTGACAACTTGGCGCGCACGTTTCGCTTGCAGACACGAACATTTCGTGTCGCGGTCGTGCAGGTGTGCACGGCGCCATAAGATTACATGGGCAGCGTCCGCCGCGCGGTAGACGCTACCGCTTCGCAGTCGCTTTGGTCGCGTAGGTTTGTGCAATCCTTAAAGCAACTATAATAAACTAAAACCTTATAAATTGTGCCCAAATGCACCCTTTTTAGCGATAATACGACTCCTATAAGAATATTATTTTTGGCTATATAAGCCAATACAAGAGCAATTTTTGTTAGTGGGGCTGTGAATCTTTTTTTTAAAAGAAGGTGAGGAGAGGTTATGTCTCACCGGCTCAGGGCGTCATGCCCTTCTTCCTGTCGTGGGACCTAGGCACTATTGAGCTACCAGTTCCTCATGACGCAGCTTTGCGAATCCTACGATCAATCAAATTCATTCAAATCATTTGATTCAAATCTACGTTTAGGTGTGTACTCGTTAAAAGGGCCCATTCACGGCAGTCTGCCGTGCAGGACTGCAAATGGACATAGCTCACTGATTGGTTCACACTCGGTGTTTCCGGTCGTGTGAACCAATGAGTGAGCTATGTCCATTTGCAGTCCTGCACGGCGGACTGCCGTGAATGGGCCCTTTAAAATGTTATGCTAGGATCTGATTATACACCTACCGGGTAGACTGGCGGGACAGCGCCCTCGGCCGATTATAACCATATTGAGCATACCGAGTGCCGAGAGCAATGTTTCGCCTCTCTACGGCGTCGTGGAGGGAGTCCTGTGCTAGACAGATCCAGGACATCCGTATACGGCTGAAGGCAAAACGCAGGTGGTTTTAGTGGGTAAGACCGGCGCTTCTTGCCGGGAGTCCCATATACAACCAGGGTGCTTCAGCTTAACTGAGGCACATCCCCAACCCGGGGCACTCATAAAGGTTTTCCACTGCGCACCAAAAAAAAGGCCCCCTAGACTCTCAGTCCGGCCCTGCCTGCGTCGAGATGCAAATGCGCGGTTTTTATTGTTGTTATAACAAAATGAAGCCGTAATGAGTAGGAGTTGTTCGGAGAATGTACGGAATTAAATCACTTGTCAGTGACACGTCACGCGTAGCTTGAGTGCAGTCGGCAGCGGGTTCTGCGATTTTTTTGGTAGACCGTACAGTGTGCCTTGTGAATTGTGATCGATCGATGAAAGATAAATATAATTAAATGATAAATGTTAATGATATCATTTTTAAATTAAGCAATTTACAATCATTAACAATATCGAACAAATTCTTCCCACTTAGTCTTCTCAACGAAAATTTTGCAACGAATAAAATAAAACATTATCAATGGTATCATAGTTTCTTCTAGAATGTGTTTATAAAGTTTTAGCTAAAGTAAGATTTTGTAATGAAAAACGATTTTTCAGAGCCTTAACAAAAACTTGGATACAATCAATAATATTATTTAACTTCACAGAAGGAACCCTAATAAAATGCCACGACTTTAAAATGTTGACATTTGACAAGCGACGCTGACAAGTTACGCTCTTTACGTCGCTCACTTCAAAGCACTTTATTAATTTAATTCAATTCACATTGAATTCGTACCATACAATACATTAATATACTGTTGCACTTTTATACAAACGTAATTTGGGATACAGCCAAAGGTACGTCTAAAAATTTTAAATTCATAGATAAATAATATGCGCGTTAGGAATAAAAATATCCAGACTGTGTAATGTGTATACTGAATAATGTGTATAAATTATGTTTGTAGTTAGTTTATTATGACGATTTTCTAGAATTGACTACTTCCTATGACAAGGGCAAAGTGTTTTAACAAGGGCAAATTACACATACATAGATCAACTACGATAACATGGCGCGCCCCTCCAAAAGACTGTTTCAATGTGTGTAGACATCCTAATGAAAGAGTTTGTATGTAGTAAGTATTCAACCAATCTCAGTACACGTAATATTTCAGTTAATGTCACTCATTATAAAGATTTGTTGGTCAACTAATCATAACTAGCCTACCGCGCAAGACAACGCACTTCAAACGTTTTGACAATGCACTTCAAACGTTTTGAATTTTGGAGGGGCGCGCCATGTTATCGTAGTTGATCTTCTATATCTATGTGAAATTTTAAGCACTCTAGAATCTTTTTACTAGTCAAGGAGTAAGCATATATCAAATTATTCTTGACATACAAAGTTCACTCAAAGTTTTATATGATGTATTTTTAAATAACAAAAATCAATACATAAACTACGCTTCTATGAGTCTTACTCGGGGTAGATAAATAAAACATGTACCTACACGTAGGGTACTTAACAAGAAAGTAGAAACCAATCAGATAATCTGGTTTGGCAGGCAATCATTAAAATTTTTATAGTTCATAATGCAGCATCTGTGTTATACTACACTACGAATTATATAAGGTAAGCTCAGGGCTGACACATTCGACGTTTAGTTAAATGGCCGCCAATACAATAATTAAAGTTTTTGTGCAATATGTTTATGTACTTTGTTTTACTGTCTGGTAATTTCAATCTGGTAAGAAGTTGCTAAGTAATATAAGTCTAATATAATATTAAAAAAATATATATATTAATTCATTTAAACGGACGCTTCATTGTTATGAAATCCTCCTCGTTTTTTGGAAGTCGGTTAAAAACCTTCCAAAAAACGAGGAGGTTATATGTTCGGCTGTGGATTTTTTTTATTTTTTTTATTTTTGTATGTTCAACGATGTCTCCGCCGTTTGCGAACAGATTTTCGAAATTTTTGTTTTGTTATATTAGGTTTCACTCCAATTTGGTACCATGTTCATAAAAGTGGTGACCTGATGATGGGATCCATGAGTAATCGAGGGAACTCCTCGAAATTTATATGGAAACATTTTGGTTTATGAGAAGCATCCTAAGCATATGCTACCAAAACGCAAGATTTTGCACCGAGGTATACTATAGTTCCGAAGCTACTAAGAGAACTCCGGATACCTTAGTACCAAGTTTGGGAATTTAGGCGCTGTTTTAAGAACTGAAAGCATATGCTACTATGCAAATTGCATTCATCATCATCATCATCATCATTACCACGTCAGGGTCACCAATGTCACCAAATTCAACTTTATCTCCAGAGCATAAGGCACACATTTGAAATTACTCCTGAGAAGTTAAAGTTGCTTCGATAATATAACATTCTGTTCCACTTCGACGAGATATTCTGGAAAACAACCTAATTTCAACCTTTTGCATTGGGTTTAGCGTTCATAGTATAATAACGCATCGCATCGCATATCTGCCAGGGCTGTCAAGCAAGCGGCGCGGCGGCGCGGGCGCGGGCCGGGTACTATGCACAGAATACAAATTACTCACGGAGGTACTATGTGCGCTGCGTGTGCAACAAGTCGAGCGAGTGCCACCCTATTGAAACTAGTCCGGTGACCGGCTACTTAGCACGTCACACGCGTTCACTTCGATTTTTTAAAATGAATTGTTTAAAATTATCTGCAGGCTGCAGCTGATATTATAATATTTTGTAAGTGTGACTGTAATAAGATACGTAGAATAATATACAGGTGTATTATTCTACGTATAGTACGCGTTTGCTTACTAGGTAACTAAAAAGAGTGAAATTATTATTTTTACCAAAAAATTAAAACCGACTTCCAAGGTAAAACAATAATAACATCCTTATAATATGAACTAAAAAGTATTAAATAATAATTATTCCTATCTAATAGTGCCTTTTTCCGAATTCGGCTAAAACTCAACTATTTCTGTACTCAATCTTCATAATTTTGAAGTCGGTGCCAGTTCCAAAAGTTTCAAATATTCTGTCAGAGAACAGAAGATTCATCTGGTACCGACTTCAAAATAATGAAGATTGAGTACAGAAATAGTTGAGTTTTAGCCGAATTCGGAAAAAGGCACTATTAGATAGGAATAATTATTTAATACTTTTTAGTTCATATTAGAAGGATGTTATTATTGTTTTACCTTGGAAGTCGGTTTTAATTTTTTGTTAAAAATAATAATAGATATATTGTTTCAACGTACTTATCTCAGAAATATAAACGAAACTTTTTATTCACGCAAATTTCTTTCGGGAAAAATAATCTTATTTTAGAACTAGACGACGCCCGCAACTTTTTCCGGGATAAAATGTATTCTATGTCCTTTCCCGGGATTCAAAGTATCATAGACGTGTACTAAATTTTAGGAAAAATGGTTTAGTGGTTTGGGCGTGAAAAGGAAGCAAACAGACAGATAGAAAGATACACTGTTGACTGTCGTATTTTTTATATTAGTATGGACGAGCTTTTTCCCGCGGCTTCGCTCGCCTTAAGAAGTATTATTATATACAAACTTTCATCCCCTATTTTAACCCTTTGGGGTTGGAATTTATCAAAATCCTTTCTTAGCGGATGCCTACGTCATAACATCTACCTGCATGCCAAATTTCAGCCCGATCCGTCCAGTGGTTTGGGCTGTGCGTTGATAGATCACCATGTCAGTCAGTCACCTTTGAGTTTTATATATTTAGATAACTGGCGCGTGGCAGCCCTATACAAGTGTAGGTACTAAGTAACTACTTGGAGTTAATTTGTTGATTAAGGCAGGCTGAGAACATGTCTAGACTCAATTACTGTGCATATATCAGTCTCAGTGCTAGAATTAACAGGTCTGGGCGATGTGTTGTTGATTTTATTGTATCGTAATTGTTCTGACTTCTGACTAATTAGGAATAGGTATTACAGTAAAGTTTTCTTTTACGATTCGCGAGAAATAAGATGGAGTCTATGGATTTAATAATATCTGGGGGCACGGTAGTGCCCCAGCCAAGCTTTTTAGCGAAGGCACGGCCGTACCATACTTTTCTCGAAGAGGTTCGTGGCTATTTCACACCTCCTTTATCTTCGATGTTAACAAAGCTAGGGATTTAAAATTTCGGTCACTAGGAGCAAGTTTTAAAACTAGCTTAACCTCCAAATTGCATGAAATTTCGATAAATAGTTTAGTAGTTACGGATGGTCAAAGTTACTACATTTTGTCAATGACTGACAGATCATCAAAATTCTAAGGTACTTCTAGCAGACTTAGAACCTTGAAATTTGGTACCTGGATAGGTCTTTATTCACAATGAAAGGAAAAATTATGAAACCGGCCAAGTGCGAGTCGGACTGGCGTACATAGGGTTCCGTACCGTAAATTTGTATGAGAGCCCCCCTTTAATAATAAGTTTATTTAATTTTTATTATTAATTATTAAAGTTAACATACAATTGACCGTTTCCTGAAATTTTCAAAAACCTTAGTCTTACCATTATGGACATAGAGCAAAAATAGGGGAAAAAATCGTGTTTGTTGTATGAGGCCCCCCTTTAATAATTTATTTTATTTTGATTAGACTGTTAGCTTTTATAACGTCACCAGAAATACATAATTTGTGAAAATCGCAACTATCTAGCTATTGCGGTTCTCGAGATCCAGCCTAGTGACATACGGATGTACGACGGACAGACAGCGAAGACTTATTAATAATAGGGCCCCGTTTTCATCCTTTGGGCAGGGAAACCTAAAAACTGAAATTGAAAAATAATAATATAATACTTTAAGTATTAAATAAAATAAAAGATTTTTATGTTTGTAACTTTGCAAGAACAGTATGAGTTTCAACTGCATATTTGTTTGACGTACAAAAGGCTTTATGTTAGTTATAAACTTAATAAAATGGTTTTAATTAAATATAAAATAATATTAACAACGTTAATAATGAAACAATAATTAAATTCTATTTAAATATTATAAATGTAATCACTAATCACTAATCAGTACTGAGATATACACTCCTTACTTGCTCGATATAATATGGGAGTTTTAATGTTATCGCATGAAATAAGGTGTGCTCCTTTCCTGCGAAGAACGTCGAGACGCTTACAACAGTCTGCTGCTGTGTATTCAACGGTAATGCTAAAAGTGACCACCTTCAAGTATTAGCTTAAGAGTCAATTATATATTATGAACATAATAATTGACTCAGAACTCAGAAGTATTTATGTTACGTTGTCCACTTAAAGAACTAACGAAGCCTCAAAGAAAAAATATATTAAAGGAGATAGGGAATGGGTGCTAAGCTAAGTACAGAAAAGTTATAACGTGACCTGAAAAGAAAAGAAAAAACCTTCAAAAAAGAAATGAAATCCCATCAAAACATGAAATGTAAAAGGAGCCAAGCAAAATATTGCATAGCTATTCAATACTGCTGTCGTAAAAAGTTTTCAGATCACATTCAAGCCAAGCCTTCAACTTATTTTGTAATTTAAATCAACATTCAGTAAATGTATCAATAGATTTCTTTATTTTATAATTATTATAGTGGCTTGGCAATGAGCACTAGATAAATCATTGCCAAGCCACTATCATAATTATAAAATAAAGAAATCTATTGATACATTTACTGAATGTTGATTTAAAATACAAAATAAGTTGAAGGCTTGGCTTGAATTTGATCTGAAAACTTTTTACGACAGCAGTATTGAATAGCTATGCAATATTTTGCTTGGCTCCTTTTACATTTCATGTTTTGGTGGGATAAAGATTATCTGGGAATTCAGTATTCACTTTCAAGTTTGTTTATGATAGTAATTAAAAGTATGTTTTAAATAGCAACGTTAAACAGTTTCTAAAAATGTTCTGTATGCTTATTTTAAATTCATCATCATCATATCAGCCCATATTCGTCCACTGCTGGACAGAGGCCTCTCTTAATGAACGCCAAGATGACCGATCTCCTGCTACTCGCATCCAACATGGATGCAAGTAGCAGGAGATTATAAATTACATCACTTTATTAAGAGCGACTGTAACAAACATAAAAAAAAATAATCACAAAAATAAACCGTGCCGAAATCAGAGACGAATAATTAAATTAAATAAAAATTTTGACGTAAGCCCTATTATACACTGACAAACTCTTCATTAAATTGAAGTTTAAAATGTCTCTGAGAGCGTTCGTTAGTCTAAAGTACTTGTTAACGATCAAATTTGTTTGACATACATGTTTGATATAATTTACGTTTTCATCAAACAGCAGCGCACTAACAAACGTGCATCAAACAAGTTTGTCAAACAATTAGCTAGAATCGGTTTGAAATCACGAGATCTTGTTACCTGTACTTGCCTGTACTAGTACCCTGCAAACGATCAAATTGTTATCAAATTTTACGTGTTTTTCAAACAGTTTGATTGTCTACAGCTTTGTTTGAAGCGTTTGTCAAACAAACTACGTGTTTGAGCTGTTTGAAGAAAATTTGGATTTACGTAGCGTTTGACAAACGTGTTTGAACGTGTTCCGCTGTATTTGTCAAACAAGATCTCATGATCTCAAACCGATTCTAGCTAATTGTTTGACAAACTTGTTTGATGCACGTTTGTTCGTCTGCGCTGCTGTTTGATGAAAACGTAAATTACACCAAACATGTTTGTCAAACAAATGTGATCGTTAACAGGATACTTTATAAGCTAAAATATAGAGCGGGGAATATTTCTAAAACCCATAGAATGATTCTCGGTAAGTTTAAATGCGCCCGAGGCGAAGTTACCTTTTGTTTTTGAATATTTCCAGCGAACGTTGAGACGGAGAGGCGGCGGTGTTGCCATACATTACCGCGATGTATCCGTTCAATGTTATTTTAGGTCTAAATATCCCCGAGAGTAGTTCTTATGTTGTTTGCATTAGGGCCCTCTCAGAGGTAAAATAAATGTGAACGTAATGTAGAAACGTGTGTAGTTAGCGGCGAGACTTTTGTCTTGTTTGTTATTAACAACAATGAGCCGGCCAGTGCTGCGTGGGCACTGAAAGTTGTGTACAATTAAAGTTGTTAATTTATAGATATTTAAAAACATTTCAAGTTTTTCATAATTTAATTATTTCCTGATACATTTCACATAACTTAGTAAGTATTCGATTGTTCATCTTTACGAGCAATAGCTTCATATTATGCGATCCGTTTGCTTGTTTGTCCTCTTTGTAGTATAAAATAAAGAGTTAAGGGGTTTTTTGTTACTGTAACTATGAAATTTTTATATTTTAATATTATATCTACTTTGAAATAACTCTTTAACAAACAACTTCAGCTTCAACAGTTAATTTGGAAATAGAGTGAACGAACCGTGTAGATAATACTACTGTTTGAGACTGTATTCGCCCATAGGTTTTCGCCGCTGGCTCGGATCGGACTCAAAGACCAAGGCTACTCCGGTAATCTTGCAGAGCGGGGGCGTAAATAAAACACACGAGTAGTCGAGGAGAACATTAACCCCGAAATGCACATCGCTTACCCGGCTCAAGGCAATGCCGTATAGTGAGCCGCTCTGATTCGTATGTTTTTCCGTCTCACTTTTACTATCGGAAGCGGCTATTTTTCCCTATTTTCCCTATTTTTCCATGAGCCAAGTAATTGAAACGCATTTCGGGAAATTCTTTATTTATCGTTCTACAATATTTAACTTAATCTAAATATCAAAACTTATATTTTACATAATAATTACGGCTAGGCGAACATAAAAGTTAATACAATTTACATACATTTTCACACAATTTTCTCAATATTTTCCGAACTACTTATTTTATGCAACTAATTTTTCTTGTATTTATTAGATAACGTACTACTTTAATAAATAAACTACTTTTTACCTCTTAGGGAGCCACAGATTTATTACAATTCACTTTTTAAAGTCTATTTGTAAAAACACTGATTTTGCACTGAGTTTATATCTCACATTTAACTGTTTCGAGTTTGTATGCACTCACTATGTGTTTATTGGGTGCGAGGCCGCTGTCCTCAACAACTACGTACCATAAAATACTACAAAATTTACTTTGATTCAGAGTAGGAAGTTGAGTTAGTACTACTCACTCAACTCTAATAATACTGAAACAGCGAAGTCATATTTTCATTCCCATTTGATAGTTATTCGTCCTTGCCAAACCAAAATATGCGACCAAATATAACACAAGACTTTCTTGCAGCCGTACCTGTTCTAGGCTCGTCCGGGCCGTGTACCGGGAGTGATTAGCGGGGCGCAGGCCTGTAATCACGGCCCTGCTGCCCGAGCGTCTGCACCACCGAGCCCCGCGCCCCCCGCCCACCCCGCACCCACCCCGCGCCCGCCCGCCGGCGAATACCTCGCCCGGACAGAAAAAAACACAACCTTCGACGCGGGCGCGTTTGTTAACGACGCGACCAGTTTTCAGGGCTGCCAATTTTTCGATCGTAAACTGGAGTTTAACTACCGAAAATTAGGCTAAGTTGCCAGCCCTGCCGTCGATGGTGGGAAGATTTAGCGAATTTGAATTTCGATCCGCGAGACCATCCATCACGGGAATTGATGAATTCGCACCCAAAACGACGAGACGGGAGATGAAAGAACATTTCTCGATGTTAGCGATGCTATTAAGAAGATGGTTTTCACTAAATGCGATCTTTTGTCCTGAAAATATTTATTATTACCATCTGAAAATATGATGACTTTGAATAGAAATATTATTATATAATAGTAGCTCTAGGATCTAAGTAGGTACTATTTTACTATTTAGCAGTTTCAAGTTTCAAATCACTAGTGTTATTTACTGTTGAATGTTGAAAAGTGGCAACTAATGCAAACGTTTTCCCACAAGAAATCCGTAATGATTTAGCAAATCAAATAAATTGCAAATGAAACAAATAAACAAGAGGTTACATGTAATTAGTAGAATAAATACCGTAGATGATTCACGGCGTTATATCCTGTTGATGCTGTCTCGCTGGGCGCTGATGAGATGATAATGATTGTTAATGACGCCCTGACAGCGGGGCTCCTCGCTCTAATCTTATTTACGCTCCAGCTTAATGCCTACTCAAACTAGGAGACTCTCAAATCAGGCTATGTTATCAAAATCAAATTATTTTTATTTACAGTAAATTTTTTACAAAATTCTCTCTGAACGTCGAAACTATTGTGCCTACTGGATCGACAACTATCCCGGCGAGAAGGTCATCCTTTACCAAAAAGGCGGAAAAGTAATTATGGATAGACAACTTGAGATTTAGTTGATGCAAGAAAAACTGTTGCAATTATAACAATGTATCCTAGAGAGAAAGTGTAAACGTAGGTTCTTGTGGCGAACTTATTTTCAAAAGTAAATTTTTTAAAGTATTGTAGAGATTGTTAGTCACCAAGAGGAAAACATAATAAATGAAAATGCGCGGTTTCTTTGAGTTGTGGTTTGCTTTCGATAAAAATAATAATTAATTTATTATTTAACATCTAAGAACATTTTAGTAAATATAGGATCTAATATTTTATCCGGCTCAAACTAGACAGAACTAAATTGATGGTTTAGTTTTAAATTTTTCCTTAAACTTCTCAACATTTGTTCAACCTCAACTCATAATTAGTTCCGTTTATAAGATTTATAACTTTTATATTACAACGTTCTCGTGGAGTGCCATAAAATCTCGCATATTCGAATTAACATATTGAAATTAATAAATGTGGCTAGGCGACCAATAAAAATATTATAGTATTTACATATGACTAGCCAAATGAAGACGCCAAAGTGATGTAAGTCACATTTTTATCAATTTATAGTTTTATTTCAGTTTAAAGTTCTGCATTATTTCATTAACACAGTCGTAGTAATAGTAAAAAAAAGTTTTTCGGGATAAACAACAATTTACCACATACAATTAAAATCTGTCAAACATGTAACTCGTAACTTTATCTAAAATCTAAGTTCCATCTTTGTCTGTATTAAGGTCGGATTTCACCAAATACACATAAAACTTAGCTTTATAAAACTTAGTTTCCATTGAACGCGTTCATTCTGCGACGTAAATCTCGTTTTGTTTCGATTGGATTTCACTACCTTTTTTTGATCGCGATTATTAAATCTAAGTTTACGTGACGTCACGCAATTATTTTACATATTTTCAGTATTATAAAGCCTTTTCACGTTAATTTAACTTCAAAATAGAAAGAAACAATACATAAACTTACAAACGCATGTGTCAAAACTGTCATATTGACATTTCTTTTGTCTATGTTTTTCGTTCCGCCATGACAGGGCTTGAACGGGTTTTATGACGTTGAACTTCGGACTTTGGGCGTTCAGAAGATAAAACTCGGATTTGCTGTGAACGCGTTCCGTTTACGCCGGTGAAATGCATTTCGATGTTATAATCGCGTTTATACGTTTTGAGCCGGTTCAGAGTGCTTTGAACGCGTTCCATTTCTTTGGTGAAATCGCCCCTAAAAGTCAGCTTAAAACTTTTTATTTGAGGGTACTTTGATGATTTAATTCCTTACTCTCGGCATAGAGTAGTTTCGGTAAATCAACTACTCTTCTCTGTTTCATTGTACACAAAATAAGTAATAACACATAAAAAATATACCTCACCACAAAAAGGTACCTAACTACAAAAAATATCAAAAAATCCAAATTTGAATTTGTAAAAAAAACAATAAGTAATAACACATAAAAAATATACCTCACCACAAAAAGGTACCTAACTACAAAAAATATCAAAAAATCCAAAATTGAATTTACATCAGTTTTATAGTGGGCGCGTTGATTACGAAGCAATCATGTAGCTACCGCGTCGCACTCGATCATAGCCGCCATTAGTAGCCGTTCACCAATAAATTATCCACCGCTAATTATATGTTAGGTAAACATCATAATTGCGTCAATATTCGATTAGATTTTGCATATTAGTTAGTTGGATTGGAATCGATGTCTCTAATCAAAATTCGCCGCTTCGCTACTGATTAATTCGACATGAACTCGTCTCGTGATCGTTTGTTTATTCTGATTTTGTTGTTGCTATAAATACTTTATTTCAAACCTAGATGACGCCCGCAACTTCGTTGCGCCAAAATTCGTTTATCGCACGTTAACCGTACATTTTTCCGGGATAAAAAGTATCCTATGTCCTTTCCCGGGACTCAAAGTATCTCCATACCAAATTTCAGCAAAATCGGTTCAGCGGTTTAGGCGTGAAGAGGTAACAGACAGACAGACAGACAGCCAGACACACTTTCGCATTTATAATATTAGTATGGAAGTATGGAAGTATGGATGGATGGGAAAGTATGTCTTTTGGTCTGTTACCTCGTCAGGCATAAACCGAACAAATTTAGATGATATTATGTGATATGAAGATACTTTGGACCACGGGAAAAGACGAGGATAGTTTTTTTTTTCCAAAAATAAGGAGACAAACGGGCAAACGGAACCACCTGATGGAAAGCAACTACCGTCGCCCATGGACACTCGCAACATTAAGGGAGCTGCAGGTGCGTTACCGAGTGCTTTCTTGCAAATAAGTAAACGATTTACTGCTCAAAAGAGTTTTTCAAAATCTCGTGTGCTATGTTTTTAAAAATCTTTTCAAAATGCTTATGACTACCTAGAATCTAGATAGTTTTTTGTGATCTAACATTTGAATTGGCGACTTGGGACATCGGAAGCCTCATTATTATGACGTGTTACATATCCAATATCCAATCCCATACAGTTTTAATATCTAACTCTAATGTCGATAAATCATCGAAGTCCATACGCCTCAGTTTTCCACGTTGCGAATTTTCATCGTCAAGGTTTCGTCATGTCGTGCAAAGCCCTGCAATGGAAGAGCAGAGTTTAAGTGCTAATCGTTAATCGTATTCAATCATGGAAATTGGCGGTCTCGCTACTTTTAATTACTTCTCGTATATTGCAGGAGGATATTAAAATGAACGGGTATTTATTAGAGGTTTCATGGTTTCCTGTTTCACACTTCCGTCATATAATTTTCAAATTCATCCCGACACACTCAATATTAATATTATTATGATTACTGTAGTTGCTGTTGTCGCTTTTCCATCGTAATCTTTCAGTTAAGATAACTGTTTATTAAAAGATTTTTAAATAGGTACTACGTAGCCCCGAGAGCAGTACAATCTTATATATAAAATTCTCGTGTCACAATGTTAGTCCACATACTCCTCCGAAACGGCTTTACTGATTTTTACCAAATTTTATATGCATATTCAGTAGGTCTGAGAATCGGCTACTCCGTACTTTATATATTGATAAGTGCATTTGTTGAATAAATAATAGTAAATTATTACAACCTGAGACTGACGGCGACCATTGTTTGTGCGATGGGATAGCGATCGACGGTGCCATGGTGACATACTTATTTAGTCACTTCAATAAAATAATATGGCAAATATATTATGGCAAAGCAACGTTTGCCGGGACAGCTGGTCTTATCTTATATATAAAATTCTCGTGTCACAATGTTAGTCCACGAACTCCTCCGAAACGGCTTTACTGATTTTTACCAAATTTTATATGCATATTCAGTAGGTCTGAGAATCGGCTACTCGGTACTTTATATATTGATAAGTGCATTTGTTGAATATTTGTAATAATAATAGTAAATTATTACAACCTGAGACTGACGGCGACCATTGTTTATGCGACGGGATAGCGATCGACGTTGCCATGGTGACATACTTATTTAGTCACTTCAATAAAATAATATGGCAAATATATTATGGCAAAGCAACGTTTGCCGGGACAGCTAGTATTATTATAATAATCTCTTATATATAAAATTCTCGTGTCACAATGTTAGTCCACGAACTCCTCCGAAACGGCTTTACTGATTTTTACCAAATTTTATATGCATATTCAGTAGGTCTGAGAATCGGCTACTGGGTACTTTATATATTAATAAGTGCATTTGTTGAATAAATAATAGTAAATTATTAAAACCTGAGACTGACGGCGACCATTGTTTGTGTGACGGGTCACGGGATAGCGATCGACGTTGCCATGGCGACAAACTTATTTAGTCACTTCAATAAAATAATATGGACGAAATACTTTACATTACGGCAAAGCAACGTTTGCCGGGACAGCTAGTCTTATATATAAAATTCTCGTGTCACAATGTTAGTCCGCGAACTCCTCCGAAACGGCTTTACTGATTTTTACCAAATTTTATATGCATATTCAGTAGGTCTGAGAATCGGCTACTCGGTACTTTATATATTGATAAGTGCATTTGTTGAATAAATAATAGTAAATTATTACAACCCGAGACTGACGGCGACCATTGATTGTGCGACGGGATAGCGATCGACGTTGCCATGGGGACATACTTATTTAGTCACTTCAATAAAATAATAATATGGGCAAAATACTTAATATTATGGCAAAACAACGTTTGCCGGGACAGCTGGTTAAATATAATATTTTTTAAAATATATTTTTGGTTGCACTGCTTTTCATCAAACAGCCTCTCAAAGTTGGCCCATGATCAAATAATACAAGATTTTTCGAACATACGGAGGTGTATATTCTTCTATGATAAATAATTGGCCATGTTTGCTATAGACAACTGCGTCAATCACTGTTATCTATCATGGCCTAAATCGCAGACGGCCTTCTGGCTCAAATCTCACTCAGGTCACCTCAAAAACAAATATTGCGTAACACAACGTTAATATTTCATAGTTAATGATAATATTTGTGTAACGTTATTTGACAGTTAACCTTAATCCCTCCAAATGTCGCTTATTTACGAGTTTAATTATAATTTATAAATTTAAAAATTTAAATTGAAAATATGTAGTTATCTGTAGGGTTTATAACAAACATAACGTATAGAGCAAATCCCCTTTTTGGGGGTTTTTTGGGATTTGGGATTGCTGTCGAAATCGACATAAAATATAGCTTATCTTACTTACTTTTATATGTGAATATTTTTTTGGCGACGTGGCCTCTCTTGAGTTTTTTAATCTTTGTGTCATAATGGAATACGGTACATTTATAATAATATGCTAAAAATACATTTAAAATCAAAAATAAAATGCAAGGTTAGAAAAAGAGATGAACATGAACTTTCAATGATTTGTGATAAATTTTATATGCCAATTCCGCAAGCGATGCTATAACTCGTACAACATTCATATTTTTAATTATCATAATTACATAATTAGGTAACTAGTTGGCCAAAATTAAAAACTATCTATTATGATAAACAGCGGCTCATCAAAGAGGTCCGATTTAGCGGTTGATGGTTGAATATCTTTCGAAAGGTTCCGTAAATTTGAAAAATTAAAATTTGTAATGTTAACATTTGGTATGGGAGCATTAGCAGCTTTTACTGGCCTCAAAGGTGGAATATCGAGTTTATGCCTTATGGTCCAGAGCAGTGGTCCCCAACTTTTGCAGGCCAACAAATATGTTTTGGTCTTGGTGTCAACAACAGAAGCCGCAACAAAAGTTTTTAGGTTTAAAAAATGACGTTCTTCAAAATTAACGTCTTAAAAGTGAAAAAAAAATCACGACTTCCACGATGACTTTTAGATTATTTTGCCGGTGGGCGTGAATGGTTTAACATCACGCGGGCCACAAATAAAGTCCCGGTGGGCCGCGTGCGGCCCGCGGGCCGCGAGTTGGGGATAGCTGGTCCAGAGGCTTAGAGCATGTCTCTAAACTCATAGTAGCAGTAAGTGCATTGGAAAATTATTGTTTCCAAGTTTTGTTATATAGGTTGATCACTACATAATTACATAATTAATTACGTATATTATCATTTATCTGATGTTGAAAAAGAAATATGATTCATGCGTTGGAATGGCATGGATTCAAAGAAGTAAAAGTCAGTCCTGATCTTAGCTAGCCGTTTTTCTGTCAGTTCATCCGTCCCACTGGACTATGAGAGAAAAAGAACTAGGATTATGCCTATACACACTTTGACAGCTGGCACTATTAAGAAAATGAGTCCTTGGATTACTTTTGATTATACCTGCCACCGACATCGAAATCGGTGTGAGGGCTTTTATGAAGAGTTCTTCGCTAACATACATGAGATGGAGTTCTTTTGAATGTCTTTTATTATTACTTACCTACCATTTGTACTTACCATCCGTTAGTGCACCTTTTCTTGCTGTTCACTGTTATAATGGCCGGTGGACACAAATAACATCCAGCAGTCCATCTGCTGCATTTCACGCCTGCATTTCCAATTTTCGTCGGACATACCTTATGTCCTCATAAAAGTTTATGCTTTCTAAAGATTCGCCGCAATGTCCATACAGTCATTGGTCATGGTGTCTTTGTGTGTTGTTCCACGCGAATATGACGCTTCTACCCTGGCGGTAAAGTAGGTTTTATCGTGTCAGAACCCGGAATGCAGGTGTCGTAGGTGAGAAGCGTTACGCGTGTAAACGTTGTACAATTCTTCAGAGGTGCTTATTAAAATATTTGTTGTTCTGACATTATTTATTTGTGCTGGCCGCTCGCTGCCGCTTTGTGCCGCGCCGCTGTCTGACGTGTTTTAAGTGTAACCAATCATCTTTTGTAAGATATTATCGCAAAAATTACATATTTTAAACGACGGCGTCATGTCTGCGTGTTTTCGGGTTCCACTAACCTATATTATGTATCGAATGTCAGCTGTTGGTACTTTACATCCGTTTTTAGCGTTCGCGCGTTTTAACTTCATATTTATTATTTGCATTCCTATTAACTGCGTTATAATTTGTATTAAAATAATTAGATGTTGATGATTAGCCCCTATAATAGAAGAGGAGCTGAACGTAACATTTGTTCACAGTAGCAATAGATTTCAGTGAATGTAGAGACTATAATAATTAAATACAAATATTAGCATACTTAACTAACGTATAGCATGGCAACACAAAATAATATAATTACTTACTACTGAAACTAATAATTAATACCACTGCCTAATAATTGTGCTTACTTGATATTAAGTAGCTTCTGTAGAATAAACTGTACGCCTCCGGAGCACGGTTGGCACGGTGTCATGACGGTGCGGCATACATGAGTTCCTAGTCTGAAAAGCTGAAGCTTTTCGTCTTTATCATTATTGTATATTGAAGTGGTTAGTTGTAAGTGAAACACAATCTAAAATGTGTTCAAGATAGGCTAAATATTTTACAGTCTACATCACCGCTGTGTAGCAGCCGAAAGCACATGGGAAACACTACGAATAATAATAAATGTAAAGCAATAAGTTACAAAATATTAGAAAGTTTTTGATAATTTGTTGATTGTTCCCACGGAATTACGTATAGGCTGTAAATCTAGTGGCGTAGACACAGACGCGAAAGCTATAAACTAATCAATAAATGGACCGAGTATGATCGGAGCTCCCGAGCCGGCGCGGTGCGGGCGAGGGTTCCCACATACAACAGATCGCCTTAATTATTGCCTGCAGCTAAATAAATTGGACGTCATATTGGGTCCAGAGGGACCGGGACTCTTAAAACGTTATGAGCCATAACATTTTTATCTCCTTTTAGATCTAAAAAGTTCCCGCAGACGAAACGGCGCGGGCGCAGCTGGAGCGGGACGGGGATATGCGAGGGACAGGAACGGCGATATCGACCGCCAGAGGTCGAGTATAACCTGGAATGTTTATAGTTCTACCGTTTTATTTTATCCCCGGCCGCCATTAAATATTGTTTCAATTGAGTGCGGCACATCACACGCGGCCATCTAATAAGCAGTAGATTTCATCAGAGTTTATTAGATTGATAATATTTAACTCGTTTATAAAACGAGAAATCTACTTACAGAGTACCATTAAGGCTACAAAGTAAATACAAAGTTTGGAGCAAGCAATATATGTATTTTAAATTCAGAAACAGACTTCAGGATAAGTCCTAGTTGTTAGTTTTTAAGGGACAAAGTGAAAAGTTAAATCTACGGGAGAGATCTACAAGTAGCAATTTTTACATATAAAAGACATAAACGAACGCTATTTTGAATGAGTGTAGATAAGAGACGAAGATGATGAGATAAAAAGTTAATAGAATAATAATAATATTGTATGAGCTAAGAAGTATTATTTTCCGAAACTTTCCACTTTGTCATTTTCTATTTTCCCAAATTCATGCATCAAGGCCATCGCCACTAGCATCAGCATCAACATAGTTTTTTGTAGAGTTCTGATTATAGTACGGGAGCCCTAGAACAATTTTTTTTTATTACTATCAAGCAAATTTTTTGTGAGTAGCTTCCTTTTGATAAGACAAACAACTTTTTTATTTGCGAAAAATCTTGAAAGTGCTAATAGAGATAGAAAGGATTTCATACTTTTGATTTGATGGTCCTAAAATATGGATTGTTCTATTTGTAGGACAATGTTACTGTTAAATTATATAACTATTAACCTACCAATATACAAAAATTAGTTGGTTAGGGTTCCGTTTTAGGGTTCTGTAATCAACAAAACTTGGTTGACTACTGTACATATACCCTAAAACGTACAAATAAAACAATCTATATTTTAGGACCATCAAATCAAAGTATGAAATCCTTTCTATCTCTGTTAGCTATCACTTTCGAGATTTTTCACGAATAAAAATGTTGTTCTTCTCATCAAAATGAAGCTTCTCACAAAAAATTAGCTTGATTGTAATAAAAAAAAAAATGTTCTAAGGCTCCTTGACTATTACTTGACGGATTCTACACTGAATTTATTATAATATCTAAGCTTCCAACACATTCAGTTGCTATTTCTATTAGCCATTAGTACTGTTACATCGACTTTCTACGACCACACAAAGCCATTGTCAGATCTCTTTTAGCGCGTGCATTGTGTCGCGATTGGTCGCGGCGCCGGCGAGTGTTGTGACACTGTGACACTGTGACGCTGTGTCACATGCCGACACAGACGCCGACTGTTTGTATTGTGTACGTGCTGTGACATATCGTTTGAGCCGCCGCGCTATTATGTCCAGGCTATATTAAGCCTAGGTTTAGTGATGGTTTAGTGTTGTCGATATCGTGATGTCGCAACTTGTTAGTGTAAACAGATTTAATTTGTTATTTAAATTCAACTAAATTAATTTGTTATATTTTATGCTTTAAATACAACGTTGCTGGGCTGGAGTCACTTGCACAGATATTGGTTAAAGTAAAATATTATTATGACATCGTCTCTAGAGTTAATTTTAAGCTATGTCTAAAATACATCGCGGAATGATTATAGTAGGAAGTATATAGTACCTAGTATAATTAATTATGGTAATAGGTGTAATAAAAGGCAATCAGCAGGAAGCTTAAAGTACCTCTAAAGTAGCAGATTGTAAAATGCAAGTTTTTAATGAACTTTAAAGAAATCGCTTATAACATTCAAATGAATAGTGTTTCCAATAAATTTTAAAATAAGAGCTTAACTTTTTTTCAAAGGTGCAGCAGGTCAGTTAAAGTACCAAAATTAACGCAGCAGTTGGCATAATAATTGAAGACGTGAGTGGAACAACACTTTGAACAAACCTTGTAACTTATAGGATCTACTTCATCGTCTGGCTAATGTATCTAGTTACACATAATAGTTTTTTTATTTCAAAATTTTCCGGCCCTAAAGCCTCCATTTATGCGAAAATAGCATTTTTTAACTGTTACTTATCTGGCTCTCAACTCACGTCTTCAATTATTGCTATCTAAATTTTTAAAACATCCAAGATGGATACTGAGGTTCTCAACCATAGTGGGGTTGAGAACCTCAGTATCCATCTTGGATGTATAAAAATTTAGATCGCAATAATTGAAGACGTGAGTTGAGACGTGAGTTGAGTGTCGACGATCCACCCACCTTAACTCTAGTGACACACATTTAGCAATGTCTCCTTTTTGCCACCACGTGTGTAGGCGGCGGTTACCTACTTAAAATAACCTACCTTTTATCTACAGGGTGTTAGGTATATAAAGATTTCGTTCGCGTATAGTACGAAACTAGCATGTAAGTAGCAGTACGGAAATAGCATTTTTTTGTGATTTTTATTTGTATTTTACATGAGTTTGCTGCCCATACAATAGTTAACAAAATTTGTTTTTTCAGCGATGCTACTTTAACAGTAAACTCTATGTAAGGGACACATATACACTCTAAAGCAGGGGTTCCCAAACTGTGCGCCGCGACGCCCTGGTGCATCGCGGAAAGGCAAGAGGGGCGCCGCGAGTCGATCTTCCATCGTTATCCATAACCACAAATATTATAAAATAAAATTAAAATATGAATTATACAAAGCAGGCAGATGATTAGATATTTGTTTATTATTATTTACTTGCTGAACCTAATTAATATAATCATTAATGTGTTTATTTATGTATCTTTTTGTAATAGCTAGGTAAAGTCGGGCGCCGTGACAAAATATTGACTTGTATGTGCGCCGCAGGCTGAAAAAGATTGGGAACCCCTGCTCTAAAGAATTATCACCTTTGTTTTATTAACCCCTGCACACATTTTTTATCTATACAGCCTGTCCGCTTGGGCCCAAGATGAACCAATTCAATGGCTTATAAACGTGTAGAGCAGTCATTTTTAGGGTTACACAAATAACGTTCTTCAAAATTAGCGATTAACAAGTGGTTACATTTTCACGATTTTCACGATGATTTTGCACATTTTCATAGCCATGAATTTCAATATGGTTTTGCTTCACGCGGGCTACAGACAAAGACTCGAAAGATATGAATCTCAGCTATAATTTTAATTTAATGGCTACTACTTCTACTACGTCTGGACTTTGGTAACATATTTATTGCCAAGTTTTATTGAAAATACCGACATTCTGATCAAGTTTTGAAAATAAAATTGGCCCACAAGTTTGTTAGTTTGTAAATTGGCTATCAAGATATTATGTCGGCTTGCATAACATAATTAAGGACATGGTGAATGAAGTGGGTAACTAACATTTTACAACATAAGGCAGTTACTCATATTTACCCTAATAATAGGAACAAACTTTGTTACTTTAAACATACCTATTTCATCAACTAGCTATACATAGAATCCACATTTTTAGGTTCCAATTATTCATTTTTCTGTTTCTAAAGCCTCAATTTGTGCAAAATAACCACAGTTTTCAAATTGTTAGTAACCCACTTCTTCCATTTTTGTCTTCAATTATTTTTAAAATTACAAACAGTAGAACGTTTGCGAGCAGCGGACCGTTGTAAATTAAAACACATACAAACATTATCATACATATTGTATATTTTCTTTGCTAAGTACTCAATAAATTATCATTATCTCTAATTATATTTTTACATTTTTACAAATGAATTTAAACGTAAATATCACAGCTTTAATGTTACGAGAAAAACTACAAAAACACTCGTTACTCGTAGGAATGATGATCAGCGTTAGATAAAACAACGTAGCTTCTTTGTTTTGCGTCAATAGCACGTAGATATTATTAAATTAATAGGGAAAAATAATGCCATTATTTTATAAAACAACTTGAACTTGTAAAGGTGATCGCACATTTATCAGCACGTACGCGTCGAACGCGCATTTTCGTTGTATGAAATGATATTGTGAGACCTCGCACTTTCGTCCGCACCGTACGCGTCGCATTTCGTGTACCATGCGGTGCGTTCGATTCCTACGGCGCATACGGTGCTGAGTGCTGACTGCTGACAAAATATGTGCGAACGAAAGTGGTAGGGCATATAAAAAACTGTAAAGTCCAAAGCTCTACATCCATTGATCACTGGTATAACGTATCAATTTAAAATGTTGCTAGTTAAAATTAAATAGTTTTGATTCATGTTTACTTAATTATTACATAATTACAAAATAGAAATATAAAAATTATCACTTTTAGAAGCCGTTGTAGATGTATAGATCATAATTTAGAGTTATTAAACAGTGAAAATCAAATGATTTCAAACAAATCCAATTTAATTTGTCGTCTGCAGTCAGTGGATTGCAGGACTTAGGGGCAAATTTTTACTTTAAATGCCAGTGTATTGTGTCTCAGTCAAAATTAATTTTTACGCCTTGGTATGCCTAGGTACGCAAATCCATCAAACCTAAGAGTCAAGTGTACGTGCTATCCCTAAGGTCAATACAGACCGCAACGTGACGCCTCGATGCATTTCTAAATTTGTACTGATTTGACAGATCTCAATTGCGTGAGACGTCAAATCTGTCAAATCCATACAAATTTAGAAATGCATCTACGCGTCGCGTTGCGGTCTGAATTGACCCTTAGGCTGGATTTATATGCATCCTCGCAAACGCGCGTTTTTGGCCACTACGCTGCGAGATCACAAGCAATATAAGTTTTTTAATTTAAATAGCGGCGCGATCGCGTTTTCATTCACATAGAGTTGCTTATGATCACGCGTTCGGGCGGACGGATATAAATCGAGCCTAAGGGTTGATTCAGACCGCAACGCGACGCGTAGATGCATTTCTAAATTTATATGGATTTGACAGACGCAAGACGTCTCACGCAATCGAAATCTGTCAAATCCAAAACCATACAAAGGAGTTCGAACCTTTTTGTATGGAGCGTGGCATACCTAATTAGTTTCAAGTAGGTACATACTTAAAATGGTATATTTTCGTGTACACCTATGAAACATAGGTCAATCGACAGAGAAAATAATTACAAACAATAAATACTCTTTGACAAAATGTCGTAAATGTTATACTTTTTTAAATGTTTCAGGTTCTTTGTATAATAATTTTAAGTTACAATTGTAAATTTTATTTTAAAAAGATTATTTTTTTTCTCATATCATTTTTTTGGTAAAAAGTGGGACCCCGTGCGAGTTTCTTACGCCGGTTCTTCTCGCCGGGATAGTTCCCGAGCCGGTGGTAGGCACCAGTAGTATCAACGTTCTGAAAGTATTTGTTGCAAATCTATTCGGAAATAAAACAATTTTTATTTATTTATTTTATCTTTATCTTAAATGTTATTTATTTTACATTTTCGAACTGAAATAACTCAGAAAGTATATTATTTACGACATTTTGTCAAAGAATATTTATTGTTTGTAAACATCTTCTCTTTCGATTGGCGTATGTTTCATAGGTGTACACCAAAATACGACATGTATGCCAATAACGTTCGTTGTTCTTAATGCCGCGCCGCGCCTCGCCTCGCCTCGTCGCGTTGCGGTCTGAATTGACCCTTAGTCCCAATAACATCAACGACTGCGTAATATATTTTCAGAAAATAACGTTCTTTAATTAACTTCTGCTTCAATGCAATTTGCAATTTTCTGAAAATATCATGCTTCTCTTTTACAGGTCTCTGTCACTAGAGAAAAAACATGGTAATTGGTATTTAATTAATGATTAACTTTAGCAGTCGTTGGTGCAATAGTACTTAGTTTAACAGTCTATAAGAGTTTACCTTGAGGTTTATTTACACGGCGAAATCGGCTTAGCCTGAAACAAAGAAGAAATAGGTTAAAGAGCTTTCAAGGCAACAAATTAATATTGGTTGCTAATATTATTAATTATTAAGAGATTTAATTAAGAAATTAACAAATATGTGGGGGCACTGTAGCGCTTTGCCAAGACTAATCATGTGAGAAAAATGAAAGTGAAGAAAAAAAAGTATACCCAAAAATATAAAATTAAAGTTGAGGATTAATAACCACGTCATTTATTCTGTTATAGTTTTACTTTAAATATTGAGCAGTTAAGATGTCGTCGTTCGTCGTGTTAGGATCACAGCAAACTCTTTACAAGGGAAACATACAAACAATTTATTATAATTATTATTACTTACTTCGTTTCGTTTCACCCTGTTTATTTATATATTTTTTCACATAATGATACTTATAGTCAAGGAGCCCTAAAACAATTTTTTTTATTACTATCAAGCTAAATTTTTGTGAGTAGCATCATTTTGATAAGACAAATAACATTTTTATTTGCGAAAAATCTTGGAAGTGGTAGCTAACAGAGATAGAAAGGATTTCATACTTTGATTTGATGGTCGTAAAATATGTATTGTTCTATTTGTAGGTCAATGTTACTCTTAAATTATATAACTATTAACCTATAAATATACAAAAAATCTGCTGGTTAGGGTTCCGTTTTAGGGTACCGTAGTCAACCAAGTTTTGTTGATTACAGAACCCTAAAACGGAACCCTAACCAGCAGATTTTTTGTATATTGGTAAATGGTAGTCTAATAGTTATATATAATTTAAGAGTAATATTGTCTTATAAATGGCCTTTGCCCAGCAGTGGGACAGTTTAGGCCTGTGATAATAATAATTGTCTTATAAATAGTACAATCCATATTTTAGGACCATCAAATCAAAGTATGAAATCCTTTCTATCTCTGTTAGCTACCACTTTCAAGATTTTTCGCAGATAAAAATTTTGTTTGTCTTATCAAACTTATTAAAATGAATAATTATGAAGCTACTCACAAAAAATTAGCTTGATAGTCATAAAAAATTGTTCTAGGACTCCCTGGCTATTATTTCATATTTGTAACAAGGTA
This sequence comes from Lysandra bellargus, assembly GCA_905333045.1. Lineage (NCBI taxonomy): Eukaryota > Metazoa > Arthropoda > Insecta > Lepidoptera > Lycaenidae > Lysandra > Lysandra bellargus. Next base: position 7,235,758 of record HG995328.1, read on the forward strand.
AATCACTCAATTACTATTCACAAATATTTAATCTAGTTCAACTTTGTAACTTTGTAAATATTTTCATTAAGAAACAGTTAATTAAACATTAAGTAAATATTAATACAAATGCGTGACCACCCGCTAAGTTTCGTATGAACTACTGATGATGATGTTTTATAGAGCATGTTAGGTGCCTACTAGAGAAAGTTCTTTTTAATGCAAAAGGGCCAGATGATTTGGTTACGCAAACAAGGTTTAATTTCTAAGTCATAACTAGAATTTCCGAGCTGGTGTTTAGACAAATGATCATTTATAATAATATGAAGACGTGAGTGGAAGAATCGAACAAGTAACATTTCGTAACATACGGACAATAACTCATTTTTCCCTTATTATTTCAGCAAAACTTGTAACTTATCTACTTCATAACCTAGCCTGTATATCTGGCTACACATATAATCCATAGTTTTTCTATTTCAAATAATTTTTCCGGCTCTTAGGCCTCTATTTGAGCAAAAAAAACGGAAAGTTTTTTCATGTTACTTACCTTATTCTTCCACTCACGTCTTGAATTTATATAAAGAAATAATATTTGTTTGTTTGCATGCAGCTGTGCATGCAGCGAATACATGCTCCAAAAATATTCGACGAATTTTGAGAGTACGCTGATATATCATCTGGTACAAACTGATGATAATAATTTGGGGTATATTTATGTATAACGTGTCACTTGTATAAAATTCACTGTAAAAGTAGCAGCACTAAGAGGGTTATTTTTTAAATTTTTGTATCGGAAAATTAATGACGCTGAAAGAGTTACTTTTAATCCATACTTCCATACTAATATTGTAATTGCGAAAGCGTGTCTGTCTGTCTGTCTGTTACCTCTTCACGCCCAAACCGCTGAACCGATTTGGCTGAAATTTAGTATGGATATACTTTGAATCCCGGGAAAGGACATAGGATACGTTTTATCCCGGAAAAATGTACGGTTCCTGCGCGATAAACGAATTTTGGCCCCACGGAGTTGCGGGCATCATCTAGTTTCTAATATGTTTCTCATAAGCTATTTCCACATTATGCGCTTTCGTCTTCAATTTTCGTCATATTCTTCATTCAACTTTCGTTTTGGCGCATTCAATAATTGAATGCGTCAAAGAACGCAACGTCAACTGTCATTTTTAATAACAAAGCGAAAGTTTTGGACGGTCAGAGGGCATGCGTCGCGGGCATGCCTCACATTCGCTGTTGACTGCGCTGTAACGCATGCCATTGACAGAAAAAAGCACAGTGTGGACAAAGCGATAGAGACATAATATTGAAAATCAAAAGTAACTCTATCACCGCTGCCACTTATACATTGAACTCCATATTACGACGGTTGCATGCATCCTAAAGTATTGCCAATTTGTTTTATTACATTTGTGGATTACGGGGAAAGGAAGATCATAGGCTATCTCTCATGGCAAGAAAATTTACAGTGCCTTTTATGTATTTCTAGAATATGACGCCCCTAACTCCATTGTGCTAAAATTCGTGTGTTGCGCGGGAAACGCACATTTTTCTTAAACTCAAAGTATCTAAATGCCAAATTTCGGCAAAATCGTTTCAGTGCTTTGGCCGTGAAGACTTAACAGACAGAGAGAAAGACAGACATACAGACACACTTTCGCATTTGTATTATTAGTATAGAAGTATGGATTATTGTATATTAAACACACAAACGACAAGGAATAAAAATATACGACTAACCTCTAAAGCTTGTTCTTAATCCTCTTTGGTACGATGTTGCCGTGACTACTCACTAGTAATGTTTATTTTGGCAAAGGAGAATAGCCACTACACTATTCCTTACAACTACAGCTCACACCCCCGTACAGTGATGACTATGTACCTGTGGACAAACAACAAATAATAAGAGACCTTTTCTAAATCTCCTGTATAGATACAAATAGCGCCTTATCACTTTTCTATGAAAAAGTTGATTTGGAATTATTATGTAGTTGTTCAGTTTCACGAGTAAAAATTTTTCTTAAGAGTCCGTATACGAAATTTTGCCGATTTTGCCGAAATTGCAAAGGTACAGAAATATTATTAGGTTTTTTCCCCTTATTAGACTTAAAAAAAATATATTAATTATTAGATTTAAAATATATTTAAGCGCGGAAAGCCGACTCGAACTTGTGGCGAGTAATATAATGTGAGATTTAGGTTTTGAATCGTGTTTTTTTTGGCACAATTTGTTTTTTTTTCTTTTTTCTCGAATTGGATAGAATTTTATCTATATATTATTTCTGTGGTTTTCTTTTTTGAATTACAGCTCCAAGTTGCCGAAATTAACAGCAATTCTTTGCCCATTTTCTCTAAAATTTTGCCGAGTTACATATTTTTTTACTCAACTATTTCATATTAAAGTGGTAAAAAGTAATTCCAACATTTTATAGACGACTTTCTCAACAGTACATTGTATTTTTTTCATACCGTTAAGACGTCAATACAATCCATAAACAGGTGATATTCTAAACCTTTTACAGCAAAAATCACAAAACTGTCGCGGGTTTGAGTTGGATTATTTAAAAATACTTAAAAAAATAAAAAATCTAGCTCCAACATTAGATTATAATTGAAATGATCTTACATGTTGTACATTAAAAGTTATAGAAATACTGTATTTTAACTGTTAAATCACGTCTGTAAAATCGGCGAAATCGGCAAATTTCGTATACGGACTCTTAAAAGCGTTGTCCATCCATATGATTGCTACGGTTCTCTACAGCAGTGTTCCACAAAAGGTGTGTCTCGGGACACTGGTGTACCGTGGCTGTTAGTGTGCCAGCTAATAAGAACCAAAAAAAGACAATATCTCAAGACGACTGACGAAATGAATAAGAATTGGGAACAGAGCACGGGGGGTACACGCTGATTAATTTGTGGTATAATTCTTTCTCTAAAAATTTTCATTTTTCTAACTGTAACTTTAACACAAAAAGTTTGCGGAACTCTGGTCTACACTATACTGTATACATACTCTGGTCTACACTCTACAGTATACATATACATACAATCGATGATCATGAGATGTTTAAAAGAATATGGGCCAACATGAAAAGGCCGTAACATAATTTTACATTTAAATAGGCATACAACGTGTGCATTTTTTTTATTAAATAGGGGGGCAAACGAGCAAACGGGTCACCTGATGGTAAGCAACTACCGTTGCCCATGGACACTCGCAACATCAGAAGAGCTGCAGGTGCGTTGGCGGCCTTTTAAGAGGGTATACGCTCTTTTCTTGAAGGTTTGCAGGTCGTATAGGTCCGGAAAATCTGCTGGTGACAGTTCATTCCAGAGTTTTACAGTGCGCGGCAGAAAGTTACGCGAAAAACGCACTGTGGAAGACTCATCAAGGTGATGAGGATGGTATGTTTTTCGCGTGGGACGATGGCGAAAAGTTGCAGGTGGTATGATTCCGAACAATTCCTCAGAGCACTCCCCGTGATACAACCGATAGAGGATGCAGAGTGAAGCTACATCTCGGCGTAATTCCAAGGGGTCCAAGCTGTTTGAAACACTATGGCAGTCAACAATTCGAGCGGCCCTTCGTTGGATACGATCCAGAGGGAGCAGTTGGTATTTTGGCGCCCCTGCCCAGAGATGAGAACAATATTCCATATGAGGCCGAACCTGCGCCTTGTAGAGTTGTAGGCATTGGTCCGGACTGAAGTACTGTCTCGCTCTGTTAAGAACACCAAACTTCTTCGAGGCTAATTTGGCCTTACCCTCTAGATGATATCGGAACTGGACTTCGATCGATATGTTGACGCCAAGTATCTCAATGCTAGGGGAGATGGTTAAAGATGTGCCCTCGAAACGAGGACATACGATCATTGGTGACTTTTTAGTGGTGAACGCGCAGACTTGTGTCTTGGCGGGGTTGAATTGGACCAAGTTACGTCTACCCCATTCAGAGACCTTCTCCAATGAATTCTTCACCTTAGACACAAGTTCGTTTCGACTCTCAGTGACATTTTGCTGAGAAATATTGGGGGAGCCGGTATATACAGCATTACCTGTACTGTCATCCGCATAGCAATGAATGCCGCTGGACTGCAACATGTCATTGATATGCAGTAAGAATAGAGTAGGCGATAGCACACAGCCCTGAGGGACACCAGCATCAACAGACTGAGTTTCCGAGCATTCCTCGTCAACTACGACCTTTATGCTTCTGTCTGCTAAGAAACCAGTGACCCACTTACATAATTTCTCAGGCAGCCCGTATGATGGAAGGTTTGAAAGCAGCGCTTTATGCCAAACCCGATCAAAAGCCTTCGCAATGTCCAAACTAACAGCCAATGCCTCTCCCTTCGACTCAATTGCCTGAGCCTAACGATGAGTCAGGTACGCCAAGAGATCACCAGCCGAGCGACCCTTACGGAACCCGTATTGTTTGTTGCTTAGTAATCCCTGGCCGTCCAAGTATCGAAGAAGCTGGCTATTGATAATGGATTCCATTATCTTAGAGAAGAGAGAAGTTATAGCGATTGGTCTGTAGTTGGAAGGATTTGAGCGATCATCTTTTTTGGGGATCGGGTGCACCAAGGCTGTCTTCCAGGAAGCTGGGACGATGCCAGTAGAATAGGAGAGCCGAAAAAGACTCGTCAAGACCGGAGCCAACTCTGGAGCACACTTTTTTAACACAATAGGCGGGATTCCGTCAGGCCCACTCGACTTTTGGATATCAAGGGAACGGAGGGCTTTTCGCACTGAGCGCTGATGAAACCCAATATCCGACATGATGCTCGTGCATCGTGGTATGGTCGGCGGTTTTTGCCCCCCGTCATCCAGGGTCGAGTTTGACGCAAAGAGCTTGCCCAGAAGATCGGCTTTGTCTTTTGCGTCTTGGGCCAACGACCCATTTCCTACGTGTAGGTATGGTAGGGTTGGCTTGCAGAAATTTCCTTCAATAGCTTTGGCCAGAGACCAGAATGCACGGGTTCCCGAAGGGAGGCGCTCAAGTCTCTTGCCAATTCTATTGACGTGCTGTTGCTTTGCCCGAGTAATCTCTTTCTTGAGGGGAAAAGGTTGTACTCCTTTTTATTTGTGCTGGTATTTAAATCCCGAGCAGACACCGCGTTGGCCCAGGATTGGTAAGCCTCCTGCTTCCGGCGAGAAGCTTTTTTGGGGGATGAACCAAACCAGGGATGAAATCTGCCGCCAGTTGGCACTACAGAGGACGGAATGAAAAGTTCCATCCCCTGCATCACCACATCGGCAACAGAGTTGGCAGTGTGGTCGGGATCATCCGGCGAGAAGCACACGTGCTCCCAAGGGTAGGAGCCAAAAAATGACCGCATCCCATCCCAGTCTGCCGACTTGTAGTGCCACACACGACGGTATTTAACAGCACGCTGTCTTAACACCGTCGTAAGTGGCACAGAACTCCTGACAAGGCAATGATCCGATGTACCAAGTGGTGCGGTTACGGATATTTGGTAGCCGTCAGGATTTGAAGTCAGCAGGAGGTCCAGCAAGGAAGGATTCTGACCATCCACATCTGGGATTCGCGTAGGCGTATTAACCAGTTGTGTCAAGTCGTTCGCAAGGGCAAAGTTGCAGACAGATCTCCCCGCATGATCAGTTTTACTGGAATTGAGCCAGTCGGCGTGGTGGGCATTAAAGTCGCCAAGTATTATGATCTCTGCGGATGGGATCTGCTGCTGCACAAAATCTGAAGCAGCTTGCAGGTGCTCCAAGAGTCTGTCCGTCTCGGGGTCACCACTATGGGACCTATATAGGCATGCATAGACGCGAGGGCGGTCGTCGCAATCTATGCGGAGCCATAAGATAGACAGGTCCATGACCTCAAGATTGCTGAGGCAGCGAGAGCCGATATCATCTCTGATATACACACATACTCCAGCTTTGGGTAGAAAGGAGTGCTCGAGATAATACCCTGGGTGGGAAAGGTATGATGTGTCACTCGGAGATGATATCTGCGTCTCGGTTAAAAAGAGTAAAGCCGGCTTTGTCGTCTCAAGGTGGTAATGGACGGCATTAAGGTTGGAGTGTAATCCCCTGATATTGCAAAAGTCCACGATTAATATCGAGGGGGGTGCCTTTGTGTGTTTGCTCTTGCCCCGAGCAGATTGGAGCGCAGTTTTGCCCTCCCCAGAATACGAGGGGCAGCCTGGACGTCCACGTTCAGTTCCAGGGGTTCCTGAGCATGGACGTCCAGAGAGGGATTCTCCAACGCAGTTCCTGGGGTAACAAATTGTTTTTCAACTGCGGCATTTCTAGGGGGGTAGGGGATTGGGCCTCCGGTAAACTCACTTACTCGGCGAAACACAGCGCAAGCGCTGTTTCACGCCGGTTTTCTGTGAGGCCGTGGTATTTCTCCGGTCGAACCGGCCCATTCGTGCCGAAGCATGGCTCTCCCACGGACAATTATTTACATTTTTATTTACATTTACATTTATTTAGACATTTATTTCAGTTCTAGTGACATTTGTGACTATTTAGGCATAACATGAGAAATGTATACAGAACAATTAATTTCTTATAAGAAAAAAATATACATAGGCAGAAAGCGGACATACGTAATTTGTACGGGCTACATCAAACTCAGCTGATAGATTACGACCACATACATTGATCAAGATAGACACCGCATGCGTATGTACTTCACTTACCATATCGCGTTCCCAAACGACGAGCAATGCTCGTCTTTCGAAAGTCTGCGATCGGAATCGGACGTCAATAGGAATTTTAAAAATGCCTAAATGTCTAATTGTGCCGTATTGAGCTGTAGAAATTCTATAGAAATGTTGGCCTAGATAATGGTCACGTTTCTTATCATCGGTCCGTCACAGTAAGCAGGAAAAAAGTGGCACGCTCGTTTTCATACAAATGGAGGGACATGCGGTATCTATCTTGATCTATGTCTGTGATTACGACCAACAGTGACCGCAATCTGCCTATGAATCAATTTTCTGATGGCAGAATTAGAAAAATTAATCCTTACCGCCGCACTTAAACTTTAATTCAATTTAATTCTATTAAATTTCAGTTCAGTAAAGAGTTTGACCGTTAATAATTAATGTATGGAACTTTTGTCATTTAATTACAGTTAAGTAGGTTAGTTAAAGTTCATCTCTGAGTGCGGCAGTAAGGTAGACAACGGAACTACTTTACTTGGTCGTAGTAATTCAAGAGTCTTGGTGTTAGTTGTGACCGTAGCTGGGCTTGACATAACCGGAGCAAATTACGTAGGTCCACCACCGGATTAGGATTAACGGGTGCCAATCAAATTAATATCAAAAGGAGATCCCACTAAATAAACGCCATTTTTGTATAAATAATTAAATAGTGTGTGTGCGGGTTGAGGGTACACAGAAATTGGATAAATAAGGCAAAAGGAAAATAAATGAGTTTTATAAGAAAGCCTATACTGTATCGGCGAAACATGGCGGTAGCGGTCATTGACTCCCTGTCAAAAACTTGTCATTTTCTATACAAAACCGCGATTACACCATTTTATTTTAATTAAATATGGGGGCAAATGAGCAAACGGGTCACGTGATGTTAGATCGGGCAAATGGCCCACCACACATTCCCACCACTGCAACTCCTGTGTCACCAGGGTCAACAGTGGTAACCAACCACGAAAACCCTTTGATATGATCTCAGGGATGCCCGAGGGACAAGCTAAATCTGTCTTGGGACACGCAACGAAATTAATCAGAAGAAGGTAGGAGGAGTAGGAGAAATCCAATTTCCCTCCCCAAGCAAAGCGAAATTTTCGTGACATTAATGTCCGAACAAAGGGGGGAGCACCACGGGAAAATAATTAAATTGTATTGTAAGCCTACCTAATAAAAATGACCTATACTTAAACTGACAAGTTTGTGTTGGATTGTTTCCAATAGAATTTATGGCAAAAATGTTTGTAGGCACGGAAATTCGAAACACATTGGAGGCTGTTTAACATATCGGTTCTTTCCTCATGCCAGAGATCACATTCCCAGAGTATGTGATCAGCAGTTTGTTCTTGCGGGCTGTCTTCGGTCGAGCACTCGCAAAGAGGAGACGGAACTAACTTAAATCCATAAAGTTTTCACCTGATGGTAAGCAACTACCGTCGCCCATGGTCCATGGACACTGATCAGAAAAACTGCAGGCGGGTCGCCGGCCTTTTAAGAAGGAACTGTAGGTAATAATATGGGCGTTTGTAATGCGCCATTATTGTGCTGAGTGGTATTAACCTGAGCGAAATTACTTTTAGTATGGGAAAGATTATTATTTAAATTATTGAGCTGATTTTCTAACTCTGAATGCTCCGTGATGGTAGGTAGTCATTGTTTATTATTATTATGAGGCGAAGATGAACGAGATTGAATAGATGTAGATGGTTGATGATATACGATAGTAGACGACTCTTCTTGAAGGTTTGCAGGTCGTATAGGTCCGGAAATACTGCTGGTGACAGTTCGCTCCAGAGTCATCTGACACTTAACTATCAATCGCGGCTTATATAGAAAATGACAAGTTTTTGACAGAGAGTCAATGACCGCTACTGCCATGTTTCGCCGAGTAGGTACAGTAGGTACCTATAGATGTTGTCCGCAATTTCGCGCAGAAGCTAATTCATCGGTAGACGGTAACTGTACATTTTCCACACGTGACACGGATAGCGTACATTTTCCTGAGATAAATACTAGAGAGTCAATGACCGCTACTGCCATGTTTCGCCGAGTACAGTATAGATGAAATATTCTTCGCGTTCTTCTGTTTTGTGTTCTTTCTACAAAAATAGCTTGCCGTGGCTGACGTAACGAAATCGCGTGGGCCATGGGTTTTCATAGGTTTCAAAGGAATGAAAGATAAAGCGATATTTTGTATAAAAAATAGAAAGAGACAGTTGAAGAGTATGAGCAGAACAAAGGTGGCACGTAAACGAAAAACGTGACGATTTTCTAGAAAATTTCTCTCATACGTCGATAAAGAAGTTTCACTTTGATAAAATTATTTTAACTTAAACTTGCGATGATTTTTAATTAACAATAATACAAGACAGTTTTTTAACTCAGTACCATGCCGTAGGCCTACTTTAAAAGGCTAAAACTAATGGTTAGTAATATTTCAGAATCTTATTTATTTCGTTTATAGGGTTCCGTACCCAAAGGGTAAAAACCCGGACTCTTATTAAAATGAGCCCAAACACGAAAGCTCTGCTCTAAGTTGGCGAGGAGTATCCTAATGATTACCAGGTGATGCTGCAGCATTATGTGAACTTTCCATTAATGTGTATATGTATAATAATTGTATACTGTATAATGTATATTGACAAAGAAAAATATTAAACCCATCAAACGACTGTAAGTTGCTAACGGCCTTTCATAAAACAGATAGGTGAACCCAGATTTTTCAGCACTGAGCAGGTTAATGATGATGAATTATAGCTAAGAACACTCTCGATCATGTCAGCTTTCAAACAAAAAAAAAACTAGATCAAAATCGGTCCACCCGTTTGGATGCTATGATGCCACGGACTGACACAGACTGACATACAGACAGACAGACAGACACGTCAAACTTAATATAACACCCCTCTTTTTTGTCGGGGGTGAAAAACAAAATAAAATTAATATTAAAATATTAAAAGGAGCCCCTACAACTAACGTGTTTTCTTGGCCCTTTTTGCTCTATATGAATAATGGCAACAAAATAGGCACTTAATTTTTTTTAATAATCCTCAATAATATTTATTATATGCATACTTTAATAATTAATAATAAAATAAATATTTAAGTGGGGCTCCCATACAAAAATTATAATTTTTGGCCTGTTTTTACTCTATAATCCTTCTTGCGCGAGTTCTCCTCAAACTTAGCTGATTTGGTTTAGAATAAACTATGGGTACCTATTCTGAATATGTAGTTATCTTATTGCCATAGTCTGATCCAATTTATTTATATATAGTTTAAGTATATTAAGTCAGTTTTTATGTATTTAGAAAAAAATAGAATAAAAAAGTTTTTGAAAATTGAATTTACACGATTAAATTTTAAAGTGTCAATATGGGTAAATTAATTGAAGTTTAAAGTTGATAACAATTTTGACACACTTTTTTGAACTTCTTTCAAAGCCAGTTGTAGGCATCATGATTCAAAAAGCTTTTGAAAAATAAAAATTGTGCCAATATTGCATGTTACCACAATATAAATGACATAATATAGTAGAGTAGGTACCTCAGCTTTAGCAATGATAATAATATGAAACTCGCTCAACCTAGAGATAAGTTTTACACTCGTGTGATTCTGTATTGTTCTGTTACTTAAGGAGCCGGGTGCCATCGAAATTCTCATACATACGTAATACCAAAATCATTTTCTCATACGAAAATATTTAACATGTTTGAGTTATTTTTCAGCTTAAAATATTGTTTACCTAGGTTCCTGCACAAAAATTTACTACAAAATATTTAAACACTAAAAAAAATTGTGTTCAAAAAATATTTTGTAGTAAATTTACAATTAAATATTTAAACACTAAAAACAGAGTAAACACTTAAAGATATGTATATAAATAAATAGTAAATTTACTACAAAAATTTAAACTCTAAAAAACATTTTTTAGTATTTAAATATTTTGTAGTAAATTTATTTTTATTTATATATATTTTTTAGTGTTTTACTCTATTTTTTAGTGTTTAAATATTTTCAACTAAATTTTTGTGCCGCAACCTAGGTAATTACTATTTTAAACTAAAAATAACTCAGACATGTTGAATATTTTCGTATCAGAAAATGATTTTAGTATTACGTATGTATGAAAATTCCGAGGGTACCCCGGCCTCTTAATACATCTGAAATCACGCTAATGCTAGCTTGCGATTCGAGCGGTCTAATAAGATGATACTACCGTATAGTATTTATATTGTGTATTCTCCATGAAATCAAATATAACATCTGTCTACGGTAGATTTTGGGGGCTGTGAGGCTAGAGGCGTTAGCAATAATTGCCGACACATGTCAGATGAGCCATGATGAGGATGGTCGGAGCTATTAAGCTGTAATATAATATTTGGGGATGTATTTAGGGAATAACACGAAACTATTAAGGTTTCTCTTTTTGATTTATACCTCGAATCCAATTGGTTAATTAAATAAAAGTGTATAAAATGCAGAAATCTCATTTCTGAAAAAAATCGTATTTTATGGGAGGTACCTACTAATCAAAACTTTTGCTTGTGCTATTGTTGTGTTATTTACAACCTGGTGGAAAAATCAAGCAAGATTAGATTACTTGATGCTTATTTTCCTTACGCATAAACAATTAATATAAATATGAATAACATCAAATTCAAAGTCTTTGATCTATCCGAAGGATTGTGGCATGGTTGCAATACTGAGTTAATTTTTTGATGTGATGGGTTTTTAAAATTGTATTTAAAAATTGTACAGTTTGAAATTCATGCAAATTATGTAGGCTACACGAGTGTTATTTTTAATGCAAGGCAAATGTTTTTGTCTTTATTCTTTGTGTATCTATCGATAAAGAATATTTGCGTAAGGTGGGAATTGCCTTTGTCCTAAATTGTATTAAATATTAAAAATTAAAGAAAATAAAGACTAGTAGACTATATGGGTAGTTAGGACTGAATTATTCAAACTTACCACTCATGAATTAAGTGTGTAGTGTGAAAACTGACTCGAATCTCGCCACGTCCACAGAGGAGGCAGACAGGACTGCTGTAAGCCAGCAAGCAGCTCGGCGTGGTAGCGCTGCGCCGCCAGCAGGTAGGAGGCCGGCAGCGGCATGGGGCAGTGCGGCTGTTGCGGCTGCTGAGGATTCGGTGAGGGGGACCGCACTGGCTCCGGCTCCAGCAGCGCGTCTATCGTGAATGCCCGCCGCGGCCTCGGCACTGTTGGCAGCAAGGCTGCCGTATCAGGCGCCTCCACCGGCTCCGGACTGAGTCTCGAGCACAGCGGCACCGGCGACCCGTACATACTTCCAGACATATTCGCTGAAGGATTACTGCTAGCCTGGCGAGCCAAAAACGCCCGGTTAAAGGTCGCCAGCGCTGCCAGCTCCGCGTTGAGGCTGTCCTTCTCCCCCTTGTGCAGCTTGAACCGCTTACGGCGGCGCAGCAGCGAGCCGTTCTCGAACATGTCGAAGGCCTGCGGGTGCAGCGTCCAGTAGGCGCCCTTGCCGGGCCGGTCCGGTCGCCGGGGCACCTTCACGAAGCAGTCGTTGAAGGAGAGGTTGTGCCGCAGCGAGTTCTGCCAGCGCTGCGTGTTGCGGCGGTAGTACGGGAAGCGGTCCGTGATGAACCGGTAGATCTCCGCCAGCGGCAGCATGCGTTCCGGCGAGCTCCAGATGGCCATGGCGGTGAGCGCGATGTACGAGAACGGGGGTTTCTGATCGCCGTAGGACTCGCGCGTGGGTCGAGGCATTTCGTCGCTCCGACGCTCGATATTCGTATCGAGCTTGCCGGTATGAAAATTTTCAGGCGAACACGTCTCGCGTTAGGTAGTATGAGATAAGCACTGGGCGAGCGAGCGAGGCGGCGTGCGCGCGGCGGGCGGGGCGGGCGGGGCAGCCACGAGGCGCCGCCCTTGCCGGCGCGCACCAATCGACTACACTTATGTTTGTTTGTTGTTTTTGTCGGCTCCGGGCCCGTTACTGAAGAATTTAAATTGTTATCACGTTTACATTATACAGAACTTATTCGACACCTATACTTGAGCTTGTTTCGAAATTGCAATGATTAAAGAACTGAGTGCTTATTGATGTGAGAGAAAGTCGCCGCGATTGGATATGATTAACCCTAGATAACCATATTTTACCAAACATGAAAGATAGCCATACGCTTCAGAAGCGCACAAATTTCCAACGCAATTTTTAATACTTTACAATTAAAATATCTATAATTAATTTAGATATTAAAAAAAATATAATATGTGTATAAATAAAATGCATTGTTTTTATAGTTTATGAATATTTGTAATATTATTAAAATGAAATTACAAATATCTCAATTCAGATCTCACAAAAATGACTGTCTTCTGTTTAAAGGAACAAATCTTACAAATTATCACAAAAATTCATAGTTTTTCTTTACAATTAAGTAAGTAATAGTGTAATAAGTCTTAAAAATCACAGTAAAAAAGAATTAACAAAATTTAAAGATATTTGTGGCAAACGGCAACTTTGTGTTGCATTTTTGCATTTCGCGCAAGATATTTTGGACATCCTTTTCTTTTTATACGTGCAAAAGATGCAGAAACGCTTTTTTTAGATGGAGGTTCTTCGATGAAGTCCTCTTTATAATCACTCTGTACCTCATCGTCCAATAGGTGACCCTCCACCTCGCTATCACTTTCTCAGCATTCATCGTCTTCATTTTTCTCTTCTCTGTTCAATATTCGACATATTTCCTCGTTTTTCAACGGCCGTCTAGTAGTCATGATGTTCTCTTTATATTTTGCCTAAAACAATAATACGCTCTATACATCAAAAATAAAAGAACAAAATACATCGTCAAAAGTTACGCAAAAGATAACCATACGTCTCGCGAGCGCACATCAAACTCATAACTAAGAAACCACGGTACTTACCACTATGAAACAGCCGTCCCACGAAAGGATAGACTGGCGACTTAGTAGACCGGGACGCACACACAGATTCGCCCGCTAATTAAAAAAAGACAGCAATTTGTGTTCTGCGTGGGCGCCTCTGCGACGTAGGTTATCTTTCTAGGGTAGACACAGGTAGCACATTTTGGTGTCGTTCAATTTATCAGGATCAGTTTTCAGTTGAATTGAAAATTGTACTTTCTCTTACTTTTGCATTACCGAGACTTGGACAAAAGAATTAATAGTTTGTTGTCACTTGTCTCTACCTATAACACATAATATTAGGCCAGGGGTTCCCAATTTTTTTCAGCCTGCGGCGCACTTACAATTCAATATTTTGTCAAGGCTTTACCTAGCTATTATAAAAATACATACATAAACTTAAACATTTTTATTGATTATAGTCAGGTAAAGCAGTAATTAATATTTACTTGCTTAACCTTATTAAATAATAAACAAAATATATTTAATCATCCGCCTGTATAATTAGTTAGTTTTTAAGTGAATATATAAAATATGTGTGTTAGTTTATAAGGTATTTATTATATTATTAATATGTTACATTTAAGGTATTTGTTATATGGGCCTCCGATGCCCGAAATAAAGATGATTTGATTTTGATTTGATATTATAATTTTATTTTTTATTATTTGTGGTTATGGATAAAGATGGAGGATCGACTTACGGCGCCCCTCTTGCTCTTCCACGGCGCACCAGGGCGCCGCGGCGCGCAGTTTGGGAACCCCTGTATTAGTCATTTAAAAGTAATGCAAATATATTATAATTCGCATTAATTTTATTATCATAATACCTAATTATCTAAATTAGAAAGTTCCAACTTAAAATAACCGTAATTTTTATAGATAGCCTTTTTTCAGGCATCTGGTACAAGGATTTTTATTCAGTTTTATTTTTCACTAGACAAGCGATAACGAAACACCTACTTTGCCCTAGAAAAGAAAAAAAAAATCACTTGTTCAAAATATAGGGGAATTGTGCTTAAGATGACATAGTCAGGTAAGAGAACACATCGGCAAAATTCGTTGAAATAATAGTGCTGTCTGTGAACTTGTGACGTTTTATTGAGCACCTCAGTATGCCCCTAGTAGCCCAACTACTTTACAAAGTAATAAAGGTTTTCCTAATTTTGATGAGAGAAAAAATTTCTTACACTTTTGTTTTGGGGTAAAAAAACGCATAAGGTCAGAATATTTTCTTATAACAAATTGTTATTATGAACACGGATTCTTATAGGCCACAAATATTAATAAAAGTGTGTTCTAACGTTAAGTATTTTTTACAAAATTTATTTGCATCCACTATTACTCATTTGGTAAGATGACATACTAGACGTCGGCTTAAGATGACATACTACAGTTACTTATGTTTCTGCTAAATCGGTAACAGAAGCATTGTATATTTTTTGACAATGATGAAGAACTTAAGAATCCTTACACCACTGACAACTAGAGGGATGATGATGCAGCTTGGAATTTACGTATTGTATAAGACGACATACCATCAAAGTCTAAGGAATCATAGTACTATGTCGTCTTACCATATCGATATGTCATCTTACACTCGTCGACCTGGCGTGCAATTTATGTTTTTTTTCACTGTTATATTAAGTTGATTTTTCCAAAACTGTTTGATTTCGTTAGTTATGAATCATTTATTTATAAAAGTAAGTTACTGATTTTAAATATTTACCTTCAAACAAAAAGTATGTCATCTTAAGCACAATTATTCTCCTAGTAGGTATTTAATAATTATCTTATTTCTAGACTATAGATATTTTTTTGGATTAAGAACAATAAGTATAATTCTTCAAACTCTATCATCAATTACAAACGCTACCATGTTGTGATTTAGATACAAATAAAAAGTTTCGTAAAGGTTAGCGATTCCCTCTATATTCAATAAATTTTCTACTACTTTATCATTGATTGTTTATTTTGATTAGAAATCTTTTCGCGTTTATCATAAAGTTTAATTTGCAATGACAAGACAAAAGTGTTTGTTTCCACTGTCACACAATCATGTAGTTTAGCCAATTATTTCCGGGGACATTCAATGATACGCATATCAAACTGCGTTTTAAATTGTAACTGGGAATTTAAATCATGTTGTGTCCCAGGGGAGACAAATTCACGGGGTAACGGTTGTCAGTATCACCGAGAAAAAAATGAAAAAAATGATAAAACATTTACTTTCGTATTAAAATTTTGAAAAAAAAAATAACACGTTCAATGAACCCTTTCAAAGCGAACTTTAAAAAAGATTTAAATTCTATTTTATAAATATAATTTAATTCTTCACGGATATCAAACATTTTGTGACAAAAAAATATACAGACTTTTTGGAAGTCGGTTAAAAATACAAATGTTATAGGAGATTCAAAGTGGTCACATTAAGGTACACATAGATATGCAGTACCAATCCGGTACAAAGTTGTGGATGTATTAAATATGATAACAGCGATTAAAGAACTTTCTCTTTATATAATATTATGTTATTGGACTTCTTTTCATATTAAACCATTTATTAGAATCCGTTTTTGTAATTAAAATGAACTAATAAACCTCTTTTATAAAAAAGTGATAAGTACATACTATTGTAATTTGTATACGAGTACTTCTAAGGTACAGTCTACAGAATTATTATTTGATGGTCGAAAATAACATGGGACAGCTGCTGGGGTATAGTTAAATAATTTATTCTAAACAACATGCATGATTGGCAATAAAGATGCCGGTCGACCCGTACAAACAAGCCGCACTAAACGAATTAAACTAACCGGAGTGCAATTAAACAAC
This sequence comes from Lysandra bellargus, assembly GCA_905333045.1. NCBI lineage: Eukaryota > Metazoa > Arthropoda > Insecta > Lepidoptera > Lycaenidae > Lysandra > Lysandra bellargus. The sequence continues at coordinate 7,252,196 of HG995328.1, forward strand.
GTACAGCCCGTAAGAAACGATCCAAATAGATATCATTTCCACAAAATATGGCCGCGGCAGTATCTCATAGAAGCAATCATGGCACCTCTATCCACTAATGATTCCTTTGAGAGCGCCGCCCGCCGCTCGTACGTACCTCGTTATTAAGTGTGAATTCTACAAATTGTTCACAAATATTTGCCTCTACCTGTATTTTTTCGAGCGGCAATATTTGCCGAATCAAGGCCGGGGTAAACGTTGGCCGATTCGGTCCGCCACATTACGGCGGTACTCTAATGGATTTACAGTGGGAAATGTTAAAGCAATAAATATAGTTTATGATGGATTTGAGGATACGATGCTCTCAAACCTGTTTGGGTAAACACTCGTTATAATTTGAACGCGTTCAACATGCATCGAGACTCTAAATGGAGATGAAAACGGTCCAGACTAACAAAATTTCACGTTACAATATGTGGAGTAGTAGGTACGTTGGTAACTTGAATTCAGGACGTTGTCACTTGTCTTCATTAATACACTGTAAAGTGCTTAAATTCTCCTTTCTTAAATCAAAATATTGTAACGAATTCTAGAATCTTAGACGTATGTGCATATCTATTATCTACACATCATGATCAAAATCTTGGGGTTTTCAGTGACCAATTGAATCTTGAACTCTAGGTATTTAATGACCCATTTACCGCCGCTGTACCCAATTGGGTACACATACAAAATTAAGGATAGTTCAAAATTTTGTGGTATCACATCTCAGTTTTCTATTTTATATATTTGATTAAAGATAAAGCTTCAACATTTTTTGCAAATTTATACTGGCAACCAATATTTTTAGTCATAAGGTAGGTTTGAAACTTACAGTTTTGCGAGTAAGTTCTGCAGGAGTAAGCTCATAAATGCTCACTTTATTTTAATCGCATAATACTCAGCCACTTTATGTGTTTGTTTTTTTTATTCAATACATTGTTATGTATATAATAAATAACAAGTTAGTGGTAGATTATTGAAATAGATGGAAAAATTGTGATTCAAACACTACTGTACCTATTTGGGTACAACGGCCGAATCCACTAGCTAAATTTCCTTTTTTTCAGAATTTTTAAATATTGATTTTGATTAATTTTAACATCTTATATAGTTATGAATACTAAGGGAAAGCTATTTTGTGCTCCTTTTATAAATAAAAATTATCATATACATCCAGAAAACTCATATCACAGCGTAATGACCGCTTTCTTACACATTTCTTTGTCCTGAAATTATAGACGTTGTAGACAGAAAAACGCAGGTAAAATAGTAGCTAAAAGATTTGCCAATAGCTAAACCTTGTAAGACGAATCTGTCTTGTCAGTAAGAATGTAGCAAGTATCAACTAGAATACTACAAAATTTGTCACTTGCAAAGTGTTTTGGTAGCATAAGCTAATATAGACACTTCTTCGTGAGTAAGAAATATGACTCCAGAAATCATCCTGTATACTTTTTACTTCTTATACATATTAGTGGATATCAAGGACAAAAGCTTCAGCTACAGATACTACTACTAATTATGGGAAAATACGGAACGCAAATCACGTCTTTGGGTGAAGATGATGATAGATTTTATTTACTTATTTGAATTATGTTTTTTCTTTTGTTATTGTCAGTGACTAGCGTTTGCATTTGCCACTTACGACTCTTGATGATAGAATGGTTTATATTCTGTTTCGACGAAACATCGTAACATTTTACTTGTGTCAGAAAATATCATGAAAAACGAGGTTATCCTCCTCGTCAGTCTCTAGTTTTACCTGAAGATTGTATCGATCACTACCCCAAAAATATTTGTAAATAGTTTCAAAATGTAAAACATCATACAGGAGTTCGTTGTCAGTGCAAAAAATGTAATAAAAAAGTATTTATAAAAGGTTTTTTCGAAACCTTATCATACCTAAATTGTACATAACACGCCGTTGTACCTAAATGGGTACACCCCCGTAAAGGGAAGGATTTCAAATTTTTTTAAATTATTCTTTTATTTTTCGTTTATTTAACATGTAAACTGCAGATAAATTCAAGTTTTGTTAAAAAAATACTATTGGTTTCATTTTGGCGGTTAATGGGTTAATAGAGAGTCACAGAATAAAATATCAAAATCATAAGAAAAGACTGTCAGAAATAATAATTATATAGGAAATAAGCAAAGATATTAATGGTATAAAGCATAGCACCAAATATATTTTTAAACATAATAGGTATGTGCTAATATTTAACTTGAGTATACATATTTAGTTTGGAGTGTCCTAGAAACGTATACGGAACCATTTAAATTTCAAAACGGTGAGAACATTCGCATGTAGGTAATCCCCACCAGGCACCGCCGCGCCGTTTTCTAATACTCCCATAATGTCCTTTTTATAGAGTGTAAATAATTGAGTTTGAGACCGCGCGACCATCTGTTCCTTTACCACTCAAGTATTATGTATAATAAAATTTTATATCTAAATACAATTCACGCGAAATAGGAGTTTATTGTGAGGGAACACAATAGAAAATGGTTTGCCAGCTTTGCTTTTAATATATTAGGTAATTCGGGTTTTTCAGATGTTAATTTGGATATGGATTAACGACGTTTAAGTCGTTTACTTGCATTGCCAAATGTAAAAAAAGTGTTTTTTACTATGTAGATGACTTTAGATTTATTCGTCAATATTTAAATATAGTTTTCATAGCCAGTACTGGCTGCCAATAAGACTGGCAGCCAGTATTGGCTTGGTATATGCCGCGTGTGAACAGTTTGGCCTGTCTTGAAAAACTGTTCACACGCGGCATATACCAAGCCAATATTGGCTGCCAGTCTTATTGGCAGCCAGTACTGGCTCTGTGAAAACTATACTTAACGTCCAGGAAGTAGGAAGCAAATTATTTAGGCCATAAATTATTTAATAATTTATGTCTTTTGTAGAGTTAAAGATACTATTATCATAATTATTTATAACTGGGTTCAGCACAAAATGTAATCCATAGAAAGAGACGAGTTAATTACTATGAAAAATAAAATATTTTACTTTGTGTTAAAGCTAACGTATTATCTTTCTATACCATGACTTTACAAGCTTCTTTTTGCATGAGGCCAAAATCATAAGTTCTAACGATGCCACCCTGTTAAGATACTTAGCAAAATGAAACAGAAATTAGAATAACAGATACTGTACGCTTAAGCTCTCCTGCCAATATTTTCCAAATATCACATTGCTGAAATATGTACTAACTCTGATGTCGTTTTTATGATACAAGAGTTTTTTTTTTAGGTTTGTACAACCTACAACATTATTTTATGTGGTCCTAAGTTGTCTTTATTCATCTATTTAGTTTACAAAAATCTGTAAAATTCATTCATTTGGTACAAAACGTTCCGTATAATTCCTTAATTTATTTGGTACAAAGCGGTCTGAACAATTCACTCCTTGGTAAAAAATGGTCTATACGTAGTTCCTTCATTTGGTACAAAACGGTCGTATATTTTTTTATGAAATAAGAACAAACGGGTCACCTGATGGAACGCAACTTCTGTCGCCCATGGACACTCGCAGCATCAGAAGAGCTGCAGCTGCGTTGCCGGCCTTTTAAGAAGGAATAGGGTAATAGGGGAGGGTAGGGATGGGAAGGAAAGGGAATAGGGGAGGGTAGGGAAGAGAATAGGGTAGAAGATTGGGCCTCCGGTAAACTCACTCACCCGGCGAAACACAGCACAAGCGCTGTTTCACGCCGGTTTTCTGTGAGAGAGTGGTATTTCTCCGGTCGAGCCGGTCCATTCGTGCGTTCGTGCGAAGTATGGCTCTCCCACGTAATTCCTTCATTTGGTACAAAACCATCATTTATTTGGTACAAAACGCTGCCGGTAGTGACCGGGGCCGGTAGTACAATCGTATAGCCCGTATCTCGATCTCCTTTATCTCGTGCTTTGGCCGATAATCTCCTAAAAGGTGTTCGTTCTGTTGTAGATAATTAATATTGAGGTCTGCCGGCGCCCCGCGGCGTCGCGCTCTTCAACACTTTGTAGAGCGCCGACTCTATACCTCATAGCTGGTTTATCGCAGTTTCTTTGACAATAATCCTTATTCGGTCGACATAGAGGGTACATAGGAGGTAGTATACTATTGAATGAGTCGTACATTTGTCATGTTAGACCATCAAAGGTGTGAATGACTTTTTTCTAACCATTATTAATGACATTAGAAAATATTGTTTTTTGTTGCAATGTTGATTGTTGTCAATTAGTTTTTGTTGCGTTTGATTGTGGTAGTTGATTTAGTACATTTGAATATTATATTCGGATTTATTTCGTTCGTACCGGAAGTTTTATTTAGATTTAATTATGATAATAAATTATTTTAGTATTGTTAAAGGCTTGAAAACCATTGTGTATAAATTCTAGGTGCAGCCCTGGTTGCTTAGTCAAATATATTCGCTGTCGAAATAATCCAATATAACTTGACTAAGTATCTAACTCTATAATAGCCGTATCAATTTGCATGTTACCACATCCTTGATTTCTAATAGTTGATGAAAGTTTGAAAAAATTAATTTGCTGTAATTAATCATAAGACAATGGCCATTATGTTCAGAGTAATCGTGAGAAGAGATTTCCACTGCTGGACCGTGTATGGCGTAGCTTATGATTAAAATACAATTAATTTTACATTTATTAAAATTAATATTTTATTCGGAGTTTGTACGTATCGGAATCGGAAACGAATCTTCAAAAGGTTGAAATGATCTTTGGATATATTTATAAAAGGCAAAGCTGAATTAAGTGATAGACATTGCACAGGCTAATTCTTTACTCGAAATTGCACAGTTGTTCCACAAGAACTGATTTTTTCACAAAATTCCACCACCAGTAAGGGGTCAATTACTAAATCTAACACACTAGCAAAAACATAGATGTACTTACATTTTCATTTGGGCTAAAATGCAGAAAAAGCTAGTTCTTAACAGCATGAACAACATAGATACACTCACAGAACAAAACGCAAACGAGGCGGTCGTATTTCATAGACGCGATTAGATCGGACTCGTAAAATGATTAACATGAGCAACAAAGATCCGGAGATGGAGATTTTCCAATGAATTAAACATGTTTTCATTGTGAAGGACGAGAGCGATGGGCGTGAGGCACAGGCGGCGGCGGGGGCGAGCGCGGGGGCGGCGGGGCTATTAACGCGCGGTTTAGAGATAACATCGGCCGACAAACTCGATTAGCGGCCGAGTGGTTCCATTACCAGCGCCCGAGTCACAAGAGCGGGCGGATAAGAGATGCATAAAATGTGTGTGCCTTTAATTTTCAGATAATAATATTATGTAATATTTCTGATTATCATAATACTATATTATTGTGATGGTAGCGTATTTTTTACTTATAACTATCTCTACTTTTTTGACAAATATGAGTATTGTTTAAACTAGTTTGTTTTGTAATACTTATCAATATTCACTAGTTGTAACGTCCTAAAAGATGATAAAAAATAATTATTCAATCAGTAAAGGTACTATCGTATGTGTTATTAGTAGATACATGATTTATATACTTACATATAAATTGTAATTTGTAGGAATGTTTATGATTTTTTTAATTTGTATTTTTTTATTATAAAATTTGGGGCCGTCTATGGGCTGTTCGCCTATATCCTTTTAATTTGTATTATTACAAATATTTGTTGTTACTTGTAAATAAAGTGAAAATAAAAATTATGCTTGTAAAGAATAATAATATTTTTAAATGCACAATTTAAATAATTGAATAGTTGTCTCTTGCGACTTGGACCACCAGCTTCATTCCCTTTGGCTTTTATCGATACTGTGAGTTGAATCTAAACAATATCCTTAGTTAAATAATAATACGTTTTATTAAGTGTTTGTATTTAAATGCAAATTTAGAGATTAATTGTTTAGGTTCCGCGTCATTACTTAGCGGCATTTTATAAGAGGTTTTAATGTAAAGAAAGAAGTGACAATCAATTTTATTTTCACTATTATATATTTTGCAAATTCTAGAAACTATAATTTTAACTTTCTGCATTGTATTGAGTATTTTTCGTCATCTTTAGCTTCACGTTTTATTTACCCAAAAGTTAATAAACTAACTTACATCATCACAAACGATATACAATATAAAGTTTAGCTACATTAACTGTTTCACTATAAAGCTTTAAATATTCAAAATATGTACCAGGAATCATCCATAATCCTCTTTTACATAGACATATTTTTATCTTCTTTTGGATATACTATACATCTACTATCAGAGAATTTGACCAATAGGCAGAAAATTTCAAACCTGACGAAATAACGTAGATCCGCCATATGCCTATAAACACAATATATGATTAGCATTATATCATATTCTTCCAAATGAGTCTAATTCTCGGCCCAATTGAAGTTAATCAGTTCCCTTAAACAAGGCTTTAGCGGCAACTGACTTAATAATTCAAACGTGCCCGGAGCCTCCCCCAAATACGCGTAGACGGTTCGGCGCGGGCGACAGGGACGACGCTATACGACGGACAAGGACGGATGCACACTTTTTTGGATACACTCGAGGTACAGACGATGTACTTTTTATAGCATTTCAAATATTGTTTTAATTGATTACTGTCAGAGTTATGTCGGTTCGGTGGGGCGATTGAAATTCCAAATTACAGTGGTTATATTGTTTTTGCGTTTGAATTATTACAATAAGAAACGTAAGCTGCAGCTCTCCCTCGCAGTAAAAGACATTTTAAACATAAATTTCAAATCTATACTCACGGTAAACTTAATTACGGATTCTGCGTTGTTCTGCTTTAATCAGTCTAATTGATTTAAAATGACCCTAATATTATCCGTAGGCTTAATTTGGTCTCCTTGCGCTCGGTTTTTGACAAGAGTTTATCTATTCACAAGCGTTTTTGATTGGCTTATGTCAAACAGTTAACCAATCAACGACGCTACGGAAAGGATAAATATCTATCAAAAACCTCAGAGACCAGTATAAGTAGATGATCAGCTGAATGCTAATATAACCGTGCTTAATATATCGTACTTATCAAACAATGTTTGCCACCAATAAGACCATACCAATAAGAAACCATACCAATAAGAAACGGAATAATTATTGATGTCGCGTCGCCCGCATGCGGCCGCAGTGGCCGACCGCAGCCCGCTATCCGCTCCGCCACCCGCCCCGCCACCCGCTACGCTACCCGCGCCCATTGTCCGCTTTACGACCCTAATAAATTTTACTCGCACCGAATTTGCATATCTGTTTAGTGTTTACTAGACTCCGCGGTCAATTTTATTTGTTGAAACATAACTCACACTTTTAGTGTCGTTCTGGAGTTTATGTGCCCTAGTTCTCGCGTTTACACTCATGCTGGTACGCTACCGTTAGTGGCCAGACAATAAATAAATCTTTTGTTTGTGATCAACTTAAATAGTAGTGAGTAGAACCTATAGCTCATCGTAAACCGAAGATATGTAAATTGCGTGCGTTCTCGAAAATATTTATCCTAAAAAGTATTTCCCGTAGGATATTAGTAAGTAGGTCAAAAGTTAGTTTTATTAATTATTATTGATGTCCGCAATTCCGTTGCGCCAAAATTATCCTAAAAAAATCGGTTGTCTCTAAAGTCGGTTTACTGACGATAGTTGAACGTGACAACGTCATAGCCTTAACCCCTCAGTTCCGGGAAAAATCTATGCAAAAAGTTGGCAGGTCAACGTGCAAAAAAAAAATGGCGCCCGGCCTACCCTCTTTGTAAAATTAATGTAATATCCTTACATACAATCCATATTTTATGTTTGTGTGAACTACATTATAATATAATATGTTAAATTTTCTATCTATCAAGCCATCATAATATAGTATTAGTCCGATGTGATATTAGTTTCACAATTATAAACTTTCAAAACTATAATTAGTGACTTGTTCAGAAGAAATAAACGAATAAATTACTCATTATAAATAAAATATGTATAATGAGTAAAATAAACTATTCGCAATACAAAACGCTACATACATTCGTGAAATCCAGTAAAATCTTCGAACAAAGCACAAGTCATACCTTGACACGTAGGAAATAGAGCACAATTTTGGAATAGCCGAAATAATACTAATAGCTCACAGATTGTTTATTTATTTTTCATTCAGAGTGTGGTCAATGTATCAAAGGTCATAACTAACCAAACTTCTTCATACAAAAGTATTCTCTAAGTCATCGAAATACGTAATATAATCGAAACAAAGAGCACGGCAAAGGTGGGCCTTACGGTTGTTGAGAGACTTGAGAGTGTAAATGGAACGCCTCAGAGCGATCAGCGAGGTAACGCCACATGAACTGTCATGTTTTTTCGCGCACCCCATATTGAATTATAAGATGTTGTCACGTCAAAAAAGTATCCTATGTCCTTTCTCGGGAATCGGGACTCAAAGTATTTCCATACCAAATTTCAGCAAGAGTTCAGTGGTTTAGGCGTGAAAAGGTAACAGACAGACAGACAAACAGACAGACATACTTTCACATTTATAGTATAAAGTATATAAACTATGATTTTGCACAATCATAATAATAATTATTGTGTTCGTAGCAGCTCGTAACGCTTGCTACGAGAAACAATGCCTCTACGAACTGTCTACGGCGTAGCAGCTAATGAGCATATCTATGATTTCTATGACACTTTTTGCCCACCTTTTTGTCCAATATTGATTTTGTTCTGAGGTAAATTGTTTATTTATTTATTTTGAATACAAGACAAGACTACGCGATCATCCATTTTGATAAGACCAAAATGGATGATCGTGTAGCTATAACGCAAATATTAAATTCTTTTTCCATAAAACTATTTAATATCCACAGTCTCTGCCTGTCATGTGACGTTCCCAATATGCTAGACAAAAACAAGCAGACTTGGTTTGTTATTCACTGTGTAGTATTTTATTAGTAAGGACCCAAGTACGTGGTAGAAATCACATATGAACATTTCTTCAATGAAATAAACTGTACGATTCTTTAACTTTCAAGTTCAGATTACCATTGAAGGCAAATGATCTTTTATCTGTATCTATGGAATATGACAGTTGAAGCCGGCTCGTCTGGTGGTCTTTGTCTGTCGCGTGGCGAATCGTCACCACACCTCATATTGTCTGTCAAATGGTTTTGTAATGCGAACTGCCATTACAGTTGTGAGGTCTTCAAAACTTTTGATGGAATACAATGGATGAGTTTTAATTTCTATTTGATGATTTGAAGTGTAAAGTTTTTAGCGGCATCGTAGACTTTTTGGGTTGGGTACATATAACTCTTTGGATACGTAACCTGGGGCCGTACCACGAAACCGTTTTGAGACTCAAACAATCGTACGAGAATGCCGCGTCCTATCTCTAACAAACGTGAATCGATGTTGTTAGAGCAGGACGCGGCATTCTCGTTCGATTGTTTGAGTCTCAAAACGGTTTCGTAGTAGGCCTACTGATGGAAAATTTATAAGACGGAGGAAAAACAGATAGTAAAAAATAGGACATAATTTTATTACTCCACCGCGTCGCGAAAATAAATGCCTGCTCTGCTATTTTGTTTTCATTTCTGCCGGTTGTTTATCCTTACTGTTGTTAACAAACAACATTACAAAATATTTTTTTTTTACCCAAGTGGGCGAGGTCGCCAATTTTTGCTGATTTTGCAATTATTTTTCTCCGCCCTTTGTATTTTAAAAAGTATTGAGTTTATCTTATGCTCGAAAACTGATTCTAAGGAAGAAAACAAAGTACTCAAGCATGCATAAGAAATATTTGAGTTTCAATAATAGTCTAAAAATATATTTACAATTATACATAAAAAAAATTAAGAAAATAGCTTAAAATATACAATCCGCTGTGGAAGAGGTGCACTTTAACTGTCGCTGTAGCAGTAAGTATGACAGATTTGAAGATAAATCTGATATGTTATGAATACTTATATATAAATGGCTATTACATGTACCTCATCTAATTCTTATAGTATTTTAAGATAACTTTCTTTATAAGCTTTTTAAAATCAAATGAATCGTTAGAAACATCAATTCTACCCTACATTTTAAACGTCATCAATAATACCGATTTATTGTTATCGTTGGGTGTTGGGGAAGGTAAAATCGGGAGGTGGCAACGCTGAGTTTTTACGTATTGGAAAATCTCTTAATATCCGCCATTTCTCGACAGTTCATATATTTTGAACCTCAGTCGGGCTCTGTACACAGTTTTTTCAAAGGAAGTTTTTTTGTGACACAAATGTAAGTACATATTACTGTTTGACATAAAACTATCAATGCATCATGTGAGTAGTCAAAAGGGCTATGCTTGGGGCTATAATAAAAACCACATTGTGTATTATTTACAGAGATAAGTTTGATTTTCTCAACGCTATGATAGCCTCTACGCCATCATTTTGTTGCTCCAACGTCATATTTCTCAACGCTATAATGGTAGCGTAGGCCGTAGAGGAATAAATTCGCTACAATTTTGGTGCTCCAACGTCATAAGCAGCGTAGATATTCGCCAATTTTCTTTCTTTCGCAAAATTTTTCTGCGTCATATCAACAAAAATTGGCGGCCTCACCCTTGTATAAACATTAAATATATTTTTGTAAAGTCATTTGTAGAGTAGAAGCTTTTGGAGTACAATGCTTTTGATAATAATCTGTTGAATATCCCTTTAACGAAATATCAAACAAAAAATAATAATTAGAATTCCGATTCCATTTAAGCCGGACCTTTATTTGCTCACCGCGATTCACTCCATTAGAGTCCTGAATAAACTCATTATAAATGAATGCGACTGCCCGCCGAAAGCCCTCTTACAGAACTATATTAAACATTATCCACGTTTATTCCAAACCTTGATTAGTACCGTATCATTTAGTCCTGTATAGTAATTATAGAGCAGCATTTCAAAATGAACTTTGAGCTGTAGATTTAAGGTTCGAAATGGAACGGTAGAAAGTCCGAGCGGCGCCTTTGTGAGCGGGAGATGAAAAGCGCCGCGCCACCATTTATCATTGACAAACACAATTGTATCGAGACACGGTCAAAGATCGGTGGACAAACAATACCAGGTTTAACTTATCAAATCCTACCTGTTGTAGTTTTATGGCTTTAATAAACCGAAATTATGGGCCGAGGTGGAAGGATTATTTTTAATCCCGTTAATCTTTTGTAAAGGTTAGATTAGTTTTGAGTTCTTTTAGAAGTAAAAAAACTCATTTTTTTCATTTCAAGTCGTAAACGAAAATGATGATGTCCATGCCACTCTGATAAACATATACTCAATATTTATCAAATAATAAATACTATATTTTAGATCAACATATTGACTCTAGACCCTAGAGTGAAATAGATAAAATAAAAACATAAATGCACTAAGCCAAAATGGCAAAAGAGGGTTCCTTCGGTGATTAGGCCATGATGGATAGGCTAATAAAGACAATGTCGCATGTCCTCCAAGAGGTGGGCTCACCGCAGCGGCCGCCCCCGCGCTTATATGGTGCGCCCCTAATGCTAACGAATGTCTCACACCTAATTAGTGTATAACTATCTCTTTCTTAAACTTTTTTTAATTGCTCATTGTTAGGGTAACACTAATAATTATTGCTCTATGCTTTACTCTATACCAAGAATCTGACAAGTGACAACGAGGATTTGACATAATGACGTTTGACAGCCAGTGTTATGTATTATATTTTCCCCGTTCTCCATTGTGCATTGTTACAATACAATAGTGTTAAAATAGTGTGTTAATATAAGAGTTATTAATAAAATAAGTACAGCCGATTACGAAGTTTATTTCCAAGTACACATACAATAAACTGGCGACGAGGATTGTGAAAAGTGCCGTGGATAAATGTTGATAAAATATTACGTACGGTACCCATGCGCTCCATACAACCCTTTACTCCCATGATCCAGGGGCTCCCAGTCCTGTGATGATAGCCCGCTTCACAAATTTTTCCATCTTCATTTTCAGCAAACATACATATCCAAATGGAAAACCAACTGGCACAAGTTTTGGCACAAATGGCCGAAACCATGCGCGGCTTACAATTACAACAGGCGAATTTACAACAATCACTGCTAAGTCAGGGTAAGCAAAGCACCAACATGAGTGGCATTAACTTGCAGCCCTATGATGAAATAAATGAAACTTTTGAAAGCTATATTCAGCGTCTTCAAAACTATATAACATTGAAAAATGTTTCTGATCCTAACATCAAACTACAGCTATTCCTAAATTGCATTGGGCCAAAATATTATCAAGTTTTAAAGAATTTAACTGCTCCAGATACCCCAGAAAACAAAACATATGAAGTTCTAATTGATACTTTAAAGAATTATATAGCTCCGGAACCCGGAGAAGTTGCCCAACAACACAAGTTTTGTCTCAGAACACAACAAGAACATGAATCTCTTTCTAATTATGTATCAGCATTAAAAGCGCTTGGTGGAAAATGTAACTTTGTATGTGGAAGCTGCAAGAAATCTACATTTGAAACACATCTGCGTGTTCAATTTATTAGAGGGTTACGCAGTTCAGAGATTAAAGAAAGACTTTTGCAAGAAGCACCTACAACTTCTTTTGATAATATTGTTAAGACAGCGATGGCTATAGAAACCTCTAAATTTGAATCCAAAGAAATGGATAGTGAAAATTACACTAACATTAATAAAATTTCATTAAAGAAAAAGAATTACAGTAAAAATCAGAATAAAAATACAGACCATATGAACAAAGATAAAATAAAATGTTACAGATGTGGAAAAAATAATCATACAGCTTACAAGTGCCAACTGAAAAATAAATTATTTTGCCGGAATTGTAACTTAAAGGGGCATGTAGAATCAGTATGTTTCAAAGAACAAAAACAATTACAAATGTATGACACATCCGATTCCAATATTAGCGATGAGGAAGAGATTTTTGAAATTAATAAAATACATACAGGAAATACAAATACAGAAAATGATAAATTCAATATTACACTTCAATTAAATGGAAAAATGCATACATGGGAACTTGATACAGGAGCAGCGGTGACTACGTGTTCGGCTAAATATTACAAAGAAAATTTTCCTAACCTGAAATTACAAAATACAAAGATTAAACTAAAGACATACACAGATGAAATCATACATCCGATAGGAACCTGCTTCATACAAATAAAATACAAGAATAAGGAAGTAAAAGAAAGATTATTTGTCATAAATAGAGATGTAGATCCAGTTGTTGGAAGAGAATGGATAAGAAAATTAGGGATACATTTTGAAATACACAAATTAAATAAAGTAGAAAAAGATATAACAGAAAAGGAGTTCAAAGCAAAGTTAGAGAGTTTACTTGAAGAATACAAAGACTTGTTTGTGGAACAAATTGGAGAGATAAAAGACTATGAAGCTTCATTTAAATTAAAGGAAAGTGTCAAATCCTCGTTGTCACTTGTCAGATTCTTGGTATAGAGTAAAGCATAGAGCAATAATTATTAGTGTTACCCTAACACTCATTATAGAAGTTACTTGATTACAGATTTATAATATTATATATAGTTGTAAACTACAACCCGTGACAACAGAAGCTGAAGAAGATGAAATATAAGTAAACTAATATGGAGATAACTTGTAGATGTTTAAATAGATTTCTTATTTCGGATTTTCTCACTTAGGGAGGGAGATGTAATGAAATGACAAGTGCCATTTCAATAACTCTTGGTTTTTATTATTTATCTGTGGTGTATAGAGTGCATTGACATTTGATTGTCACATGTGACAGGAACCAATGTAAATGGCGGATTAGTGCCAAGATTATTTTATTTGTGAAAATTGTTACAAAACTTAGAAAGATTTAGAAAGGATAAAGTTGAGGAATCGATAATATTAGTAAACTTCAAATGTCGTTTCTTTGTATTTTCAGAGCAACAATTTGTGGTTTATTTTGAAAATCCTCAATAATTTATTTTATATATATATATATATATATATATATATATATATATATTTAAAATCTATTAACTGAATGCAATAAGTAAATAATCACCTTAGTTCCAAAAACATGATTCAGTTGATCCGTTATACTGGTTTATAAGACGTTTAATTTGCCTCCGAAGGTGTATCTCGCGGGGCCATTATTACGGTATTGATTAAACTTTATAACCACTTTAATTGGATTCCACCAAAATTGGCGTTTGAACTTTTAATAATAAATATTTATACAGGTAGCAGCTGCATTAAAAACATCGCTCGATACCCAAATAATAATTAGCCTGCCCTTAGCACCTCGGTCGGTGCGCGAGAAAAAAGAACGTCCAGCCTCGCTCGCGAACTAATACAACCTGTAATTTGGAAATTATTATCTAACACATTGTGCCTTTCTGGTTATCCCGCCGGTCAATTTGCCGTTTTTATGGCTCCCACCGCGCCGCGGCCTCTAATTATCTCGGCCACGATCGCGGCCCGAGGCGCGGCGGCCCCTGCCTCGATCCGCCAAAACGGGCCCTAACTCCGCCACTGTGAGTTCCAAATGACTCGAAACGCACGCGGTCCTCGGAAAAAATATTTCAGAATAATATTTAAACTAACGCGTTAGTGCGAAATCTATTTGTTTTACAATAAGATTTAAGTGACTATTATCGTTCATCGCGGCTGGCTATTTCGAGTACGACGGAATTCAAATACGGTAGTCGAAGAAGATATTGTATAAATTTTATTTTAATGTAATAACAAAATACGCCGACAGTTGCGTCAGCCTCGTTAGTAGGATCACCATAAACGGTCGATTTCCTTACATCATTACCGACGTATTTAATATCGTATATTTAAATTACGATCGGGCAATTTAAAGTTCTAATTTTAAAGAGGTACGTCCCGCGCTTCGGAGGCGTTTTCGACACTCGACGCTTATTCTATTAGAAAGGACTACTAATAAAATTAATTTATTTCTCGATTACAACAGTTAAGCGACTTCAAAACGAGCCGCTGCGCGTCATTAATCATAATAATTAAGAATGGAAACGATCGCTTTTGTTACAAGTATTTAGTACGAGAGCCGTTCGCCGTAAACTATGTCGTGCGGGCGCGGGAAGGGAGGAGAAGAGGGGAAGACCAGGGGGTTACTCACGGACAGGGTTGCCAATTTGTGAGAAGTTCTGAAGAATTCCTCACAAGTTAGCAAATTGCAGGGATTCTCAAGTCAATTGAGGATTTTTGGGAATCGGCATTATGTGAGGAAAATGCGAGGGTTTTGAAATTTGAGTAAATTATACTATCTAAATAAGTAATTTGTCATAAAACTTTTGTGGGGAAATTGTGGGAAATCAGACAAATTTTTCCCATACTGGGGATTTCTATCAATCAGATAACTTTTCCTCAAAATGGGGATTTCAATCAATCAGACACCTTTCCCCTACAATGGGGATTTCGATCTGGAATTTCGGGAAATTAATATATTAGTACAGTTGGCAACCCTGGTCACGGATGCCGTGCTTCATATTCATTTAGTTGTAATTATTCAGGCGATTCCGATAGGGCCCGGAGGCTCGCAGAATTGAAAGTGCATAAATAAGCGCTTTCTATAAGTAACTAGACACGTCCCTGGATTTTATACACTTAATGCTTAGCACAAACCTACGCGACCACGCGACTGCGAAGCGGGAGCGTCAATACAAAACACACATTTGCAATTACTACCTACTAAGGGCCTGTTTCACCACTTTCTGATAAAGTGCCGAATAGGCTATTCACAGCTTTTTTGACAGATTCTCCATACTTTACCTGTCAAGTTATGTGGTGGATAGTGAATTAAAGTTTGTATGAGGATTTTTATTTCACGCAAGCGAATTCTTTATCTATTTCTTATATTATAGGGTCAATTCAGATTTATTGTATGGATTTGACAGATTTTAATTGCGTGAGACGTCTTGCAAATCTGTCAAATCCATACAAATTTAGAAAAAATGTATCTACGCCTCGCGTTGCGGTCTGAATTGACCCTTAGGGCCATCAATTCCAATGTTTCAAATGCTGTTATGGAAAATATTTATTGATTGAAACCAAATTGGCGGCGTTTCGTGAGTCCAGATAATGCGCTGTATCTATTGTTCGCAGTATACAGATTGGTAGGTGTTATTTAGTTACATTGTTATTGGCTATCAATAACCATGATTCCAGACCGTCAAGTTATTTTACAAAATTTTGAAAGCTTGAACTATTATTTCTTTATGATATCTTAGGGTCAGATCACATGACAACGTGACGCGTAGAAGCAATGCGGTCTTAATTCGATTTTAAACGAACCTTTCAAAATTTTATACTACAAAAGTGTTGACAACACAAACAAACATTGAATAAAAATACTTGTTGGCATCTGCAGTAGGCACTGACTACTGGGGGGTGTGCCAAAATGTTTTCGTTTTCGCTTCGTTATAGAATCGCCAATGAAAATGTATGGAATTGACATAAGCGTTCGTTAATGTGACGTTGACGTTCGACTCGTCTTATGTCGATTCCATACATTTTGATCGACTATTATATAACGAAGCGAAAACGAGAAAATTTTGGCTTAATGGCCTGGGCTGCATGTTCTAAAGAATGGCTCGCTTAAAACTGCATCGCAATGCATTGTATCGTTGTAATGTGAATTGACCCTCACTCTGAGGTCTGTACGATCGGCACGCGTCTGTTCCGCTCGTGTGGCGCATTACACTTGTATTAATTACTTGTAACAAAACGGAACGGTTACAATTATGGTATTTTCAGTTTTGATGATCCTCGAGCATGTTATAGGTAAATGACAAGATAGAGTTGGACAAGATAGAGTGTAGGAAAATAAATGTAATTTTTCCTGTTAGTTTCGACCAATTTAAGCGTGACCAGTTTTGACGAAAATATTTCTATTTTTCTGAAATGTAACTTTGGTAGTACTTGTAATATAAGCCTAGGAACAACAAGCCTAAAACAAGCCTACAAGGTAAGTCTACAAGGTGTATAATTGTAATAGGACTTCAGTCTGAATGTGATTATGTAATTGTAAATTTTTTTTTTTGTAAATGTATTATTCTGTTGTCTGTAATTATACCTGAATAAATAAATAAATAAAAAACAACCAAAATAATTATTAATTTCTTCGTCCATTTCCAAGCAAAGGAAATTGCGGGCCACAGCTTGTGTTAAATTAAATGACTTGTAAGTTGTACTTTCAAGCTTTAAACATGAAAGTGTTTCATTTACAACGGTTTTATACTTCAATAAAAGTGCAGAACGATATTATGTGTGTGCATAATTGATCGTCGGCACGATTGGTCGGCACAATCACAGAGTAATTGTGCAATCAATCGGTAGCGATGAATTATGCTAAATAGTCATTTGCATATAGCGTCCTTCAGATATACTTAGATACCTATTACATAACTAAACGCTTTATCAATGTTTTATAATTGGTATTTAATAATAAAATAGAATAATTTATTATTATTTACTATAATTACTACTGTTTATGAAATTATATTTCTGACTTTTTTTCAGATTAGTTTCCTGTTTTCCGAATTCGATGTTACCCGCATCTTCTTCAAAATTGGTATATCGGTCAAGAATCGTATATTTTCCCGGGATAAAAGCCATTTCATGACATGTATTTTCAAAATATTTCCATATCAAAGTACATGAGAATTGGCTCAGTAGTTTAAGCGTGAACAGGGGCAACAGACCGACCTGGATTTAATAAATATATGAAATGAAAATATTTGATGATTGCTTTGCAAACTGAAATTTATTTAATTCCTTTGAAATTCAAGTTGCATTCGATTGAATAAAAGTTGATAGAGACTGCGCTTAATTTCACGCGGCTGATTGTAAGCACCTAATGATTAATTATGAGATAAATTATTATAATTAGACGCTACCTAATTGGTTGCCTCGCCCTTAACATCAATTATAATTATCATAGTAATGATGCTTATAATTATAATGATTTTTTGTAAAAATATCGAGCAATAATTGACCTTTAGTTTCACTCGTAGTATTCCTCCGTTTAATTTATTCACAGCTTTAATAAAAACATAATTATATCGCTATAATTATGTTTTTATTAAAACATTAATGACGATGAAGAAATATGAAAGTTGATTAAAAAATCATAATATTTTAGCGCGTCGAGACCCGCCGCCACTGCCGCTGACTTTACGACTTAAACTTTTGGTCACTTAAATTTATTCCAATGGTGAGCAAACGTTTTCCATAATTTATCGTTATGTCTAATATTATACATTTTAGGGCATTCAACTTACATAATATGTAGCATCGAAGAAATTGATTCATAGGCATTTGACAGACCTACGTCAGTTGGTCGGATTATGTCAATTTAATATTAGTCGTGATCTGATGGCTGGGTTTACTACTGGCCACCAAATTATGCTTAGCACAAATCTACGCGCTTGACAACTTGTCAAATGTGTGTTTTGTATTGACGCTGCCGCTTCGCAGTCGCGTGGTCGCGTAGGTTTGTGCTAAGCATAACTTAGGTCCGCCATCTGCCTAGGAATCTATTTCTCTGATCAGAGAAGTTGACCTTAGTAATTTGGTTGCGTTAAGTCAAATGCATTCGACCGATCACAGCTAACATTGAATCGACATAAGGGTGAGGCCGCCAATTTTTGCTGATATGACGCAGAAAAATTTTGCGAGAGAAAGAAAATTGGTGAATATCTAAGCTGCTTGTGACGTTTGGAGCACCAAAATGGTAGCTAATTTATTCCTCTACGCTATTGTAGCGTTGAGAAATATGACGTTGGGACTATCATAGCGTTGAGAAAATCAAACTTATCTCTGTAAATACTACAAAATGTGGTTTTTATTATAGCCCCAAGCATGGCCCTTTTGACTACTCACATGATGCATTGATAGTTTTATGTGAAACAGTAATACTTACATTTGTGTCACAAAAAAACTTCCTTTGAAAAAACTGTGTCCACAGCCTGACTGAGGTTCAAATGTGAACTGTCGAGAAATGGCGGATACTACGAGATTTTCCATAGAATACGTAAAAACTCAGCGTTGCCACCTCCCGATTTTACCTTCCCTAACACCCAACGATAACAATAAATCGGTATTATTGACGACGTTTAAAATGTGGGGTAGAATTGATGTTTCTAACGATTAATTTAATTTTAAAAAGTTTATAAAGAAAGTTATCTTGAAATACTATAAGAATTAGATGAGGTAATAGCCATTTATATAAGTATTCATAACATATCCGACTTATATTCAAATCTGTCATACTTACTGCTACAGCGACAGTTAAAGTGCACCTCTTCCTCGGCGGATTGTATATTTTAAGCTATTTTCTTACCTTTTTTATGTTTAATTGTAAACATATTTTTATACCACTATTGGAACTCAAATAATTCTAATACATGCTTGAGTTGCTTGTTTTCTTCGCTAGAGTCAGTTTTCGAGCATAAGATAAAGACAATACTTTTTAAAATACAAAGAGCGGAGAAAAATAATTGCAAAATCAGCAAAAATTGGCGGCCTCGCCCATAAGCCGACCAAATGACGTAGGTTCGTCAACTGCCTAGGAATCAAATTCCTCAATGGTATATAAAGATAGCCATTGTTTGTGGCATAAATATTATCTAAGCTTCATAATGTGTCTAAATAGATATTTAAGATATCAATATTGTGTGTTCCACCAGCTCAGTACCTAAACCCATTCAGTCAGATCTTTAACGATGAGAATTGATATCATATTACTTTATGTGCTGGCCGTGTATTGCATTTATGCATATTTTAAACGAGCACCTCTGAGTCGCCTGAGCCAAGTCTGAGTAGACAAATGACATGGACAAAACCCATTCAGTTATAATCGAGGCACAGAATATTATATCGTACAAATGACATTTTATGTTAAGTATAAAGTTTCGTGCCACGATTAGCTGTATAAACTTGAGAAATAGTTAAATAGATAATATATTCGGCCAAAATGATACAGCTGCATGATATTGCAATCGTGGGCCACACATATGAGTGCTTACATAACAATAAAATTAATTGTTCGTGTCGAACTATAGAATATGTTAACACATTTAAATATTTAGGGCTTTACCTTGATGTATATTTTAGTTGGATAACACACATAAACGAAATCTGTAATAAACTTAGGTCGCTATTAGGAAGATTTTATTATTTGAGTAAAATAGTAAGTAAACATACATTATTAGTTGTTTATCACGCTCTAGCTGAGTCATTAGTGAACTATGGTCTTATTGTTTATGGCCGTACTTTCAACACACATTTAAATAACATTAGAAATTTACAGGTTAGACTCATTAAATATCTAGTAAGCAAAACAGAAAAACTTGAATGTAACAAAAATTATGATCTATTATTTAAAAAATGTAATTTATTACCAGTACATAAAAAAGTAGAGTATTTAATAAGTATTGAGCATTACTATGAAAAAAACTATAAAGAAACAGTTACACATACGCATAATACTAGGAAAATTACTTGTGGAAAGCTAGTCCAACCACAAATTACTAATTACTATGGGGAAAGGACGAACAAATATATAATACCTAAAATTTTTAATAAACTTCTTTGGTTGAATCAAAGGTTAGTGTTGGCATGCTGAAAAAGACCTTAAAATCTATGTTGCTAGAGGAACTTTAGTAAATATTATGTCAAAATACGTATATGATAAATAGGCAATAGCACTTAATACCGCACTCAAAGTGAAACATTAATTACTTATATTTTATAAATTAAAAAAAAATTATATAAGATATACTGTCTGTCAAACTCTTCATTAAATTTCAAATGAGATTCTAAAAAAGTAAAATGCAAGGTAAATTTAACTGTTCTAAAATATTACATATTTATTAGTTTAATACATTATATTAGATTTTCTTATTTTTATTGAATATAGCTATAAACATAATATTATATTTTTGTTTATTTTTGCTTTGTTGTAACATGATAAAGAGATAAATAGATGCTGTTAGTTATTTGTGTATTATTATGCGATTAGAAGACAATAAATATAAATAAGTGATACGGTTTGAAGTTTATCATATAATTTAGTTTTAGTGATATATGTTAGTTTTGTGTATTGATAAGTTTATTGCTAATTATGTTAAGAGCGCGTACCCGCCAATAAACTTTTTAGTTTGGCGGGAAACTAGCTTAAGCCAATTTTGTATTTTATTTAGAATAAACCGTTTGAAAAAAAAAAATTATGATAGAGAACAATATACAATAAACTATATGCAACAGTGGTAGAGTAAGCGCCAGCGATAGCCAGACTTTGATTCTTTCAGCTTTAATAAAATGAGAAATATGTGACTGTGTGTGGCTGACTCTTGGACCATGTTGCCTCCAGTCGATTTTTAATTCAGAGCTGTGAATTATGTCATTAATGTAACTAGAATCAGTAAAATTGCGACCACGTCATTACCGTGTACTGTATAGTTAGCGATAATTGGAAGGTTCACTTGACGATGGTTGTTGAATTAATTATGCGTGCGTGATCCGCCGAGCTGTCATTATATTGACGGATCTGTGACATGCATTCTGTCACCGTCATTACGTGACGGAATAGTGACATGGGAACTTTGCACAATCAGTGAGAATGGTTACCCAGTAAATCACTTATTTATAATTTCATGTTGAGTCTAACGGAAATATTTTGCTAGCCAGGAGTTAAGCTGATTTTTCAATATTATTAGATGACTTTTTCTAAGATACATTTGGCACAGTATAATATTTTTTACATACAAGTTACAATCTTGTCAATTTACCAAAATTCCTCACGCGAAAGTTATCACGAGAAATCAGAAATTTTCAAAGCACAAACCTTTAAAGCGCAAAAAATCCACTCTTCGAATATATTTCTCGCCTTTTTGAAAGTCGGTTAAATAAACTAACCTACAAAGTCCGCATAGTGTGAAACCCCATATCGCGGCGTTTCAATTACCCACACACTGCGCTGAAATTTTAAAAGTCATTTGCGATTATTTACGAATTTCATTACTAACTTTTCATTAAAAAAACACATGGCGATGGGAATATAAATGTTATTTCTCATATGTTTAGGTTTGTTTTGGCGTGGATTAAATGTATTGAGGAGATGAAAGATGCCGCTACCATTTGTCACTAGTTTCGGAACAAGGTGGTGCGATAAGTACTGGCCCGCCCTGTTTGCACCTTCGCCGTAGGGCTGCCAATACATGTAACTTCAGTATATAGTATAAAACGATCGCATCTCGCTGTCTGTCTGTCTATGACTCTATGTAGACAGACAGACAGCGAGAAACGATTTAGTTAAATCTTTCTAATTAAAATATTTCTAGCTCTACAAAATACACAAAAAATTAAAAACATCTGAGTAAATGTTTCAACAATATTTTTTCATAAAATAATATAAGAAATCTGGTTTTAATGAGCTTGATATACCTTTTCTTACAATAGACTTTAGACAGCAAGTTTTAAAAATGTGTTACAATGGCAACATTTTATGTCGTATTTTTATTAAACTCCTTGAAGTTGTAAATATATTAAAAGTAAAGTATAAAATAAAAATAAAATGAAATGACAACCCTATGGCATTTTGATGGAGCTCACTTTTTCACCATCACGAGGTGAAATGCGAATTTAATGCGTTCTTTTGGAACCGTGGCCAATCACTCGACATCGGATCAAAAAAACTATCCCCGAGGTGAATTCTTATCGTGAATATTTAAGTAAATATTCATTTAGTGTTGAAAATAATATGTAGTTACTTGTTAATTACAAGTTGCACAAATGCCGATTATACGTAATATTATAATTAAAGTTTTTTGATTATATCCAAAATATAAAAAAATTAAATTGAACGTAGAAAATTTCATTTGTAAAGGGCATAATATTGCGAAGAGGTAGAAATAAGTCTCCTGTAAACCTTAGCTAAAATGCTCTGTATGAATTTTTACTACTCTCATAGGTACGGTCTACATTTGACATACACTTTTCTACAAAAACTCATTTTGTAGGAAAGTGTATGTCAAAAAGGAGCGAGTGGACATTCTAAAGTATAATAGTTTGACGACTTTTCATAATTTAAAACTTGTAAGCAGAATCGCTTTCGCTATATTTGATTAATTTGAAAAAAGAACAAAGTAAAATTAAACACGACTTCTGTGGCGTGGCCCTATAATGTACATGCAAACACGCTATAAATAGCAATTAAATATTTGGAATAACTAATAGCAGTGGACGCCATTACACCAAACGCCAAATCATTTACGAGAAAGCGAGAACCTGGCTGTATTATTTACATAATTTATTCAACGCACACCCCAACGGTTGTAACTTGGGAATTCATGACGGAATAGTCGGTTCTAGCTCGTGGGTAAAAGAAAGCGCCAAGTGGACTTTAATATTTGTATTCATCTCAATATTAGAGGAGCCAGCCATTAGTCTAAAAATTACATAACTCTGCTTCTAAATCATATTTTCTCAACAATGCCTCTGTCTCTACTTGTAGGACATAGACTATTCTTAGTCCATGACTATGTTCAACAGTGGCCAGTGGGATACAAGCGAATTTACCCATTGATTGTTATTAACATTGTTATTTTAAAAAATCCGCTTAAATAGACCATTACTATTTTTTTTGTTCCGTCAGAACTGAGATCATATTTGTCATCACATTATCATTTTTAAAATCAAAATATTTTGATTCAGAGTAATTTTTTTACAAAAATATATTTATGACAAAAATATTTTCATTCAAAAAGTTCTTTTTCCGCACATAATGTCTTTCTTATTATTTTATTATGATGAAGTATGTTTTAATTATGTAAAATTGTTTAAAAACTCTATATCGAACCCATAGAATTACAAAGTAAGCGAGTTACAACGTTGTGGTAGTCAGGGCGCGATATAATCTTCTAAATATTAAACTAATATTTAGGCAACGCTTTGGTCGAGCCGCCTCATTTGAATAAGGCCCTGCCCTGCCCAGCCCTGAGCCCGTGCTTGTGCGTGAATACGGGGTATTATGATGAACAAAGAAATAGCCAAATAACGTCATACTATTATGCTATACACTTAATTACAACACACGTACACTTATTATGAATTAGATACCTACTACTTATAAATTCTATCAGCCAGAAAGAAAAAAATTGCTTAGAGAGCGGTGGACTGAATAACTGGGGTTTAACTGAATAGGCCCTGAAACTTTTTTTATAGTACCCAAGTATGTGGACAGTGGGTACATAAAAGGATGGCCTATAGGCACACCTGGCGAGAGCTAAGGTCTAAATCAGCTGTACATTTTGAAATTCACGCCTTCCGACAAAATAGTAAAAAGTCAATTTTGGTAGCGGCCCGCGACAAGACCAAAACGCGTCAAAAAATAGTTGAGAACCGTTGGTTTAAACTCTAAAGTCTATCCTATGGACCTTGAAGGCATTGGCAATCAACCTTAAGATTCATAGATAAAAAGATGTAGAGCTTTATTACATCTATCAAAAAGTCGCTTTTGGGATCTCACTTTGTGTCCAGCCCATCTAGCATACGCTAACGAGAAAATTTTGTCTACACGTTTTCTCGATGTTTGATGGCGTTTCTCTTCATCTCTATTGACCCTAAAGCGGGAAATTCACTACCGGGCTGCCCGCGGGCCGCCCGGTCTGGCACAAGTCTACCGCTTGCCCCGATTGAACACACACAGAACAGGCAAGTCTGGACTCATGGACTCGATCTTCTTTGTAAAAAATGATTTCTTTGGATTTTTCAATAAGTTCGCTGTAAGCGGCTTTACGTAGATCGGTGTTCATGTAATCCTTGCTTTTAACTTTCCACAAACAAGGATGCGACCGGTAAATGGAAATAAACGAAATATGTCAAAATTGTTTTTGTTGGTTTTCCTGTTTAGTGTTTGTATTGTTTACAATAATATGTTTTAAAATAATATTTTAAGTGCACTCCAGTCGCTCTTCAAGGCGCAAATGACGACAGGCCGCCCGTTGCGACCATTGCAGACTTGCCCCTTGCCCGCGCGGGAAAAATGCGATCTCGCGGGCAGGCTGCGGGCACGGGCCGGCGGGCATGTGCGTACCTAAGAATTGACGAGCAGACATGCGACAGACTTGCCCGTGACGGGCGGCTCGTAGCGGGCGGCCCGGTAGTCAATTCCCCGCTTAACATGACATAATTTTTTTCTCGTGTACATAATATAGATCTGCCGTCAAAATCTATCGATATAATGTCAAAAAATGATTTTGACATTATGTCGTTATCGACTATATAATTACTACACACGACAGTGATATATCTCGAGATTTTCTCGTTTGCGCATCTTAGTCCGGGACTTTACTTCTGGTACGTCTACTTAGTTGTTTAATTTAGAACAATAGTATGTCATTATTCAAATTGTCTTTGCTTATATTCCGTTAAACAATATGTCGCTACGATGCGGTACTCTAGTCTCTAACCCAGTAAGGGCCGGGACACAAAAACACGACACGACGTCGTACGATATCGTGCCGTGGGAATCTACGACGCGCGTCGCAAAAAAACCACGACACGACATCGTAAGACGTCGCGTCGTAGAAACTCACGTAGAAATTCAAAGATGAGCTACTACGACGCGACGTCGTACGACGTCGTACGATGTCGTGTCATGGTTTTTACGACGCGCGTCGTAGATTCCCACGACATGACGTCTTACGACATCGTGTCGTAGAAACTCACGTAGAAATTCAAAGATGAGTTTCTACGACACGACGTCGTACGACGTCGTGTTTTGTTTTTGTGTCCCGGCCCTAAGTAATATCATAATCGTAGCCCATAACTTAGATTAGTCTTCGCGGCTCCTTTGACTGCATATAAAGCGTGAGGGCCTTATTACACTAACCGAGTAGAGTGGCAAGACAGTGCTCTCGGCCGAGCACTCGATATGTTTGTTATGCAAGAGCCGAGAGCAAGCTGTCTCGCCACAGGACCTGATTACATTATTTACCACCACCGGCATGTTTGTTACACATGTGCTCGGCCGAGGGCAATGTCTCGCAACTCCACTCGTTAGGTGTAATCGAGCCCTTAATGCCGAATAGACCACTCTCACAACAATAAATATGAGAAGTCGTAAAAATTCCGTGCTTTGTTAAAGCTATTTCTGTTAAAGCTCGCTCTACCTTCTGTGGATAACCAATAAAAGCCTACAGCTTTGTTTGTTTATAGCTACTGCATTGAATAAGTGCATTTATGCGCTTTTAAAGGGTCCCGTAACTTAAACTATTACGAGTATAACGGTGTGTTTTGACCGTACATCCATTCAACCAAACGGTCGGTCAACACTCCAATAATGTACCCAAATATGTATATAGGTATACATGTACATGTACTATCAGAGAAGTTGATTCATAGGCATTAGGCAGATGGATCTACGTAGCTTAGTCGGGTTATGTCAAACCCAGCAGACAGGTCATAGCTGACATTAAATTAACATAATTCGACCAAATGACGTAGATATCCGTCAACTGCCTATGAATCAATTTCTTCGATGGTACATACGTCCGTTTGGATGGAAGTCGGCCCTTTGTATTTCATTACGTTGGGAAACCCTTTTCCGCTATTCCAAGTCAATGCATATACCATTGTTGTAGGTACTATCAGAGAAGTTGATTCCTATGCAGATGGCGGACCTAAGTAATTTGGTCGCGTTACGTCAAACCCAGCCGGCCGATCACAGCTAATATTGAATTGACATAAGCCGACCACATGACTTAGGTCCGCCATCTGCATAGGAATCAACTTCCCGGTAGTACTTGAATTAGTGACGACTTCACCAATTCATATGTTGTAAATTTTAATCAATAAAATTAAAGATGGCGGAAAGTACTTATACTACACTTACCCATCAATGTATCGATCGAAGTGTTTTAGTATTTTCAAAAATTCTTTATAGACACAAAATTTATCTTATACATATATATAATATACATATTACATTAATATCAATTCACAATATACCAGGTTTTTATTGAAAAATAAAACGAACTTTTAGTTAATAAATTTAAACTACGTAATATTTTTCATTTATGTTTTATTACACATTTAATAAACTACCATAATATGGTAGCAATAGTAGTTTATGTACAATAATATTATGGATTTTAACTACCGCTACCCAGTAGCGGCTAATCAAGAGAGATTCGATTTTTATGACATAAATATTGTAATCGTCTGACAAGGCCGGGGCTTTCATATCAATTTCCAAGTCGTTTGAATAATTGAAAAGAATTGCGTGTCGTAGTTTTGGTACAAACAACGTTTTATTTTACCTCCGACAACACCTTTATGGTAACTATATAAGGATGATTCTGTGAGGTAAATTAAATGTGAACGATCTGAAGGTTTCAGTATAGTGCGATCTATGCGCGAGAGGCGGCGTCGGCCCGCCCCTTTCTCTGAGCCAATGGGATGCGACCCACTTGTCTCCGAGATCAGCATGGGCGACGACATTCATTGCGCTAGGGTGCATAAGGTACACGCTGACGGCGATCCTTGATTCCTAGTGTATAATTTCTTATTAATGTTATAAAGGGATGCGTGATTAAGCTTTAGTATCAAATATTATCATTGTGTAATTCGCTGATTTCAAAAGGCAATTGCTATTAAAATGATAATTATGATGTACCTATATGGTACCTTACGGTCCCATATTTGAGGACCAGAAAATGTGATAATTATTAATATTCTTTACCTGAGACGCAATGGATTATGGAACGTTAGATAATAGTAGTTTTATTTATGAGGAAGTTTGTAGCTTCTAATTAAATTATGAATGCTGTACACTGTACAGGATACGTAACTTAAAAATTAAAAGAAACCTATTACTGTGTATATTTTAAGTAAGTTAAGTTTGTAAAATAGATACATACATACTTATACAAAATAGATACATACAAACATAGATACATAAGTAAACATTACTTATACCTAAACTATTCAGTATTAATTTATCAAACACTAAAGGATTAACAGTATGATTCACGAAATTTACATCAATTTTAGATAGATCTACATTCTACGCTCTTTCTACGATCGCTCCGCTGTGCGCTCAGCTCGGGTAAACCGCTCCAGCGTGTCCCGCGCACCACGCGGCCGGGACACACCGCTTTCATAATCCAATTAAGAATAATCGTCGATAAACCGACGGCTCGATATCGATTTACGCGGTGATATTTTAGCGTCGTTAATAAATTTGTGCTCGTTCCTGCGTTTGATTGCACGCCACGTTCATTAATATCATTCGACATACTCGGCCCGCACGTATTTGCGCAATATGGCCTTCGTACTTAGTTATCGTGCGTCAAATTATTTGTAGGCTATTGGTGGTATAGGTGCGATAGTGTGTGCAGGCTTTAACTACATGTTTTAACAGGGTTTTTGGCGACGGATAAAACGCGGATACATATTTACACTTTACTACCTAAGTAATAATACCCTACATTTGTGTTTGTATTTGAGTATTGCTTAAATAATTGCAACTGTATGCTTGCTTTGTCAAATCATAAGAAGCGATAACGTGTTACCATTGTATGTTACACAATGATTTTTACATCATTTCGATATTTATCATCGCCCATCCCCGGTATTGCCATTTCTTAATTTCATCTCAAACAATAATTTAATTTATCGACGTCCAATAGATAAAGTAATTAAGCGAGCATTAGATCAATGACAAAGTCGGGAAGTTGGAAAAATCGGATGATCGTGCAAGTCGGGTGGTAGCGGTGGGGCGGGGGCGGGGTGCTCTATTGATTTCGCGGCACATTGGACGTGAGTTACGGCGGCGGCTCTGACGGACGACCGCATCCGACCGATTTATAGCATCGTTACACCATCCGACAAATAAATTCCTTACTTTTGTACGTGAAATCGGAACGGTTAGGTGCGATTTTATTTATGCGGGTCGCTTCAATTTGGCTCGAAACAAACGTTATAGTTTATATGCGGTCGCGTAACCTGTGGAAAACATCGGTAAAATATGTAAAGTACGATTCACGATTCCTTACAACTGTAGTAACTAGTACGTAGTGTATCTGATAGTGTGTAAGATTTCAGGTATTATCTAACCTCAGGTGTACTTCCGATGAGTTAATATTTTGTGTTTCGGCAACGGCTACGACAGCTACTCCAATGACATTTTATTCCATACATTTCGGGGGAAAAAATATATAGCTCTAAATCCTGGTAAATGGTGCGTTTTTGAGTTACGAGAATGATACTAGGCTACTACTCCTAGCAAAAAGCTTTTCGTCTTCCAGGTCAACAAACATACAACGGAAAATTACAAACATATGAAAACAACAAACTTTCACGAAATAAGCCTCGATAAACTACAACTTTTTACCTTCTAGTAACGCCCATATAACTATTGTTTTGCAACTCACATTTAATACAAACTTACCATATTATAACGAATTGTTGTTACTTTGTACGAAGTTCTCAAACTACATAAAGCGGGGACATTATGCGTTTAAAGGGTAATTCCGCTATGATATGGCTGTTAAGTTACATTGTTGTCGTGTTTTGTGATGTGGGGAGCTGTCACAACAGACATTAATTTATTTTATTTTATGATTTTGTAACACAGCGTGAAGTTCAGCGTTTTGTGAAGTATTGAATAGGAAGATTCACAAAGCGTAATGTTTCATCGCTAATTGCCCGCGACTTTTGATATTACTCTCCAGTCATTTGATTCTCGTAATGGCGTGATGTGAAAAATTGAATCCGTAGTTTTTATGTAAAGGGCTTGTTAACTAATGTAAAGAATATTAGTTGCAAAATATTTTAAGTAAAAATTTGTAGATTCAATGTTTGACACTGCAAGCGTGGTATTAAGAATAACTAAACGAATAACAAACATACCATATTTTTTTAAATATTAAAAACAAAAAAAAGGGTTTTTTGCAATAAACACTCTTCAGAACTATTTCACTAATGAAATCTGGTAGAACTTACTCGCAAGATCTTTCACGCCTATGAAGTTTGATCATCTAGTCCATAATAAAACTCAATCGATAGTAATTAGTGAAACCGTTAAATCGACGAGCGTGAAACGATCGCTGCCGTCGCATGATGATGCGCCGTTACCATCTCCAATAACAATATTCAAATTTACCATTCGTCCCGGATTTAAACAAAAACGTTCTATTTAATAATGGGACGAGCACGAGTGCGTGCGGCCCCTCGAATCGATTATGATAACCTGTGCGCAATATAATAATCCTTATTACCTTTAAATAAAGGTTGTTTCGAAGGTAGAATGATTGTGAACCTCTCGCGACGCGTGCGGTTCCGCCCGCGCCTGATCTCTACGTAATTGTTTACGGTACGATAACGCGTTACTGATTTCAAATATTTCACACATATTTGTCGTGTACATTAATCGAATCTCTGTCGATGACGGTACGTTACCGCCATTACCGGAGTTTCGATTATGGTATTGCCGTAAAATAATCGATTAAGAACTCCTAAGTATTCTCCATTCCTCATAAGTCAAAATAAGAAACAACAAAACAGTGAGTAATGCATATAACTATGAAAACTAATATTATAAATACAATACTTGTCTGTTTAACGCGTTAAAAACTAGCACTTAAAACGATAAACAGATTATGATAAAATTTAGCAAATAGATATTATGTAGTTCGAGTTGAGGGAATGAGTATGCGATATTTTTTATCCCTTTTACGGTTTCCGCGTGATTAACGAATGTCAGCGCAATGAAGTTATAGTATAAATAGTTAACTAGTAGATAATCCAATAAATAGCAGAATGACTGTATATTATTTAATAATGGATCATTTCCCTAGGAAAGTTCCGAATACGACCGGATGGGGGCCGAAAACGGTACAAAACGTATGGGCGGGGACGGGGTAATGATATCACCCCACGGGTACATGTTTATTGTCGCTGGGGTCGGGGCGATGATATCATGACATAAAATGATTATAATGAATAGACAAGATTGTCTATAATGACTTTGTCTATGATTAGGGTCTACGCCGTAGCAACGCTACGAGGCGTAGACGCTAGACGTAAAATTAATCTCTTTTGTTGCATTGTTTGCTTCGGAAATAATGATATTTCATACGATTTACATAATTATAATTTTGATGTTATAATTTATATTACTTATTCCTATAATAGTAAAGTGATGTGTATGCCATAAGTACTTATATTTTTTGACAGTTTATAAATTGGTTTTTTTTCTAGTTCGAATCCTGATGATATGTATACATATTCTAAAATATGTTTAATGTTTATGTTTTGTACTAAAATATCGAGTAAAATTTTATTTCCCAAGTTCTGAGTCTATACTGTACCTACTCGGCGAAACATGGCGGTAGCGGTCATAGCCCTGTCAAAAACTTGTCATTTTCTATATAAACCGCGATTGACAATGAAGTGTCAGATGTTGTCAATCTGGCCCCGTGCTAAGTACCTGAAGGACTTGTGTTACAGGTACCAGACAACGGAAATATATTTAATACTTTTATACTATACATATATTTAAGATTTTTATTATATGATACACATATTTAATACACATCCATGAACCAGGAACTTTTGAAACTTTTTGCTCCGTTGGCGGGATTCGAACCCGCGACCCCCGGCTTGAGTTACCGGCGCGCTCACCACTGAGCCACAGAGGTCGTATAGAGAATGACAAGTTTTTGACAGGAAGTCGATGACCGCTATGTTTCGCCGAGTAGGTAGGTACAGTATAGCTTAATTATCTTTTCATGTGACATGTAAATGCATAATTATTATTATGACTGAAAACATGGTAATTTAAAAAGTAAGAAATTTCTTACATTAAAAGAGTGATCAATAATCAATAATTAATTATATTATTCAGGACAATTAATATAAGCGTGCTTATTAATATAGGTACAATATAAACGATGATTCAAATGCCAGAGGCGTAGCGAGCGAAATGATAAATATTTGCCAGGTGTAAAACTGAAACCTTCCAAATAACAGTGTAGGTGATTATAAGGCAGGATACATGCCGGAACACCGGAATTACGGGAAAATTCACAGCTGCACTGAAATAAGAACTCTGCACTAAAACAATAGAGCTGTGAATCAAATACTTGATCGTCGAATTGTGTTTAACTTTTCAATTTGAATTAACATTCAATTTCTACTTATTCTATTATTTTAACTCAGACTTCTAATATCAGTGGTAGGAATTTACCCGCCGACACGTGTAGTCCCAGCTTTATAATAAAAGCGTCCATGTTTGATGCGGGGAACCAGTAATTTTAAAATTAATTCTATCACATCACCGCGGCTGGCGTACTAGGGTTGCCAACTAACATTTTTTTCTTGCATGTTAGAATTATTACGTCACCCTCCTGGCTAAGTGTAGTATCTAACAAACTGTCGTAACTACACTGATACTACCTTCGAAATCGTAGCTTCTTTTTGCATAAGTTCTCTCTAACAATCGTATCAGTATCTTATACCGTTAAAGAGATATCGCATTATTTTAAAACGCTAATCTGTCAAAGTATGAGAAAAAAGTAATGCTAACTGTAGTATGTAATATAGCGCTATTGGATACGCTCTTAATAAAAGTGTTGACATTATCATACCGAGCCAGCTACATCCAATATTTAGATTGGCTAGAAGAAGCAACCCCTTTAAAGTGAATGTTCTTGGATATTCTGACTTTCTGGATTTTAAAAAATTATGAATCAATTTTCGCTTGCTTGCAGTACGGAGAGACAATGAATGACAAGAAATAAACTGGAAAGAAATGGTAGAAAATTCTGTAAAGCGTTCGTTTTCATATTGTTTATGCGGTGTTTACTTTCAGTCGTTTAGCTAAGTTTTTGGAATTCCTAGATGTGTCGAATAGTATTAGTAGAATTAGAGATCAACTACGATAACATGGCGCGCCCCTCCAAAATTCAAAACGTTTGAAGTGCGTTGTCTTGCGCGGTAGGCTAGTTAGGATTAGTTGACCAACAAACCTTGGCAATAAGTGACATTAACAGAAATATTACGTGTGATTGGTTGAATACTTATTACATACAAACTCTTTCATAAGGATGTGACTACACACATTGAAACAGTCATTTGGAGGGGCGCGCCATGTTATCGTAGTTGATCTCTATAACAATATTAACATTATTATTTCTACTGACCATTAATTATTGATTGTACTCATTACTTTAACTAAAGAAATAGAGATATTTTCAATACGAGACTGATCGTTTCATGGTTGTGATAGTTATAACAAGACGTGCTTAGTTTCTAATAGTTCATTGATTTTATTAAGTCTGTTCATTTCATTATTCATATGTTTTTAAGTTAAAAATTTATAATTAAATATATAAATATGTGAATATAATGTACTTAGTTTAATTTGATAACACCTATAGAATTGTCGTTGTAACTGACTTTTCACACAGAAATGGTTCTCACAAAGTGACGTATCTGCTTTGTTCGAGCTTAACTAATTATCAAAGTTTTTAAAGCCTTTGTGATTCATATTAAAGCATAAAGATAGCTCAAAGGATCTAAAATCAGTAAATAGTTTGTTGATAAATCTAAAAATAACAAATCCATAAGGCAAAATACACAACACTCAACCAAAAAACATTTGCCCTGTAATAGTAATAATTTTCAGTTACGACACTTAGCCAGGAAGGCGACGAGATGTGTGACCGTTCAGCGATCTTTCTATGTATCTTAATAGAGTCAGATACATAGAAATATCGCTGAACTGATAGAGTCTACGTCTAGTTTTTTTTCCTCAGTTAAATCTAGTCTAAGGCGATTTATTTCGAGAAAGCCAGATTTTAGCTGTAAACATATTGTATCCATCTCATAATGCAGACATCCACTTATAAATATTTTTTCTAAATTCCTCATCCAAGGTGTTAAAAGCTCATAAAGCACTTTTTTACCATGCCTACTACAATCTTCAATTTTTACTGTCGAAATCAAAAATCTAAATCAAAACCAAATTATTCATTTCTAAATAGGTTAACAAAGTTAACACTTTTAGAACGTCGTGTCCACATGAGGCCAACCACTGGTTCGGTAACCAGCCCGGCGAGACGAACCGGCGGCGGCGTAAGAAACTCGCACGGGGCCATATTTTACTAAAAATATGAAAAATTGTTCTTTTGAATTGAAAGATTTTGGACGTTTTCTGGGATTTTATTGTATTTTTTTTTATTGTATTATTGATTTGTTTACTTTGCTGTCTGGTTATTGATATATCTAACTTGTGCTTATTTCTAGTGTTCCTGTAGTTAATGTCGATACCACCAATTCATAGATGAAGACAAAAATAGATCCATAGTCATTAATTTAGTTAATTAGAGTCTACTAGGCGAGCTATTTCTCAGTCACTCAGTCAGCGCGAGACAGGCGACAAGCGCTAAGTAGACAGGCAAGTTAGCTACGATTGACGTTTGCCTCGGAGCTATACCTGTCTCCATCGACTGAGGAGCCCATCTAGTCTAGACAATTAATAGCAAACATGTAGTTAGCACAGAATTTTAGTTTTTTAGGGTTCCGTACGCTAAGGGAAAAAACTGTATTTACTCAGACTTCGCTCTCTGTCCGTCTGTTGATTAATAATGCTCATGTAATTTTATAACATACTATATGATGCCCGTAACTCCGTTGCATCAAAACTCGTTTATCGCGCGGGAACCCTACATTTTTCCGGGACAAAACGGATTTTAACGAACGGAAATTATGATCGAAATCATAATTGAAATATTTTTGTGTAAAAATATTTTTTCCTGCATTTACTTTCACTGAATTCTAGACGAAATAAAATTTTGGAAGTATCATTCTTTATTACTCTTTTTTTAATGGCAAATGGATTTAAATCAAAATTCTAAGCTGACTGGGACCTTGATAAGAAACGTAACAAACTTACAATAACTGTTTAAATGCTTATAATTACTTCTGGTCAAAGTTTTTGTGAAAATAAAAACATGAAATTTCACTAATCGTCGTTGTATACGGCCTTGGGTTTGCTGAAATTGTACGATACTGCGCGATAAACAATTTTTGGCGCAACGGAGTTGCGGGCGTCATCTAGTTTTAAATATGAAGTTTCATGTAAAAATTTTATCTTTAGTGTGTGCGTGTTATAACTACCCAAAACCACTTACTTACATCTTTTATGGTACCAATAAAGTAAAATATTTGGATAATTTCGAAAAAATGCATGACCTATCAAAGGTGCATCAAAAATGTTGAGTGCATTCGATTTGGTATTACCAATCAGTGGGTCGGATTAGTCACGAGGGATTAGGACCTTCCAGGGACCTTAGGAAGGTCGCACCCAAAACAGGACGAGACGGCAATAAATTAAACCGTAATTATTATGATCGAATCGAACCTCGAAGTTATTCGTAGATCGGGGGTAATCGTTGCACGGTACGTTACCGGGATCCTGTTATAGATCGAACGAGATTAAAGTTGGGGACTACCTACACACATTTTACATAATATTACATATTACGATGGAAAATATTATATAATATTATAGTTTTATCAGCTATCACAAATATTTTCAGCAGATCCTTTGACTCTTCCTGTGTGTAAATAATTATGTTTTAAATGTTTCTTGTGCATAATGAGTTAATAAATTAAAAAATCGGCCAAGTGTGAGTCGGACTCGCGCACGAAGGGTTCCGTACCGTTATAGAGCAAACATAGACTAAAAATTGTGTTTTTTGTATGGGAGCCCCCTTAATTTTTTATTATAATTAAATATTATTATGAATTATTAAATAACACATATATTTAAGGCCTTCGTGAAAGTTTCAAGTGCCTACCTCTTATAATTATTGATTACGAGCAAAAAAGGCCAAAAAAATCACGTTTGTTGTATGGGAGCCCCCCCTTAAATATTATTTTTATTTTTATTTTAGTATTTGTTGTTATAGCGGCACCGGAAATACACAATCTGTGAAAATTTCAGAACTCTAGCTATAGCGGTTCTTGAGATACAGCCTGGAGACAGACAGACAGACGGACAGACAGACGGACAGACAGACAGACAGACAGACGGACAGACATCGAAGTCTCATGAATAGGGTCCCATTTTTACCCTTTGGGTACGGAACCCTAATAAAAATTATACTTATTGTGCTCTTCATTCCCAAACCGATTAACCGATTTTGCTGAATTTTGGTATGGAGATACTTTGAGTTCCGGGAAAGTACATTGGACGCTTCTTATCCCGGGAAACTATGGTTTCCACGCGATATAATATGAACTTTGGGTTGACAATAATGTTTAATCCGTTTTCACAAATATTATGTAAGCTCACAGAATATATATTAGTAGTACCGAGTAAACTACAAAATGCAATATAACATAATATATACTTGCGAATATTCGGACGAATATTTATCAATTTCTTTACATAGCTACGTTACATACTGAGTACGGTAATTTATTAGTATCTACCTTAAGCTAGTGCTCTTCACTAAAGTCAAACTGTGTATTAAAAGTGAAATACGGCGTAGTTAATATCATAATAAGGCAATTTCTTGACGAAATTATCTCATTTCACGGCGTGTTAATGAGTGAATTCGCCTGAACTTTCATGGAAGGTTTTAAATTTACTACAGCTATTAAGGCGAATTAAGTGTTTGCTGTACCTACACCTATTATACCTCTGAGTTTGTATGAAAATGACCCTTATTATGATAGTGATAGAGACCCTATATAAGGTTAAATAATTTAGAACGTAATGTGCAGTGTGCAAGTAGAGTAATGAATAATACAAACATTTGAATTTTGCTGCGGCATCAGAGGTCTCAATTATTAAGTTTCATTAACATAAATAATATGCAGCCAGTAAAAGTAGTAACCAGTATAATTAGCAGTCTTAATCTCACTTTTAGCAATAATTATATTAAGATGTTGTTACCATTTCTAACTGTATCTTAAAACGAAGCTTAAATGTTATGTTTATTAATTTTCTTAGTTAGCTTGGAAGTTATAGTTTGAAAACATGTAGTTTTTTTAAAACTACATGTTTTCAAACTATAACTTGTGACTATAATATTGCTCAATTTTTTCATTTACACTCTATTTTTATGGGTTAATTTAGACCGCAACGCGACGAGGCGAGACGTGGCGCGGCGCGTAATAATTTTGTACGGATTTGACAGATTTCAATTGCGTGAGACGTGTTGCGAATCTGTCAAATCCATATAAATTTCGAAATGCATAGGTATCTACCCGTCGCGTTGCGGTCTGATTTAACCCTAAAGAAGATGATATTATTGATTAAATTAGATTGCATGGATGACATGATTCGTTAATGTAGAAAATATTAATCGTTAATAATCGAAGCGACGTGACCATTGTTCGATTCGTGTCATGCGTTTAACGATTGCCGGGCGAAGCCGCGAACAGTTCCAACAATAGAGTACACCGGAAGCAATAGAAGTGCTAATTCGAAAAAAACCACACCGATCATTGGGAAGACGCTCGTTGAGCGATGAAGTGACAGCGACCTGCAATTAGCGACCAAGCAAAATGGCTGCTTATACGACAACTGTTTGACGACGCGCGATCAACCTGAAACCAACTTAAAAACCCCTGGATTTACGATTTCATTTAGAATAACAGAATGTTAACTGTTTAGTGACACGCGATTTATCAAAAACCAACTCTAACCCCGGGTTTTATGACTCCTTTTTGAATTTCAGGAAGTCCACCCCTATGTTGCTCGCGTGTGCATTAATTTAATTTTCTACTTGCTGCAAATTGCTCGGCAGGACATGACACTGGCGGGTCATGTCTAACACATATTTGTATACGCCTTCATTACTCATGATTTAAAGTAACGAGTTTTTGTTTGTACCTACGTCTGATTATAAACCTGCTGGACGACATTTAAAATTGAACTGGTTTGAATTAGTAGTTAGTGCTTTTGGTTATTAATAATTCCTTATTATGACTACGTAAATCGTAATATATTATACGTTAAATAATGTAGAGCTTAATAAAGATAGTTAATGGGTAGTTAAATTATAAATATTTATTGATTAATAAGTATAATATGGTAGGCTCTAAAACTATTTTTCTTATATACCACAGTGCTTGACGTTTTCCGGCACCTACCTTAGCAACAAGTTTATCAAGTACCTAAAACTTGATATATAATTTTAATAATACTTTGATTAAAGCTTGCTATTCCGCAAAGGTTTTCAATTAATTAATATCCTGTATCGGATCCTTTTTATGTCATTAAAAGTTAATAACATCAATTGATCAATAATATCGATATGTGTGGCATAAATAAAGCGGGTGCGTAGAGCACCCCGCGGCGCGCGGCGGCTCGCTGTAGGCATTTGTCATGTTAACACTAAACGTGTGAGGCCGTTTGTCCACCACCGCCGTCATCGCCAGTGCCATTTTTAGCAGTAGCAACGCCCTGGCCGAGTTTTCTTCGACGGCCAGGGGCTGGTAGTGCTAAAAAATGCGGTGCCCCTGTTTGTTTGCCTTCAGCGCCTTTTTTATCCGGCGATCTGGGCCAGCGTCGATCCTCCCTAACGCCGCTACTGGTCGCCGGGACGTCACCGAAAAAAAATTCAAATAAACTGCCACTTTATGACCTAGACTATAGGTTTTCATTTTGCTCTACACCACTACAAAGCAGCGGCGGCCTGGCTCGCTAGACCGATGTCGGTACAAAATTAATCCTACAGGCTATGTCGGTAGAAAATGAAACCATAGCCAATAGGACCTAGGTCATAAAGGGACATTTTTTAGATTTTTTGTCGGTGACTAGTAGCAGCGTTAAGAGAGGGAGCGATGCTAGGCGACCGCCCAGGGCACGATAAAAAGGGGCGCCGAAGGCAAACAAAAAACTTTTTTTAGTCCTACCAGAACCCTGGGTGACGAGGAAATATCGCCCAGGGCGCTGGTAGTGCTAAAACCGGCACTGTCGGTGACGTTCCGGTGACGGTGGACAAACGGCCTAAACGTGTGAAGCCACGTTATTAATGTCGGTCGGATTACCTCAGTCGGGTTGTGTCCATTGTCCTTCTCTTTCACGCTTTCGAGATTGTCTGAATGAAATTTGATTTATGCTTTTCAAAAGTAAACATCCTTTGAGTCTATTTGAATAGTTTTGTGCCGTCAATTGCATTAGCTTTTTGCTTGACCATTGTGAATCGAGAGTTATTTGTCGGCGTCTGAGTGAGAGAGTAGATGAAAAGTTTTGACTGACTTTAAGAGAGAGGAAAAGTGACAAAAGTGGTGTAAGATTTTCACACATCAGTCTATTTCTGAACACATTATATAGCATACACTGCAGGGGTGGCCAGCCGATCCAGTCGATCGTGGCCAGGCGAAAAATATAAATAATTAGATCAGACTACCAGACCAATAAGCTAAACTATGCTGTTTCATTTATTTAAGATTTAGGAATATATGAACTTAGTAGATCGCACAGGGTTTTATTATTAAACAGTAGATCTTAGGTCTAATAAATTTGGGGCCACCCCTGGTATACAGCAATATTTAGAACTTATTTTTGTAAAACTAGGAGACAAACGATCAAACCGTACAATCACCTTATGGGAATCGAAGAAGCAAACGACACAAACTCCAGAGGAGTTGCAACTGATGCAAATTAATTTCATTGATAACCTAAAAAATCTACGATGAACCCAAACTTTACCAATTTTTGAAATAACTAGCTGATTTTACGATGCAATAACAGTGGGGTCGGCCATCTTAAACCAAAAGGTGTGATGCAGTAAAATTGTAAGCTGTTTTTGGAACACGCCGACGCACAGGTGTTTTATAAGTAACAACTACAAAT
Source organism: Lysandra bellargus (assembly GCA_905333045.1). NCBI lineage: Eukaryota > Metazoa > Arthropoda > Insecta > Lepidoptera > Lycaenidae > Lysandra > Lysandra bellargus. The sequence continues at coordinate 7,292,112 of HG995328.1, forward strand.
CAGTGGAAGCCTGCAAAAAATGTGTGCCTCCTGATTATAAAATTAGTGTTTGATGTTGTCATAAGTTACAAAACTACTGGTAGTTTGTTAGTTGTTGTAATATTAGTATCAGCTAAAAAAATACTGAAATAGTTGCTTTGTTTGCGAATTGTTTTGATCATCTTTTTAAACTTAAGCTAAAACAAGTTTATAAGTGAAAGTATGAGTGTCTGTTACACCTTTAAGCTTAAGTAAATTGCTAAGCCGACTTGGATGAAATTTAAGATGTAGTTCAAGCAAATTAGCTGAAAATTTGGAAAAATTAAAGTTACGACTTTTATCTATCAGGATATGTAAGTTATAGTGTAAAGTTAAATTTTTTCTACTCCCCCCCCTTTGGGGTGTGCGTCAGTAAAAGAGTTTAAAAATAAATTATACCTTTTTATAAAGAAAATATACTATTCTTCACTTTTGTCATATACATCTTGGCGGTAAATTGTGAAATTATTGAAAAAACTCTGATTCGACTCGATTCGACTGACTTGCCTGTTCCGTGTGTGTTCAATCGGGGCAAGCGGCAGACTTGTGCCAGACCGGGCGGCCCGCGGGCAGCCCGGTAATGAATTCCTCGCTTAAGTCATCGATAATAATAATATATAATAATTTTGAACAAACCTTGTACGACTCGGACGAATTTAAAACTATCCAGAACACCTAGACAAGACGTTTTCAGATTACAAAAATCTATGTGCTAAATTATTACAGAATTGAAATAAAAAACTTATGGTGCAAATGCAGATTTTCGTAATCTCTTTAATTTTCGGTCATTACTCATACAAAATATATCATGACTATTAAAGTGTATGCTACATAAACGAGTAATCTGGCTCGGCATCCAATTCGGTTCGTTTCTCACTAAACGAAGTAGGAACGGCATTATAAAAATAAGATACTCCATACTGATGTTAGTCAGACCCTCGTTTATGAATTATGATTAAATTGTTACATCTTGCATAACACTGTCCATGGCGACTTTGTAAAAATTTTGTAATTATATTATTTTTTGATTATTGCATTTTTACAAAAACATGTAAACTTAATAAGACAAACACAAAGAAACCAGCTTAATTTTACGCAAATACCCTGGCATCCAACTAGGGAATGTTATTCGAATATTCGAATACCGCTTTTATTCGAATATTCGACGATTTTACTATTCGAATATTCGCCAAATTATTTTTCGAATAATTCGAATAGTAAATATATTTTTTATTTTTGTTTAAAATGCTATCAAACATAAAATTAACTTGGAATAAGAACATAATTATGTTTATTTTAGAAAAATTATGAATATTCTACATCTTTAATGATATACATAATTTATAAATCTGTTTTTTGTCTAACTAATGAGTATACGACCATTCATCGTCGCCGTTGACCATGTTTTAGACGTTATTTTACCTAAAGCCATGCAAATAAAGATACAAACTGCTTTCAGTCATGGATTTCAGAATCGTCAGTAATGTTCGCTCACGATCTGTATCCATTGACTTCTTTCAAGCTTTCTCAAAATGTTTGTCTCCCGTGATAACTATATGTATCGCGGACTTTTACCCATCAATCTCCAACTGGTACCCGGCTGTCGCATAACAATTGAAAATCTATTGTGTCTGCGAATCCCACGATCTCACGATACATTATACGCCAGAAGGTTCATACCGACCATCCAAGACAGCGGAATAGTTATTTTCTATGCCGACCTATAATAACAGTATGGATATTAAATAAAAGAACTTTTTGAGAATAACTCGAAAACGAATGTAATGTCATTCTACATCCAATATGGCGGCTCATCTAAGATAGGGGAATACAAACAAAGTTTCGTTTATTTCTGCATGACTAAAGAATTGGATTTCAGTTAAAAATAGTTAAGTGAAATCCAACTTTTAAGTCATGCGGAAATAAACGAAATAATAATATTATAACAAGTCGCTAAATATAGGCACGGCTTTTTCACTTATCAACATCAAGACTTTTCTTAAGGACATAGAAGTTAATTAGATTTTTTATATAAAATAACGGGGCAAACGGGGCAAATGGGTCACCTGATGGAAAGCAACAACCGTCGCCCATGTGCACTCGTAACGTCAGAAGAGCTGCAGATGCGTGGGAATATGCCTTCTTCTTAAAATGCGTCTGGCGATAGTTCGTTCCACAGTTTTGCAGTGCGCGGAAGAAAATTACGCGAAAAATGCACGGTGGACGACCGCCACTTATCAAGGTGATGGGATGGTCCTCAGAGCACTCCACGTGATACAACTGATAGAGGATGCATACAGCCAAACGTATAACCTCCTTTTTGGAAGTCGGTCAAAAACCAAAGTATTACATTTTTTGCAAAGCCGTTACAGCGGTTTAGGCGTGAAGAGGTAACAGACACAGAGAGAGACAGACAGATAGACGGACGGTCAGACAGACAGACAGACAGACAGACAGACAGACAGACAGACAGATAGACGGACAAACCGACAGACGGACGGATAGACAGACAGACAGACACACTTTCGCATTTATAATAATTATATTATAATAAGTATGGATCCAAAGTCCACTACATACTTACTAAATTCAAATTACTTATATATTTATAAATACAATTATAATGTACGCATGTACATAATGTATACGTAATACCGTATTTATATTATTACCAAAATACAAACTCGTCTACGTCAATACTTCATTCATCGTCGTTTTCTGCCTACATTTCCCTCTGAATCTACTACTCTATGACAATGCGAAACGGTGCGCGTCTTCGCCTAGTAATTGAATGTTCGTATTTTAATTGAAAATAATTAAATAAGAATACTAGCCGATGAAATGTTATGCCGTCGCATTTGGAAGTGTTTTTGGAATTATTTTTACAATATCCTAAGACACACCAAGGCATTTTTGTGACTTTTATTTTGTTTTTTTATAATTGTCATACGTCAAGTGCGCAGAAGAGCTCGCGGCCGACTAAGTGCACTGCGGCTATATAGCGTATCTTGAATGTGACCAAGCACTGCGTTGCGGTATCAACTCCATACATCTCAATGCGTAAAAAGTAAGTAAACAAATTGTAAAATGAGTTTGACAATAATTATCATGTCAACCTGGTTGAATGTCACTCGTGTATATATACACGAAAAATGTGTACCGAACACATGCATAAAGTATACATGTATACGGGTCACATTTTGTAGCCTTTTGGTGCACTCTTTTTGACGGAGTAACTCTTCCTGGGGAATTATTATGACCTTTTATTTCCAGCCAGTTTACGCCCTTAAAGTGGCTGGTTGTCGTTTTGGTATTATGATCTCTATTTTCCAGTCATTTTCCAGCCAGCCAGCGGTCACGTGACACAAAACGAGCACAAAACCATAGACAAAACACATTGCTCCATTGTGAACTGAGTAGTATTTTTCGTATTATGACCAATTATGAGTACCACAGAGTAATAACAACATTATCTGACATAAGCTGGCTTGCTCTTACGTAAAAAATAGCAATTCAATAAACGGCAAACAATATTAGCTTTTACTGAATGGTTTACAGTTTAGTAATTTTTTTAAGTGAAAACTTCTTAAGCGGCGATGAGCACTTTTGTAAAAACTGTGAAACTCGCGTCAGATTTTCGTGTTGATTGAAAAACCATAGAAAAAGCATAAGACGACAAGTTTAGGGTATGTTATTCGAATATTCGAATATTCGCCAAATTATTTTTCGAATAATTCGAATAGTAAAAATATTTTTATTTTTGTTGAAAATGCTATTAGACATAAAATTAATATGGAAAAAGAACATAATTAAGTTTATTTTGGAAAAATAATATTATTTATGAATATTTTACATCATTAATGATATATATAAATATGTTTTTAGTCTAACTAATGAGTATACGGTCATTTAAGTACTCATTAGTTAGACTAAAAACAAACTTACGTACGTGGGAGAGCCATGCTTTGGCACGAATGGGTCGGCTCTACCGGAGAAATACCACGGGCTCACAGAAAACCGGCGTGAAACAGCTCTTGCGCTGTGTTTCGCTGAGTGAGTAAGTTTACCGGAGGCCCAATACCCTACCCTTTTCCCTTCCCTACCCTTTCCTATTCCTTCCCTACCCTCCCCTATTCCCTTCTCTACCCTCACCTATATTACCCTTGACAATCAAAATGAAAGCATTGAATGGCGTATCCAGGCCCTCTTGAGATCCACCGAAGGCATTACAACTTTTTTCTATTTTACACGTTTTTATGCCCTAAATTTAAAAAAGTTTTATTTTTTAATCATCAATTATTAAATAAATGAATATATAAAAAACAGCAAATAATTTTCAAAAAAATTTAAAATTTTGTTATGTTCCTCTAATTTTGCCGGCGTGTGTATGTCATTTGCAAAGATTTATGTTGATAAAAGTGAAAATAAGAATTGTTTACTTCATAGTATTAACAAAATAGGTCGTGCGACTACGAAGTGTTACTTTCATTAAGTGTTTTCAGCATTTTTAAAACTTTTTAATTATTCGAATAATATTCAAATTATTCGAATAGTAAATTTGTCGAATAATAACATTCCCTAGTCGAACTCGAACGAAATGTACAGTCGGGGAAATAAGTTGTTTAGCAGAAATGTACAGTCGAGGAAAATTGTGCTAAGCAGAAATGTACAGTCGGGGAAATGAGTTGTTTAGCAGAAATGTACAGTAAGGGAAATGAGTTATTTAGCAGAAATGTACAGTCGGAGAAATGAGTTGTTTAGCAGAAATGTACAGTCGGGAAAATGAGTTGCTTAGTAGAAATGTACAGTCGGGGAAATGAGTTGTTTAGCAGAAATGTACAGTTGGAGAAATGAGTTGCTTAGCAGAAATGTACAGTCGGGGAAATGAGTTGTTTAGCAGAAATGTACAGTCGGGGAAATGAGTTGTTTAGCAGAAATGTGCAGTCGGAGAAATGCATTGTTTAGCAGAAATGTACAGTTGGGGAAATGAGTTGTTTAGCAGAAATGTACAGTTGGGGAAACTAGTTGTTTAGCAGAAATGTGCAGTCGGAGAAATGCGTTGTTTAGCAGAAATGTACAGTCGGGGAAATGAGTTGTTTAGCAGAAATCTACAGTCGGGGAAATGAGTTGTTTAGCAGAAATGTACAGTCGGAGAAATGCGTTGTTTAGCAGAAATGTACAGTCGGGGAAATGAGTTGTTTAGCAGAAATCTACAGTCGGGGAAATGAGTTGTTTAGCAGAAATGTACAGTCGGAGAAATGCGTTGTTTAGCAGAAGTGTATTTTCCCTTTATATTAGAATTTCCCCGACTGTACATTTCTGCTAAACAGCTCATTTCCCCGACTGTATATTTCTGCTAAGCAACTCATTTCCCCGACTGTACATTTCTGCTAAACAACTCATTTCCCTGACTGTACATTTCTGCTAAACAACTCATTTCCCCGACTGTACATTTCGTTCGAGTTCGACACAAAACACTACTCTCCAACCGTCTTACGCGTTTTGTATGGTTTTTCGATCAACACGAAAATCTGGCGCGAGTTTCACATTTTTTACCCATCCCACAAAAGTGCTCAACGCCGCTAAAGAAGTTTTCACTTCAAAAATTCGTTACGTCAAGTTTAAACTTTGACGTTTCTAATAAAAAAGATTTGGCTTCGGCCTTCACTATCATTCATTAAAATATAGAGAAAACATAGAAATGGCTGTATGGGCAATGCTCCCTTTACGTGTCCCGACCGGGACGAATTAAAAAAAAACTTTGACGTTTCCTAATGTCACCTACATACTGGTCTGGCGTTTAAAAAATATAATCCATTCATAGACAACCAAACTGGATAAATCCACAAAGAGAATATAATCACTACGTGTAAATCCAGTCAGAAAAATAATAAGTTGGCTGGTTTTTGCCTGGAACAATTCACTTTCCGTGAATGGTCATAATAGCCCAGCTGTAGTTTAAAGTTCACTGTCTATAACCTACATATCCTGATAGATAAAAATTGTACTTTAATTTTGCCAAATTTTCCATACATTTGAATTTAGTTGTCTTGAACTAATGTAGAAACGTTGAGCTCCGGGAAATAGCATAGTCCCGGAAAAAGTCAAGTTTTCCGTGTCATAAACGAATTTCGGCGCAATTTCATAACATTTTCGAAATAAACTTTCACTACCAAACCGTGATTCGCTCCATTTTTAACTAGCCCTAACATAAAATATTACATAATCAATTCAATTGTTATGATTTTAATGTGGCGTTAAATAAAGAACATCCTAGAGTTTTAAGGGGCGGAGCCCGACCGTCTGGAGATCCCTTTGTGATGCCGACCATTGTGAACGGCCATAGACAATGCGGCGATAGCACTCCCAGTGATATATGAATGCTAACCGATGGGATTTATTAACGATGTACTCGTTTGTGGGCGATGTACCGGAGGCTTTAGTTTTTTAAATGGCGTAACAAAAATCATTGAGGCAATGTAGAGAATAAAAAAAACTTGGCCTTTGCATCCATTGTGGATAATTTATGCAATATTTTCAGAGTGAAGTAACCACTCATGAAATACTGTAGTGCCTGGGACAAGACTTTAAATGCCTATATGGTTGCCCAAGCACATTACGGCATTCTCGCAACATAGTCGGCCTAGACCAGAGGAAAGACTAGTCAATACGTCTGGAGCCAACCATTTGCGGGTTTCTTAACGATGTTTTCTTTCGCCGTATGATTCAATGTACCTACAGCATTTTGTAAGAAAAGGCAAAACAAGAAAGGCCTATAAGGGATATTGTATCGCACACTACATGACGCCCACAACTCATCGCGCACCGCGTTTCCCATGTAAAAATAAACCTAATTAGTCCTTTCTCAGGGCTCAAAGTATCTGCGTTATGTGTAGCCAGCAAAATGGGTTCAGCGGTTTGGGTGTGAAGTAACAAACAGCCGACAGATATACTTTCGTCTTTCGCATTTATAATAGTAAATATTAAAATGGTTAAGAGAGACTTGTACGTGCCTTTTGTCACATTAGAAAACTATTCACAGACCAAATTCTCGTATCCCTCGTATTTCGTACTCGAAGTTTGGTTCAAGCTAAGATTAATAACATGTCCAAACAACTCCAATTGAACCTATTTTGACTCTAGCACTTCGATTTCTGATTGTTTACGAGTCAAGAAAATGGCGGAACCGCCGAACCGACCTAAACCGATTAGATAAATCGCGCAATCAATTGGCTAACAATGAGCCTTAGCCGATTATATCTGTAATTGTCCGCTGAGCCAACGTGGACGATAAATTAGCCAGAGCTGCCCTGAGCCGCTAATACTACAACACAAATATTTAATAACGATCTGAGATCCTTTGAGGCGACCACTTATGTGAATAATACTCCAGCGACGTGAATGGAGACGCTCGATGATTTTTTTGTAGCTTTTGTACTTTGTAGCTTGTGAATAACTTTATGATAATTCCATGTTGTTATAATAATAAATAATGTTATGTTTTTCTGATTAAATGTTTCGTACCGTAGACCTTATGAAATTCCTATTAGAAACCAGCATTAAGACTAAGTTGAAAACACGTATCTAAGTAATTATTCTAAATCTGAGAACTCTACTTAGGTTTTCATCATAATCGAAGGATTCTCACATGTACATCCATTTATTAATGTAAATTGTGTGTTTAGCTCAACCAAAGTAGGCAAAAGTAAAATAAAAAAAATAAGAAGAGTGTCTCCACTCCTTTCTCTGTGCGAGTTATCGCTCCACGATTGTTAAACATTATTACGACGGGTGTTGTTTAATAGAAACAAAAATATCTGGCGGCGCGCCTCGTGTTTGATCTCGAGGTGTTCGGCCGTCGGACGCGATTAGCCCGCTCTCAACGTATAATCAAATGTGCCTCGGGCCGATTCTCCGCGGGACGACCGAAACACACCGCACCACATACACGGCGGGGGCACCTCGACGATATACTCAAGAGTTCAAACAAACGCAGCGATGCACCAGCGAATGCTTTTCTTCGTCCCAGTTTTACATTAAAAACACAGCAAGTGAATAAAGCGGCCGTTGCCGACCGCCGAAGCCTCTCATTTGACCGCCATTTGTCGGCCATTTCGGTACAATCATAAACATCCCACACCGGTCACGTTAGCAACGAGAGAAATCATTTCAAACCTGAAATTGTTTCGCACAACTCTTGCCAACTGAAGTTTGCATCTATGTATTTAATTCTGCAAAGAACCGACAAAGATGACGCTGTTAGTTAAGCATCAACGTTCTGAAAGCATTTTTTTTTAATCTATTCAGAAATAAAACAATTTTTATTTATTTTATTTGTGTATCATCCCACAAAAAAAATGATATTGAATTAGGAATGCAGTCATGTTTTTAGATTATTTAGAACAAGACTACCATAATCCATAACTCAACAAAAAATATTGTGGGTAGGTAAGTACACGACATGGACTATACTAAATAAGTAATAAAGTACTGCTAAGTTCGTACACAATGGCAAAATGACAAACTATATTTTGGTAAAGAACGCTTCTACCAATCTCTTTATCTCATCAAATTATTACAAAACAAATAATTCAGGTAACTTGTTCATACAATATATTAAAACTGGCTAAAGAGCAAAGGGTTTTGAAACTTTATGATAACAATTTGCTTTTAGTCAACGTGCAAATCTTTATAACGACGCATTACTGAGTAAACTGCTTTTGAAAACGCTTGTCTTACCACTAACGTTTGCAGGCTGCCGGCAGCCGCTACGCCGCAGGCTGGGAGTATATCAACCAATTGTTTTGAAACGTCCTATAAAAATTATACCCCACGTCCCTCCAGCGTTTCTGATTTATTTAAAAGGTGTTATGAGCGCACACGGGGCAGCTGATACAACTAAAATCGATGTTAACGCTTATTCATAACAATTGTTGGTTTAAATCCCAGTTTGGACCAGTTATCAGAAGGCTTAAAGTTTAGAAACGTAAACGGAAAATTTATACTTAACAATTATTATTATATCACCACTAAAAAAAATAGTAATAGTAGGTACCTACAACGAACTTACTTTACCTAACTTGGGCTATATTATGTTAATAATAAAAATATCTTTCAACACAGTACTACATGTAGTAAAAGATTATCAAAAGAATGGAAATTCAAACGAAAACACAAGTCATTACATTTATACGTGAGCATTTAGAGATAATAAAATTAGTTTTTGACTGATGGCGAGCGGCGTCTTAACGATAGTCCGCCAGACGTGCCGGCGCAGCCCCCGCCAGAGAGGGACGGACGTATGTGATAGAGTGAGACGAAACACCTAACAAATTGGACCAACAAGAGTAATTCATTTTGATGAAACGTTGCTAAAATAACAGATTGATTGTTCAAGTTAGGTTGGTTCATGGTTGTTGCATAGTGTGCATAAATCGAATTATTTAATTTTCTTTAAAAAAAATCTTACGTACCTATACGTAGATTATGTTAACTTTCGTTATCCTTGTCTCATAGGCCTTAATCTATACCAGCCATTACAAAGTGAGCTCCGGCAAAGGCCTTGTAGGGCTACGCGAGTCTTACTTATGTTATAATTTATGTAAGACTCGCGTAACGACTACAAACAATAATTATTGTTTGTAGAAATGTCATCACTCATCAGACATCAGCATGGAGACAATAATTCATTCAAAGACGAAACATTTTTTTGGAGGGCCCGTCAAAAATGTCACTTCATATAAAGATTCCGCCACCGAAAAGTTTGAAAACCGCTGAACTATATCATAGCCACATCTATTTATTTAAAGGTTTGTCAAAAATGTCACTTCTTATATAAGGATTCCGCCACTATACCATAGCCACATCTATTTATTTAAAGGCGCTCACTTACCGCGGGACATTCGCTTGTAATGTAACGTTACAGAGTCGAGCATTACATCAGTGAGTGAGGTGAGCCGAGCATTATAATGCGCATCTTCCCGTAAGGCCCAAGTGGGCCGCGAGAACAAAACATTTCCAAGAATCCGCGATCAAAGGATTAATGATACAGTGTGTAATATCTTGATGTAATTTGTAACATTAACTAGCTATGGTCGAATGCTCAAAAGTAGAATGTTACATTACACGCGAATGCTCGTCAGTCAGGGAGGTAGTATCGTAATGTAATGCTCAATGTCGAATCTTTAATGTTATAAATTACTAGCTGTCCCGGCAAACATTGCTTTGCCATAATCTACGAATAATAAAAACTAAGGAAGAGTAACTCCGTCAAACATGCTCCAAAATACTTGTCAAAAAAGTGTACCTTAGGTTCACTTTTCATACATTTGCAATATTTAGGTGACCTTGAGCGGTATAAAGGCTGACGTTACATGACAGTTCGAATGGAACCAAATTTAAAACTGTATTAGTATGGGAGTTACATTTCCTTAGGTTTTATTATTCGTAGGCCATAATATAAAGTATTTCGCCCATATTATTTTATTGAAGTGACTAAATAATGTATGTCGCCATGGCAACGTCGATCGCTATCCCACAACCAATTATCGCCGTCAGTCTCAGGTTGTAATAATTTACTATTATTTATTCAACAAATGCACTTATCAATAAAGTAACCAGTAGCCGATTCTCAGACCTCCTGAATATGCATATAAAATTTGGTAAAAATCAGTAAAGCCAGTTCGGAGGAGTTCGTGGACTAACATTGTGACATGAGAATTTTATATAATTTATAAGAAGATAATATTACCTACACATGAATGCTCGTCGGTAGGGAGGTAGTATTGTAATGTAATGTTCAAAGTCGAATCTAAAATGTTACATTACACGTAAATGCTCGCGGTGATCTCGCACCGTAAAGATCAGTGACGAACATATATAAAAAGGAGATTAATTGACCCACCTCGCTCCATAAACGGGGTTTTGGGTGTTTGTTCCCAAATGCGCTTCTTGCGGGATTAGCTTGACGTGATGGATGTGATGATGGACCGTCGTTATCAACGTCTTTTGATTCTCCAAGTCCGATGGATTATTAATTTTGTGACGGTGTATTAGGAATTTTATTAGTTTTATTTTTTGGCTATGAGTCAAAGATTTTAACTGACAAAATGGGTGGTCCATGGCTGCGTCGTGTCACGTGTGTATGGTAAGTAAAGGCAGTTAAAAATAAATATTGTAGTTCACATCGAATAATATAATTACATACTGTTATTTTCGTCGGTAAGTTTTTACTAAACAAAGTAACTACCTTTTGTACCTACCTAACGATAAACCTACTAGGTATCTAAACATTCTAAACCCTCATGTTACTCTGCTTATAAAACTTTAAAAAAATATCGAAAACTTATCATGTGTTTAAGAGCTGTAATTAATTGCCTAATCAACAAAAATCGGTCTAGCCGTTTTCTGAAACGAGAGATTTGTTATAAACACGCAAGGATTAGGTATTAAAAATCTAATAGATTTCAGAATTTTAAAGTGTCATTATATATTTAAATTAGATTAATATTTTCTATTAATTCAATTTTCTTACTGAGTGTAAAATATTATTTAGAAAAATGTACCTACTCTTTCGAAAAGTAATAATTTAATAATTAAATTATGGTAGCTGAGCGCCATCTATTGGTCGATAGTTAAGTCATAAAAAGTTTCAACTCTACTCCATTACAATTATTCAACGATGTAGAGTCAACAAATTTTTTTAACAGCTTTTAGTTAATAATATTATATTGCTTAGCATCAAAATATTCCATTATGTAGGTACTTTACATTGCTATAAGTATTTCATAGCTTCCTCAGCTCTTTTAAATTAGTTACATTTAAATGGCGTTATGTGAAAATAGTTGCATTAAAAATTTCAGAAAAGATAAGTACAAATAATACAACTATTAATTGTTATTGTCTATATTTTATGCAACTTTAAATTAATTTACACACAATTTAATGTGTGTGACATCAAAATCGTTTTGTCACAGACACCCCTAAAAACTGTTTTAATATTCAAAAACACGATTCGCTTTTTATTCCGTAATAGAAAACCCTAATTTGATATGTAACAGCTATTCAGGCGGACCCCTTTCGGGTTGTCCCCAACAATATGTCTAGCTGAGTCGACGTCACGGTGACTTCTCACCGCTGTAATCGGGGGGGAAGCTCCAGGCTCTTTGTCATCACACCCCTGGTGACACCTTCACAGCAAACTAGCCTCTATACCCCTGATAATATACTACAAAGTCCCATAATAATATTTTCGCAAGCGTCATAAATTTTATGACATTTTAATACAGCCGTAACAACAATCGTAGGGCAAATGTTTTGGTAAGCCATAAATAAATGGAATTAGATACGTGTGGATACAGAATGATTGATTTTTTCAATAAAATGTATTTATTGATATTTGTAGTATTTAAAAAATGATTTTTTTTTTCTATGTAGAATAGGTACATTGAAAAAAATAGAACACAGTATACATCGATCTCCATAACGGTGGACCCACTGGCTAATTTGCAGAGTAGCTATAGGTCTACCAGAATCTGATGGCAATTTTTGACAGCAGATTTTCAAAAAATATCATTGGATAAATTTTTATATTTGCATGTTTAACACACATAATCAGCCGCTATGAGAAGAAAAAAGGATCAAAATATTTTATTCCAATTACCCCGGTATTGCTAGAGTCAATTCATTTTCTCACTTTTTGCCATCGAATTCTGAGCATGAATGTCGTGCCAAGCTTTTAGTCAAGTGACTTTCGGTAATTTTGAAATAAGTAAATTGTATTCGAGAGAACGCATATTAATATTATGGCTAAGATGTGATTTTCAGTCATCCACTACTACTGTTTTGAGTTCTACAAGACCGCGTGCCTTTTCTCCTAAAAGAATACACGATAGAGTTTCCAGGTTTAGTAAACAGGCGGCGCTAATAAATAGCGCTATAAATCGTCCACAGTACATTAGATGTGGGTAAGTGAGAAGTGCTCTTAGCGGCGAGAACGTGCGGTATTTATTTAACAGACGATAAGTGGGTTTGCGCGGACAGATTGTTGTGAGTGTGCACTCACGGGTCAAATGGCCCAAGACTAATGCCGCCCCCGCCCGCGCCGCCTTCGCCGCCCGCTTTGACCAGGGTTGCCACTTTGAGATGTTAGACTAATATTAATTAGGTAATAACGAACCGTCAGAAAAATTTATGAATATAAATAAACGGAAATTTGGTCGGGTAATATCAAATCAATATTACCCGACCAAACCGTTATAACCTAATAATTTCGTTATAAGCCAAATAAATTACGTAAGTAAGTCTAATTTCCTTTGTCCAACGAGATCTTAACTTATGTTGCTGGCTTTAAATAGGTATAATTTATACTAATTAACGGATTAGGACAACTATAGGATTCGGGATACTTTGAGTTCTGGGGAAAAAATTGTCAAAAAGTTAAACTTATTAGTCAAGTTGTCAAAAAGTCAAAAAGCTAAACTTATAATAATTAGTCAGGAATCAAGATACATAATAATATTATATTAATCAATTCAATTCAATAAATTTATTTCAGATTTTCATCCATAGTGTTAGTTTCAACCATGTTTCAACAATAGGTTCCTTAATCTAGTCTCTAATATAAAATAAATTGGAATTACATTATATATTATTCAACAATTAAATATATGGGAATCGGGCTATCGGAGCATGGAGCTGCACCCAATGCTTCAACAACACGGAATCCCACCTGCTACCCAACGCATTTAGGACTCTGTTTGGACTGTTTTGCACACGCGACCAGAGCGAGGCACATTCTCTTTCTAATAATGATCTAAAAACAGTCTGTATGTGCCTCAGCAAACATAATAGAGCTACAGTAGCGCGACAGACCAAACAGCATCCTGAATATGTTGTTGTACTGGACTTTGAGCGTGCTATATGAGCGCTGCGTATACCTGACCCATAGGCTACACGTGTAGAACAATTACTGACAATAAATACGCTTTAAAGAGCGTTATTTTTGCGTCCCTGCTACATCGTGCGAACCTACGTGCCAGCATATTACCGCGCACACTCCCTCTCTATGTCCTCCGTATCTAATAGAGAGGCGGTGATCTAGTGACCCAGATATTTAACTCGGTCGACTCTTCTCAGCTGCACACCGCCAAGAGTCACAGGAGGTACACTTCTGCGACTCCTGTCGGCGCCTGCATTAAAAACCATAAATTCGCTTTTATTTGCGTTATATCTGAGCCCATGTTCCACCGCATACTCTTCACAGATACGTAACGCACTGATAGATGGGCTCAACAGTACCATATCGTCCGCATAATTTATATTATTAATACAGACGCCTTCAACGTTATAGGTAGGTACTTTATACTTAGGTTATCTTTATTGTAACAAAATGTACGGTGTCCGCGTTACACTTAGTTCAACGCGAACGAAATTCGCAATAGATATACTTAGTTAATATCTAGTGACTAGTCATTTAAGTATGTGTCCTTCGGTCTGTATTTTTTGCTGTTTTTAGCACTTTCCCATATTTAATATCTAAGAGAAAAATTCTTAAGGGGCCGGGTTACCCTCGAAATTCCCATACATACGTAATACCAAAATCATTTTGTCGTACGAAAATATTTAACATGTTTGAGTTATTTTTAGCTTAAAATAGTGTTCCTGCACAAAAATTTACTTCAAAATATTTAAACACAAAAAAAATTTAGTGTATGATTTTTTATTAGTAAGTACCTAAATTTACTACTTACTAAATATTTAAACACTAAAAAATAGAGTAAAACACTAAAAATATAAATAAATACTTAAATAGTAAATTTACTACAAAATATTTAAACTCAAAAAAAATTATTTAGTGTTTAAATATTTTGAAATAATTTTTTGTGCAGGAACCTAGGTAATTACTATTTTAAGCTGAAAAATAACTCAAACATGTTAAATATTTTCGTATGACAAAATGATTTTGGTATTACGTATGTATGAGAATTTCGAGGGTAACTCGGGCCTCTAAATGATCAAACTTTGGTAGCCCTAAGGAAGGAGTAAGAACTAAACACTTATTTGGAAGTTTTGGAACGTACGCCGAATGCGAATGGTCCGATCATTGTTTTAGAAATATCTAATTTTGAGTTCTTTCGGCGATGGATATTAAGGAAGCCGATATTTCGTTATTGTTATTTCTTTCTGAAATGTAATTATTAGATTCGGCTATTCTTAGATTCAAAAGGAACCTTTCGGTTTTTATCGAAAAATTATACCTAGGTACTAGATAATATTTCATCGTTATGGACGACTCACGAATTTTACTACTTTTACTCTCTTATATTTTTCTCAAAATATCTACATAAGTATCTACCTACTTATAGATTTTCATTTTTGTTTGTCAATCTTCGACTGTACATAACCAGATAATTCAAGACGTGAGTGGAAGAGTAAGATAAGTAACCTGAAAAAGCTTCCCGTTTTTTGCTTAAATGGAGGCTTTAGTTTAGAGCCGGATTTTTTTTTAATAGAAAAACTATGGATTATATGTGTAGCCAGATAAATTAGCTATAGGTTATAAAGTAGATAAGTTACAAGTTTTATTAAAATAATTAGGAAAAAAATGAGCTATTTTCCGTATGTTACGAAATGTTACTTGTTCGATTCTTCCACTCGCGTCTTCAATTATGGTGTATTATCGCATACTAACCCGCTATTACCTACTAGTAGCCGTTATTAGAAGACAGACGGACAATGTCATTTGCATAACTTATATTACGAAATCAATTCCTCAATCGATTTTTGCACTCACCACAGTTTAAATACGATACAGTAGAATTCAGCCTTGTCCTTAAAATAACACTCGTCAATTCAGAGACAAATAAAAACAAAAATATATTTAAACATTATAAAACACGTAGGCAAAATGCATGGCAGAATATTAGGCAGGTAATAGCGCTTTTTTTATAGGCTTAACGCGTTTGCGAAATGAATACCTAAGCTTATTTTGCTATTTAAAGTTGTCTAAAATCACGTTAATGTGGCCTGATTTGGTCTAATTAAGATAGTCTACTGTATCTTCAAATAGCGCATGTAAAGGCCGTTCTGAGTTATTTTACCTATCGGCTGACATGTAACCTTTATATCGATGACATAAGAAACATAGTTGTAGAAAATTCGACGTACATTAATAACTGAAGTACAGCACGGGAACTGACAGGTAGTTTGTGTCCATGAAAGTTATTTTTAGAAATACTTGGCCAATAGAATACTGTACCTACATTACTCAACTTATCGATTTCAGAAGGTTACTCGTAATTATTTATGTTCGATTTGCAGTAGGTATAATTCGAGTTTTAATTATGTCTCGCTTACAAATGCACTCATTGTTACCTACAAGTATTTTAGGAGCTCTACATTTTTTGTAGAGACTATTTGCTTATTTAAATAACCGCACGATGTTACATAATCTTATGATTTATCTATACATATTATAAAAAAAGTCGCTTTTTTCCCTCATGTCCCTTTGTTTAATCTTTAAAACTATACGCAACGGATTTTAATGATTCTTTCAGTGTTAGATAGCCCATTTATCGAGGAAGGCTATAGGCTATATTTTATCACGCTAAGACTAATAGGAGCGAAGAAATAGAGGAAAATGTGGAAAAACGGGGAAAATTATTTGAAAGGGCTAACTTGAACGCGCTAATCTCAGGAACTAGGTCCGATTTGAAAAATTATTTCAGTGTTACTTGTTAGATAGCCCATTTATTAAGAAAGGCTATAGGCTATATTTTATCACGCTAAGACTAATAGGAGAATGTGGAAAAAAAGGGGGAAATTATTTGAAAGTGCTTATCGCGCGACCACGTGAAGGATCATAGTCTATCAATTTAATCATTTTTTCAGTGGCTATATATTTTATACCCGTGCGACGCCGGGGCGGGTCGCTAATGTGTAATAGAACAAAGTAACTAATTCAATTAACGATATAGGTATAATTGTCACATTGGAAATAAAATAATGATATAATATTATGTACAATTATTTTTATATCTACCTAGTACCTACCTATAAATGGTCCAAGTAAGTGTTCGTGCCGATATTAAATAAGACATCTTTATTAATTTCTCCCACATTACAAAAGAATTCAATACTTTCAAATGTAATGTTAGAAAAAAATATAGTAGGACACTGATGCTCGACTAGGTTGCCTAAAATTGTATTGACTTGTGGCTCCCGAACCCCGAACCAAATTATTCTGCCAGTTTTTGAGAGACACATACGGAAGCAAATTGCAACTAAAGACGTAATTTAATTTTGATACAATGTAACAAAATGGAAGCTAAAACAGGGCGAATTAACCGCTAACAGCTGACCGGCTCCCCTAATGTTTCATAATTTGAACTAATTTAGCGGATTTATATATTTTGCGTTATTGTGGTTGTAGGCACTTATGTCATTTCATGTTTAATGGGGATGTTTTATGTGTATTTAATTTATATTAAGCCTTATGTACAATTATTTAGGTAGGTACCAATTACCATGAGGCATGTCGATTTTAGAGACAAACTGACAGATTTCCTTTGTCAGTCACTTTGTCTATACTACCCAGAAGCGTAGCGTGCCTTAGCGGGGCCCCATATAAAGTTTGTTACAGTTCCCAATAAATTAAAAAAAAAATGATATGTATTATGGTATTATGTAACAAAAGATAACGAGAAAACTGAAAAGCGTTATTCGAGATTCCTTTAGCTTAAATTAGCAATATTCAGTGGGCAGATAAACGACTTAAATAACATAAAGACTTACCTACTTTAACTAGTAAATATAACAGTACAAGTACCTAATAGTAGGTAGGTACTAGGTACGTACCTATATAACATGCGCTAACCTTCAAGTAGGATCTATTGACTATTGTTCCAAGCCGGTAGTAGCCACCTGAAGTTTACATGCGAATAATCATCCTTTGTCGAGAATTAAAAAGAAACATGCGGTTATAATTTTATAGCATGTCCGTCTGTCCGTCCGTTAGCACTAATAACTCCATACATGTGGGCAGAAGACCTTGTGGTCGGCCATTCTTTAGGGAGCTAACAATTCTATCAATAGGAAAGCTGCGGTATTGCGGTAATGGCGCTAATGTGGCGAATTTCTAAATAAGAGCATAAGTTTGTAATTATTAAACAATAATAATCGACAGAAAATTACTAGGGTGATTGGCGTGGTTTTGAATAGCTCCGATATTTAAAAGAGGGGACCGGATAACTCGGTAATTTAAGACACCTTCACCACAGACCACAGTATTACAATATTTTTCACCAAACTACGGTAATTAATTATAGGTACCGTGACCAAACTGTGGTTTCAAGAAGTAACTACAGCTTAGTTGTGTACAATTGTACATACCTCTCGTTCATCACGTGGTCTGAAAACATGAGAATGGTCGTTGGACTTGGAAGCTTGTTGGAAGTCGGTGATTTCTGATTAAGTAATATTTTCAGGTTCAAACACATACAGGATTATTTTTTTACCAGTACAATAAATCAACATACGTAATAGTTGTCAAAAATAAAAATACTAGTGATTTTTGTTACTACCCCTTTGGAACAAAAAAACAAAAAAATCAAGCCCCGGACTTATCCGCTAAACTACAAAAAAATGTGGATGCTTTACGCATTTGATTCAACTCGTGCGCGTGCACTCGCGGCCGATCGCTTACCTCACCCCGCCGCGCCGCCCCCTACCTCATTTAGCACCCGTTGTCGCCTTGTAATTAGTGCGCCCAAGCGGTATAGATAGGACTAGACTAGAAAATATATGGGACTAGACGTTCCGTGCGGCTTCGCCCGCGTAAATTAGATATTTCACAGACAAATTAGTCCACAAAAAATAGCCTATGATCCTTCACGTGGTCTACTTCTTATCTGACCCAAATAACAGTAAAATTGCTCTAGTAGTTCGTGAGATAAGCCCTTTCAAATAGTTTCCCCAGTTTTTTCCACATTTTCCTCTATTTCCTCGCTTCTATTAGTCTTAGCGTAATAAAATATAGCTTAAAGCCTTCCTTGATAAATAGACTATCTAACACTGAAAGAATTTTTCAAATCGGACCAGTAGTTCCTGAGACTAGCGCGTTCAAATAAGCCCTTTCAAATAATTTCCTCCGTTTTTTCCACATTTTCCTCTATTTCTTCGCTTCTGTTAGTCTTAACGTGATAAAATATAGCCTATAGCCTTCCTCGATAAATGGACTATCTAACATTTAAAAATTTTTCAAATCGGACCAGTAGTTCCTGAGATTAGCGCGTTCAAACAAACAAACAAACTAACAAACTCTTCCGCTTTATAATATTAGTAAAGATAGTATAGAGTAGTAGTAGATATAGATTTAAATACTATATTATTATCGATACCAATGACGTGGTAAAATTTATAGTAGGTGCAAAAATAATAGGTATCTATTAATATTATGTACCTACCTATGTCCTTGTAGATTTCTAATAATTACAATTACTACTATCCCAGTATCTTTAACTTCACTACTCAACAAAAGATGGCGCTTTACACAAATGGTAAAGGGTAGTTATTCGATCGATCAATGATCACGAAAACCTTTAAACTAGAGAGCTTCGAGTTTATCATTAATGTTCTTTCTTATTATTGTAATTTCAATAATATTGGCTAGATTTTAGAAAAAAATTGTCTTGACTCCGGCTTAACACATAGTTTTAAAAAATTATTATGTCAATTGTCAATGTCAAAAACAAAAATAAAAGAAGTTTGGGTTATTTTGGCAATTGTGTAATGTGGTAAACTGTAAATTAATAAAAAGATTATTATTTGAAATAGTTCAGAGGGAAATGTGATTGTATAAAAATGTCCCTGTTGCGTTTAATTTGTGCAAGGTCTTTGAATACATTGGATAAATATGTTCTTCGAGATACATTCGTGCGGCTCAATTCGCAAAACTCCATCAACTTGTCTGATCCGTCTGTACAAACATATTTAAAATATTTAATGGTAGAACATGAAAACCTGCTCGTTAAGTCACGTAGAACTATTGAAGAAGTCCATCGTTTTCAAGAAATAAGACCGATTGTTACGGTGCTAGAACAACGAATCGCATTGTATGACAGTATAGATTCTCTGAAAGAGCTAAATAAACGTGATGGGCAGGACGATGAAATGAAGAAGATGATAAAAGAGGAAGCTGAGATCTACCTTAAGCGAATGAAAGAAATTGACGGTGAATTGCAATCCATATTATTAGAACCCCACTTGACCGATGGAGGCATTCTACTGGAAGTTTCTGCTGGCGCGGGCGGCCAAGAGGCCATGTTATTTGCTCGAGAGCTGTTTGAGCTATATCAATCGTATTCAGAATATAAAGGATGGGAAGTAGACATTGCATCCATAGAAAAGTCTGAAATAGGTGGGATTCGGAAAGCTTCAATGCTAATTTCTGGCTATGGTGCACCCGAGTTAATGAGAATTGAAGCTGGCGTCCATCGTGTTCAACGAATTCCCGTCACAGAGAGAGGTGGTCGTATACACACTAGCACAGTTTCAGTTGCTGTTCTGCCTCAGCCTTCTGAAGTAGAAGTAGAAATTGCAGACAAGGACCTCGTGATAGAGACCAAACGAGCGAGTGGAGCTGGTGGACAGCATGTGAACACTACAGACAGTGCAGTTCGCATTGTACACACACCTACTGGCACCATTGTAGAGTGTCAAGAGGGAAGGTCACAGATTAAAAATAAAGAAATCGCTATGCAGAAGCTGAGAACACTCTTGCTCCAAAAACAAGAAGAAGAACAAACATCTAAAATCAGGAATGAGAGAAAAACTCAGGTATTTGTAGATACTTTTTTTTTTAAAAAGCCTATGCTGTCCCACTGCTGGACAAAGGCCTCTCCCAAAGTCTTCCAATCCTCTCGATCCAATTCAGCCGTAGGCCAACCTGGCTCTTTGTCTAGGTCATCGCTCCATCTTTTTCGAGGCCGGCCATAGAGGCGTTGTCCATTATCTGGTACCCATTCTGTGGTGATCTTTGCCCAGCGGTCCGGATGCTTTACATATATATTTTAGACACTTTACAAAACTTTAAAATATGACAAGAATAAACTTGCAATATTTTGAAAGATTCAAAAATAAATCATACTAGTGTAAGGGTGACATCGGTGGGACATAAGAAACAACCGTCTAAGACCAAGCATTTATTCTGACTGTAGTACATTGCGACCAAAGTTAATATATTACATCTATCGTACATTCATGACTCGTATTACAATTCACACATATGCAAATCATTAGGGCCGCTACACTAGCAGAATAATTTACTGCTCTAAATAACTAAAATATGTGTGTTCTGCTATTTCAGATTGGCTCCAGTAATAGGAATGAAAAAATTCGTACCTACAACTATCCACAGGATAGAGTAACGGAACATAGAAAGAGTGGAGGTACTGTCCACAGCTTGAAAACATTTATGGCGGGCGGACCACAGTTGGAAGAATTACAGCAATCACTACTCAGACAGCAGAAATATGAAATGATAATGGCGGAGATTAACGACTACATAAATAGACATAAAAGTGAAAAAGTAAGTGAATGAATGAGTTATCAATAGTGTATTTAAACTATTTTTATTTGTTGTATTTTAGTATTATTACTGAATAAAGTTAGACAAATATATATAGTGGTGTAGTTTGAATGTATCTATTTAGTATAAGCTTCTTTTTAATCATTATTAAAGTTTAAAAAGTAATTTATAAAGTTCCTGGGTCATGTGTATTAAATATCATACAATAAAAATCTTAATTAAATGTATAGTATAAAAGTATTAAATATATTTCCATTGTCTGGTACCTGTAACACAAGTCCTTCAGGTACTTACCATGAGGCCAGACTGATGTGGTGTGAAGCGTCCATAGATATTATTATTATTATTAATAGTCATGATTTAAACTTAGAGGTTTTTATTGTAGGCAGAATTATTGTAGATTACAAGTAATATGTGGCATAATATTATACTGGTGCTGTGGCCTTAGCTGGCCTCAATATTATATTTTTACTAGCTGTCCCGGTAAACGTTGCTTTGCCATAATATATTATTTGCCATATTATTTTATTGAAGTGACTAAATAAGCATGTCACCATGGCAACGTCAATCGCTATCCCGTCGCATAAACAATTATGGTCGCCGTCAATCTCAGGTTGTATTTATTCAACAAATACACTTATCAATATATAAAGTACCGAGTAGCCGATTCTCAGACCTAGTGAATATGCATATAAAATTTGGTAAAAATCAGTAAAGCCGTTTCGGAGGAGTTCGTGGACTAACATTGTGACACGAGAATTTTATATATAAGATAAACTCCACAGAACTATTAATACCTCGATCGTGGGAATTGCAGACACAATACATTTTCAATTGTTATGCGGCAGCCAGGTGCCTCTTGATGGGTTAAGCTTAGTTTACATTTTTTAAGCTAATATTAATGATTTGAATAATTGCAATACCAAAAAAATAAAACAAGTCAATGTTCACAATAGAGTATTTATTTGTACTTAACATGTTTCTGATAAAAACTAAAACCACATCCAACTAACATTTAGACTATGTAACTGAAGTAACATAACACTTATTACTTTGATTTGTTTGAGTAAAAAATTTGCAATTTAGATTTAAATGATTCCAATCCCAGCAAAGCACAACAATGTTACCAGGACGGAAATATTTACTTTACCATAAAATATAACGTTAGCCATACACAAGTGGGTTTACCTACCAGGCTTACCTATACCTACATTTTTAATTGGTAAATTGGAGCATGTAATCTTGTAAAATTGAGAAGGTTTCCATACTTGGCTGAAGCCTACTTGACTTGATCTACTCATGCAGAGTAACTTGTCAGGTACAGCATAATATGTGTATGGCTAGCATCTATTGATTTACAAAATATAACAAAAGTAGAAGCTGACATTCTTACTAATAAATTTTAAGATTAATTTTATTTGATATGAACATAGCGTTTTGCTTTGTGGCACCTCAGAAGAAAATTATACAATAAGATAATATAAAAATGTATTACATTAGTAAAATATTTTATTTGATAAGTTTTTTGGAATTTGATATGCTAAAATGACATGTTTCATTATAGAAGTGCGACAAGATTGTGTAGTAAACTTTTTAGAAAGTTAAGGTAATCTGTAACCCTTGTTTTAAACAAACAGTCTCAATAACAATTTTCTTTTTGAGAGTTATTTAATCTTGCCATACTTCATTTTAAAATAATCGACTAGGATAACAGGGGTCCCCGCTGGATATATATATTTTTAATTAACTACATAATAAATCTGAAATATATCTATCAACTATAATAATTTATAAACAGTCAATTATGTAAATAAATTGAGTATTAAAATCAGACAGGAAATAATTAATATTATACTCTGTTGTATCAGGCAGCCGCGACCGCACATTTGAACGTTGCTTTCCTGAAAAAAGTTTAAAGATTACTTTTATGACATTCTGTTGGGAAATCCGGGATGAATGGGCCGGCAAGATCGGAAGCGCGAAACGTAACAATAGGGGAGTTAGAATGGACGGGCCCACTTGGGTTGTAATAAAAAAATGGACCAAAACGACTCCTGGCAACATAAATAATCCATTCCGCTTTTCTTTCACGCTTTTCCGAGTTCAACCCCATACACCGAATGCGGTCCTCTCATTTTGCATACTCTAACTCTATCCAGCGCCCGCACTATTGTTACTCCTGTATGCGAAAACATATCCATCTCTAATCTAGTCTACAGATATTTTGACGCACAAAAAAAAGGTGGTCTTTTTTTTAAAAAGAATTATATTCGATGATTATTGATTGCAAATAGGTACCATTTGTATTAACTTACTGTACCGTAATTCAAAGCCAAATAATGAGAGTGGCAACACTATTTTTCGTATGTGTGGCGGAAATAGTTGAGCTTTTAACAGCACAACGGATTTGGAACCATTGGCGGTTATTTTTCGTGCTGTGCGGACGTATAATAGATTACGCTTAAATCATATCCTTTGTTCAAATTTGTGCACGTGCCACATTAATTTTCCTTTTCGGTTTACCGAACGACTTCTCAATTTTTATAATACTAAAATTAGAAATAATGGGTTTGCATAAAAATATTAGTTCGAGTTCTTCCTCGAGTTCCGAATCCGATTCTCCTGCGCGAAACAAAAGAAAGGCCGAAACGTCGAGGAGCAGAGACCAACGTAAGCGTCGCCGGACATCCGACATTGAGTTAAGTAAACTCACTGAGCAGGTGAGTCAAATTCAATATTTTTTTGGCTCAATCGACGGGCTATAATAATTACTTTCCCGCTGGGCAGCCGCCCCAAAATATACCCTCGCATAATAATTGCGATGACAACCTGAGCTTAGATGTTAGCGACGAATTATTTTCCGATAATGATAATGAAAATTTAGCTTCCAGCTCCAAACAAGTTGAAAACTGTATAATTTTTTCGATTAATACAATATTAAAAGAGTCCTCGTTGCCGAGGTCATCTCAAGATCATTTAGATTTGCTAATGTCGGCGCAACACTTCGACTCTCCCGAATGGAGTGACGTGCGCTATTCCGATGTTCAGAAATCATATTGCTCTGCGCCCGGATTTGTCGAACTCGAATGTAACGACGAAATAAAACCATTCGATAAATACCCTAATTTGTGTATTGCCGAACGCAGCTATGCGGCTATTTCGCAAGCAGTTCTAAAACAAAAAGATGCCGCGCAGGCAGGTTTTGAATCATTTTTAAATTGGGTTGCGGAAAATTCAGATAATTTGACTGTGTCCTGTATAAAAGATAAAATTAATGATATTATTGTGGAAAGCACGTACAACAAAATTTCTAGCGATATTTTACAACTCGCTTGCGGGCACAGGGCAGACATGATAGAACAAAGACGGGACGCTATTTTAAGGTCTGTGGAAGACAAGTTTTTACGAGCGAGCTTACGTAAAATACCTCCGTCCTGCCCTAACTTGTTCGATAAGGAACAGTTCTCGTCAGCTGTTGAAAAAGCAGGCGGTAGTAGTAAAATATTTTTGCCGGTACCTACAAGACAACGGCCGCGCAGGCTAGCTCGAGTTCAAATTATAAAACGCCCGCGCAGGGTGCTCGTTTTCCCCCACCGTGGGGTTCATACATTAATAGACTCTTACATAATTTTGCACAAAATGCATACCCATATCATCATCAACCGGTTCAGGCACTACCCTCGGGACTTACTTTTCATAATTACCCGAATTCAAACTACCCACAACATGGGTACACACAAAATAAAAGGTTCGCGCAGAACCAAAATAAGTCGAGGTGCGACACAAACAGATCTCGCCAGAGATCAAATTTTGACAATGCTAAAGGTCAATCTAAGACCACACAAAACAAAAGTAATTTCGATCGACAATCGAAACGTAAATATTGAGACGGTCGAAAGAGTTGCATGTCGCTTGACAAGTTTTACTCGTGTTTTAAAAAATGTTTTGTGCTCCATAAATTATAACTTATAAGTATTATAAACATATAAATAATAATAATAATTAAATAAAAACTGGGTTACAAAACCACCACCGTGGTTACCATTTTCAGCTTGCCAGTGATTACTGATTACACAGTCGAAATTCAACTCAAATTTTGAAAATCGATGCCTTGGAGAGAACTCGCAGCTCTTCTCGTTTTTTCGACTAAGTTTATGACTTTTGTCTTCACGATGTGTTTCATAATATCCAAAAGCGACAAGAGACCGATATTCATCGATTTTTAAAGTAATTAATGTAATTATCAGCAAATCAAATTTATAAATATGCTAAAATTACCCAATTTCTTACAACCATAAGATTACCTAGCAATGGAATGCATATTCATTCTAAAGTTCCAAATTGCGGCCTGTCACAGGAGGTTCCTAAGAGTGCATTTACAAAAAATAAAAAATAATAATAATATGACCTGCCTCCCTCGTGGTTTGGCGACGAGACGGCGCCGCAGGTAAATGCAATGTTAGCAATTGGGTCGCGCAGACCTCGCAAAACGGAAAGAATAATTATATTATAATATTATGACTACATGATTGCCAATCACGACCAGACTGTAGTTTCGAGTAATTTACAGTAAATTTAGTGAAAAGCCTAGGAAGGCAAAATAATTTAACTCCGTCAGTTTCAGAGAACTGAAACACAAGTGGACGATGCACAAAGTAAAAAAAAAAAAACCGCGTGGGTCCAACCAATTTTGCAAGCATCGCGGTAACTCGAGGCCGCTTAAATTTTCGGGAGCTTCTACAACTTTACAATTCTTATAAAATTTCGCTCCTCTCATCGCTATTCGCTACGCAGTCCTAAACGTAGCTCTTCGCGTTCGAATTAATGTTCGGTCTCGCCTGCATTAAACCGCGGCCTAACATTTTCTTTCGACCGACGCCTCATATAATTGCTTTTGGCGCTCGAATACCCGTAGATTACGGACTACGGTCCCTAGACATCTCACAAGATGATCCTGCACTCCAACCAGAAGGAGATGCTCGCAGTGCTTTACGCTGCTGTACGCATTAAAATATAACTCTACCCTAGCCAACTCTTCGATTATGCTTCGAACCAGAGACTAACAGAAAATTCGAAAAAGCATGGGGGCTCAAAATCGCCCGAACTCTTGCACGTCGTTCGCAAGGTTATCGACCTGCTCGCCACTATGAATCCCATAATTTACTATATCCCCGGCAAGATGAATTGCAAAGTTTATCGTCTATCCCGCTACCGAGCGGCTCCAGAATGGAACCTGATGGGGAACCCCACGAATTCGGCTCATGTCGTGTCATTTTACGTGAGCCTTGACTTAAAAGATGAACACGCAGTATTCTACGATTGCAATGGAACTTTAATTGGGCATGGGTTTTTGCACCTCCTTTTCTCAACCCCAGAATTCTAGCTCACTTGAACTCTGCAAAAAGGGTATATTAATTAATCGTTGACCTCATCATTCATCAAACGACGAGCCCCATCCCCACCGTTCACGATACATCGTCTCCGTCGAGTGCTGGTGGACACGTCGACCGGCCGGGCCCCCCCAAAGGTCGACAAAATGTCCCTACTAGTCTGAAGTGGACGTCATCATTAAAATATGGGACGGGAAGACAAAAGCATTGATTAAAATCAGGTTAGCGGCCTTTCTCTATTAAAACTTAAGTTATGAAAATGTTAAATATGGCTAGAATGGGCTAAAACTATAACAAATCAATGTACGCCTAGTAGTCCCACTTGCTATCAATTAGCTCGTGTCAAAATTATTTTAAAATCATTTATTGTCTTACAACGCAATTTTAGTATATTATCAACAGCGGCATCTACGCTTGTTAATCGTGTTATTTTTTAAAGTTTGAGTTGTCATATTATACTTAATAAACGACTGAAACAGACCAGTAAACCACCCATTAGGGATAAGTGCTTGGCTTTTCGGTAATGATACGAATCTTAATAATTTGTACCAGTCTTCTAGGATGGCAGCAACTCTTATGCTACTTTGTTCTGGACGTCAAGTTCATGACTTAAAAACTACTAACGGTAGCTAATAGTCATTGTAATATTCCAGATGACTCTATAGTGGTCTGGCTTAGTTTCGGGCCAATAACTGACAAGTCCGACGTGAGACAATCCGAATGGTTTCCGACTCAGAAAAAAAAATTCAATATAGAAACGTCGATTCAGTATATTAAGACAAGAGGGTAAGACAATTTATTAAATTATCAGCTGAAAGGAGAGCCCAGTGCAGTCGTTTGATAGCGATAGCTTATTCATCACTACTTGTGGCATTAGTGCTGGCAGTGTCAGACCTGCAGTCGCATCAAAAAACTGGGTGCTAAATTGTCAAAGTGTGTTTGGGCGTGAAGAGGTAACAGACAGACAGACAGCTAAATAAAGAGACAGACAGATGGACAGACAGACAGACACACTTTCGCATTTATAATATTAGTATGGATCTTGCGACAGGTAAGCAATAAGAAGATCTTGCGAAGTATCTGGTGTCATATGCTGAATGCTTGCCTATCTCAAGATGCGTTTTCAGTATTCACATAGCGGGTTGTACAAGTATTCCTGATGTTGCGACCTTATTCTCGATCCTCATAATCGACGTACCAAAACACTACAATTTTGATTTGCCTTTAATACGACCTACCTCCGTATGGTTTCTTATACACGACGTAGGTTGTTTTCTGTACAGCGGATGCATATGCTTCAAGCAGGGCAGCGACTCATTGTACTGAACTTCGGTCGCGTCTATCGACGGCAGCATGACACCCTCCTTCACCGAACAGAGCGCGTCTACGACCACCAGCAACATGTTGGTGTAGTTCACAACCTGAGCGTAGAACGGTCTCTCGCACTCCTTAGCCGGTTTGTTGAGTTTCTCGTCCAAATTCTTGTAGTCCAACTGATAGAGATACATCTCCCGGTCGCAAGGCGTCGGCCTCGTTCGGTTTATTAGTACCAGCTTCTCGAAGTCTCGTTCTAGGATCCTCGGTGGTGGTTTCGACACGTTCGGGTCGTCCGTTTCGTCGTCGTTTTCGTAGTTCTGGTACGCAACTGTTATGAAGAAAACCGTTATTATCTAGTATTGGCGGTGGTGAAGTAACATGCAGAGTTGGAATTCCATAAAACACGTAAAATTTGGACGTGAAGACTTCCTAGTGAATTCGAATCTATTAGTATCAAAAGCTGTATGGGTTTAGGCGGAATGTTACAGCAGGAGGGGCCTATAAGCGAGAAAATATTTGTAATATAGACATGCATTTTCATGTATAAATTTCTTGTTACAAGTAGCATATAAGCATAAAGGGCATTGTCGAAAAACTCATGTTCTAAGTCGTTTTAAAAAATTAGATGATCACAAAACTTATATGTTGTTAGTGATTAATGATTATAAACTTTTTGTTGATTTCTAGTCGGTAAAGATATCGTTTGAAGACATTTTTAATACTGGGGTACGGAACTAAAATATATTATTTTTTAATAAGTACTTAATGAAATCGAATCAATACTTTCTAGGCTTCAATCGTTATGAGTAAAAATTTCTTTCTACTTCATGCGCATTCCAAATTTGAATCTACGTTTTGTTCTACATAAATAGAATTGAGAGGGAACGGAATTTGAAAAGTTGTTTCAGTGCAGTTGGCCACACTGTCTACTGTGCTCGGTCTATAAACTCACCAGTGGGTGTAACATACTCTGAAAACATAATGGAGTCATTACTACTGTCGTATTTACTACAATCCAATGAAGACTCCATGGAAGAATTTAGTTATTACTATTAGTATGTGTCAGTTCCGACATGCACATTTTCAGTGTTGTGTGTGCATTGTAAGATACCATTCGAAGAAGACCAAAAATTGGATAGAGATAGATTGTGATCAAGGATTCGTTGAACCCATTTAACTTTTTTTACGATAAACAGTGTTTTAACAACTTAACTCTCGTTACTATTACTATTGTCCACTCTAATGACATCAAACTAAACGGTTATATTATGTAACGTTATGCAGCTGTGCTCGTTGTCATGCAATAGACGAGGCATGCTGACAACTTCAAGAGCAACATTTATTTGCCATTGCTCCAAACAGCCAGGCCCACTAGCACAAATCTGGATTATTGCGAATCCTTTGTTGACGTCATGCCTTCTCTTTCCTATAAAATGTGGTGAAATTAATAAATGACTACTGGGTATACCATATCCACTTACGTAACACGAAAGACAAAAAATAAATGTCTACCCGAATTTTGGGGAAATTTACTAACATATGAGTGATAGATGGGGTGTTTTTTCCTCGAGTAACTAAAAAAAAATATTTTTTTGCCTAAACCTCCTTATACAAGCAGTATACTGTATACCGTATACCCAACTCGTCGGTTATATATAGTTATATTTTAACACACTACGAATAAGGAGGGAGATGACATGACATGTAACCAAGGTTTGACTACCCGAGACTTGTGCAAGTGGACCATTCACTAAATTCCAAGTTATATCTAACTTCTCCACAAAGATGCTGACACTGATGACGACATAAATAAAGACCAGGTTTTTGCTTACCATAGTCGAACGGATAACTCGAGGCCTGGCTGAGGCCTACCGCGATAGAGTTGTAGAACCACATTGTCGTGCTTAGTATCCATACCATGATCAGACGCAGATTTTCCAACGGCTAAAATTGTATTTAGTTTTATTAGTGAATTTTAAACTGTCATATGCTGATGATAATTGATATTGCATGGCGTAGGTACCTAATTGATTGGTAAATAGTTACCGTCAGTAGCATAGTTGCTGGATTTGTTGTCTTCTTCTCCCTAAAGCAGACGGCTTGATAGTCGACAATGTGGACCGTTTTGAAGACTTCGTCCTCCACCAACTTCATCATGATGTCGGGACGTATCTGGAATAGTTTAAGCCTAATTACATTTTGCTTTGACAGGAACATTGATTATTAATATGGGTTAGTCCCAGTCGCATCAAGCATTTTGGCGTTGGCATGGATGTATCTAGATTCTAGATAGATGACTAAATTGGTTTAGCCCCAATTATATCAAGCAATTTGGCCTTGGTACAGATGACGTGACGAGTAAATGCTGAATAAGGTATGGTACCTTTCCAAAGAATTGTCCGGTGTGTTTGGTTTCTTTGCTGACGATCACCCATCCGTTGTTATCCACCAAGTAGCACTCCCAGTTGTTGTTCATGCAAGTGACGCACTTGTTGTGTTCGCACTGAAATGGAGACACAAGGCATTTACTTTGTTTCACTTTCATAGGCTTTCGTGCTTGGTAAGTCTTGACGGATTTGACTTAACTTGTTGGCATTAAAAATGTTTCAAGGTTATGATTTTGATATTGGCTAGTTCTTAACGAATGATAAACAACTGGCTAGAACATTTCTAGCCAGTTGTGCACTGAAATCTCTCAATTTCTTCATTCATTTCCACAAAACTTGCACATTTCTTATGCGCACTTAAGACAACAAAATTGTTGGTGTAAATGAATCCATACCGACGAAGTGATATTCTCGAACCACTCGCTGAGGCGTTCGTGTTTGAACTGGAAGCCGATAACCGCAGCGGGGGCCTTCCGGTGGCCATCACCGTGGAACACCGCGTGCGCCGCCGTCACCACCGCCGCGCTCACGTTGAGGGGTGATCTGTCGGTGCTCATATCGACGCTGTAGACGTAGCTCAGAGGGTCCACCCCGTGTTGCTCGACCGCGCGCCGGTACCACACCTCGTCGATCGCCCGCGGCCACTGCTTTCCGAATTGTGGCCTGTAACCCAAGTGGTTGGGTTTAGTATAGCTCTATAGAGCTGTTGTTGGTAGCAGCGACTGATTGCGCCACCATGACGGCCTAGTGACTCGCCTTTAAAGTGCGTCTAGATTAAACCTGACACAATAATGGTGATATTGCAGAAATGTGCGTAATTCGTATTGTAAATATTTTGTACGTAGATGTCTCATGTCACGAATCACCATATTATGACGTAAAATTTCTGAACCATGCATGTCGAGACCGTACCTAAGTCCAATCAGTGACGTTACGCTAAGCTAGATGCACCTTCTTAGTATCGCTTTATCGCACTTGCTTACTGAAACAATTTTGGTCCATGTTCTATATTTATTTATTTTAAGGTGCTCTCTCACCTCACCGGGAGCATTCGCTTGTAGTGTTACGTGAAAGAGGTTTTTATTCTCACTATTATCTGCCTACTGCCTTACTTGTCATTGTGCTCCTTCGGTGGGTGCGTTTGCCAGCGCGTGAGGCCGCTGTGCGTTGCCAGGAATGCCACGATGTAACCGAACCGCTGTATAAATTCCGTCCTGAAATAGAAAACTTTCTTAATTTTCCTGTAGGTGTTTTAATGTAAGTACGTATTTAGTGACGCATAATCCAAATCAAGTAACTCGTTTACTATGTCGAACTTTTATATTTCAAAGAGTTGGTAGCGCTGTTTTCTTGGATCTATACGTTATTGTTTGTGTTGTTTTCAAGCCCACGTCTTCTTCTTAGCTTATGTTCTTATACTTACAGTGTCCTTAAAGCTGCTACACAATTATTTCAAAATGAACAATAGATACTTACAATCCTGGTTTGCTAAAATTATTATTGTAAGTACATAGGTATAATTAATATTATGTTTTTGTATCAAGTCCACTTGAAGTAAATCGAATCTCTTTTTAATTTAAGTTTTTATTTTTGAACCTTTTCAATATTCAAATAAATTCAATTAACAGCTAAGTTTAGCTGGTATCCTCATGTGAGCAACATATTCCCAAGCGGATGCTGATTGCTGAATACAGAATGCAGGAGTTTCATTGTATTATACAGATTTCAAACGTATTCGTCATCGTTTTTAGAGTTTCGTACCTAAAGGGTAAAAGCGGGACCGTATTAGGGTACTGAGACTTCGATGTCTGTCCGTCTATCTGTCTGTCTGTCTCCAGGCTGTATCTCAAAAATCGCGATAGCTAGACTTCTGAAATTTTCACAGATTGTGTATTTACATTTCCGCTATAACAGCAAATACTCCAAATAAAAAAATATAATATTTAAGGGGGCTTCCATACAACAATCGTGATTTTTTGGCTTTTTTTGCTCTTAATCAATAATGGCTACAGGCACTTGAAATATTCATTAATCCTTAATTATATTTGTACTTTAATCTATAAGTACATATAATAAAATCGTAGAGGTAAAATTTTTGTACATTGAAAATAAACTTGAAAAATCGAGTCAGGGGCATGTTAGAAGAGCAGTAGAACACATTTTAACTGTTTTTGAAATTTTTGTTTCTCTGTCTGTTTGTCTGTTTGTACAGGCTAATCTCTGAATCCGCTGGACCGATTTAAATGAAATTTGGCATGGTGATACCTGACATCCCTGGTTAACATCTTAGATACTTTTTTTAACCAAATCCAAAAATACACATCAACCTCCCACACACATCAAGCAGGAGTGTTTTATTTTTTCCCCACTGTGTGGGGTGTCGTTGTATAGATGTTTTAAAAATACTATGAGTATTCAAAGACCATTTTCCGATTTAGGGATCTGTTTGTGAAATATGAAGTTTTAAAGTGGAAAAAATCGGAGTCCGGTGTCCTCCCCTTCTACCAGCTAAACGGTTGCTTCTGGAAATGTGAAAAAATTCATGAGGGTAGGAAATATACTGAATTTAAAAGGAAAACTATCACGGCTAAGAAGACTTTATAAGTTTTTGAGTTATAGTCGATCAACTAAAAAAAAAATTATTCGGCGAAGTGTAAATTAGGAATTTTTCGTTCAAATTCCTTTGAACGTAACTCAGATGATGTTGTTATTAGCGTAAAACACGTTATAAATGTACATTCATTGATCATACAAAAATTATCAAAATCTACCGGTACTACGGAACCCTATATTGCGCGTGGCCCGACACGCACTTAGTCGGATTTTTGTTGTATAGATTGTTAGCTCGAATTCGATAGCATGTTTACAAAAACGGTGACTTTATAATGATTCTCTCGGGATCCTCGATGTAACGACGGAACTCCTTTTATAATAAGAAATATTACAGTAATTTTCACTTTCTTTTAAGTAAAATTAACATAATAATATACTACCAAAAATTAAGATTTGCAGTTTCGTTGCTGAACGGAACTCCTGACTTCTTATAAATATATTATGTAGGGGTTTTTGCGTTGTTTAAGATACTGGAAGCACATGCTACAGTCAATTATATTAATCATCATGATCACCACCATCATTACACCATCCATAACCATAGACGTTTTCTTTTTTGTATTCTTTTGCATTGAAATGATCAGACTGGAAATTTATTATGATTTCGCCGTTTCTGTGCCAATTTGGAAAATTCTTTTACTTACTAATTTAAAGGCTATAATTTGTATTTGATGCCTAGATGGTCGCGATGGTGGAAATTTCATAATGGGATCCCGGATCCATGAGATATTGAAGGAACTCCTCTAAATTTAGAAAGTGTGACTTTCGCAGTTATGGTCGCGAAGGTGGATATTTCATAGTGGGTTCTTTGAGTAATGGAATTAAATGAACCCCTCACAATTCACAACGACACACAAAGTGATTATCTGGGAGTAGGAGGTAGGTTAAAGAGGGATAGATGCCTACATTAAGTATCCCGTCTATCGTACCCTGTCCTGTGGCCTCTATCCTCTGTCCACGCCAAGTGGTCTTCGAAGAAAGGATTTTTCAAAACGATATCATTCACGCGGACGAAGTTGCGGGCAACAGCTAGTAATTAAAAATAAAATAAATACGGTATTCGTATGCGTGCGCGTTCGTTGCGTGCGCGAATCAGTCTCGCATTTGGCCGATTTTTTTTATTTGATTGTGTTTAGATCCAGCACTGAAGAGCTCACAATATCATAAAGCCACGTTGAAAATATTGATAGTTTCGGATCTAGTTTGGTAGATTAATTTTTATTCAAGGACATCCTTACCAGACATACTTACACGGCAGCAATAGAAAAAGAAATAACGGAAAACCTAATATTTAGTTACCTTGGTAGGAGTCCAATCACTTTTGTCAAAGGGCTGGCACATAAAATGTTTCGTCTCAATCAATTAATTTCAGAATGATACAATTATTGAAATGTGGAATTTTGAATGTAGGAACAAACAATCGAAATAGGGATAAAGCGGCAGCGTCATCCAAAATGGATGGTACTAGGGAATGCAATACCGGGATACCGGGATCCCGAAATACCGGCATCCCGCATGCATTTTGCGGGACTAATCCCGGTCGAAAAATTAGCGGGATCCCGCGGGACTGGCGGGACTACAAAGAAGCGTGATTCATACTGGTAACTCTGCACGCGGGGGTGCGTGAACTGGCTACATGCAGCCCGCTAAACAATAATTTACCTTCAATTCACCTATAATTCACTTTAAATGACAATTGTACCAACCATCGTGGCAGCTGAGCGAACATTTTCAGCTACCTTGTGTCGAATATCAGGAGCCGTTTGGCAGACACAATTAAATGAATACTAATAAAAGATGAAAATAATTATAAGCGTGTTTTTTAGTTTTTTTGTAACTATTTTTAATACGTCGCCATTTCCAAACAAAATGTTCAGTTTTCTTTTATTTTTATATGTAAAGAACGCTGAAGTATTAATAAACCCTTGTAAAAAAATGACCGACGAAGTTTGTTTTATTTGAGTTTCTAATAATAAAACGGGGTCTATCAAGTAAAGTCATTATAACGATTTGTTTTAAAATTTTAAGTCCACCCTGCGGGATCCCGCAAATACCGGGATCCAGCGGGATTGTGATAGTTCAGTCCCGCAAATACCGGGATTGAAATTATCTTGCGGGATTGCATTCCCTAGATGGAACCGTATCATTGGCGTTAAGTTATGTGAAGTTAATTTACGTTTTAACTACACTATTAGTAAGGAATATTGTTTGAAATACTTACGCTTTCTCATCTGAAGCTGACTCTGAAATGCTTTTGTTGAACCATGCTGTATTCCTCGCGTCGTACACAAGAGCTTGCATCAACCCGTGGTCACCTGAAATTTTTGATATTCATTTCAAACAATTAAGTGAAGCCATGAAAGATTGTATTTCCAATATTCTCATGTACCACTTGCAGTTATTGGAAGTTATTTTTTTCACAAATATCATTAAGTACTACTTAAATATATCGCGCAAAAACCGTGTTTTTTTTCCGGGTTGAAAAGTATCCTATGCCCTTTCCCGGGATTCTAAAGTACCTCCATACCACATTTCACCAAAATCGGTTTAGCGGTTTGGGCTTGAACAGGTAATAGACAGATAGACACATTTTTATAATAATATAATATAATAATATCTATGGACGCTTCACACCACGTCAGTCTGGCCCCGTGGTAAGTACCTAAAGGACTTGTGCTACAGGTACCAGACAACGGAAATATATTTAATACTTTTATACTATACATATATATTTAAGATTTTTATTATATGATACACATATATAATACACATCCGTGACCCAGGAACTTCATAAACTTTTTGTTCCGTCGGCGGGACTCGAACCCGCGACCTCCGGCTTGAGCTACCAACGCGCTCACCACTGCGTCACGGAGGTCGTCAATATACGTCAATATACGATATACAATATAATAATATCGGTATGGATCATTTTCTTATTTACTTTCAGATGAAATAAAGCATACTTACAGTAGTATTCATTACGTGGAGGTGGGTTGGATGACTTCCTCTCGCGTGCTTCTAGGGTTCCTAAAATTGAATTTTTTTAGACACTTTGGTCATATTAAAAATTTCAGTCATATTTTTATTTTCTCACAAATTACCTTCGTTGTGCCGTTCGTGCCCTTTGTTCTTGTGATGCTCGGGAGGTCTCGGTTTTGCTGGCCATCTCCACCCAGGTTTTGCAACTCTTTCTAGGAAATACAGCAGTTCCTCTTCAGGTGTTGAGAACGTCCGCTCGTAGTGACGACAGTAAAGCCTGCCAAAGTAAAGTGATTTATTGCAATTTTTATACCTCTTAAATTTTGCCATTTATTACTTGGATTAAACCTTGAGCATCTAAGTAAAGTTTCAAAATAGCTCCATGACAAATAAGTTATCCCTGTATAGCTTTTATTTGGCTTAACTTCGAAATTATTTAAGAATTAATGTTCTTTGACCTATAACACTGGTATACCTATTATAGGTACGCTGGGTTAGGCAGTTCTAATATCAAATTTTTACATTAGCAATCGCTGTGCTTCGTTTGTTAGCATGAACTATTGATCCTAAATATTAGGCTGTTGACGTATTTAGTAATTTCGTAATCTACCTACCAATCAGGATGGACGCTCCAGTTGTCAGACAGGTATTGCAGGGCCGAGATGTTCTTGGAGGTGAGTGACAGTCTGTGTATGTCGTCAGTGGGTGGGGGCGTGATGCGGTGCCGGCCGTAGTTCTCAGGAATCGCCACCACCAGAGTGAACGGTGAGTCACTGATGCCTGTCCAGTAGTAATGCTTCTTACCGCGACCGACTCTTTTCTGGAAATTATAGAATAAATATTTATTTGCAGCTATTACTACTATAAGGGCCTGTTTCACCGCTTCCTGATAAGGCTATCCACCACTTAACTTGACAGATGGAGTATGGAGAATCTGTCAAATAAGCCTATCGGGCACCTTATCAGGAAGCGGTGAAACAGGCCCTTAATATACAAAAAAAATACTTAAAACTTAATTTTACGATATTATAATGATAATAGTAAAATTATTAACTAAATCAGGCGCAAATTGGACCAAGCTCGGCAGTGTTGGCACGCCGATCTTTCGCTTGACCCATTCCGTGACCTCACAGCCGTTCCAAGTGTAATGTTTTGTTTTTGTATAAATAATGTGATGCTAATGAGTAATAAGTATTAGATATCCTTTAATTTTTTTCGGATACCTACAACATTTTCTATATTACTTTACTTCTAAGTACGAGGGCGGCACTGAAAATTTCGGGAATCAAGGAGGTGACACAACAGTACTATTTAAAAATGTGTTTATTGCTTTGCGAAGTATTCTCCGCGAAATTTGACACATTTTTCCATACGATGGAATCAATCATTGAAGCAACCATTCCATTCGGAAGTTGGGGTCTCCAAAATGGCCGTTTTGTAGGCGTGCTACAGCTTCTTCAGGTGATGAAAATCTCTAACCACGAAATTTATTCTTTATTTTAGGGAAAGTATAGAAATCATTAGGGCTTAAGTCGGGGCTGTACGGCGGATGGTCTAATAATTCTATGTTTTCTTGCTCTAAAAACTCTTGTTCTGTGCGCGTGTGTGAGAACTCGCATTGTCGTGATGGAGGATGGTGCGGCGGTTGCAGTTCTCTTTACGGAGTTCAGATACGACCTGTGGCAAACAAATGCTAGCATACCATTCTGCATTAACCGTTCTTTGTCCCTCAAAAGGAAAAGTCGCAATATGGCCGGTTTTGGAGACAAACATGGCCACCATTTTTTTTGCAACACTCCGTGAACGAACAATTTTTGTTACCTTTAACTCATTTTCGAACACCCAAACTCGTGACTGGTTTTTAGTTTCGGGTTCGTACGCGTATATCCAGGATTCGTCACCTGATACGATGTTGTATATAGCATTTGAGGATCCTGCGTGGAATCTTTCGAGAGTTCTGACACACCAAGTAACGCGAGCCGCTTTTTGCTCTTCACAGAGCAAATGCGGTATCCATCGGGAAAACAACTTTTTTAAACCTAATTGTTCATGCAATATTATTTGTATTTGACTCATGCAAATGTCTAAAGTTGCCTGAATTTCGCGGTATGTCACATGTCGATCTTCCTCAACCAGCTTACGCACAGCATCAACGTTTTCTTGGGTGACTGCAGTTTTTGGACGACCTTGACGGGGATCATCACTGAGCCTGACACGTCCACGTTGAAATTCAGCAAACCAGCGATAAATTGTTTTTAATGGGGCTTCATCACCAAATGCAGAAATCATCCGATCAACACACTGTTTTTGTGTTAAACCACTTCGAAAGAAAAAAGATTTTAATATGACAGGAATAGTGGAAGTATTCCATTCCCGATATTTTTAGTGCAGCCTATGTACTATGTGATACGATTTGAATTTATATATGTTGTACATATAATAACTTTCTACGTCTTATAGTCGGTTCTTATTAAAACAGTAACTTTTGCGAAGCGTTATTACCACAGAGATATTCAACCAGTTCTGATATCTATGGTTATGACTCACCATGTCATCCATATGATATTTCACATTCATCGCTTTATTTCCAGTTTTCTGGTCTATTATTTCTTTCCTGAGCTGGAATTACACATAAAAATATTATATTTTATATATTCTTTACCACCGACTCAACTTTTTAGGTATGAGCATAATTCAAGACGTGAGTGGAAGAATAAGGCAAGTAACATGAAAAAAAACTTCCCGTTTTTTTGCTTAAATGGAGGGTTTAGGGCCGGAAAAATTATTTGAAATAGAAAAACTATGGATCATATGTGTAACCAGATACATTATAGCTAGGTTATGAAGTAGATAAGTTACAAGTTTTATTAAAATAATTAGGGAAAAAATTAGTTATTGTCCGAATGTTACGAAATGTTACTCGTTTGATTCTTCCACTCACGTCTTCAATTATTAGCCTCCGTGTCTTTAAAATTAAAAAAAATGCAATACTCACTGCAGTAAGTTCTTTGCTGAAATTTCTCG
Organism: Lysandra bellargus; assembly: GCA_905333045.1. Taxonomy (NCBI): domain Eukaryota; kingdom Metazoa; phylum Arthropoda; class Insecta; order Lepidoptera; family Lycaenidae; genus Lysandra; species Lysandra bellargus. The sequence goes on from HG995328.1 coordinate 7,331,426, forward strand.
GACTTCTGTCGTCATCGAATAACTCTACCTCTATCATGTCAACGCTGTTGTAACTTGGTTTCAAGATTTGCTGAAACTAAAAATATAACATCTCGGTTAACAATTGTATTATTGAAACGTTAGATAGGTTATTAACATAACTACACACACCGGCATATTTAGCGGAACATAAAAAAGGTTTGATATAAGTATCATATAAGGTTCCTGGTTGGTTTATACGTCATTTAATTTAAAAATAATAATTTCAAATTAGGAAAACAATTGAACATCACATTTTATGCAATTGTTTTAATTTTATTCGAATATACCTTACGTAGAGCGAACTTCGAGTATTTCTCCCTTCTGAATTTTATTTAAATTTTTCATTCAAATATTGTTTTTTTGTAAAAAAAAAAAAAACTTGTATCTTTTTGGAGTTGAGGACTGAATTATGCCTGACTTAGCCCCAACGGAGATTGCCAGGGCACTCGAAATGCGAAGATTTGGTCTAACATACAGATTAATAGCCAGACATCTTCGTCGATCGATTTCAACGGTCCATCGCAGTGTCAAACGATTCAGGGAGACTGGCACTTATGTGAGAAGAGCAGGACAAGGCAGAAAAAGACGCACTTCGAGTAGGGATGATCGTTTCATTCGGCTTCGTGTACGTAGGAACCCCCGTTTGACGGCCGTCCAAGCCCGACATGAGTTAGAAGCAGTGCGGGGAGTAACCGTAAGTGAGCGTACGGTACGAAGAAGGTTAGAAGAATCTGATTTGGGTTCATTTGTGCCCGCCAAGGCTCCAAGGCTCGAGGTAAATCATCGTAGAAACAGGTTAACTTTTGCTTAGGAACATCGACTTTGGAATGCGGACCAATGGAGTAAGGTATTGTTTAGTGATGAGTGCAGAATTCTCTTAAATCAAATTGACGGCAGGCAAAGAATATACAGACGCAAAGGAGAACGTTACATTAAGACAAATTTTGAAATTACAGTTGCATACGGTGGTGGATCAATAATGGTTTGGGCGGGCATTTGTTTGGGAGCTCGCACAGACTTGGTAGTGATTGACAGAGGGAGTCTGACTGCGGACCGCTATATCAGAGAAGTTTTAGAAGAAAATGTCGTACCGTTTGCCCCATATATCGGTGACAATTTTGTTTTAATGCAGGATAATGCTCGGCCGCATACCGCTCGGGCAACTCAAGCTATCACTGTTATGGAGTGGCCGGCGAGATCACCGGATATGAACCCAATAGAGCACGTTTGGGCCGTGCTGAAAAGAAAAGTTAACTCAAGAATTCCAGCTCCTGCCAACGTGGGTGAACTGCGAATCGCCGTAGTTGAGGAATGGCGCAGACTATCCCAGGAGACCATCGATAACATAATTCTCAGTATGCCTAGACGGTTAGAAACTTTAATAAGAGCACGTGGAGGAAATACGCGATATTAATCACCATTTTTTTTAATTTAATTAATTGTTATTTTAATAATAATTTTCACTTTTCCCGGTTACATGAAAAGTTCAAAAATGTACCATTTTTCACAAATAGCCTTTACTCGCAAATTTTGTTCATAATGTGATCTAATTTTAAGTATAACAAATGAAATTTTAAATAACAAAAGAAGTGTAGTAAGTAGATTTTAAAATAAAATATATTATTTTTAAATTCTGGACCTTTTTTTGTGTTCCGCTAAATATGCCGGTGTGTATATTTCTTTCTCATGATACTAACAATATTTTAACCAACAACTTTGTTATTTTTAAAGATAAAAAGTCTTATACTTACCACTGGTCTCAAGTCCGGGTGTATTAAAATGTATCCGTTATTTGTAACCATGAAAGCATATCCATTCACTCCTACCTGAAAAATAAACATAATACATACATTTTAATTTTTTTATGCAAACAAAAAAGTGTTATAACTTAATCTTTCCCAGATTTTTTTCTACGAAATTTAGATCTACTCATACAAACTATAGATTAAATGTCAAACTATAGATTAAAATGTATGATGTTTCATATCAGGTTTATTCTGATGATATCTTTTCTCCCATCCAGACTACTCGCAATGAAAGCTTTGTCCATTGACATTTTCAAATTAAACCAGACCCAACCAAAATTAATAAAAATCTGTCATCGTAAAGCGTCTCCCAGACAGACACGGCCTGCGGTGGCGGTGGCGGTCAGTTGAATGGCTTGGCCGCGTGGCCGCGTGTGTTTGTGTCGTTCCTAGAACTCTCAAGTCATCCAACTGACCGCCACCGCCACCGCCACCGCCACCGCAGGCCGCGTCTGTCTGGGAGACGCTTAATATTTACCTTGTAGGGTGTCATCAAAGCTTGTATTTCCGATAGAGGGACATCGGTCCCAGCGACGCCTAATAACCTAGCAATTCTCATCTGAAAATACATTATCAATATTTTATTCTTATACTTTAATTTCTTATTCTGACTCTACTAAAATGTTGTCACTCAAAACTACAAAAAAGTTATCAAAGTGAAATTGATCAATATAAAAAGGTCCAAGGCCAGAAGTGATTAATGACCTGGATAATTATGGTTAAAAGTTAACTGATATTATATCCATGATGCTCATACTCTTACTTTTAAATAAATTAAGATGATAAAAGCAATTAGAAATCCAAAATATATTAAAATGGAAAAATAAGTTAGTACTATCACAGTCTCACTACACGCAGACAAAAAAGTCACGTTACAAGATAATTCTGCAGGATCTGTTAGTTAGTGTATCCTGCACTATATCTGCCCATATGACTTCGAATGACTTTGTTAGTAGACTGTGTCACTATCTACTATTCAATCATATTGTTTCATCTCAAATCATATATCTACTCTCTTAAGTATTCTCGTAAGTCTAGCAAATAGTTCCGACTAGCATCTACGCCCCGTTAGTTACCAAACAAACTACGATACCTTTAAGGTTCTAGTTTTAATTATAATTATTACTAGCAATAATTCTACTGTAAAAAGGAGTTATATATATTCCAAAAACTCTACCGATATTTCTAAGCACCCACTACTTCTAGATCGGACCGTAACCTTATCCTTTAGTCCTTATTAGTTAGTAGGTATCTGTTGACATTTTAATTAGAGTTTTAAATTTAAAAGTATAAGTAACTTTAGTAAACATAATACATTTATGCATGAGTGAATCATTGCCAATTATGTTGAATTCTGCAGATAGTTTTAGGTTTTTGTTATGTTATGTAATTTAGTTTATGTTATTCGCATCACCAGTCATCCTTCGCCGTTCACACGAGTCTATGAGTTCGTGGGCCTACCTCTCTCTGGCCGTTCTCCTCTACGGACTGCGATTGTGGACGAACGAATGCAATAAAATATAACAACATATAGATAAATGCACTGAAACAACCTCCACTAAAATCAGTATCCTCTATCATATAACTTATATACACTAGTAGCTGTAGAATATTATAAGTAATGTATCATTCTGCAAATGCAGTACAATAAAATCAATAAAATACACGAGAAAGAAAAGCCCCGTACGTTTCTCATGTCGGGCTGAAAATCTTTAATGAAAAATATTTACATTTACTTTTCATGTTACGAGTCAACCGTTAACGTGTCTCTACGAAGACATCACTAGATCAGGCAAAATACAAGTTATTTATTACATAGTGTGCGAAAATGACTCTTGCACGAAATAATTAACTTGATAATAATAATCGATAGAAAATTATATGTCAATACCCTAGTGGTCTACTCTATCTAGTAGAAAACTACTTCTACGGTAAGCCAAAGGGTCCAACAACACAATATGAGCCGGCTAGCGACAGACACCGCTCTGCCGACCTCTATCGGGGACAGTTGCATCGCTAACGGGGCCAAATAACATTTTACCGTTACTGAAATCCAAAAACTAAATGAAAAATTCTCTCGTATCTTGCATATATACTTTACATTAAAATCATTTAAATTTTCTAAGTGTAGTTCAATACCTCTTTCGTAACGGATACCCAGTAAGCTTCATTTATCAGTACATTCTCTGTGATGTTCTGAGGGGAAATCATCAAACAAAACTGAGTATTATTAGAAGGTATTGGTAATTAAATACATTAAATAGATTAGATCTAAAAATTCAGACTATGAAGAAAATATTAAGAAGAAAGAGCTTACGTCCAATAGGTAGGATAAAGAACAACCAATCTGTAAAAATAGGGCTATAAATGGTTCATGCAAGGAAGAATTTTAAATTTGGAAAAATGGCGATTGTTCGCCAGGTCCGTTTTTTGGCACAGAAAAGAAAACTAAATGGGTCATCATTTGTTTAAGCAAAGAAAATTACCAGTAATTAATGAATGTTTCCCATTTTGTTCTCTTATAACGGTCATAAAATAATTTCAGCTAAAGAACTGCTATATAAAAAGCTATCTTACCTCGTTGTGTCGCAAATCGTAAACCGGCATTGACACTGAAGTCATAAGTTGGTAACGTGAATTTCCAAGTTCACTATACTGACCCTGCTTCATCTGGAAATGAATGTTCGAATAATATTACTATTTACCGCCAAGTCTAGTTTAAGGGAAAAAAAACTATTGATAACCTAATTATGTCTCCCTGTCCCTGTCCCTCATATTGTCAATTCAACTTTAAAATTCATATTGTTTCATTACCTGCGTTATCTTCCATCTACGATTTTGTTCTTTTTCAGAGTTGAACAGCACTTTATCCCGGCGTTGGCTCATAAAGCGTTCCTTCTGCTCTGCTCTTTCCCGCTGCTCCCACAAGTAATCTGCTACTTTTGGATCCTGACAAAGGTACAATTAGAAGTTAAACTTTTTAAATTTCTCTGAATTTTACAGCATATAATATATATTATATATATTAGGTTTTCTAATAATTTAATTCGCATGTAAAGAATATGATTTATGAGCTATTGATATAGTTTTATTCTCACATTCCCAAAAATCTTACCGTCACATTCGCGTAAACTGGTGTCCATACAACTGGATGCTTCTCCCTCTGTAGTACCAAAGGTCTGGCGAGCACGTTCACGTGTTCCAGCACTCTCTCCCGAACTTCAGCTAACGTACTTAGATGCACGTAGTATCCTCTATTAGCGCAGGCCATCCACTTCACTTCTCTTACGTCAGCCACCTGTGGTATGCTTTTCAGTTATAAATACATTCTAAATATTTCATGAGATGATTCGCTATCTCTCGAGTTGTGATTTTTATTTGATTTATGATCGCTACATAATATGTGATGTGTCTGTATTCCGTTGTAATGAATGTGCTGTGTAATCAATGGAATCTTAAATGTTGATGCCATGGAACATAATAAAAAAAAGAAAAAGGAGTTCATTAATATTTTTTTGTTACTCGTGTGCTATATCTTTGTAGTTATATTATTATTTAAAAGTTTACTATCAATAAAAAGAGATACAGGAAGGACAAAACACTACACAAACAAACAATGAGCGCCATACGTTTTAGCCCTTACATCAAAACAGATAATCTATAAGCAAAGCGATGACAATGTCGGAAGGATGGAAGAGACATGAAGACACATGCACTTAGGTAAAGTAAGTTTTAGAAAGACATAGTACCACATTCAAGGTTACTGGTAATAGGTTCAAAGGGAAGGCATTATGCAGGTCGCACAATGACTACGACAAACAGTAATACCTGGAGTGGTACTACCTTTACCTCGCGACCTATCAGGTATGTGAACACCCTTACTGGAGTGTCGTATTTCCAATTATATTTCTCGTATAGTTCCTTATAGTTATAGGGAACGCCATCCGTAACAAGCATAATGGCCTGGAGGATTAAATATGTGCATTAACAATTAATTACATTTCAATATTAAAATGTAAGCACAATAGTTATTGAAACCTTTTACTATAATTTTTTTGAACATGACCTACATTTTGCATAATATAATCAAATTCGTACCTGATTGCAGTTGGCGCCGCCGCTATTGTTTCTGTATATTTCAAGAAGTTCAAAGGCCCTCGTTAACGCTGCAGAGAAATTTGCTATTTCGTTTGTTTCGAAATTGTCCAAAGCTAGTTTGAGTTCCCTCAGATTTGCTAATGTCGCCTGAAATATATTACTTTGATGTCACAAGTACCCATGCCCAATCGTAAAATAACGTAGTAATTTATAACAATGGCTAAAATACTAACTTGAACTAAAGAATCTTCGAAACATGGTACAATTTCTTCTACGGTGTCAGCAAATGTCATGACGCTTACAAAATCATTATTTCCTAATGTATCCAAAATATTTGTTACTACATGTTTAGCTATATCTCTTCTTTGTCCAGTCATAGATCCGCTTCTATCTACTAAGATAACTACATCTTTGGGACTGGCAGCCGCTTCCATATACCAAGCTCTTGTCCGACAATCGTAAATATCCACTGGATCTGCACGCCACTTCATTGCTAAAATATTTTCATTATTAAAATGCATTTAATTTTTCGTTTCTCGTGCATTATCTTATATATAAAATTCTCGTGTCACAATGTTAGTCCACGAACTCCTCCGAAACGGCTTTACTGATTTTTACCAAATTTTATATGCATATTCAGTAGGTCTGAGAATCGGCTACTCGGTACTTTATATATATATTGATAAGTGCATTTGTTAATAGTAAATTATTACAACCTGAGACTGACGGCGACCATTGTTTGTGCGACGGGATAGCGATCGACGTTGCCATGGTGACATACTTATTTAGTCACTTCAATAAAATAATATGGCAAACATATTATGACAAAGCAACGTTTGCCGGGACAGCTAGACTTATATATAAAATTCTCGTGTCACAATGTTAGTCAGCGAACTCCTCCGAAACGGCTTTACTGATTTTTACCAAATTTTATATGCATATTCAGTAGGTCTGAGAATCGGCTACTGTGTACTTTATATATTGATAAGTGCATTTATTGAATAAATAATAGTAAATTATTTCAACCTGAGACTGACGGCCACCATTGTTTGTGCGACGGGATAGCGATAGACGTTGCCATGGCGACATAAGTATGTCGCCATGGCAACGTCTATCGCTCGCATGGCTCGCATCTTTAGTCACTTCAATAAAATAATATGGGCGAAATACTTTTTGATATGGCAAAGCAACGTTTGCCGGGACAGCTAGTTTTAAGATAAAATACACTTACCGGGATAGTGTCTCATGAATCCAGTTGAACTACCAAAATACTGCCATGACAATGTCGGATCACTCTGGTAATTGTTCATGAAATGTGTATCTAATCCCTCTGACCAATGAATACCTTTAATTACTTCAGTCGCTGCAATGAAAACAATGAACATTCGGTTTTCATTTACGATGTAAACAGAAGAGCAATTGTATAAACTATTTATAATCGTCAGTAATTTACGACCAAAAGTGATTATTTTACGATCAAAAGTTATTTAGAACGTATTTCTTACCCCACGCATAAACATTTGTCGGTACGTGAACGCTACTAAAATTTATGTTGACTGGTATATTTGAAAAGTGTGGATTCTGAAGTAAGTGTGCATTCTTCGATGGAGGTCGTATAATCCAATTCTCCATATTAAATTCTGGTTCTGGCGTCGTAGTCATTGATAGGTCTTCGTATAAATCTTCCATTTCTTTACTATTATAGAATTGATAATCTTCAGGTACAGGTTCATTTTGTTTATCAAATGCCATGTTTTCGGCGGCTTCTACTATACGTTTTACAGCACTAATTTTAAGTTCCATCATGCCTCGAATATCATCGGCCATACTCTGTACTAACTTTTCTCCATCTCTTGATTCGATTTGAGCTGATTTAAAACTCTATAACACAAGTATTCAATGTATATTATTATTGTGGATATTTTAATGACACGTTCCTAGCTTTAAAGTAATTTACGATAAGACCAATTATTGTCGGATATTAAATATGAACAGAAAATATAATATTTTCAGCTTTTTTAAACTTTAACTTAACAGACAGAATAAAAGAAATCTATAACTATAATTAGTAATCGTTTAAAATCTGAATATGGGTGAACCTCGACTGTTCTCAGCATAGGAGATAAAACTACTTAACAACGGCACCTTACTATTTTACGATCGTATAATTAAAAACAATAAGATTCTTACGTCTTGAACTTCCTTTTTCCTGGTGATAAATTCGCCAAAATGATAAAGTTCCGTTCCAAGTTTAACTGCCCATCCTTGAACGCTAAAAATATGATATCGCAGATTAAACTACTCATCAATATTTTTATCAGAGTCGAGCTGAAATAGTTACTTACGTATTGAGAGATATTTTATTGACGGCATCATATTGTGAACTCGCGGAACAATCCCTGGATTCGAGGGATAAAAAAAGAAGCAACGATAAGACTATACCGACGCGGTTGCACATCAGATACACAATAAATTTCTTCGGTCTGATTTTTAAATTTCTTTCATGTTGGTTTTAGAGGAATCACTATCGGCTTAAAACAATATTTTAAAGGAACATGTAATTGAAAATGTATGGCTACAATTGATAACGTAAAAACGCGTCGTGCGCAGGCGTGAGTGCCACCGAGCGGGCATGCGCTCCGCGTTCCTTGCGCGGACCGACTGACCAACGTTTTGCTTGACAGTGGCACTGGCTCTGATAGATAGGCACCTACAGAACTCATCGATTCGTAAATTCGATTGAAATAGGTCAATATGCCATCCCTCGGGGGGTCGTGTTATGAAACATGCCTGCTATTGTTATTAAATGAAACCATTAATAAGGATAATAAGTTTATTGCCAAAATAGTAAATATAAATCTATAACACTTTAACGCAAACGTAACGTGAGTGACTTATGAAATTTAGAAACTAAATAACGAGGCAAATGCAGTAGCCGCGACAAAAGTCAACGCGTTAGATGTCGCTAGACTTCCTCTTCCACATGCTGTGATGTTATTTTCCTGTAACAAGGTGCAACATTTATGAGCTAAAAGTGACCGCTATAACTTTACGAGTACAATGTCTTTGGGACTTTGATTTAAATCAAAGTAGGTATATAGTTTTTTTTTTTTTTTCGAAAGGGTCTAAGCTACTGGTCTGGTTAAGACCGTGGTAGTTTAATCGTGGCTATAACTAGTCTGTTGCTAGTTGGTTTGGAGATAAACAATGAGGAGGTATATAGCTAGATTTGGGGTCCACTGTTAATCGCTTAATGCGCGACTTCCATATAAATTATTATGAACTGCGTAGGTCTCAGTGCATACTGACTACCGGTCGCGGTAGTCAGTATGCACTGTGCAATTTATAATAATTTGTCCGGACAGATTGCCAGCGTGCGGTGGGTTTTAAGTAATAATTATTTTGTACTTATACTTTTCTTTACCTTATTAATTTAATAAATTAAATAAGTGCTGGAGACAGCAAATTTTAACACTAGCCGGCACTTTTAAAACGTTGGCCGATAAACAATTCTTGTCAATTTCAATTAACTTTTTAGAGTTCCGTAGCCAAATTGGCTAAAAACGGAACCCTAATAGATTCGTCATGTCTGTCTGTCTGTCTGTCTGTCTGTCCGTCCGTATGTTCAGCCACTTTTCTCCGAAACTATAAGAGCTATATTGAAACTTGGTAAGTAGATGTAGTCTGTGAACCGCATTAAGATTTTGATACAAAAATGGAAAAAATATTAAAAATTTTAGGGGTCCCCATAGGTACAACTGAAACAAAAAAAAAAATTTTTCGTCTAACCTATGCGTGTGGGGTATCTATGGATAGGTCTTCAAAAATCAAATTGAGGTTCCTCATATCATTTTTTTCTAATCTGAATAGTTTGCGAGAGAGACTCTTCCAAAATGATAAAATGTGTGTTCCCCCCCTCTCTAACTTCTAAAGTAGGGGCATGATAATTCTAAAAAAAATATATGATGTACATTATTATAAAAACTACCAACGAAAATTGGTTTGAACGAGATCTATCAAGTAGTTTATTTTATACGTCATAAATGGTAAACCTTAATTTAACTTTCATTAAATCAACTAAAATATAAAAATAAATCAAAAACCTTTTATTTTATAGAAATAAACCTTATTGCTGCTGCGGAACCCTTCATGGGCGAGTCCAACTTGGCCGGTTTTTATTCCTTTATTTTTCCAAACACAGCTCTTGCGCTGTGTTTCGCCGAGTGAGTGAGTTTACCGGAGGCCCAATCCCCTACTCTATTCCCTTCCCTTCCTTCCCCTATTCCCTTTCCTTCCCATCCCTACCCTCCCCTATTACCCTATTCCCTTTTAAAAGGCCGGCAACGCACCTGCAGCTCTTCTGATGCTGCGAGTGTCTATGGGCGACGGAAGTTGCTTTCCATCAGGTGACCCGTTTGCTCGTTTGCCCCCTTATTTCATAAAATAAAAAAAATACTTTAACTTCAACACAAAGAAGTCTTTGCCACAAAGTCGGCAAATGTTACGATACAAAATACACAATTCGTTATTTCGTATGTTACGTTAGCCGACGAGGATAGCTATTAGCTAGCCACATGATTTTAGTGTACATACTTTGTCATGATACGTGAAACATCCCTCCAGCCTCCGTCTCATCAGGCCACCTAAATCCAACTTGTGGCAAGGTTCTCGACTGGTCGTGGAATTCGTAGTCGGTTCAGGTTCCGTAGAATTTGGGAGAGGATCGCACGAAGACTCCCGGTCTTTGTAATTTTTGTCAACGACGACCAAAAGCAGATTGGTCTTCGTGACCAACGTTGCCCAGTACGGCGAATGACACTTTCCCGGCTTCTCCTCCGAGACAACTGGGGAGACGCCCATCGAGTTGAGGAAGTAAGATTGGTTTAAAATGTACAATGTTATTCGGTGGTCGCACGAGAATAACTCCTCCTGTGGTTCTTGTACTGTATCGTTCATGTCAGGAGCGGGTGTGGTGCTCTCTTCCTCGCCATCAGAGTCGTAGTCATCGGACACTGAAAAAGGAATTATTGTAAAGTGAATGCTTTGACTTTTGATAGTAAAATTATCAACAGTATTTTTATCAAAAGTTATTTAAGTGATAATATTATTTGGATGAGCTAAAATAGATTTAGGTTTTAAATATTGTTAGACTTGTCTAACAATACATTTTTCTTACATTATACGTTAACAAAAAAAATCGTGTTTTAGGCTTCAGTCTCGAAAGCAGCGAGCAGCGGGGCGGGAGCGGCCGTCTAGCACGCCGTACGCCGCTCGTACTAGACGGCTTATTCATATAAATCTATACATTGGAACGTGTCACCGTGCACCGCTGCTCCCCTCCCGCTGCTCGCTGATTTCTAGGCCGGTATAAATAGTCAGTACTCAAGATGCATCTCGGTCTCAAGACGCGGTTCGGCTCTATGATTGGTCCAAATTTTGACAGCCAACCAATCACAGAGCCTGAACCGTGTCTTGAGACCGAGATGCATCTTGAGTACTGACTATTTATACCGGCCCTAAATTGAAGCCTTAAACTTAAGATATTTACCAATTGCTTCCATATCAAATTCCTCTGCATAACTATACTGGTTCCATTGAAAGAAATTGCACGACATGAAGAAAGTCTCAGTAATAATCCATTTTATGAACGCCCAAACAATTCTGAAAGGCTAAAAACAAAAAAAAAACTGAGATGAGTATGATTTTGAAACACAGAGTGTATTCAAAATATTCACTTCAAATAAAACGTATACTAATTAAAATGTTGTAACTTTATGTTACTTAATACTACTGAAAAAGAAATTAAAATTTACCGTGTCAAGTGAGAAGGCACTGTTCTGTTCAGGGAGGATGGATACTGGGCACAACGCCTGGTAGTTGAAGACCTCCACGTGGTCGAATATTTTCTTGTCGATGAACGACTGGAGTACTCCCGGATAGAAAACTCCGAAGAATTGTCCGACCTGAGGCTGCTGGACACCCACGACGATGTACCCTGAGCTGTCGATCAAGAAGCAATCGTACGAACCGTGCTCGTCGCAGGTGAGGTCCTAGAACAGATGAAAGAACATTGAAAGAAGATGACTCAAGAAAAATAAATAATATTGTAAATAATTTCTCATCCAACTCGGAGTTCTTATACACTTGGCTCACTAGGGTGTGATTCCGACGCAGATGACGGACCTATGTAATTTGGTCGCGTTACGTCAAACCCATCCGACCGATCACAGCAGCTAACATTGAATTGACATTGACGGCTTATAAGCCGACACGGTAGGTTCCTCGTCAGTCAATTCCATCAATCATGAATTATGTTTGACTGATGGACTGACGAATGTATCCAGATTTTCGTCAATCACGCTCTTACACGGTAGGTTACCCATCAGTCACAGTCATGATTGTGGTAAAACTGACAGCAAAACCTACCGTCTAATGGATGCCTAAATGGCGTAGGTCAGTCAACTGCCTAGGAATCAACTTTCTCGATAGTAAATATAGCAGCAAAGAACGCTAGAAAATTAATTAATTAATGATTTTTTATTTATTGGCCGTTAAATTTTTCTTTGTGAACTTACCTAATATTATATCGAAGTTTACTTACCCTGCTGTTCTTTGTTATATTGGAGAAAATTTCGAAGAAGTTGGAATACAAGTATTGGAAGCCAACAACGGCGGCAGGAGTTTCCGAATTTCCGTCCTTGTAGAATATCGCGTAGCTCGCGGTGATGATTATGTCGTCATTCTCATTGGTTATTTCCGGTCGGGAGGATATGGTCTTGTCTAGTATAGGAAGTGGCGTTGCGATGACGAGAGACTCCTTGTCTATCATGTGCTGGAGCACGGCTGCCTTGTACCACGTCTCCTCTATTGCGTTGTAGTAGTAATCTCCGAATACCCTGTATTAATATTCAGTTTATTGAGTCAGTCTATTGAGTTTTCTAAGCGTAATAATCTTGTTTTATTGTATGTTTAGTTAATAGTTCACATAATATTACATTCGATACCTGATAAACTGGCAATTTCGTGATAGGCACACGCCTATTACAAAAATATGAGTGTACTTCATACATTAGGTTTTCACTTTTCAAGCACCTCCTCTTAAGAGCCCGGGTTACCCTCGAAATTCTCATACATACGTAATACCAAAATCATTTTGTCATACGAAAATATTTAACACGTTTGAGTTATTTTTCAGCTTAAAATAGTAATTACCTAGGTTCCTGAACAAAAATTAACTTCAAAATATTTAAACACTAAAAAAATTTTTTTTGTGTAAAATTTTTTTAAACTAAATTTACTACTAAATATTTAAACACTAAAAAATAGAGTAAAACACTAAAAAATATTTAAATAAATAGTAAATTTACTACAAAATATTTCAACTCTAAAAAATATTTTTTAGTATTAAAATATTTTGTAGTAAATTTACTAATTATTTATAAATTTTTGAGTGTTTTACTCTATTTTTTAGTGTTTAAATATTAAGTAGTAAATTTAGTAAAAAAAAATTATACACAAAAAAATTTTTTTTAGTGTTTAAATATTTTGAAGTTAATTTTTGTTCAGGAACCTAGGTAATTACTATTTTATGCTGAAAAATAACTCAAACATGTTAAATATTTTCGTATGACAAAATGATTTTGGTATTACGTATGTATGAGAATTTCGAGGTTTACCCGGGCTCTTAAGCAGAATTCATAAGTAAGTGACTGACCTACGTTATTTCGTCGAGCTATGCCTATTAATAGTGATAATGTCACTCGTGATATATCTATCACTATTAATAGGCGGGTAATATACCCGACGAAGTTATGTCGATTCGCCATCTACTTTGAATCAACTTTTTTATAGAACCTTGACAGTTTTAAAACTTACTTTCCAGTGAATTCCTTGTCTCTGTTACCCATTTCGTTGACCCACTCGTTTTTGTAGTCGTCAAATATGTAGTGCCACCTGGTGAGCCCGCTTGACGTGGCGATGAATCTGACGCTGACGTTGTACTTCCGCGCCAGGTTCCTCTCCTCCTCCGTGGCTGACCAGCTTCGGAAGTATGGCGCCGATAGCTTCGCGTCGAATACCAGTTGCTTCACTAGATCCTCGTTGCAGTAGTAGTCGTCTTTGCCCAGAGGAGTGGTGCCGCAATGAGCTGAAAATTAATAATATCGTCTGTTAAACCAAGCGATAGCTTTCATTAGATGGTTTGGACATATCGCGGATAAAATGATATGAACTGGATTCTTAGAAAGTCATCTTAAGAAAACCTTATAACAAAACAGTTTAGACCAGCACATTTGTGGTGGCTCGCTCGAACGATCGATTGCAAGTGAATGAACGCTCATATAAAAAAAAAGATTCAATGCAGTATTGGATCCAATAAACTCAAACAAAGAGTTCGCGACGATACTTACTCTCGATCGTAAACGGCAGGCTCTGTGTATTGTCTTCTTTGTACTGTGTTTTGGTGATGTCTATTTTATTCCTCGATATATTTACTAAAAATTTAAATATTTCCACCTCATTGTTCTCAGATTCATGTCCTTCTAAGTAATGATACTTGCAATAAACCCTGTAACGAGAAATTGCTGTATTACAAACAAAATTCAAAGAGTGCTTTGGTACAACTGTACTGTACTCAGTAGAAGTCTACTATCGTATTATGTTACTAGCCACCTGTCCCGGCGTCGCACGGCTATAAAATATATAGCCACTGAAAAAATGAATAAAATCGATAGCCTATGATCCTTCACGTGGTCTTCTTATCTGTGCCAATTAATATAAAAATTACTCCAGTAGTTTGCGAGATAAGCCCTTTCAAATAATTTCCCCCATTTTTCCACATTCTCCAATTAGTCTTAGTGTCATAAAATATAGCCTATAGCCTTCCTTAATAGATGGGCTATCTCACACTGAAAGAATTTTTCATCAATCGGACCAGTAGTTCCTGATATTAGCGCGTTCAAGTTAGCCCCTTCAAATAATTTCCCCCGTTTTTTCCACATTTTCCTCTATTTCTTTGCTCCTATTAGTCTTATAGCCTTCCTCGATAAATGAGCGATCTAACACTGAAAGAATCATCAAAATCCGTTGCGTAGTTTTAAAGATTAAAGGGGACAAAGGGACATGAGGGGAAAAAAGGCGACTTTGTTTTATAATGTGTTAATCTATACTAATATTATAAAGCGGAAGAGTTTGTAATATACTGAGTATACTGGTCAATACGATCTGACGTCTCATTAGCCTATTAAATCTCGTCAAATCATAGGCTCGGTATTCTGCTATTTCGGGACACATCGAATTGTTATAATACCTATTATGTTACCACAAAATTCGATTTGACTTACCAATCAGGGTGAACTCTGTAGGTGAAATTAAAGTAGCTTGTCACGTTAATACCAACAAGCTCCTGTCCCTGCTTGGCCTCCACTGGGTTGTCTTTCAGCATCAGCTCCGTGTCTCCGTAACCCATAGGTAAGGAAATACCCATGGAGAATGGTGTACCCTCTAATTTGTTGAAGAAGTAATCATGTTTTACTCTGGAGATTCTCCTGTAAATAATTCTTTTTTATAAAAACTAGATTTAATATTGATTAAAGAGTTCTAATTTTAATGAATACTCTGTAGTCAGCAAGATACACTCAAATTTTCGTTTATCACAGAAACCTTGTATTTTGCAGGATAAAAACTATTCTATATCCTTGCCCAGGGCTTAAAGTATGCCCATAACTACTTTACTTTCTGCCGCGCACTGTAAAACTCTGGAACGAATTGTCACCAGCAGTATTTCCGGACCTATACGACCTGCAAACCTTCAAGAAAAGAGCTCTTCTGATGTTGCGAGTGTCCATGGGCGACGGTAGTTGCTTACTATCAGGTGACACGTTTGCTCGTTTGCCCCCTTATTTAATAAAAAAAACTCAAAATCAGTTTATTTATTTGAGTGTGTAGTGGTAATAGACAAATGAACTGACAATATATTTTTGCATATTTGAAGATCACTCCACATACATAGAGGCCGATCGAATCCGATTGAACTGACACAGGCTGATATTATGATGCATTCCTGTATGTTCACAAAGTCCACTCAGGTTGGCATGCGTTCAGTCCGACCGGATTCAATCGACCTCCAAAAAGCCATGCTACTTAATCCTGATGATGATGACTTCTTAAAAGCCATGATACTTGATGAAATTAGCCATGTTACTTGATCATGTACTATCAGAGAAGTTGATTCCTGGGCAGATGGCGGACCTAAGTAATTTGGTCCCGTTAAGTCAAACTCATCCGACCGATAACAAGTAACATTGAATTGAAATAAGCCGACCAAACGACGTAGGTCAATTTCAATGACAATTTCCTCGAGTATACCTCATCCCGTCGTAATGGAACAGCACTTCAACGCTGGTCATGTTCCCCTCGACGCCGTTGACGAGACTCCTCCTGAGGTCCTTGATCTTCTGCCCCAGCTCCCGCGGACCTTTGCCGTCGTCTACCTGCTCCACCTCCACGAAGTCCACGCTGTTGTAGTTCTCTTGGAGTTTGTCGTTTATCTGGATCAATCAATCATATCAATCACAGAATACGGTGTCCAGAGATCTCATCTAAAGTTATTTTACTACTTCCATTCTACCATTATAATGGGCAACAAAATTTTATTTATAGTTTTAATATTATATCCATAAAACATTTTTTTTGTTATAATAATATCTATGGACGCTTCACACCACGTCAGTCTGGCCCCGTGCTAAGTACCTGAAGGACTTGTGTTACAGGTACCAGACAACGGAAATATATTTAATAGTTTTATACTATACATATATTTAAGATTTTTATTATATGATACACATATTTAATACACATCCATGACCCAAGAACTTCATAAACTTTTTGTTCCGTCGGCGGGACTCGAACCCGCGACCTCCGGCTTGAGCTACCAACGCGCTCACCACTGCGCCACGGAGGTCGTCAAAGTGTTAAAGAAGGCAGGTCGCTGTAGTCCTGACGCGGACGTCACTGCGAGCCATAAGAATCTATTGTGACTAAATCCATAAAACATAAATTTTACTTGAATTAGTTTATAATAATATATAGAGTCTAGCGTGGAGTCCCGTGTATCATAAAGTAACAGAGAATAATTTTAGTTTAGCATAATTTTACAGTAAGAAACACTCCGGAAGAAAATAAGAATCTATTTTATTACTTACTGTTGTTATGAGTAGCGGATGCAGTAACAAATACCCATTATTGCTCACGATGAAGGAATACCCATTAACGCCCAGCTGAAACAAGCGGAATTATGGTGTAAAATATTTAGTTACGAAGATCCCCAGGGCAAAGTTTACGCAATTCAAATTTCGGTTGAATAATGTTCGAACTTCTAAGATATTAAGTTACAAAGACGTCACAGGGTTCCATTAATTTTCACACTTCGGTTCCATTAATTTTGGTTTGATACGGCTCCCGCTTAGGCCGCGTTTCCACTGACGCGGAGCGGAGCTTAGCGATGCCGAATTGACCAATCACCATGCTCGAAATCTTCGCTCCGCTTCGCTGTCATTCCGCTGGAATAGCATGATTGGTCAATTCGGGAACCGCTAAGCTCCGCTCCGGGTCAGTGGAAACGCACCCTTAACCTGACATGCTGTCCCACGGTTCAGACTGAGCGGGACAGTTTGAGAATCGAACAGGAATTAAGGATTTTTTAACGGGACTTGACGCACCACATTCCTACCATTGTATATCTCCTGTGCCGCCGAGATCGACAGCGGTAACCAACTACGAAACTCAGGGAGCCCTAGGTACATCTTAAAGCTGTCTTGGGACCCGCTACGCAATTAATCAGAAGAAAATACGAAAAGTAGGAAGTGATTCAAATTTTATTTTTTTTTTAAATTAAGAGAATTAGTCCTCTGGTCTTTGTTAAAGTGTTATAATTAAAAGTATCAACTACCACCACGATTTGCAGTTTTCAGCAATTTCTGCTTAGCATAACAAGCTGTCCCGCATGTGATTCTAAACGGTACAGCCTGAGTCGAATGTATAAAGAATTCTTTCTTTATATATTGGAAGGAGTAGTGTACATATGCTTGAACCTTACAAAAAATGCTCGCGCGTCCTCAAACATACGTGCGCGGGAATCCATTATCGACCTTTAGTTTAATATTTTTAAAAGTTTATCTTCAAGTGCGTTAATATTATAAAAATCCTCTCCGTTGCACTCCGTTTTGTCTGCGCTGACCCGACAGGAATGTCTCCTAGCCCTTGTTTACATTATAATATGATTAATACCTGATGCGGCTGGGCCAGCTTAGCGATGCTGTCAATAGGCACGTCGGTCCCTGCTACTCCCAGCAGCATGGCGTCGTTGTGCTCCTCGTTGTACTTCCGGTCGAACGCCGGTATCGCCACTGACGTCACCAACTTGTCTTCATCAGGCTGGAGAAAAATCAAAGAAAAATATAATGTTTTGAGTTTTATTGAGGTTGACTGTATTAGGGCGCTTTCATATCATGCGGATTATCACCCGCGTGCGAATCTGGTGCGCATAAAAGTTGCCCGCATCCTATCATTTCATAGGTGTTTTTTCTGTCATGCGGGAAAAACGCGCGCGGCCAGGTGAATGTTGTCGCCTGGAAAATCACCCTTATATATATTGACTAGACAGGACCTTTAGTCACTTTTTGATAGCGAAGGTAGAATTAAATAATATGGGACTTGGCATTACTAAGTGACATGGCACTTGCGATTATGATCATTCATTTTGTTTGAAGGGCCTTTTATAAAACAGGGTTTCAACAACTTTCGCTTAAGTAAATAAACAATTTAACACAAATGAGGATGTCATGATGCGAATAAAACTCGGCCCCGAGGGATTTAGCAGTTCGGTCACGAAGCTAGTAACTCGTTACTTATTAACAACAATGTTTACTTTTCGCCTTCACCCTCGGGTCTTCAATTTAAACGTGAAACGTCGAAGGATTGAACTTTACAATCAATTTGATGCCTAGTAAATGCTAAATCATGTAGCGATTTGCTACTCTTAACTACTTGAAGAAAACATATTTTTCACAGATGTAACTTAAAAAAATAAAAATTTGGCTACAAAAAAACATCTTCAGAATATATTTAAAAACAGGACATATAAAATAAGTAATAATGGAGGATTCCTTATCATTTTACCTAACCTTTAAATTAGAATTAAACAAAAAGGCGTCAAAGAGGCACAAATTCTACCAGATATTGTCTTACAAAGTTAAAACTACGTTTACCAGAGCACTCTCATCAAAAATAATGAGAGCACTTATTTAGCCGCTCTGAAACAAAAAGTCCTCTCGTCTCACCCGTTGTTAGCGTCAAAAGAAGTCTGAAATAATTGGGCTCCCCGGTGACCACGTGTAAAGATTTCCCTTGTCTTACTGTCACTGAAAGTCTCGGGCCGAATGAATGTTGTTAATGAGTTTTGTTTTACCACACCTGGGTAAAAAAGTTTTTGTATTTACTTATACAGTTCGTACATACCTTCGTCATGTCCTTGCTGACACCCCATTTTGATGTTCTCTGAAAAATAAATAACAGGTTTTAAATATATACCCGAGATACGTAATAATTCTATGCTTAAACAGACCCATAATTATCCTTCAGGCCCAGTCGGGTAATAAACTCGAATTTAATAAGATTATTACGGTACAGTACAAACGGCATTTCTATGTAATAAAAATACGGTTAAGTGCATTCCATATCCTGTCAATGGCAGAAAAGTAATTCCACTACAGCCGACAACCGGTGAAATATTACATCCGGGTTCCGGGCTACGTAGCTCGTAGCACCGCTACGCGCCACGAGCTACGAGTGCGTGCGTAGCTACTTGTAGCTTTATTATCTACAGTCTACACAAAAGTGTTTGTTATGTATATTTGCATGCAAATTTTATACTAAGTAGTTTCTATCGAAGACTCTCATTTCGATTTTAATACGTAAAAGTGTTTTTTACTTTATTTACTTTTACGCATTTTAACAAGTAATTTCTGTAGAGATGAACAGTTTTCTTGTGTCATTTTTTCTCGTCAATTTTTATGTCATTCAAATTATTCGTAGCATTCAATATAGTAAAATATAACATAATAATGCTCGGCTATTGGAGAATACCCGGCACGCCACTTTAAAATATAATTGAAAAAGTTTAAATATAATTATTGGGTTAACGTGGCTTATAGATAAGTCGATAGTCTTATATTGGACGAAGTAAGTTGTTTTTGAATTATAACCCTGGTTATTGCTATTTACTTTAAAACTTTGAATTGAAAATGTTTTCAGTTCTACGCTTCTTATGTCATTTACTAGAAATGTGCGGCTCCACCCGCGTAATAATAATATCATGCGGAAGTCTAACTTTTTTCCAAGATACCAAGTAATCTTGTCATTTCTTGTCACGAAGCCTATTCTATGTAAACAAATAAACAAACTCCTCTAACTTTTTAATTATTATTAGTTATATTACTTTATGCTTGTAGTTATAAATTTTGCATGCAACTTACGATCAGTGGAATTCAATCCTTCAAGCCCCATAAGAGCACCGGTGATCGCGACAACAATAGAATACAATAGCATTTCCAAGAATCCGCGTTCGAAGGATTAATTGAGAAATATATTGCAAAGTAAATATTATTCCAATTAATATATTCCTAAAGACAATTGGGGAATTTCATAGCGAGGTGGACATTGTTTTGTGGAAGAATAAGGGTAATAAATTATCGGCCATGATAAATCGCTGCCATTTTGGATGGCCGTGCCTTGGCCCATTAGACGGCGGTCTAATCCCATCACTCTTCATGATATCGCGTTATACGTAGCATGAACTCCTCCGGGAATTGGGTATTTAGTTGAAGGTTTTATTATATGAAACTAGATGACGCCCGGAACACCGCTGAGCCAAAATTCGTTTATTGCGCGGAAACTTTACATTTTTCCGGGCTAAAACGTATACTATGTCCTTTCCCGGGACTCACTATTTCCATACCCAGCAAAATTGATTCGGCAGTTTCGACGAGAAGAGGTAGCAGATAGATAAACACGCTTTCTTTCCTGGGCATTCCTGGCAAGTGGGAGTTAAATACGTGTTATCTACTCTGCGCAAAATGAAGTGTAGGAAACAAAATATATTTTCAGTCAGATTAAGGCTTCGTTCAAACCTACGCGACCAAGCGACTGCGAAGCGGGAGCGTCAAGTTAACGTCAAGTTGTCAAATGTGTGTTTTGTATTGACGATCTCGCTTCGCAGTCGCTTGATCGCGTAGGTTTAAACGAATCATAATAAAAGTCAATTTTCATGTTTTTTTCAATATACCAGACCGACCATCTTCTCGAATCAGGTATGCTGCCCTCCCCTAGCTAAAATTTTGGGTACGCCCATGCACGCTTCCGCATTTATAATATTAGATATGCGCAGTTGGGCTTTAGGCCGCGTTTCCACTGAAGCGGAGCGGAGCGGAGAGGAGCTTAGCGGTGCCGAATTGATCAATCACCATGCTCGAAATCTTCGCTCCGCTTCGCTGTCATTCCGCTGGAATAGCACAATTGGTTAATTCGGACACATCTAAGCTCCTCTCCGCTCCGCTCCGCTTTACTGGAAACGCGGCCTTATACTCGTAGTAATACCACAGAATACAATATAATATAGTTCGGGAGTATTTTTATTACTATCAAGCTAATTTTTTGTGAGTAGCTTCATTTTGATAAGACGAACAACATTTTTATCTGCGAAAAATCTTGAAAGTGGTAGCTAACAGAGATAGAAAAGATTTCATACTTTGATTTGATGGTCCTAAAGTATGGATTGTTCTATTTGTAGGACAATCCATATTTTAGGATAGTAATAAAAAAAAATGTTCTAGGGCTCCCGTACTATTAGTACCTACAAGACGTAATACTTTGAATTTTTAAAAATCCTTTGTAAACTACGAATAATATAAACTAAGGAAGAGTAACTCCGTCAAAAAAAGTGCACCAAAAGGCTACAAAATGTGACCCGAATACATGCACATTTATGCATGTGTTTGGTACACATTTTTCGTGTATATATACTCGAGTGACGTTCAACCAGGTTGACATGATAATTACTGTCAAACTCATTTTACAGTTTGTTTACTTACAATTTACGTACTAGCTTTTTCCCAATTTTTTTTGTTGTTAAAATGCCTAAATGCCCTGTGAAATGGTGTAGAAGTCATACAAATACGGCTTTTAAAACAGGAATAACCTTTCATCTGTAAGTGAATTGTTTAAAATTACTAATAAGTAATTTTAAACAATTCACTTACAGACGGAAAAAATACAAGCTTAAGCAATAGCTTAAACTTGTATTTTTTCCGACCCAAAAAATATGGTTTATTTAAGTTGGATGCTAGGATATTTGCATAAAATTAAGCTGGTCTATTTGTGTTTGTCTTATTAAGTTTACATGTTATTGTAAAAGTGCAATAATCAAAAAATAATATACTTACAAAATTTTTACAAAGTCGCCATGGACAGTGTTATGCAAGATGTAACCATGAACGTAGAAAAAAAGGCGGACGGAGTCTTGTTAAATACAAAACTGTGTCTTCACTTTTCTTCAGAGTGGGTCGCGCACACATTCTTACGCCTGTCAAATGGTATGGACTAGCGCAAGAATGTGTGCGTGCGGACCGTGTACATACAGCCAGCTGGCCGACCCTGAACGACACAGTTTGGTGGGACTCCGTCCGCCTTTTTTAGGATTCCGTACCCAAAGGGTAAAAGCGGGACCCTATTACTAAGACTTCGTTATCTGTCCGTCTGTCCGTCCGTCGTCTGTCTGTCTGTCTGTCTGTCTGTCTGTCTGTCTGTCTGTCTGTCTGTCTGTCTGTCTGTCTGTCTGTCTGTCTGTCTGTCTGTCTGTCTGTCTGTCTGTCTGTCTGTCTGTCTGTCTGTCTGTCTGTCTGTCTGTCTGTCTGTCTGTCTGTCTGTCTGTCTGTCTGTCTGTCTGTCTGTCTGTCTGTCTGTCTGTCTGTCTGTCTGTCTGTCTGTCTGTCTGTCTGTCTGTCTGTCTGTCTGTCTGTCTGTCTGTCTGTCTGTCTGTCTGTCTGTCTGTCTGTCTGTCTGTCTGTCTGTCTGTCTGTCTGTCTGTCCGTCTGTCTCCAGGCTGTAACTCAATAACGGTAATATCTAGAGAGTTAAAATTTTCAGAGATTATGTATATCTGTTGCCACTATAACAACAAATACTAAAAACAAAAGAAAATTAATATTTAAGAGGGGCTCCCATACAAGAAACGTGATTTTTTTGGCTTTTTTTGCTCTATATCAATAATGGCAACAGGTAGGTACTGATTTTTTCTCGAAGTCCTTAGTTATATGTCTTTTTTAATATTTAATAATAATATTAAAATAAAATAAAAAATTAAGGGCGGCTCCCATACAAAAACACAATTTTTGGCCTGATTTTGCTCTATAATGGTACGGAACCCTTCGCGCGCGAGTCTGACTCGCACTTGGCCGATTATTTTTTATACGAATCATAAACGAAATTTTAGGGTCTAGCTGACATAAGTATTATTTCCTAAGATCCTAAGAATGCAATGCAACGAAAAAAGTGGATAACTGCCGTTCGTTTAGAAAGAAACGAACCGAATTGGATGCCGAGCCAGATTAC
Source organism: Lysandra bellargus (assembly GCA_905333045.1). NCBI lineage: Eukaryota > Metazoa > Arthropoda > Insecta > Lepidoptera > Lycaenidae > Lysandra > Lysandra bellargus. The sequence continues at coordinate 7,355,014 of HG995328.1, forward strand.
TCGTTTATGTAGCGTAACTTTAATAGTCATTAATCTCATGATAATATTATTTGTATGAGTAAAGTATAATTTACACAGAGCCAGTACTGGCTGCCAATAAGACTGGCAGCCAGTGTTGGCTTGGTATATGCCGCGTGTGAACAGTTTTTCAAGCCAGGCCAAACTGTTCACACGCGGCATATGCCAAGCCAGTACTGGCTGCCAGTCTTATTGGCAGCCAGTACTGGCTCTGTGTAAATTTTACTTAATGGCCGAAAATTTAAGAGATTACGAAAATCTACATTGCCATTGCACCGTAAGTTTTTTATTTCAATTCTGTAATAATTGAGCACATAGATTTTTGTAATCTGAAAACGTCTTCTCTAGGTACTCTGGACAGTTTTAGATTCGTCCGATTCGTACAAGGTTTGTTCAAAAGTATTATATAATATTATTATTATCGATGACTTTAGGATCAGAAGAAAATGTTTGATTTTGAAATAATAATTATGCGCTCCTTTCTTCGTGTTAGTAGCTGATGTGCTTGGTGTATACTGCATAATACTATCCGCTTTTGAGAATTATTATTGTCAACGGCTTTGTTTCATAACTTTGACAATGACAATAACCGCGCATGCTGTCGTCCGGCGCGCATTATTATGATACGTTACCTGGGAAACGACCTTGGCGAAAATCTGAATTGTCATATTTTAGTTTGCGAAAAGGTGCCAAATTTAAAACGGTTGAAGTATAGGAGTTACATTTCCTTAGTTTATATTAGGAGTTACATTTCCTTAGTTTATATTATTCGTAGTTTGTAAATGATAATAGGGATACGTGCAAAACTTCATGTTCTTTCATCTTGAACAAACGAATCGTCAAAATTATATGGCACTTTAAAACGATGTTTATTTTTATTCTAAAAATATTTGGGAGCTCACGAAACGTATGCGATGCCTAAATCCGCCCGCGCAATCAACGTATCCCAAATAAACTTTTTACAGCAGCATGTAAAAATTCCCAAACGTCCGTGTTTTGTAAACAAATAGGTGATCTTGAAAATAACGTTGTTATCTTTACGCTTCTATGAAGATTTCTCAATTTATTTGCTTTATAAATAGGGGATATTTTTTCACGAAATGCTTAAATTAAGTGCTTATCTTATTTATCTCTTTCATGCCATCGTGGGTCGTTGCGATTCTATCGTGAAGATAATAGTCAACTGGAATAATAATAATAATTCGTTCGTGAACACACCTTAAAGCAGGTTTAATTCTACGGAAGTATAGAGAAAATGAGTTCGATAACGATCTGTCATTTTATCCCAACAATCTTTATAATCAATCTGCAAAACACATTTCTACTGAGCCATTCTATCTATATTTATCCAGATATTGGAACAAAATCCTAGCAACGCAGCTTCGGTATAAGCTCCGGTCTGCTGTCAATCCTCAGGTTAAGTGTCTAAGCGGACCCCTAGACGAGGAATTTTATTGCGCAATATCACTTATTGCGTAATATAATTGACCGTCTAGGGTTGATCTTGCCTTTCAGTCTTATTGTCAAATAAATTGTTCAATTAAATTGAAGCGTGACATTTGCACAATACAAATGATCATCTAGGGGCCGGCTAATACGCAATTTTCGTGCTCATTACATGTTCATTATAGTACCGTATAGTCGATGTTGGCGTGCGTCCACGTGGGCGGGGGGTCGTCGCCGGCGATGATCATGGGTCGGGCTATCACGTTGATGTATTTCAGCACCTGCTGCTGCACCTCCTCCACTGAGTGGATGTGCACGAAGTATCCTGGAGAAGGAAGTCGGTGTTATAAGCTAATATTATACTAGCGACTAGCCTTCTGTGGTTAACACCTCCATCGTGGGTACCGCAGACACAATAGATTTTCAATTGATGGGTTAATCTCGTGTTAAAGGACTCAGGCCCAATTTCATCTACGACTGTTAATGTTCGGATTAGTATCACGATACCTCTTCCGTTTTTCATATGAAAGAAAATGAAGACATGACCATTAACAGACATTGGGGAAATTGGGCCTTATTGGTGAGACAATAATATGTAGTTTAGCATCTCGTTTCCCAGTTTTGATTTAGTAAAGAACATAATATTACTAGTATTATTATAGACTATAGAGAACAAAGTTAGTTTACGTCCGATTAAATGATGAAAAAGGTAAACTTTTAAAGTTTTTTCTAAGGTATCTTACTTGTTAATAATGTTCAAGAATGCTCCTTCGACAAAGAAAAAAACTTTATTATTTTTTTACCTCATGAAGGGCAAACGTTTAATAAGCTTAATAATATGATGCTTGATGACCTTCATGAGGTAGCTACGAAGGACAAATATTATATTATGTTTATGTTACAACGATAAGATAAAACTTGATATGACTATTATTTTGAAGCTATTACCATCGTAACATTAACCAATAACGATAATATAAAAGTAACAAATTCGAAACCCTCTATGTTTTTCCGAAAAACAAAAAAAAAGTAATAACGCGTTAAAATATTTAGTGGGCATGAAAAGCAGTGGAAAGAGCTAAAAATATGTTTAAATATAGCCATTTCGGTAAAAGTGTCGCCTGAAATACACGTTCGCCCGTCCACCGCGCCTCGCGTGTTGATTCGCCCGTCAGCCAGTCTTTTACAACGAAATTACCATATCCGACCCTAAGGCCGTTTAGCCATCGCCGCCGTCAACGGGACGTCACCGAAAAACTTTTTTTTCTTAGTATGGCACTTAGGCTTTATAATATAACCAGGAACCCCGCTACCATATGTGCAATGTGTGCAATGCACACGGGCGCCATCCTCTAGGGGCGCCAAATCGCCATCTTTGGGGCGCCAAAACCAAGGACCCAAAAAAAAAAACCTTTTTTTGCACACAGGCGCCAGTAGCCCTTACGGGGGCACTGAATATAGCCATGGCCAGTGTCGAGTAAATGGCGGGAAAACAATATTGTAGTATACAATTTTCAGCATCGTTTTTCTATATCGTCAGGTCCAAAGTCTAGTCAAAGTCTAAGTAAAAGTTAATACAGTCAAGGAGTCAAGTCGGTCGATTCAGTAAAGTAATAGACGCTTTACTGAAACTTTCGATGTAGTTTTGGAGGGAACACGAAATAGCACGTTTCTGGATATTGCATCATTTTCCTACACTTGTGTATATTATCGAATATCTAATGGTTAATATCCTACCAATATTACACATTAAAACCCAGTTAACACAATTTTTGGAAAATAATACAAAATTTATATAAAATGACACTTTATATGCTACTACAGGCTTTCATTTTGCTCTATACCACTACAAAGCAGCGGCAACCTGGGTCGCTAAACCAATGCCGTTAGAAGATGAAACCTATAGTCTATACTCCAGGACATAAAGTGGCATTTTATGTGAATTTTTGTCGGTGACGGTGGCGGTGGACAAACGGCCTTACAAATAATTTAGTAGCGAGTCATAATTTCAGTTGGTGTTTATTAAAGCGCCTGCCTACTGCTCATAATTTGATGAATTATACATGCTTTAACGTGAACTTGGAATATTCAAGCCATTTGATGTGAATATACACAGTTCTACAAGCATAAATACATTATATATAAAGTAATGCAAAGTTTCTGATTTTTTTCATGGGAGTTTATCTATTCGCTTATGATTATGTCATAACGTAAACCAATCAACGACTCTGTTGAATAGATAACCTCCCGTCAAAAAAAACTAATAAACCGGATGTAAGTCTGAAAAAGAATACAAATTAGCAACTTGTTCTACTTCATTTGTAGATGCAAATACGCAAACATTCAAATGCATTCAAACGTATATACTCTATTATAGCCAAGAGATACATTCAATTCCATTTGAAGCACACATACACAGATCTACTTGACACACATACCTCTATTGAGACAGGCCATCCACTGGATTTCTCTCACATTCGTGACTTCTTTTCCAATAAGATAAGTGAATACTCGCACTGGAATATACGTTTTCCCCCCTATGACCTCTCTATTGTACTCCTCGAAGACTTCAGTCAAGTTCCCTGGCACGTAGTCCGTGATCACCATGACGAGTTGATTACAGCCCTGTGTGCTGCTGACGTTACAGTGACGCCTCTTCTACAAATACAAATACACGTCATCATTTTTAAACTTTACATCTAATCTTAATTTAAATATAAAAAAATAGTTTTATGCTATTCTAGTAAGCAGCTATTTAAAAGAGTAGTAATTTACATGGTTATCATTTTCATTTAAATATCCTTACTGATTTCATCTAAATATATAAAACTCAAAGGTCTCAACTCAAAGGACTGACTGACATGGTGATCTATCAACGCACAGCCCAAAGTAGATGTTATGACGTAGGCATCCGCTAAGAAAAGATTTTGATCAATTCTACCCCCAAGGGGTAAAAATAGGGGATGAAAGTTTGTATATAATAATACATCTTAACGCGAGCGAAGCCGCGGGCAATAGCTCGTTAATTAATAAAATGTGCTATGTATGCTATTAAAATATTTTGAGAGACGGGAATAGGGACCTAGAGTAGGTTTTTATTGAAGAACAATGTACCATCGAGGAAATTGATTCCTTTCAGCAGCAAGCAACAATTGATTCATTCCAAGCAGTTCGGCTTATGTTAATTCAATGTTAGCTGTGATCGATCGAATGGATTTGACTTAACGCGGCTAAATTACGTAGGTCCGCCATCTGCCTAGGAATCAACTTCTCTGATAGTACATTTCCCGTGCGATAAACGAATTTTAGGGCAACAGAGTTGCGGGCGTCATCTAGTATAATTAAAATAAAGCACCTCCTTCAACGTAGTAAAAGCGGCTATATACGCTTTCGTCAAGTTGGCGTTCCCGTCCAAGGGCACTTTATGTTTCTTCCCGCCGTCCGTCGGCTCGAGCGTGTTGCTTATTGTTAGCAAATTCTCCGGAGTCGCTTGTACGAGGCCCTTGAAACACGTCACGACCTCCGAGGTATTCCCTTTGAACGTGTACACATTTACATAGTCGTTGTTCGATAATGTCGCCAGAAGGGAGCCTAGCGTCCTTCGTGCTACGTAGTTCTTGAAGCCGGTCATCGATCCAGATACGTCGAAGAGTATAATAACGTCCTTGGAACACGTAGCGGCTTCTATATACCAGGATTTGACGCGACAGTCGTACGTGTCGACTTCCTTCATGTTCCATGGCATCCCGGGGTAGAATCTCAAGATTCCGTGCGAGCTGCCGAAGTACTGCCACACGAGTGACGGATCGGAGTTGTAGTTCTTTATGAACACTTCGTTGAGCTCCTTCGACCACAGTATTGCGTTAAGCGCTGGTGCCTCTGAAACATAAAAATATTTCACTTTTCTTGTATCTACCGTAAATAACACATAGACTGAAGAATTAGTACTGTAGGGAATAATTTTAAAATATGTATATATATTTATGTTAGAATATACATAATATCTACAACAATCAACATGTTTTAGACCGCATATAATGTCATATTTGCCCTCAAGTTGTTCAACTAAATGCATTACTCCCAAATCACAGTTTGTTTTATAAAAAGTTGGGATTTGGGAGATTTGGGTCTGAGTCATGAAAAATACTCGTTTTCCTCTCGAACCAATAACATTACAGTTTAAATGGAATTAAATCGGCAATTCACTTGTATTATACAAATAAATGGCAATGGTCCAAATAAATAGGTCAGCTGAAAGTGAAATAAGTTACAGTATTCGGGTGAAAAGAAAATAATGGCATAAAATTTACCTCTATAAAATATGTTTGTAGGCACTTGTACACAGCTTGTGTTTGTGTTCACGTTTATGTCGTAAAAATGGGAGTCCTTTTCTAAGGACACGTTCATATAGTTCGGGTTGTTTTTGGCGAAAGTCGGCGGTTCTGACGGCCTCTTAATTTCGGCTCCGTCCTCATTGAAGAATGCAGAATACTTAGCGGAACAGTACTCAAACTCGTACGTCTCATCTTCGATCATAGAGTAGTTGAATTCTGCGGCCAAACGCTCTGCCGTGGCATGAATGCACTAAAATAAAAATAAAAACTTTTATTCTTAAGCGCCTGTAAAGCTATTTTTTTGATCTTTGATTTTTTGTCTCTAGCGATAATTAACTTAAAAACCTCTTAATTTGTAGTGTCCTTGTTACACGTGTTAAAATAATATACTTTGGCATTTTAATTTCATTGAATTTAGATAGCATAACAATATTAAGATACTGTTCTAGCATATTAATAAGCCTGACACGTGTTTTTTAAATTATTATTACACAGATATCCTTGAATTAAATTTCAAATAATTTTGAGATATTAAGGGGGCTGAGATACTAACCGTTAATTTTCGATTTTATAATTAATTTTTATACTTGAAAATAAGCCCCGAATTGTTTTATTTTCTAAAATTAGATACTACATTATATTTCCAAGAATTCGATCTGAGCAAAAACACGATAATATCTTAAAATTTTCTCGATGGAAAAAAATGACAAAGATGCATCTAATTTTCTTTAGTCCTTTTTCACCTGGCATATGAAAGATGGGCGTGAGTGTAAAGAGACAAGGACGATGTTTGATTTTTTTGGCTTTTAAAAAAACTTTCAAACAGTTAATTTGAAAATATAAGATTAAGAGCCCGTCCTCTATTTTCTACTGCTCTCTTCACACTCACGCCCGCCTTTCATGTGCCAGATGAAAAAGGACGATCGCCAAGTTAGCGGGCATATAGAGGTTTTCTGTTTTTAAAGGGTTTTTTTTTATATTGAAGTGGTAAAAAGTAATTCCAACAATTTATAGACGACTTTCTCAACAGTACATTGTATTTTTTTCATACCGTTAAGACGTCAATAAAATCCATAAAAAGGTGATATTCTAAACCTTTTACAGCAAAAATCACAAAACTGTCGCGGATTTGAGTTGGATTATTTAAAGATACTTTAAAAAAATAAAAAATCTATCTCCAACACTATATTATAATTGAAATGATCTTGACATGCTGTGCATTAAAACTTATAGAAATACTGTATTTTAACTGTTAAATCACGTCTGTTAAATGAGCTAAATCGGCAAAATTCGTATACGGACTCTTAACACGCTATTAACAAACTAATTTTAGGAAATTTAGAGTAATGAGGACCCAACTAGCAAATTTCGCTCAACCTACGTACGTTATAAGAGTACTGCACTTGTAGATTACTTAGAGTAGTTTTGACATATGCTATTTGCACTATTAATAGTTTTGAAAAATGCATTTTATGCTCAAGTCAGTTTATTCTTACAATTACACTTATAAGCCTTTATGAGTATGAAAATTCTAACCCTTATTAGTAAACGTACTGAAGTACAGTTACTCCTATAATAAGCTCTTGTAGTAGCTAATAAGATGACAGTTATACAGCTTATAAGATGACAGACAGTCGAAAAAGAGTTACTAGACTTAAGAGTACTTACTCTAGTTATTTGTGCTTGTAAGCTATTATAAGACAACATGTTTTGGCCTTTATAAGTTCCATCAGCTGTATTGGTAAGAGCATTATGCGAGAGTATTATTAGTACAATTTATCTTTGATCGTCTCCACCAAAACTCTTATAAGGTTATTTAATCTTTAATTGTGCTTGCTAGATCCACTTGTCAAATCAGGAGTTCTCATCTGACAAGTGGATCTAGCAAGCACAAATCGTTCGAAGTGATGAGGTTCTGTACAAAATTATAATATAAGTGACAATTGTGAAAGAACTATAAACAATACTTATATTTACTTATATACTTATATTTTATTACTTACGGGTATTAAATATATAGCCACTGAACAAATTATTAAAATCGATAGCCTATGATCTTTTACATGGTCTACTTCTGATCTGTGCCAAATAACATAAAAATAGCTCCAGTAATTCGCGAGATAAGCCCTTTCATATAATTTCCCCTGTTTTTTCAACATTCTCCTATTAGTCTTAGCGTAATAAAACATAGCCTATAATCTTTCTCAATAAATGGGCTATCTAACACTGAAATAAATTTTCAAATCGGACCAGTACTTCTAAGATTAGCGCGTTCAAGTTAGCCCTTTCAAATAATTTTCCCCTTTTTTCCCACGTTTTCCTCTATTTCTTCGCTCCTATTAGTCTTAGCATGATAAAATATAGCTTATAGCCTTCCTATATAAATGGGCTATCTAACACTAAAAGAATCATCAAAATCCGTTGCGTAGTTTTAAAGATTAAAGGGAACAAAGGGACATGAGGGAAAAAAGCGACTTTGTTTTATAATAGGTATAGATATTTTATTACTTGATTTGCATATTATTGCATATTTTAATAACAATGCAGAGACATGGGTTGTTTGGTAGATATTTACTGCAGAACCCTGATCAATCGCTAATTCGCAACATGGCGGGAGACAGTTTTTGATAATATACTTATAACACTCTTCAAAATGATAGTGGAAACAATATGGCTGATAATGCAATTGATTCTGAATAATTGAATAAATATTTATTGTTAATATTTCGAATTAGCGAGGCGGATTAAAAATTTGGGCTATACCCTAATATACTTTACAATAAATTCCCGTTCCACTTGACAAGTGCAAAATATTCTCATTTAGTTTTATCACTCGCTTGCCTAAGTTTGTTATAGTCCGATTCAGTTTTATAACACACTAGTTTTTGGTTATACAAAGTCATTACAAGTGTAAATCGGATTGACCAAGTATTCTATTAGCATGGTATAAGAGCAAATAGTCTTATAAAAAGGGCCCTTTTGGGGTCGTGGAGATAGGATTTAGTGTATTATAAGGGATAAAAATTAATTGTCTTGAGATAATTATAAGAGCACTTTTTGCTAGTTGGGGATTTTACATGTTTCTGAATTGCACACAAAATAAAAGCGCTTAAATGTTATAGCATAAATGAAATCCCCATCGTACATGCCCTTTTCCTTTAGGCCTCTAAAAATTAATATCGTTGAAAAATTACGACGTCAGAAGCAAGAATTTATTTGAACATTATGCGTCCTTAATTAACACGTTTCACCTTATTCATGAGCTGTAAGATTTAATTAAAAGTACTATTTACCTTAACGGCGTTAATTTTCCGCGTCAACATAGTGCTGACAGACCGCAGGGACGATTCCAAAATTTGCTTCCCGTCTTTTTTCTTCACGCTAGCGTTCATTTGTTTGTATTTCTTGAAAGAAGAAAGACATGTTGATCAAGTATTTAAATAAAAAGTTGCGTGCGAGTCGATGATTGTCTCCTCAGTCAAGAAGTTCGGTGAGTAGTTTTTCAAGTTCCTTACTAATACTAGTAATATAAATGTGACAATGTGTCTGTCTGTCTATTGCGGCTTTTCGCTTATACCGCTGTACCGATTCGGATGAAACTTACTAGGATTCATTGCTTTCAATAACACGACATATTTTCTATAGTTTTGTTGTGGTAAATCAAGACGTTATAAATTATAATAAACAAACTTCAGAAACGAATTTGCAAGAAATACTCTATGATAAAAAAAGACGGGTTGCACTTCGGGAGTGCCGGCAGAAGTGAAAACTTGATTATTAACGTTGTGCATTATTCTTTTAACCCATTTTTTATGAAAATCGATTAAAAAAAAAAACAAAAAAAAAACGATCGTTTTAATTAATTAATCGAAACCCTTACAATCGTTAAAAAATATCGACAATCAAAAAAAAAGCTGCTATCAGACAGACTGTCAGACACTTCTCGCGACAGTTGTCTTGCAGGTGGAAACGCGGCCTTAATCAGCGCGTCTGCTAAAGAACTCATTTCCCCGACTGTACATTTCTGCTAAACAACTCATTTCCCCGACTGTACATTTCTGCATAGCACAATTTTCCCCGACTGTACATTTCTGCTAAACAACTCATTTCCCCGACTGTACATTTCTGCTAAACAACTCATTTCCCGACTGTACATTTCTGCTAAATAACTCATTTCTCCGACTGTACATTTCTGCTAAACAACTCATTTCCCCGACTGTACATTTCTGCTAAACAACTCATTTCTCAGACTGTACATTTCTGCTAAACAACTCATTTCCCCGACTGTACATTTCTGCTTAGCACAATTTTCCCCGACTGTACATTTTTGCTAAACAACTCATTTCCCCGACTGTACATTTCTGCTAAGCAACTCATTTCCCCGACTGTACATTTCGTTCGAGTTCGACACGGTTTTTCGATCAACACGAAAATCTGACGCGAGTTTCACAGTTTTTACCCATCCCACAAAAGTGCTCAACGCCGCTAAAGAAGTTTTCACTTCAAAAATAACACTAAAACATGCAAAAAATATAAATTTTTACCGCGCTTATATTCTCGACAACGATGGCACCCGCTATCGTTATCCTTGGCCAATGTCCTTATTATACAGGGATACAGGGTGTTCAAAAAGACATCGATCAGAGAGATCGGGGGGTAAATGTGAATTATTTGAACACCCTATTATGTGTGGCCGATAAATATCAATTTGTGTGTTTTTGAAATGTTTGCTATTTTGGCAGATTTTAACGTACCTATTCATAGTAATATTGCAAATGCGAAAATGTGCCTGTCTGTCTGTTACCTCTCCATGCCTAAACCGCTGAACCAATTTAGCTGTTTGGTATGGAGATATTTTGAGTCACGGCAAAGAATCTCTAGATAGAGAGAGTGAAAGAGTATTATATAAATACACATTTTTCCCATATCGTTTGTATTAAGAATGTTAGCTTCGACTGGCACTTCAGTGAATTTCATCCCGGAGCGAACTGTGAATCGTATTCGGCTCGATTGAAATATTTCGCCAGAAAGGGATTATTGCGTTCCTAATTGCCGGTACATATTTTTGGCCCCAACAACGAAATGAGTTACAAAACTTTATTTACCCGTTTATTTATTACAGCTTCTGTCTGCGGCTTCGTTTTTTGTAGAATGAAAATATTAGTCCATACTAATATTATAAATGCGAATGTGTGTCTGTCTGTCTATCCGTCCGTCTGTCTGTCAAACCGCTCAACCGATTTTGCTGAAATTTGGCATGAAGATACTTTGAGTCCCGGGAAAGGATATCTAAGGATACTTTTTGTCCCGGAAAAATGTAGGGTTCCAGCACGATAAACGAGTTTTGGCGCAACTGAGTTGCGGGCGTCATCTAGTAATAAATAATTTTCAACTGTATTTATTTTTAAATGAAAAAATAAAATAATAACAATTAATACTTACTATTCTGATTTGATCAGATTTCGTTAAGGATTCACTTAATCTCCATAATTAAATAATTTTCAACTGTATTTATTTTTAAATGAAAAAATAAAATAATAACAATGAATACTTACTATTCTGATTTGATCAGATTTCGTTAAGGATTCACTTAATCTCCATAATTCTTCTCCAAGTGTCCTCGCCCATATTTTTACCCTAAAAAATATTTTATTGTCACATAATATAATTATTATAGTACTATAATATCCAGTAATAATCTGAATAATCTTAGAATTTAGATGATTTAAAAAGTGGTTAGACTCTAGAGTCTAGTCATTTCCAGTTTAGTTTGTTAAATTGTTAGTATATTAAGGCTTGAATTCTTGTTTCCTGAAATTTCTTTCTCTTTGCCATTTGTAATCAAACTCTCATTTTTCAATAGAACGATAAAAATATTGTAAAAAAAGATGAGTCGGTTCAATTTTACATTTTTTAGGGTTACAGAATCGTTTTCAGATGAAACAGTTTTCGATTTTCAGTTGAACAAAAGCAACAGTTTTAAATTTCAAAGTTTAATTTTCATCAAGTTTAATGTTACGCTATAGTGCTGAAAAGTTCCCTTCATTTCGGTATTTTTAATGAAAGGTTAAATTAAATTACATATAAAAAATAGATTGCTATTTATATGTAGCAATCATTATTTAAAACATAAAAATTGGATTGCAATTTTATTGCCTCGCTTATGATTAATTTATTGGATCTTACGTCCGCGAGACATTTAATGGTTACTTAAGTTTAATGCAATGAAATTTGTAAAAAAACTATACTTTTTCTGTCAAACTCTTTATTCAAATCATTAAAATATGTTTCTGAGTGCAGCCTTTAAAGTAATAGTATCAAGCAGGGATTTATTTTCATTCCCGAGATATACAGGGTGTAACAAAACTAAGTGACAATACTTTAGGGAGTGTGTGGGTCCCCTATATAGAGTTCGCTGTGAAAGTAGCAACGCTCAAAGAGTAACTTTTTCATCTTTGTATGGCAAAATTCATAACGCGCGGGGGCTTGCCCATACAGATCGCAAATAGTACATTACGCACCTAGGGCAGGAAAATAAGAAATGTCTCTGTGTGAGGCTTTCTTATTTACTCCCCGTGGTGCGTATACTATTTTTCTCATCGACGGAGGCGGAAAACGGCAACATCGGTAAGCGCAGCGGGACGAAAGTTAACGTTTTCCGCCTGGAGGTGAGAAAAATATAATAATCTCTGTCGAGGAGAAAAATAGTATACCTACGCACCATGGGCAGTAAATAAAAAAAACCCTTTAGATCAGAATATGTACTTTCACAGCTTTAACTCTTTATTAGTAACACAAACACGCCCTAAAGTATTATCACTTAGTTTTGTTAAGCCTTGTAGTGCAGTCAAATTTTAAGTGCGACAAAATAACGTATGTACTGTGTAATATTGTGTATCGGGTCTAGGGACAATACAGACAGGTAAATAGTTACGAGTGTTAGGGCTCCCACACAAAACTGCGAATTCGCATCGCATCGAATGACGCATCGCAATGTCATTTTTAGTATGAGTTTTGTCGCTGATTTTTTTCGATGCGATGCAAATTCGCAATGTTGTGTGTGGAGCTCTCTCAATGTTAATTGTTAACACAATAAAGTATGGTTAATACTTACGCTAAGTCAGGTCCACCGCCAAGCGGGCTGTAAATGAGTTTCTGTTAATTTTATTGTTAAATTGAAGTAATTGGTATACGTATAACGTATGTATATGTCACCGTAAGATTGTAAACACCGCGAGATTGTAATATGGCGAAGTGATGGATTGTAAACAAACAGTTTTCCGATGATTTTAATTTAATTATTTCGTATTTAAAATAACTTCAATGGCAAATGGTATGAGATGTATAACATAAAATAAAATTTAGATATATTTAAAGTGCTGTTTGAATGTTCGGTTATTAAATTTAACCTAATTTATAATTCAAACTGCACTTTAAATATATCTAAATTTTATTCAATGTTATATATCAAATATTCAGGCAATTGAAGTTATTTTAAATAAGTACAAAATAATTAATTTAAATCACCGGAAAAACTGGTTGTTTACAATCCATCACTTCGCCATATTACAATCTCGCGGTGTTTACAATCTTACGGTGACATAATATATACGTATTATATAAATGTTAGTAGAAAAACATAGGAAAAAATAAACCAAAGAGTGTTATTCACAGTTCCTATTTTCAGTGTTGTGGAATAACTCTAGCGAACGTTGAGCTTTATTAATTTTGTTATCAATAAGTGAATATTATTCTTTTTATATGTTAGTAGTTAGTTTTATTATTACAGTATTTGTGTCTTGAATAGCTAAGAAATAATCGTCAGTTTTATTAACTTTTACTTGTCGTTACTAAAATAACTATTTACAAATTACACTTTATAATTACACCCTTAAATGCTTTTCTAAACTTAATAGGCTTAGCTTCCCTAAACTTATTATTAAAGACGTAGGTGGATGTAATAGGTAACTGTTAATTTTATTATTTAGGTCTTTTGCATAAAGGGAAGCCGGGGAAAAGATTTGAAACCAAAAAATATGTGGATATTATGTAGTACCCAAGTGATGAAGTAGGTAAGTTACAAGGTTCGTTCAAATTATACGTGAAAAAATTGTAAGTATCCGTAAAAACGTTACGTCTATGAAGTCCATAGATATCTTCTATCTTCAATTATTAAATCCACGTTTCTTTCTTCATACCTACGACAACGGTGTGTTTTAATATTAAACTTATTTCCATTTCACGCCTGAGAACATTCCCGGGTCCCGGGTTCAATACATATATATCCCTTGACGATATAATGTAACGCTTTTAATATATTCATTTTAAAAGAGGATTAAAATTTGAGATAATCAAGCGCGTGTAAATCTCTCGTTATTTGTATATTTAAATATACGGAAAATTTAAACTTGTTGTATCTTCCTTGATCCAACATTTTAGAATAAAGAGTCTATTTTGAAATAATACAGCTATTGAAAGGTGCAAGAGTTAAGATATTGCTAGCATTGGCAATATCCAAGAACAAAATATACAACATTGTATATATATTATATTTTGTATTAGATTAAGTTTATAATTATTGTATTTTTCATTGAAGTTTTTGATGTATAAAATAAATAACATAAGTTGTTAAACCTCTATTAGTGGGCTGACAAGACTTCTGATAACAATATCTGAAATAATCCTTTTACATAAATCCATCTACCATTATCCGATCGGTTCATTGGGTATTCTAATCCAATAACAAGTGAATAGCTTATTCCCTTAAAAGGTATTTCGATGAGAAAATATTTACTTACTATCGTAACTTTGTACTACTCTACGGAGAGATAATATAAAATGTACATTTCAGATTAGATTACAAATACTGAAACCTTCGGCGGCGGTACATAGATTGTGTTTTTAATAAAATATTTTTCGTTTACTTAAAGTAATAACAATTTATTTTACGCTACAATATATATTACGAAGCTTATTTATAATTCAGCGTACACTACTCGCTACCAGAACGTAAATCTACACAAAACATTTCAGTAAACAGATAAAAAATATAAACGAAGTCAGCAGTTTTATCTGTAATTAATAATACGGGTAAAAAAACTTACGTATCGGCTTGAAAGGCAGGTGCCGGTTCAGGGAGCACGATCAACGTTAAAAACAACAGACACATGAAATAGGACATTTTAGGGCCGACTCACACACATCACAACTAACTCACGAAGCTCAATCATATTACTCGATAAGGCACATCGTTACATATCCACGTAAGGCGAAACACGAAACACGCGTATAACAAGTGCAAAAAGTTCCTACAAAAGTTATAAATACGCGAAAGCTTCACCGGTGCGATAACGGACAAGGCCACTACGTGCTATTTACGTTTCACTACGGCTAGTTTAAGTGTACACAATAGTTAACATCTTTAAAAGAAAGTTACGCGAATGAGGAAAGTTGAACGATTGAGGAAAGTTAAAATCGCGGAGCCGCAGGGCGCGGGCTGCGAGCGTTCGTCCGCTCGCACGCACGTGCTGCGTCTATTCTGGGCGGGCGGCGCATCGAGCGACACGAAATAGGTCGCCCCGACGCCGCTCAGCCATGCCGCACGCGACTCGACCGGCTTAGCGAGGATTACCGAAATATGCTAGTTACGATGCATGTTTTAGAAGGTCTCGGTTATTTCTAAATGCAGTTAACGTCGGTTGAAAAGTAGGCCTCGCGTATTTGTAATTGCAGTTAATGGTAGTCTGAGAATGTGATCGTTTAGCGTTTCGTTTTCAGGATTTGTTAAGTGTGTGATAGAAATTTGGCGTATACTACTAAATCTAGTGTGCTTGTTTATAGTGTATAGATCTTAATTTTTGTAGATTTTTAAGAATATCGTACTAGTAAATATACAATAATTATTAATATTATACGTTTTTAGTTTTTACTTTGTTTCAATGATCCTTATGAATTCTTTGGAGTTTTTACGGAAGTGCCTTGTAAAACCCCAATAATTTACTGCTGAAATCGTTAGATTAAGCGTTTTATGGCATGTTATAACATCGATGGCATCTCTAGGGGCCCCTTAATTACGGACTAACGCTGAAACGTGTAAGAATTCCCTCCCCACCCCCACTTCGCCTCCTGCTCGATCTCAGGAGATCGTCTGAGCACACTCTTCATAAACAACCGCGAGCAATTTGAACTAAAAACCGTGAGTCTGACTACCAATCAATGGCTTCCGTGATAGTAAAAAGCTCTTATATCGCTTTTGAGTTTTTAAAGTAGTAACTTCAAATAGGTTCCCATGAATTAAACTAGTTAATTCATATAAGTTTTCCAACTCATGGAAAAGTTTGCTTCAATTTGAAATTTTGACTCACTATAAGTTTGAGAATTGAGACGCTCTAATAACTAGAGTTTTGTTTTCTAGTTAAGAAAACTGTTGAGTCAGGCACATGTGGGCCGTGTGTGTGGCTAAAAACCTATAATATTAATAATTATTGTATATTTACTAGTACGATATTCTTAAAAATCTACAAAAATTAAGATCTATACACTATAAACAAGTACACTAGATTTAGTAGTATACGCCAAATTTCTATCACACACTTAACAAATCCTGAAAACGAAACGCTAAACGATCACATTCTCAGACTACCATTAACTGCAATTACAAATACGCGAGGCCTACTTTTCAACCGACGTTAACTGCATTGTCGACTTTCTGGGGGCATGTACCTTCGAGGAAATTGATTCCTATTTCCTAGGCAGTTGACAGACCAACGTCATTTGGTCGGATCATGTCAATTCAATGTTAGCTGTGATCTGTCGGCTGGGTTTGACGTAACGCGACCAAATTACTTAGGTCCGCCATCTGCCTAGGAATCAACTTCTCTGATAGTACATTGTACATACTTATTGTATCTATATTCGTGTGAGCTTGAAACAATTCTAGTGCTACCTTTATGGGATTTGTCTTTGTCTTGAGAATTAGACTACTTCTCTTGTATTTCCAAACAATCAGTACTCACCAGACTTTAATCTTACAATAAATACTCAAGCAATCCTTTAGCAAAGAAATATAGCTAAGTTTATCGGCAAGGTTAGTCGACAAAAAGTCGGTGTGGGGACAGGGTGCCGGCGCCGCCGTGTCGCCCACCCTCAGGGAGGAACATTTCTTAATAAACCCTGCATGAGCTATGAAAAGTATAATGAACTGTTAATGATTTTTCCATGCAAATGTGATGCCTTTAGATATATTATGTGACAGTGTGTGGTAGGTAAGTCACATCATCGTTCCCATTTTTGCTGGTTTCACTGCATTTTACAGCTAAGATTGTAATATCAAGATGATGATTAAAATTAGCAAGATGAGCTATAATTATCTGTCTTTTTCTTCTATAATATAGCCATCATTGAAAGCTACAGATTAATAATAAAAATACAGCAATAATCTTCAGTATCTCAACATTCCTTTCCACGTTTTTTTTTCTATTTTTGTTTATTATACTCATTATATCAGCTTCCAAAATAAAGCCAATTTATTAAAATTCAAGCATACACTCAGCATCTCCTTAGTATTTACAAATAAGTAATTTGTAAATACTAAGGAGATGCTTATTAGATGATTATTTAAAACACACGCCAATAGATCGACAATATCATAAACTACATATTCCCCGTTTTAATTTTTTTTAGGTCAATTTTTTACTAAGATAAGTAAAAAAAATAGGGTTTTGGTGCGATTTCGGCAACGCGGCAAATGTATGTTCAAGGTCGTTTGCTCGGGGGACGACCTTAATCCCAACTTTAAATAAAAATATTGACTAATATTTAGCGAAATTCCTATTATATACTTAGTATAGTAATATATATATTTTTAATTTATTTTGGAAAACCTTCTATTGTATTGTAAAAAAGCTTTTATTTACAATACAATAGAACCGATATTATATAAAAAGAAAGCCAATGACAGGTTTTCACGATTAGATAAATAATATGACATAGTTTGCAACCTCACAGGAGAGTATACAGATTATGTCTATTGTGCTCATAGTATACACACAACATTACTCATACACACTATAATATACTAACGTATAATAAATAAATAAATAAAAGTATAACTATTCATACAAATTATTTATATATTCATCCACAACATAAATATTAACTGTTTATCCAAAACATTTTTATGTTAGATGTTGCAAAGCATAGGTCTAGCAGTGAAAAAAAATTGAGATTGATGTGGATCAAATTTATAACTCACAGACAGATTTAATAGGCCCTTATTTCATGAAATTATACAATAAAACTTAGTAATAATACTTTAGGGTGTATATAGGCCTCTTGTATAAAGTTTACAGTAAAAGTGGCGTCGCTGAAAGATTTTTTTTTAACTTTTGTATGAGAAAATTCATGACGCTGGGTCGTTTGCCCATACAAATCACAAAAAAAAAATAACTTTCAGCACTGCTACTTTCACAGTGAACTCTACATAAAGGTGAACTCTACCATATTTTTATGGGGCCTGCCATTTTTATCTTAGCAATACTGTTTGTTTGATTACAACGTTACCGTCACAATGTGCATTTTCTTGTCAGGAGAATAATCATTTAAATGTTAGTAATTTATATAGTTCTACTAGATGAGATGAGCAACGGAGTAGCAACTCCGTTGCGCCAAAATTCGTTTATCGTTCGGGAACCGCATATTTTACGGGATAAAAAGTATCTTAATGTGTCCTTTCCCCGGACTCAAAGTATACCCATACCAAATTACGTCATACGAAAGTTTGGGCATGGAGAGGTCACAGACAGATACAATTTCGCATTTATATCAATAGTAATATGGAATGTATTTACATTTAGTATTGCTAAATCGGGGTAGAGAAGAGATGGGATAAAAACTCCGTTTCACCTTTTGTACCCTTGAACAAAAATAAAAATAGCTGACCTATACTACCTATACTATAACTGGCTAATACCTACCAAGTACCAACGTAATATTCCTAAAAAATAAGAAAACATCGATCAGCTTTCTGGCTTAATAAGAGAGACACTTGTAAGTTAGGCTCAGGATTCTAAAGAAAAAGTGTTTTAGTGAGATCGTACTAAACTTTGAAGTTACCTACTCCTCAAAACTTTATATTTTAATAAAATATCTACAAACTTTTTAGTAAAAAACTGGTATAAAATATACTTAATATTAATATACATAATTATTGAGTATTTGTGAACATTTCAAGTGCCTACCTGTTGACATTATTGATATCATGCAAAAAATTCCAAAACCATCACGATTGTTGTACCTACCTATGTAAATAATTTTATTTTAGTATTTGTTGTTATAGCGGCAAATAAATTCATAATTTGTGAAGCGTGCTAGCGCGGTTCTAGGAATATAGCCTAAATTGCCCTTCTATTTTTGCCAAGCGATCTAAAGGTTGTGATCGGTATATATGAGATTAAAGTGATGCTTGTTTTTGTTATGTTACATGATAATATTGTAACGTAATAATGTAGGTATAGGATATAAATAAAATATAACCCACGTGACCCCGGGAACCTCGTCATTAAAATTGATTCGACCTCAAACATACATTAATTATATATATTTGTTCCGAACAGTAACGTCAGTTTCATAAAATATTCAGCCATGACAGAGAGACTGAGATTGGTTAAGGGGCTTGATTCTCATACCTCGAACGACGAATGACGTTTCGATCTGAGGCTGGCTCACTCGCACTCATTTAATAATAATAATAATAATAATATCTATGGACGCTTCACACCACGTCAGTCTGGCCCCGTGCTAAGTACCCGAAGGACTTGTGTTACGGGTACCAGACAACGGAAATATATTTAATACTTTTATACTATACATATATTTAAGATTTTTATTATATGATACACATATTTAATATACATTATCCATGACCCAGGAACTTTATAAACTTTTTGTTCCGTCGGCGGGACTCGAACCCGCGATCTCCGGCTTGAGCTCAACGCGCTCACCACTGCGCCACGGAGGTCGTGTGTGCGCGAGTACCATGAGTACCTACTCAGTACGACAGTCTGCAATTGAAAAATATCCGAAGTGCTAGAATCGTATCGTAGTTCCTAATCCCTTAACGTTTATCATGATTATTTCTCAAAGCTACCGGGAGTCAGCTTATTATTAACCACTTAAGGGGAAGATAGCTGCCAATTCGACATCTTTGTGCAGTTTTCTAGACGTATATATTTCATTGATTGGCACAAAAAAAAATATATGTGATTTTTGATTATATTTGGAAAAGCTTGTCGAATTTAAATATTAAAATAATGTTCTCCTACTGGATGAAAAAAAATACCAAGGTCACATCTTTCAGGAACTTTAAACAGTGCTAACTAAAGTAATAATACAATCTATGCTTTCAAAATTTGTTTATTTGATACCTTTTACATAAATCCAAAGATTGCCGGATTTAATTTTCGGTTCTGACATCTAGATTTCCCATAATATTTGTTTTTTCCTCTAACGAACGAAAAACGTATCCACTATCCACGCTACCGAGTGAAAACTTCACATCTCTGTCTCTCTGGCATGAAAATCGACACAGGTGCGAGAGTGATGCGAGATCAAGGTCATTGGCAGTTGTCAGCGTCTTTAGTACTGGATATGTGATTTATTAATCATAATCATGATTCATTGCAAGCAAACGAGCCCCGCCGTCATAAATTAGCCACTACAGTAGTCAAAAACAATACTCATTCAGCGCTTCTACTTTCACAGTGAAATCTATACATGTACCTGTACATACCTGTACTATCACTTAGTTTTGTTGCACCCTGTAATGCAAACAAAATTCGCCACTACAAAAGTGGCAGGTGACACTGGAACCAAAAGAGCTAACCCGTCAACTGCCGATGACACGGCGTGGGTTAAATTTTCGATACCTCGAAAGAATTTTGTTACAAAATAGTAAATACAGTTCGCAACTGTACTCTATTTTGTAACTGTGACTTAATAACGATAGAAATTATGATAGGTTATACAAGGATACAAGGGTTAAAAAAGGTTTGTTTGTATGACTTTGTTTGTTTATAGTTTTCGTCAACACTCAACAGTCTACATGATAATTATTTGTTAACCATACTCTGTCTGTGTATTCGTGATATTCTGGCCACCTAAATCCGAATAATTTAAGGTACCGTTCCGAAACGCGACAAGCGACCGCTACTGACAAAAATTCAAACAAAATGCCACTTTTTAACGTAGGAATAGGTTTTATTTTGCTATACGCCATTACAAAGCAGCGGCGGCACGGATCGCTAGATCAACGTCGGGAGAAAATTAAACCTATAGCCTAGGCCCTCATAAAACTTGTGAGTTGTTGCAATCGGGTAGTCACCTTTAGAATTAATACACCCATGATTATTCTTAGAAGTGACCCTCTCACTAATATAAAAGGTACGTTATTCCGGCAAGCGCGAAGCAGCTAGGTATATCGATTATTTTATCAAACGAGTGACGACCTCAATTCTGAGAAAATATGAATGAAATGTGGCACGGGTGTTAGCCCGGCCGTCGCCAGGTAGTGGCGTGAGCCAGGGGTGTGGCGCACCTGGACATACTAGGGGCTGACCCCGACTCTGCTAGCCGTATTTTTTTACCGACTTCATTAACCGACTTCAAAAAAAGGAGGTTATCAATTCGACACGTATACAGTGGGTATGTAGAGATCAACTACGATAATATGGCGCGCCCCTCCAAATGACTGTTTCAATGTGTGTAGTGTAGTCCTTATGAAAGAGTTTGTATGTAGTAAGTATTCAACCAATCACAGTACACGTAATATTTCAGTTAATGTCACTTATTACCAAGATTTGTTGGTCAACTAATCATAACTAGCCTACCGCGCAAGACAACGCACTTCAAACGTTTTGACAACGCACTTCAAAAGTTTTGAATATTGGAGGGGCGCGCCATGTTATCGTAGTTGATCTCTACACAACGCGTTGTGGTCACAGTGAAACAGCCACGACGCGAAATTCGTGTCGTGGCAGCTGACATGCTATTCGTTTTTCTTGGTTTGTTCTTGATTGATTAATCGTCCATATAGTATGGAAAATTATATTTGAATTACCACGCGTACTACAAAATAATTTTTCTTGTACTGAATCACTGCATAACGTGGTTTTCATTATTTTTTTGTAAAATATCCAATATTTTTTGTAAATAATAAAAATTTAGTTTTATTTTTATTTATATAAACGACGACCTCCGTGGCGCAGTAGTGAGCGCGTTGGTAGCTCAAGCCGGAGGTCGCGGGTTCGAGTCCCGCCGACGGAACAAAAAGTTTATAAAGTTCCTGGGTCATGGATGTGTATTAAATATGTGTATCATATAATAAATTTTTTAAATATATGTATATTATAAAAGTATTAAATATATTTCCGTTGTCTGGTACCTGTAACACAAGTCCTTCAGGTACTTAGCACGGGGCCAGAGTCCAGACTGACGTGGTGTGAAGCGACCATAGATATTATTATTATATTGAGCCATTTTTTCGCTCATTGAGCGATTTCGGTCTTTGAGCGTAGCATATGCAGTATATATGTATGTTTGTGCACGCATATCTCCGGAAATACGAGTCCGATTTAAGTAATTCTTTTTTTTATTATAGTTTATTACAGTATACTAGGTATTGTCCAACTTAGGGAATACTGCAAGTTTCATCAAAATCGGTTCAGTAGTTTTTGAGATAGGGAATTTTAATTCTTAATTACGTACAATTTGAAGTCGGGTTTATCTTTTTAAAATACTAAGGGAAGTTGACTATGACCTTAAACCTCATGTGACTCATAAAATATATCACCATAATATTAAAATATTATAGGTACTTATAACAAATTCTAAATGTATGTCTAATAGAATTCGAGCTTTCCATCAATTTTAGAGCCCCGGCCGCAGACTGCAGACTTTTAGTCGGCCGATACTTTGATCGAAAGCTTGATCAGTACGAAAATGTATGAAGGTGCGGACACTAAACGATTTGTATCGGCCGATAACAATGAAACCTGAAACCAAAATTTGGTCAAACTATCGGCCGACTAAGGGCTGGTTTACACGTATTAAGTAGATAAGTAATTAACTAAATTTTAAGTTGTTATTTGCGTGTAAACACAAAATTTAGTAGCAAGTAGCAAGTTAAAATTTAGTAAGTCCTAAGCTAGATGACAATTAGAATTTAGTTACTACTTATCTACTTAATACGTGTAAACCAGCCATAAGGTAATTTAATTATTAATCATTTGGTTGGATTATGTCAATTAATGTAAATCGTCATCTGTCGGCTGGGTTTGACGTTACGCGACCAAAATACGTAGGTTCGCCATCTGCCTATGCATCAACTTCTGACTTCTCTGATAGTCTGTTACATTATATTCTCTGAATATAATGAACAGAACAGAACAGATGCAACAAACATTTAATTGAATTATCTCATCTACCTGCTCTAAGTACTACCGCGACGCTGCGCCGTGAGTCGTGACGCTTAACGCCAAAGCGGATTTTCAGATTACGGACAACGTACGTCGAATTCTCTTAAAGTATATCTACATAATATTATGTAATATACGTTTATAAAGCATAATTAATCGAGAGATATTATAATCATACATGTTGCCGGCAACCAAAACGTGAAGAGGTAACAGACAGACAGGCAGACCTACTTTCCAGTGTATAATATTAATAAGTTTTATGTATGAATATTTTGTATTAAATCGCCAAAACAATAGTATCAAATGACAATAATACGAGTTACGACAACCGAATATGTTATCAATTATTATCATTCTTAATTCATTCATAATTTTTGCAAATTAGATACATATTATGTTATCTATATATATAAAAATGGATTTTCAAATGTGTTTCGCTAAAACTCGAAAACGGCTGAACGGATTGGGCTGATTTTAGTCTTAAAATATTCATAGAAGTCCAGGGAAGGTTTTAAAGTGGCCTGTGACACAAAGTTCACCGGGACAGCTAGTGACGTATAAATACCGAGCATCATAAATAAACAAACAGACCGACAGTGCACAGCGGACGAGATGTGTCATTAGCCATTACAGGGGTACTCGTTACAACGTGTTATACCACTGCCTCCCAAACTTTTCAACGTTTGTTTGACTGACTGTGAACATAATATTATGTATTAGTTAAGATGTGCATACGCGTTTTTTTTATTTGAGCTAAGTACTTCTACTAGGTACACTGTGAAAATAAGATTATGTTACTGGTCATGCTTAAAATTTATAATATGTGACAAATTAAATATGTCATACCAAAATTTATTATTTGTTTAAAAAACTTATATTAATTGATTTTTTGGCAAACATTATTTTAATTTACAATCTAACCTAGCCAAGAAACAGATTAAGACATTTTATTTCTAATTGTCTCAACTTTATTTTTAGACTCGCCAAATAAACATTACCTATAAACACTGAAAATTAGGTCGAGATGTTTTCTGAAACCACCTCTGAAAAGTTACCTATTTTTTTGGTATCTGTAACATATTGGACTTTAAACACAAAGCTCTAATTTGTGCTCAAATTTTTTTATAATAAATGCATAAATAATTCCTCAAGGCAGTCTTAGGACAGTATTATTTTTTTGAATCAAAACTGTACTATGAATATCTGCGATTGTCGATATCGTGCTCCGTGTAGTTCGCCATCATGACAGTTCGCGTGAGCACGAGTTACGTAACAATAATCAGTAATAACACAAATCACAAGGGTGGCTACTGGCTTATATATAAATATCGCAAGTTGGGAGCCACTGTCCTGTACGCTGTACATTATACACATTGTCGTAGTCACCGGCGGCGGTGGTCGAGTGCAGTGGCTTGACGGGAGTTAGAACTTACGAATTACGATGTCATGACATTTTAATTTACATTAATTTTAAAATTAATTTATTTAAAAGCAATAAAATAATTTAAACAATAATTAATTACTAATAAAAGATTGTAAAAAAGTAAATTTGGTATAAATTTTATAGGCGCGTACGTCTATATTAAAAAAAATGTGCAAACATGTGGTCCTAGTTCCGGTGGAGAAGCGAAGCAGTGGTAAGTCTTTTGCAATAATATTATGTATCATTATTCAACATATTATAATCCATAAAATAAACATGTAAGTACTTTTTTTAATAATTAATAATGTAATATTTTTATGAATAGGTAAGTGTTTTTTTTGCGCTTTTTTGGGGTTAGTTAACAAGGAACCCTTATAGTTTCGGTCTGTCCGTCCGTCTGTCCGTCTGTCTGTCTGTCTGTCTGTCTGTCTGTCTGTCTGTCTGTCTGTCTGCCTGTCTGTCTGTCTGTCTGTCTGTCCGCGGTTTTTCGCAGAGACTTATATAGGACCTACAAAGCTGTAATTTGGCATGAATGCACATATTAATCCTTCAGGCCCCGCGCGAGCACCGGTGATCGCGACAACAATAGAATACAATAGCAATTCCTGGAAATTCCGACTGAAGTATTAATGATACCGACAAAATGGTATATGAATTCTTGAAAAAATATTTTTTATGGTACCCTACACATCAAGCAGGGATGAATATTTTTTTCGCGTCCGCCCCATCGTGTGGGGTGTCGTTGGATAGGTTTTTTTAAAAATATTAGGAGTAGGTATTTATAGATCATTTTCCGATTTAGGGATCCGTTTGTGAAATATTAAGTTTTAAAGTAGAAAAAATCGTCCCCCCCCCCCCCTTCTACCAGCTAAACGGTAGCTTCTGGAAATGTAAAAAAAATTCACGGGAGTAGGAAATATGGTGAATTTAAAAGGAAAAATATCACGGCTAAGAAGACTTCATAAGTTATCGAGTAATAGTCGATCAACTAAAAAAAATGTTTTCGGCGACGTATTAAGGCCGTATACAACGAGGATTAGTGAAATTTCGTATTTTTATTTTCACTAGAACTTTGACCATAAGTAATTATAAGCATTCAAACATTTTTTGTAGGTTTGTTACGTTCCTTACCGAGGTTATGGTCAGCTTAAAATGTTGATTCCAAATATCATAAATCCATTTATCACAAAAAAATGTGTGTTAAAAATAATCCTTTCAAAATTTTATTTCTCCTAGAATTCAGCGAAAACAAATACAGTAAAAAATATTTTCACGCCAAAATGCTTAAATCATGATTTCAAAGGCACCCATCAGCTCTGTTTTTGATAAAATACACCAATTACAAAGATAAATTGCTTTGTTTACAAATATGAACAATTTGTTGATATGTGAAAGCAACGCCTTGATCATGAATATTTGCTATGATATAATATTTGGTACAAAAAATCCACAGGCACTTCGATGGAAAATAATTAAATGACATCAGTCAAATCTGTGAAAAAAAATCTTGAGTATGTTCACAAATATATCCCAGTATACTGGCCAGAGCTCTTTACGTCTAGAATCGCCGTGGTCGGTGGTCCCACACCGTTGATTCGTTTCGAAATATTATTTGCCAGTGAATTGTCGAATACGTATTTGTTGTAATGTAAATAATACGTCATACTTATCTAATACCAGTACAAAACAGCGTCGTAATTTGACGTCTTAGGCAGTGGTCAGTATACTGGGTTTTATTTCGGAACCTAGTCAAAATTTTTGGTTTACAAATACTACAATATTGCTTTGTAGCCTAAATTATTTGGCGAGAGATTACCTAATAAGATGCTCTTCGATAATTTATATTCACCAAACGATCATTTTTACGAATTTGTTAGGTTTGAAAGTCAAAAAATGCAAACATTACAGCTAAGTCAGAAAACAAATGATATATTGTTATTTTATTGCACATGTCCAATCCATAGCAATAGAAAGAATTATTACATCTTAGCACTGAAGTAATAAAATCTGCACAAGAAATCGTAAAAATAACATTATCATGCGGATAGATCTAGATATTTTGTAGATACCTACACCATGATTTTGGTGCACCTCAGGAGGAAATAACTAAGGATATTCTTTAAGAAAAAATAATGTGATGGAAATGAAATACCCCAAAACCTTATTATTTTATCAAAAAAATATATTTTATGAACAAAAATCGCGACGGCATTTAAGGGCCAACGCTAAAACTCGCGCGGGCGCACGCTCGCGTGTGTATAATGAAAAATAGTATGAGCAGCGCAGGCGCGTGCGACGGAGCGCGGACGCGGGTGACGGATTAATTATTCCTTTTTATATTTTTGTTTCAATATTTCGTTGTTATGGTGACAGCAAAAATACATAATTCTTGAAAATTTAAGTTCTCTAGCTACCGAGTTACTTGATATACACCCTGGAGACAGACAGACGGATATATCTTTTGGGAACAGATTCCTAAAAATGACAAAGAAAATATGAATATGATCTGCATAAGTATACCTTTACCTTTACTGCAAGTAGAGTTATAGCTTTTGTTCTTGTGGAGGGGGCTAGGTATATTGATTCTAGGTGATATACTTATATCGTCATGGGGCTACACTCTAGGTCTACATCTTATTTATTAAAGCTATTGCAAAAAACCCAAGCGCAAGATTCCCATTGAGGTCAAAAAATAAGCTCCATATTTCCCAGCAGTGAGTGACCTGACGATGATGAAGTTATTCTAGTTAAGATCTTTTGAATCTACTTTACCGAATTTTAAATCTACTTCGGTATTAATACTTTGGAATATGTATGTGTCCCTTATAATATAAAGTTCATTGTGAAAGTAGCAGCGCTAAAAGAGTTACTTTTGAATTCCAATGTTTCTGTGAAAAATACGCCAATATCATGGATATATTATGGTATAACTATTTTATGACATAGTCATGATGTTGGCGTATTTTTCCATGCTTAAGTATATTATGCGATGAATTACTACACATGGGTAATAAGTACTTTATTTTGTTATATTATATTGTAACTTGTATATGTATTATTATGAGGAAATACTTTTTTATGTTCGTGAGTACAGAACAAACATCATGATTTAAATACCTATAAATACATCATTTTATTATAATACAAAATTCATTAAAGATTTCGTTTATCAATACAAAATTCATTAAAGATTTCGTTTATCAAGTTATGCATAAGTTATGAACATAGCCTCTCTATCAATCATTACTCTGTATGTCGAGTTTACCACGTGATCACATTATTTCTGAAAATATTAAAATCGACGACGGCTTGATATGTAAATATGTACCTTTCAAACGCCATCTATTGAGCTAGTTTGTCTCAAATTCTAAAATGTCAGTGTCCTATAATCCCGCCTTAAGGAACTTTTCATTCAAATTCCTTTGAAAGCAACTGAGATGATGTTGTTAGTAGTGTCAGTAAAACACGATATAAATGTACATTCATTGACCATACACAAATTTTAAAAAACTAGCGCAGGGGTTCCCAAACTGTGCGCTGCGTAAAGGCAAGAGGGGCGCCGCCGTGAGTCGATCATCACTATCCATAACTAAAATTATAATATTATAAATTATACAAAGCATGCAGAAGAAAAATATTTGTTTATTATTATTTACTTGCTTAACCTACCTATAATCATTAAATCTACGCATTAAATGTGTTTATTTATGTATCTTTTTGTAATACCTAGGTAAAGTAGGGCGCCGTGACAAAATGTTGACTTGTAAGTGCGCCGCAGGCTGAAAAAGATTGGGAACCCCTGAACTAGCGGTATTACGGAACCCTATACTGCGCGTGGCTCGACAAGCACTTGGCCGGTTTTTTTTTTTATTTGTATAATCACAAAAAATAAAAAAGCGATTAGGTATAACTTTTAATGTGTATTTATACAGGGTGTAACAAAAATCTATACTTAATATTATAAATGCGAAAGTATCTCTGTCTGTCTCGCTTTCACGCCAACACTACTGAACCTATTGTAATGAAATTTTGTACACAGATAGTCTAAAGCCTGAGAAAGGACATAGGCTACTTTTTAACTGGATAAAGGGGTTGTAAGGGGGTGTTTATGCGTAAATTTGTTCAAATTAAGTTAGTTCCAAAAATTCTTAACAGATGGCGCTAAGAGTCCTCTACATCTCGCTATCGCTTGCTCATACGTATTTCTATAAGACGTGGTACCATATTCAGTGTTTCCGTGTTTTTCGATTCTTTACGATATTGATACACGTCATATAATAACTCACTACTCCCTACTTTATCCATGCAGTGAGTGACGTAGCCTTAAACCTACCAATGATAAATAGTTTATGGGTAAAGCTTAAAGTTGTGTAGCTAAATAAGCTTTAAAATTTGGCATAAAGTATAAACATGTATAAATAAAGTTTAATTAAAGAAAATGAAACATTAGGTGCACACTGCACGGCTGTTTTTGGGTATTTTGGGGGTACCAGGATTTTCAAAGCTTTTAAATTTGACACCAATTTTGTTGACACCGCGCGCTATTTAAAGCTGAAGTCCACGCGGACGAAGTCGCGGGCAACAGCTAGTAAGTGATAATACTTCAGGGTGTGTACGTGTTCCTTGTAGAGAGTTCACTGTGAAAGTAGCAGCGCTGAAAGACCAAATTTTTTTTCACTTTTGTATGGGGAAACTCGTGACGCTCGGGCCCTTGCCCATACAAAAGTGGAAATTTTTTTGTCTTTCAACGCTGCTACTTTCACAGTGAACTTTCTACAAGGAAAACGTACACACCTTAGAGTATTATCACTTATTTTTGTTACACACTGTATATTAAATAAAACAGATTTAGGTTTAGAAAACAGAACTTTAAAAGTTCTCATATATTATATTATGCACTATCGCGAAATCCTTATTCGGTAAACATTGTTCGAAATTTTTCTAGTTTAGCCTTGTTAAAAACTTTTTCAAGACGCAGTTTTCAGTATGAAAATATGAGTGGAAATACCATATATAGCTATAGAGTTACTTATCAAATAAAGTTTAATTTTAAATGGCTAAATTATAATTGCGTTTCCGTGGGGCTGACCGTATAATAATATTGTCGGTTGCACTAGACGTGTTACTATCCATCATTTGCTTAATTTTATTATAGTAATCAAAAATTGCGTAGCATATCAATTTTAGATTGATGAAAATGTGATTGATTGATACCATGAAGCATTTAGTGTGAATTCCTGGAATACATTAATAGTCCTCAATTGAGAACTTGGGTCTACCTTGTGCGTCCGTGACCAATTAGATTTTAGGCAATTGGTCCGAATTAGTAACGTGTTGGTACTAATTTAAAACGATTGTTCGATCTACATATTACTGTGCACATGTCTTCTAAAAAAATAATTACTGTACTACTCACCACCGCTTAGTTTCTATTTTAAAAAAATATTCTAATTTTGAATTCAAACTGTGCTAGAAAATGTGTTTGTGCTAGATGAACTCGTTGCACAGATGATCGTAGTAGGTTAGCAATTATTTACGTGCTTACAGTGGAATCTAAATTATCTATGAAAAATTATTGATTTTAGAAGAAAATTATGTGGCAAGATTTTTAATTTTACGCTATTCACATTAACACATCTGACATGTTTAGCAGATTTCTAATGGAATAATAAATAATAATTTATCTTGTCAGCCACATACAAACTTAAAAATGTTTACTAGGTAGTCAGCAAAAATATCTATTTATTATATACCTATTTAATCACGCCGTGTAGTATGGTTTAAAGAATTACTTTTACTTTTTAGTAACGAAACCTTACCATTAATTCATATTTTAATAACTTATTTAAACACGATTAACGTTTAGGTAAAGTTGTGTGTTTATAAATATGCAATTTTTTTTTTTGCCTTTTTATAAATTTCCCCCATAAACACAAGTCCTAACCCTTCGTTACCGGGTAAAATGGTTCTTATCTCTGTGACATAAGAGAATTAGTTGTAAGTTTGTAACACAGGCTGGTTAATAGAAATATTGACAGAACGGTGCGCGGCGCTGCAGTGAGTTGCCGGCGCGCGCAGGCGCACTACAAATCGTCAATCTACACAACATCGCGAAGAAATACGAGTCCTAGTTGTTTGTGCTATGCTATGTGGCCATATAAGTGAACATATAATATAATATGAAGCTGCCGAAATTTGATATCTGTAAGTTTTCTGTGTAGGCATTCCGATGCAATAACTCATAGTGCATGCTCACATTACTTTTAATATGCAAGCTGCATAAGTATTTTAGATCCCAGCAACTTCGTACACGCTGAACAAAGTTGTACAGGAACCGTGCATTTTTTACGATAGAAAGTAGCCTATATCTTTTCCCATGCTCCTCTTTAACTGTAAAAAAATTTCACCAAAATTGGTTGCGTAGTTTTAAAGATTTAAGCAAAGCATCGGACAGCGAGTAGTGATTTTGTGCTATACTATGTAGTGTTGTTCAGTTGTTTTATTTTGCTACTCTGCAATGGGATGCCGCGCCGGTAATAAATGGCGATCATACCATGGCGAGAACCCGAGAGGAGTCACAAATTGTCATACCAATTTCGATATTTTAAATGCATATTTTCAGACTAGCCTCAGAATATTTTATTGCTCATATAATATTATGTGTGATCGAAGGCTAATTCGGAGCGTATATTTTGTTTGTTTATAAACGAAGTTAAGGGCCTGTTTCACCTTTTTCCTGATATCCGAATAGGCTATCCAACACTTAACTTGACAGATGAAGTATCAGGAAGTGGTGAAACAGGCCCTAAGTGTTCTAAATTAATCTAGCAATTTAAAATAGAGTAGATTTTAATGCGCACTTGCACAGATCTGGGATTCTGTCATCTGTGATCTAGGATTTGATATGCTAAGTAATAAGTATGAAGGATAAGAGACATAGCATCAGGATTCAGGGCCCGCACTACGAAACGGTTTTGAGACTCAAACAATCGTACGTGAAATGACGTTGTTAGAGCAGGACTCATCATTCTCGTCCGATTGTTTGAGTCTCAAAACGGTTTCGTAGTAGGCCTACTGGAGTCCGGATTCAGGACCCGAGAATTAACTTTAACGACATCGCGTTAATTAAGTAAATGTCAAATTTCAGTAAATGTCAAATTTCAGTAGTTAATCTAAAATTTCTGCCTGCCTGCCAGTCCTAAGGCTGGAAAAAAGTATGTACTATCTAGGGAAGTCTCGTCGTTCGTCACTCGTCGCGTCGAAGTGCAAAACGACAACAAGTTTGTCAAAACAGTTATTAATGCTGAAAGTCGTTTAGTCAAAAAAACTACTTTGTTTGTCATAGTTTATTGTTAAGTTCAGTGTTTGTCGAAGGCGAAAACTAGTTGAAATAAAATCTGTTTTGTCATTGACTAGTTTACGATGAACGATAAAATATGGTCTCGTTTCGTTGATCGAAAAAGCGTCGACGCTACTCGTCGAAGACGTAAACTAGTCGAAAAAAAACTGTTTTTTCAACTAGTTTACGATGAACGATAAACAGTCTCGTTTAGTTGATCGAAAAAGCGTCGACGACCCACCACGCTACTCGTCGAAGACGTAAACTAGTCGAAAAAAAAACTGTTTTTTCAACTAGTTTACGATGAACGATAAACAGTCTCGTTTCGTTGATCGAAAAAGCGTCGACGACCCACCACGCTACTCGTCGAAGACGTAAACTAGTCGAAAAAAAACTGTTTTTTCAACTAGTTTACGATGAACGATAAACAGTCTCGTTTCGTTGATCGAAAAAGCGTCGACGACCCACCACTAACAAGACCCAACAAAAAACCTTTCGTTTACCATCAGACCCGTCTGGAGCAGACTTTTCTAGTTTATTTCATTAAAAAAAAAACATTTTTATAGATCTGATATTGATCAGATTTAAAAGTAGATATTTCTATGGCAAATCATCTATACTTATAAAATTACATGTCCTGACTGACTGATTCATCATCGCTAAGCGAAAACTGTTAAAGTTACAGCCACGAAATTTGGTGAGTAGGGTTGTTTTATTAAGTAGACACCCACTAAGGAAGGAATTTTGAAAATTTTACCCCGAAGGGGGTGAAATAGGGGTTGAAAGTTTGAATGAAAGTCCGTCATTTCATAAGTTAGGAACATGAAATTTTATTTCGATCTCCGTTATTATACTATGCTAACGCGGACGAAGTCGCGGGCAACAGCTAGTTAAAAGTAGATTTGTAAAATATGTAACGTCATGATATTTATGTGCAAGGCTACAAATTTCTAATATTTTTATCTTATAAATTTTGTTTGTAGGTTATATGACCGGGAAAATGATGTGAAATAAAAAAAACCGGCCAAGTGCTTGTCAAGCCACGCGCAAAATAGGATTCCGTAATACCGCTAGTTTTTGATAATTTTTGTGTGGTGTACATTTATAACGTGTTTTACACTACCAAAAACATCATTTCAGTAACGTTCAAAGGAATTTAGATGAAAAGTTATACATCGCTGAATATTTTTTTAGTTTTTCAAAACTCAAACTCAAATTTTTTTATTAAGAATAAATTTTTGCAAATATTTTCTGAAAGTCTACATGATGCCTATCTCTATAGTTGATCGACTATTACTCAATAATTACTTATGAAGTCTTCTTAGCCGCGATAATTTTCCTTTTAAATTATGTTTAAATTCAACATATTTGAACTTCATATTTCACAAATGGACCCGGAATCACCACAATGAAATCGGAAAATGATCTATCAATACTCATAATATTTTTAAAAAGACCTATCCAACGACACCCGCACGTGGACGCGAAAAAAAAAAGACGGGTTGCACTCCGGGAGTGCCGGCAGAAGTGAAAACTTGATTATTATACGTACGTACGATTAGTATTACGTTGTGCATTTTTTAACCTATTTTTTATAAAAATCGATTATTAAAATTTTTTTTTAATTAATCGAAACCCTTACAATCAATTCGAGTTCGAGTTCGAGTTTGAGTTCGAGTTCGACACAAAACACTACTCTCCAACCGTCTTACGGTTTTTCCAAGGTTTTTCGATCAGCACGAGAATCTGACACGAGTTTCACAGTTTTTACCCATCCCACAAAAGTGCTCAACGCCGCTAAAGAAATGTTCACTTCAAAAATATCATCCCCGCTTGATGTGTAGGGGAGATACCACAAAAAATATTTTTAAACATTAATTTACATGTATTTTGTCAGTATCATTAATATGTGCATTCATACCAAATTACAGCTTTGTAGGTCCTATAGTCTCTGAGCAAAACCGCGGACATAGACGGACAGACGGACAGACAGACCGAAACTATAAGGGTTCCCTGTTGACTAGGAACCCTAAAAATGAGTAATTGCTCTTATGTTATAAAATGTTGGTTGCCCACTACATCCACTCATGTCTTCATTGTTATGACATGCAATAACTATCAAGAGTTCTAAAAATCGGACCTTTTTGACTTGGGCCGGCCAACGGTTTTTGGAACTTAATCTTGCAACTGTATTGTAACACAGTGTGACAATACTCGGACAAGAGTTACACAGCACTTGAATAGACGGTAGTCGCCCATTCATGAGAGGACATTTTTAGGTACCTACCATCGAGGAAATTGATTCCTATGCAGTTGATAGACCAACGTTATTTGGCCGAATATATTGTCAATTCAATGTTAATCTGTCGGCTGGGTTTAATGTAACGCAACCAAACTACGTAGGTCTCCGATCTGCATGAGTTCGATATCCCGCAAGTCCGCTTTCGCCGGGCCCGAACTGGAGGGTGCCTCCTTACTATCGCCGGTGAGGGGGTAGAGAAGAAGGCGGACGCCTTTGCCGCAAGGCTCAAGACCGTCCTGCCTCAAGAGGTGAAAGTCGGGCAGCCAGCTGCATGCGCTGAAGTGCGTATCGCCGGCCTTGACGACTCAGTGACGGCCGCCGAAGTTAAGGAAGCGGTCGCACTCGAAGGAGAGTGCCTGGCTGGCGATGTCCGGGTGGGGCAAATGAGAGAGGGGCTACGGGGGGACGGGTCGTGTTGGGTCCGCCTCCCAGTCGCGGCCGCCAAGAAGCTCTCGAGCTCTGGGCGGTTGCGGGTTGGCTGGGTGTCGGCGAGAGTAGTGTTGCTGGCCGCGAGGCCGACGCGCTGCTTCCGCTGCCAGGACACCGGCCACGTGGCTGCCAAGTGCCAGTGCCCGGTGGACCGCAGTGGGACTTGTTTCCGCTGCGGGAAACCGGGGCACAAGGCGGCGGAGTGCGGGGCTGCAGAGCCAAACTGCGCTCTGTGCGAGGCCGCTGGCAAGGAAGAAAGGGGGCACGTGCTGGGCAGATGTCCGTCTGCCGCTAAAAAGCCGGCCCCCCGAGATGAGATGGCCCTATCCAAGAAGGCCCGGCAAAAGCCGAAGCCTAAGGGCGCGCGGGCTCCGCCCGTCTCTGCCGCTATGGAGACGGAGGCCTAGACCCGCGGGCGGCGATCGGGGGATCCCGCCTGCATCAAGGGTCCCGAGACGAAAAGCCCCCCTATGGCCCGGGGGGCTCTCGGTGCGGTCAGCGGCTCAAGCCGCTTGAAGAAGGTGCCGGTTGCGGCTGCGCGCGGGAAGGGGCGGAATTGAAATCACTCTGTGGTACCCGTTCCTCCCGCACTAGGCGCATGATGGAAGGCTGGGGGGGTTTTAGTGGGTAGACCTCTTGAGGGAGTCCCACATACCCCCGCCCCTTCCCCCGAGGGGGTGGGGGATACGTCAAGTATTTCCCCTCCAAAAAAAAAAAAAAGGTCTCCGATCTGCATAGGAATCAACTTAGTGCAATTTTTTTTTCTGTCTTTACATAAATATCAGATCACATAATATTACAATTCACATCATAGACGAAATATTATATTATGTAGTTGTTTTATATCATAATGTGTTTGTTATTTTTTATGTTGTTTGGCCTTTGCCCAGCAGTGGGACAGCATATAGGCTCATAAAAAAAATTTATAGTATTCACTCTTCAGCATCTAACTGAACTGATCATGGAAGTAACAATGAAGTCTAATTGGTGATTATAATATGGGATTAAGTTCATTAGTACCAGATGTCCGCTAGACAATTAGCAATTAATATACGATCGATGCGCAGGTGGCGGGGGCACCAATTGATAGAAATCGGCCCATAAGCAATCGCTTAGCAACAGTTAAAGTTAAATTAATCGCAATTTAAACATTGACATGCGGTCAACTGTCGCGTCCCCCAATCAAACGACGGATGCACGAAAATAAACAGAATCGTTGGTGCAGCCGGAGATGCATCTAATTGTTGACAAATTGAAGGGGGTTTGGAGTCGAAAGTTTTAAATTGAGCTTCAATTTGCAAAGAACTCCTTACTTGTTAGCGACGTGAGAATTAAGTACATCAAGGCATCCAGATACCGAAGGAAAAATTTGTTACCGACGAAAAAATCATTAATCATTAATCTACACACTCAAAAGTGTGTAGATTAATGATTTATGTCATTATGAGATTGGCAACATCGTTCCAATCAGGGGTGTATTTAGTAGAGGTCAAACGAGGCAGTTGCCTAGCTCCATGGCCAGGGATGGCCCTGGCCCAAAATATTTTTTTGAGGTGGCCCCCACTCTATTTTTATCACACCACTTTTTTTACACCATTGCCTCTTTTGCTGAATACACGGCGATCATAGTGATTACAAATGAGTAATGACAGCTTATCTCGGTAACATCGAGGTCCAGTGCTATATATTGTGATGTCTGCGGCGATTTACAACGCGAGAGCATCCGTTGATGCTGAATCTATTGACAGCGACACATTGTCAGCCCATTCACTAGTCGGCGAGGATTATTCAATTAACCATTGTGCATCGCTGGACGGTATTGTATACTATTATATTCCGTTTATCGTAAGTACGAGACTCCGATTATTGCTCTAATACACCCACGCGGAAAATATAATCATTTTCAATCCGATGTTTGATAATAACTGCGTTCTGCTTGGTGTGAGTTGTGAGTTGTGACTGCCATTTGTATATTAATTGTTATGGTGTCCATTTATCATTTAAAGTATTGCTAATGAACATCTATCATTTTGGGCCTACAATCTGTCGGTATTCCTACTCTTGTCTAGACAAAACGTTTTAATACGTGGAGTGGACATGTTACGAGTGCTTTAACTTACTTGTAAGTTAAGGGTTCTATTGGTAACGTAAACAACCCGACATAAATAATTTTACCATACATAGTTGTCAAAATTTTCACAATATTACATCATCGGTTGTAGCTGTCCAACAATCGAAAAAGTTGACAAAATAAAATATCTAGGCGTCATAGTCGATCAATGACTATCATGGCACCCACATCTTGAACAAATGGCCGGTAGGATTTGTAAGTTAAACTGGATTTTTAAAACCCTTAGACAACTTACATATCCAGACCCCAATAGGCTTCAGTCTCCGCGTAATATTCTACATCAAATATACGTAGCCCTTGCAAAATTCTTACTTATTGCATCCCCGTCTGGGGAGGTGCCAGTAAGACCAAAATGCTGGAGTTAGAAAGGGCACAAAGGTCTTTGTTAAAAATTATTTACTATAAGAACAAAATAACACCAACAAATGAATTATATGAAATTAGTAATGTATTTAGTGTTAGGAAATTATATATTATATCTCTAATTTTAAGACGACACAAAAGCTTAAATATAATTCATAAAACTGGGCGTAGTAAGAGAAACATATTGGAACTACCAATTATAAAAACTGACTTTGCAATGAGGCAGTTTTCTAATATATCTATTATCGTGTACAATAAAATAAACCATGTACTAAATATTAAAAATAAAGTTAGTAGAGATATAAAATCTATGATCAAGGAATACTTAAAACCATTTAATTATGAAGAAATCGAAAAATTAATAGAATATTTAAAAATATAAGCTTTACACACTTAAAATCTTACCAAATAAAATAAATAATACGCACACACGATCATCCACAGTCCACACGCCCACTCGTTCACAACATAAATATTATTCAAATTGCACTGAAGTATATTACAGTTGTACTTACCAAACTCTCTATCCTACTCTTAACAAGAAATCTTACTAATATTTTATTGTATCAAATCTGCTAATCTTCTCTGAAGTCTGAACTTTCTGAGTGTGTAACTATTTTAATTTATATGTTATGTTTAAATCTTAGTATATTGTATTAACTAATTGCTAGTATAAAAATGGAAGAGCGTTGTTGCCTGATACAGGCTAATCAGCCTACTAGGCGACTTCGATATCTATACTTAACTATTGTATGTGTTTTAAAGAAAATAAAGATTTTATTATTTTATTATTATTATTATTTATTGGTGCTGTAACACCACTGTTAGGTACTATTGCTGAGCTGGTGATTAAAATTAATAGCGATGAGGGAACCAAGTGTAGCGTTGTGGTTTTTTCCGATCAATCTACTGTGTTACATTCTTAAACTATTCGGGAAACAAATTTTTGCAATCATTTTCTGTCACCGCTGTACAGATAAAAAACATAATATAAATGGTTAAATAATAGTAATTTATTTAATTACTTACTTACCTGATTTTATAGATGTGCTCAGTACTGATTTAAATATAACCGGTGATCATTAAAAAAACTTCCAAACAATTTAATAACAATTCCCGTATAATAACGACCGAATCAGCTACCATTGCCATGGAAGCCAATGATAAAATTGAAATGGCCTAGGACATAAATATTGCGGAACAATCGCGCTGCAATAAAAACAATATTTCAGAGTCACAACTCGCAGAGCAGATTTTAGTGGTACGGTGCTGTGGCTTGGCAAAAAAGTGCAGGGTATTTTGTCAGAATTATTTCCTTAATAAAATGGTAAAAAATTTACTTTGTAATTGAATTGGAAAAGCGATGATATCCAATTCATTTACCTAAAGGTAAAACGCTGACAAAAAGGATTGTAAGGCGCTATATTGAAAAAACTGTCCTTTTTGACGTAATACTATAATAGGACCCTCAGAAATGTTACAAATCTGGTCATGACATATACATATCTTCATAGCCTTATCTAGGTTCGAGAAGAACTAGAAACACGATTAATGTATTTTGCCTCGATACATTTAATTTTCGAAATGACCTCTTAAAAATACGAATTTTGAAGATTATTTTTAATCGAAATAGATGTATTGTAGGAAATTAGTCTAACTGATAGACACCTTTGCAACTCAAAATCGTATAGAAGCATTTTGCTTAAATACACCTAGTTATTTTT
This sequence comes from Lysandra bellargus, assembly GCA_905333045.1. Lineage (NCBI taxonomy): Eukaryota > Metazoa > Arthropoda > Insecta > Lepidoptera > Lycaenidae > Lysandra > Lysandra bellargus. The sequence continues at coordinate 7,393,994 of HG995328.1, forward strand.
TAAATGATTATAATTACGTTTTTTCGCATGTTTTCCGAGCCTGGCCGCAGCGTATTCACGACTTTATAGTCATACAAATTAAGTATAAAATTGCCCTTGCGGTAAAATTATTACCTTCGATATAGCGCCTTATGCGCACAATTCGAAACTATATTTTAACTACAAACTATACTTTTGGTGGAGGCCCTGGACAGACAGATGCCCCATTGGCCCTTACCTAACTACGGCTCTGTTAAGATTTTTTAGGCACATGGGTGCGCGAAATCTGATAAAAGTGCCATAAAATTTCGAGACATATAAATTACGAGCTGGGATGACATTGAGCGTTTAATCGCCAGACCCCGACCAGAGCGGAACTAATCTTAATTAAAACTGAGAACATCTTTATTGATCGCGTGCTGCCGCCGTCACATGCTCACACTATTAGCAGAGCTTACCCCATTACCAGCTATAACTCCTTTAACGTATAGGACATTATAAGCGAAATAATAAGTTTATCTATCCACTAACACTTAATTGATTGGGTAACGACAAAACGTTTAACCAATGACAGCACTGTTGAATGGATAAAACTTTTGTATAAAAATCTTTAAAAATTGACTTGTCTAAGGCATCCATTGTACGGGCATGCAAGCGTCAGTCAATTCCGTCAGTCATGAATTATGTTTGACTGATGGTGAGTGGTGACTGATGGACTGGCGAATGGTATTAGACGGTCACTCAATTCTCTTCAGTTTTATGTCAGTCAAAGGCAAAATTTTCAAAGGAATACGTTTCTAATTTTTTTCCAATTTTGTCAGATGTGACAAAACTCACTCAAAATTCGTGACTGATGGTTGCATGAAGCAAAAATCAAAATATTCAGATTTTCGTCAATCAACTTCATGCAACCGTCAGTCACGCTCTTACACGGTAGGTTATCCATCAGTCACAGTCATGACTGTGGTAAAACTGACAACAAAACCTACCGTCTAATGGATGCCTAAGTACGCGGTGAATTCTGAATGTTGAAACCCTGTTACTGAAAGTGTTATAGTAGGTTTTTTTTAAAGCAGGGGCATCAGCGTTCTAGGGAGTCGGCAGCGTCTAATAGAGCCTCTTCAGATTACGCACATAGGGCGGCGGAAATAAAGTGGCCTACTCTCATAAAAATATAAATTCGTGACTGTAGTGAGTGTACCTATATCGCAATCGCACTAAACGGCCTTCAGAGAGTGAAATTTATACTTTTTTTAATTTTCACTGTCGCAGGCCATTAATAAAAACGTTCATCCAATTGGTTTTGCAGCAATGAAGAAGAGCTGCAAGCCGGCGATGCTGGGCCGCATGTGGCACGCGGGGCGGCGATCGCTGGAGCTCGAGCACTCGCCGTACCACCAGTTCGCCTGCTGCCAGTGGCAGACCGGCACCGCGCCAGCCAGGGCTTACTTAGTATATAGGTACGAGACAGTTGACTTGACAACTTTCTTTTTAACCGACTTTCAAAAGGAGGAGGTTATATTATTATGTTCAGCTGTTTTTTTTTGCAAACTTTTAAAGAGCGAGCTTTTCTCCAATTTGAGTTATTGGTCCTGTAATAGACTATCGTCGCGTCGTTTGCAGCTGTCGTCGTGGCTGAGCAATCACCGCTCTTCGGCAATATTATACGATCACGCTTACGGACTCACTCAGAGACATTTAATTGATATATAATTAAACTTCAATTTAACGACGACTTTGACAGATATAATGTATTAGACCTGGATCCCAAAAGGATAAGACATATTAACTTACTTTCTGATGGATGAAACCATAGGTTCTTGGTAGTCCCTCGTGAACTTAGAATACCTGCGAATTTGTGTAACTCGAAGTGTGACCCCTGGTCTGGTACCAGGTACCAAAGTGGACAAAAATGAGTCTTACTTTACTTATTTTCTGATGGCTAATATTTATATATAATTTGTAGATTATTGTTCTGAACAAGTATCATGTAGTGTAGGATACTTTTCAATGACCAAAACCATTATCCGACGTTTTGAAAATAACTTTGTTGCTATATTTTTTTTCAAAGGTGTTAATTTTTATTTTATAAATTAATATAACACCTTAGAAAACAAAACGATATTGCAAGAATTTATTTTCTACTAGCTGTTGCCCGCGACTTTGTCCGTATCAGCATATTGCATAGTATAATAACAAAGATGGATAATTTTCCGCTCTTAAAGGGTAAAAACGGGACCCGATAACAAAGACATTTCAGTCTGTCCGTCTGTCTGTCTGTCCATATCCAGACTGTACCTCCCCTTTGTAACATGTAGTGAATATTATTAAAGTATGGATACAATTGAGTACTTATACTTGAATTTATACCTTTTTTCTACTTTGTCCCGCTTTTGAATTAAGAATCCCGCTTTTTCACTCAAAAAGTTCCAAAGTCCCGATTTGGCACAAAAAAAAATCTGGCAACGCTGATTCGAAACCACTGTGAAACGATAATAATTTTATGCTAGTTGAAATAATTGAAAAATAAAAAGTTGCAAAAATAATTGAAGACGTGAGTGGAAGAATCGAACAAGTAACATTTCGTAACATACGTACAATAACTCATTTTTCCCTAATTATTCTAATAAAACTTGTAACTTATCTACTTCATAACCTAGCTAATGTATCTGGCTACACATAATTATAATCCATAATTTTTCCATTTCAAATAATTTTTCCGGCCCTAATTCCTCCATTTAAGCAAAAAAACTGGAAGCTTTTTCATGTTACTTACCTTATTCTTCCACTCACGTCTTCAATTATTAGGCAAGGTTTGATCATTGTTTTCATTTATTTTGATTGATGAGCGATAAATTACATCCATCACTTTTACATTCCAGGTGGCTACTCTTCCTCACACTACTATCGATTGGTATCTCAAGTTTCGCCTGCCAGCGTCTGCCTCGCCTCTACGACGGGCCCGAGATACAGCTGAACTACTTGAAGTGGTTCATCTACTTCACCAACTGGGGCTACATACTGATCATCCTGCAGGCCGCCCTCGCGCTCGCTGTTGTGCAGCGATACAGGAACGTCAACACCTTTAGTATATGTAAGTCCAATTATAGATAAATAGAAACAACGTAAGTACACTTTAGTACGTCCTAACTCCTAAGGCATAGAATAGATTGCTAAAATAGATACTGACTTAAGCTAATCATCGTTGCATTTGATTGTGAAAGTATAGCTGGTAAAATACAATACGTCTTGTAGTATGTTCAACAGTTCGTGTCAGATTTTACAACTGTGTTCAGAGTCTCAGGGAGTAGGGCCGGTATAAATAGTCAGTACTCAAGATGCATCTCATTCTCAAGACACCATTCAGGCAATGTGATTGGTTGGCTGTCAAAATTTGGACCAGTCGTAGTGCTGAATTGCATCTTGAGTACTGACTATTTATACCGGCCTAAGAAAAGCTTGTCATTAAGCGGTGATCTTTCATAACTGATCATGAAGAACTTCGGATAGCAAACCACAATACCAAAAAGCCAACCAATAATGACTTCTGCGGCCGGCCTATAATAAGCAAAAAATTCGCGCTATTGAGTTCAATCGGGCCTTTTGACAGAGATATATTTGTTTAAATAAAGAAAAATTGTAGAGGAGTCAATATATCAATGAACAGCATACAATAATATCGGATAATGAATCTAGCCTTGACACGTCCCAAGTGTCCGAAATTGTAATGGCTCGCGTGATTTTTTCCGTTAGTGTTGGTACTATTATATGTACCATCGAGGAAATTGATTCCTATGCAGTTGATAGACCAACGTTATTTGGTCGAATATGTCAATTCAATGTTAGAGATCAACTACGATAACATGGCGCGCCCCTCCAAATGACTGTTTCAATGTGTGTAGTCACATCCTTATGAAAGAGTTTGTATGTAGTAAATATTCAACCAATCACAGTACACGTAATATTTCAGTTAATGTCACTTATTACCAAGATTTGTTGGCCAACTAATCATAACTAGCCGACCGCGCAAGACAACGCACTTCAAAAGTTTTGACAACGCACTTCAAACGTTTTGAATTTTGGAGGGGCGCGCCATGTTATCGTAGTTGATGTCTAATTGTGATCTGTCAGCTGGGTTTGACGTAACGCAACCAAACTACGTAGGTCCCCGACCTGCATAGGAATCAACTTCTCTGATAGTACCATCGAAGAAATTGTGTCATAGGCAGATGGCAGACCTACGCAATTTGCTCGCATTATGTCAACTTTAGCCTACAGATCAGAGATCGTCCATAAAGTACGTCCGCCGTCCCACGATTTTCATGACTTTAGATCCCCCTCTCCTCTTGTCACAGGTGCTCACATTGTGAGAATGTGTGACGTCACAAGTTTGCAAGTTTACGTCTAATAAAATTAAAACCATCTCAATTTACCCTATTCCATATTCAACTTTAAAAAATATTTTTTAGAGTTGAAATATTTAGTAGTAAATTTACTATTTATTTATATATTTTTTAGTGTTTTACTCTATTTTTAGTGTTTAAATATTTAGTAGTAAATTTAGTAAAAAAAAAATTATACGCAAAAAAATTTTTTTAGTGTTTCAATATTTTGAAGTTAATTTTTGTACAGGAACCTAGGTAATTACTATTTTAAGCTGAAAAATAACTCAAACATGTTAAATATTTTCGTATGAGAAAATGATTTTGGTATTACGTATATGAGAATTTCGAGAGTAGCCCGGGCTCTTAAATTTAAAATATGATGTCACATGAAATTATTATTTTTAACAAAAAATTAAAACCGACTTCCAAGGTAAAAACAATAATAACATCCTTATAATATGAACTAAAAAGTATTAAATAATTTTTCCTATCTCATGGTGCCTTTTTCCGAATTCGGCTAAAACTCAACTATTTCTGTACTCAATCTTCATAATTTTGAAGTCGGTACCAGATATAGCTGAATCCAGATGCCAGAATATTTGAAGCATTTGTAACTGGCACCGACTTCAAAATTATGAAGATTGAGTACAGAAATAGTTGAGTTTTAGCCGAATTCGGAAAAAGGCACCATGAGATAGGAAAAATTATTTAATACTTTTTAGTTCATATTATAAGGATGTTATTATTGTTTTTACCTTGGAAGTCGGTTTTAATTTTTTGTTAAAAATAATAATTTCACTCTTTTTAGTTACCTAGTAAAATCATCGCGTACTATACGTAGATTAGGGCCGATTTACACCGAATGGCAGAGGCGAGGCGAGCAGTTTCAGTGTCATATGATTTTAAACTTTATTGTAATACATAGTATCGCTTGAGAAATTGACGCCGCCGGCGGCCGCAAGAGTCCACGAGCATCCACGGGCGGCCGTAGATTTCTCAAGCGATACTATCTATTACAACAATGAAGATAAAGTTTAAAATCATATGACACTGAAACTGTTCGCCTTGCCTGCGCCATTCCGGTGTGAATCGGCCCTAATACACCTGTATACTATTCTACGTATCTTATTACAATTTGTTAACAGTCACACTTACAAAATATAATATCAGCTGCAGATAATTTTGAACAATACATTAAAAAAAATCGAAGTGGACACGTGCCAGAGCCGCGCCAAACCGGAATTTTAGCAGCGCGGCAGCGGCGAGGCTTTCATTGTCATATGATTTTAAACTTTATCTTTATTATTGTAATACATAGTATCGCTTGAGAAGTCTACGGCCGCCCGTGGCCGTGATTGGTAAGTGTGACAGCTGTGCACTCTAGCATGTTACTTGTATTATCGAAGCAACTTACTTCTCAGAAGTAATGTCAAATGTGTGCCTTACGCTCTGGAGATAAGGTTGAATATTTTGTTATGTTCAATTTTGGTGACATTGGTGACCCTGACGTGAAAATGATGATGATGATGATGAATATAATTTGTATAGTAGCATATGCTTTCAGTTCTTAAAACAGCGCCTAAACCCCCAAACTTGTATCTAAAAGGAATCCAGAGTTCTCTTAGTATCTTCGGAACCATAGTATACCTTGGTGAAGAATCTTGCGTTTTGGTAGCATATGCTCAGGATGCTTCTCATAAAATCAAAATCACCATATGTTTCCATATAAATTTCGAGGAGTTCCCTCGATTACTCATGGATCCCATCATCAGATCACCACTTTTGTGAACATGGTACCAAATTGGAGTGAAACCTAATACAACAAAACAAAAATTTCGAAAATCGGTTCACAAACGGCGGAGTAATCGTTGAACATACAAAAAAAAAAAAAAAAATATCCACAGCCGAACATATAACCTCCTCGTTTTTTGGAAGTCGGTTAAAAACTAAGGCCGTGTTCACACCAAACCGACTGTAAGCCGCCGAATGTGAGCAGGCTCACTGTGAGCCCCAGTGTGAACGTGAAAATATACGGTATCGAATGTCGGCGCCTACGCCTAGCGTAATAGCGTATTGTCGGTTAGGTGTGAACGAAAAATTGAATATGTATGGAAATACAATAAACTGCGTAACATTCGCTCACATTCGGCGGCTCACAGTCGGTTTGGTGTGAACACGGCCTTAGAATATCCCCCCTCTCCAGTCCTCCCTCCTTGTCACACTATGTAATCGTCGACCCCCCTCTCCCCATCTTTAGCTGTGACATACTTAATGGATGGTCCTTCACGACTGACATTGAATTGACATATCCTAACCAAATAACGTGGGTCCGCCATCAATATATGAGTCAATTTCTTCGATGGTACTGAGTGTACCGAGTCAGAGTAGACAGAATTATAGAGTGCCGACTTAGAACTGATGTTGAAATTTTTAAATTTGAGGTATTATGACGAAAATCGTCGCTAGGGTTGTTGACTTGTTACCTACGAATTTTAAACTTTGACATATTCGTTGGACGTGTTCCTCTTTGGCCGTATTGTTGTTTGTGTTTTGGCACATGCGATTAAAATTGTCAGAATCTAATTTTGAAATCTTTATTTTAAATATTTAATAAAATGACGTGTTGCACTCCGGGAGTGCCGGCAGAAGTGAAAACTTGATTATTAACGTTGTGCATTTTTTTTTAAAACATTTTTAATTAGTCGAAACCCTTTCAATCGATTAAAAAAAATATCGACAATCGAAAAAAAAAACCAATCGATTGTTCGATTTATCAATTTCGATTAAAATTAATTTTAATCATTACTTAATTTTAATCATTACTTACTTAATTTTAATAATTACTTAATTTTAATCATTACTTAATTTTAATCATTACTTAATTTTAATCATTACTTAATTTTAATCATTACTTAATTTTAATCTTACTTAATTTTATTCATTACTTAATTTTAATCATTACTTAATTTTAACCATTACTTAATTTTAATCATTACTTAATTTTAATGATTACTTAATTTTAATTATTGCTTAATTATTTTAATTATTAAGTACTTAATTTTAATCATTACTTAATTTTAATCATTACTTAATTTTAATTATTACTTTATTTTAATTATCATTTAATTTTAATTATTATTTAATTTTATTTAATCCATATTTATTTTTAAATATTATTTAATGTTAATCCATATTTAATTTTAAATGTTACTTAATTACTATAATTATTACTAATTTATATATTACTATTTTATAAGTAATTTTAATTACTGCTTAATTTTAATTATCATTTAATTTTAATTTCGATGTTACAACACTACTCTCCAACCGTCTTACGGTCTTACGCGTTTTGTATGGTTTTTCGATCAGCACGAGAATCTGACGCGAGTTTCACAGTTTTTACCCATCCCACAAAAGTGCTCAACGCCGCTAAAGAAGTTTTCACTTCAATAAATTATATCAGCCCGCGCGAGGCACATTCCGTTCATAATCCTAGTGAAAACCGACGAATTTGACAGTTATTGAAACCGGTCCGTTTCTTTGCAGTCGAACTACTGGTAGTTATGTCTATTGTGACCGAGTGTACGGAGTCGGGACACGAGTCGCGTGGCCGCAGCAATCAACGTAAGATCACTTGTGCGACGGAGCACGTGGCACTGTGGACGGGAATTCATTCACGTCATCGCGTTGTTTAGCTCGTCTGTGGGATCAGCATGAGCATTTCAGAAAGTTTTTGCCAAAGTTATCAAAATTTTCAAATTGGCATCTGTTTTTAACCGACTTCAAAAAAAGGAGGCTATCAATTCAACGCGTATGTATGTAATATTTCCGGAACTGCCCAATTTTCGAATATGTTAGTCTATATCAGCGTCTGAACAAATGTGCCAAATTTCAAGTGTATGTATGTATGTATGTTTTTATGTTTGTGTTCGCATATTTCTGGAACTACCATTCCGATTTCAGTAATTCTTTTTTTGCTGTACTAGGTATTGTTCAACTTAGGGAATAGTGCAAGTTTTATCAAAATCGGTTCAGTAGTTCTGGAGATAGGGAGTTTTAATTCGTAATTACGTACAGTTTTGAAGTCGGTTTTATCTTTTTAAAATACAGTTATCGATAACGAGGTACCGCTTCACGATGGCCCATGCTGGCCCACTACAAGCCATCACCATTGTGTAGAATGGTGTATGATGGCGGACGATTTCCAGGCGTGGCGCGCAATGGAGTGGCTAGTGGGCCACCGTGGGCTATAATTGTGTACTGGGTAATTTACGAATTCGTAGAATTAATGCTTGGTGTAAGCTTAAGTTTTACGTAATCGTAACTGATTAGATACCATCCTTTTAGTTTTCTCCTTCAGAAAATAACGAGGTACTTCTTAAAAAAGACAACGCTTCGGGCACTAGTTTGTTACCTAGCCTTAATCCTTATCAGTAGCTTTCAATGAAGCCAATTACAAAACGCATTAATTAAATCTGAGCTAGTCATCAGACATGGCAACAGCTGGAGAGGCATAGAAATGGAGTTCCTATAGCGTTTCAAATTTCAATACGACGTGAACCTTCAAGAATGCGTATTCCCTCATAAAAGGTCGGCAACGCATCTGCAGCTCTTCTGAATTCCGATATTCCGAGTTCCGAGTATCCATGGGCAATGGTAGTTGCTTCCCATCAGGTGACCCGTTTTCTCATTTGCCCCACTATTTTTTAACATAAAAAAATTTCAACAATATTTTATCGTGTAACTAACGGATGTCACCAGTCAGCTAACACCGCCCACAGGGGACTGTTGCGGACGGCACATCAGACGTCAGTGCTTGATTGATACAATTTTGCGTCAATTAAAACGACAAGTCGGATGCTGGCCGCCACAATTATCCTTATTGGTTCCTCATTCCGAGTGCCACCGCTCCCGGCCGATATTCAACAATTGACGCAATGCGAACCGTGTATTGAGGCTATTTGCTGTCCATTACCTTCCATTCTGTCATTTATATTTAGACAAACATTTAGGTCTTGTTCTACAAAAGAAAATAAATCCATGTGCGTCTGTATAAATTGAGTTTTTTTTTTTAATAATAGTAAACAATATTGTGCCGGTATGTCTAATTTTCATTAGCATGAAGTAATAAATCAGGGTAATTTCGGACACAGGGTAAGTCCGGAAGTTTCAAAATAAGAAATTAGCGAGTATGCTGTCTCATGTCTGCCTGGTACCATGATGCGCACCGCGGTGTAGGTACCCAAAATGACGTAACAAGTAATTTTAACCACCCGGACCAAATCATCCAGACTTACAATGTATCCAAACTTACCCTGAACCCGATCTTACCCTGATTAACCTTATATTTTAGGTATGGGAGATAATGGGAAGTGTCTGATTCTCAGGTTATCTTAAAAGTTTGTCCTTTTTTGAAGCGCCTACAAAGGTCGCTTTAGCAATGATGAGTATCGAATTTTTCCTTTAGCGCCAGTTACTTTTGAAAAGCAACAGATTTAAAAATAAAACTACGTTAAGTTTCGTTGCTACAGAATTACTGAAAAATGCTTACAACAGGTACCTACAATACACAGGAATATCGCACTAAAACTGTGTATTATTTCTTTCTACAATCAGATCAGACTTTAAAAATAAATAGTTTTAAACAAAAATTTACACAAGAAAGAAAAGGTTTTAATTTCCAGCCTTCTGCAGTCCAGCTTCTACGCCCTCTACAGTTCTAAGCCACATGTTATGGTTCTTTGAATGTTATCTTTTATGCTTCAGCATGCGACGAGGAGGAGATAGGTCTGCCGCGGCGGCGCCGGACGCCATTGCTGTGCCGGGTCTACTGGCTATGCCAGATCGTCGCCACAGACCTCGCCTTCGTCATCACGCTTATCTACTGGACCCTAGTGCACGATCCAAGTTAGTAGCTTCCACTGTTTATTATAAACTAGCTATATGACCGAGCTTCGCTCGGTATTCAAAAAATTCAAAAAACACACATAAAATTACATTTTATGAAAATGATTCCTAGCTAGATCGATTTATCGCCCTCGAAACCCCCTATATACTAAATTTCATGAAAATCGTTGGAACCGATTCCGAGATTCCAATTATATATTTATATATATACAAGAATTGCTCGTTTAAAGTTATAAGATTGGGTGTGACTAGCAATCAAATGTTTGCACGTCCCTTTCGACCGCAGTTTCTTGCGATCTAAAAGGGTGCTTGGACTATAAAGTATGGATGACTATGGGAGAGAGAATTATTTTACCATCGGGTTAATTTATAGTCTACATTGCCGAATGCTAAATAGCGTGGATAGCATATTTTGTGACATGACTTTTTTATCCTACTTCTTCTACATTCAAAGATGTGTCCTTTACCCGAAAAAATATTCTCCAATCTCTCTCGCATCTCTCGCAGCTTCCACCATTTTTTTTAACATTAAACTGCACCACCTTACAGAGATCCACGAAGTGAACACCCTCAACGTGCTAGTACACGGCGGTAACTCGCTCGTGATGCTTGTGGAGCTGTGCGTCACGGCGCATCCCGTGCGGGCGGCGCATGCGCTGTACGGGGCCAGCTTTGGCCTAGCGTACGGAGTCTTCAGCGCGTTATACTGGGCCGCTGGCGGGACAGACCGCATCGGCTCGCCTGCTATATACCCCGCGCTGGACTGGAATAAACCAGGTAAGAATTATTGACCTTGATGACAGACGAAGGGAAAGATTTAACTCGTAAGCCAAGTCTTTGAGCTGCGAAGGCAGTAGTGAAGCACAGTTTTTGATGCCCAATAATCCTGAGGCTGTGAGTGAGTGCTGGCCCAATCTTGGAGTTTTTAAGATTACTGCACATTACATTTCCTATATTTTAAAAAATTATCGATAAAAAAGCCACGGCGGTTGAATCCCGACTTTCAATTGGGCTCAGATTTCCCAAAATTATCCAAATAAAATATTCATCAATAACTATCATTGACTATAGTAATAAAGCTACAAATCCACAATCTTAATCTCTAATATTTCTTTTCCTAATTATTCAGGATCAGCGTTCGGTTTCGTGGCTCTATGTGCAGTAGTGATGATGCTAGCGCACGGCGCGGCGACGCTGATAACGTGTGCGCGCGCGAGTCTTGCGTCGCGGCTGCTTGCGCGTGCGCAGCCCGACCGCCTAGTCCTAGACACGCACTGAGGGTTAAGAAAACGGTGCGTCAGATACGGCAAAAACAGAACTCGCGTATGAAAGAGGGTCAAATAGTGGTAGTTCACGAGACTGGAAAATGGTGTACCTAGTACCTACCGTAACTTTAACTAGTTTTTCATAAGCGTAGGTTTTGTCTACCTTAAATATTGTAGATCGCACCGTTATTATTGTTATACAGGGTGCAATTAAACCTTCCTGCCAAATTTTGATATATTGATCCTTGTTAAAAATAAAAATATACGTATTTTGTAATCACTCAGTACTAAAATGTTGAGAAATAGCTTCCGAAAGTTATCCAAAAAAACACTATAGTTTGTTCGTTTTGTGATGATATGCGTGACACATTATAATTGACAATAGTAGGGAAGTTACCTAAAAAAATTAATCGAATAATTTAAAAATATCGAATCACCTCGTAAAGGAATTGCAATCGAAATTATCGATTTCGTACTGATGTTTCAGAGTGACGCCGGCGATTTAAGATGGCCGCCCTTTTTTATCGATTTGATTTCGATTCAACTGTGTCAATCTCTATTGACATAAGTTCCGTTTCAGGCATCTGACATTTTTCAAATATTTTCGTAACAATAATTTTATACTCCTATTTCAAAGTTAATATTTATAATTTTATATCAATAAGTTAGCATTTAGCAACTTTTCATTTTTATTCATTTACAATTACAGGAAACATTTATTTTTGTATAAATATGGAATATGGAATATGGAATATAATTTATTACATTCTGTTTTTTTTTTGTTTTCTTGTAAAAAAAATCCGTAGCAAGGAATATGAGAACTGTCACCCATATCATGTTAGAACGAACAAACTATACAATTAATGGACACGACGCGTCGCCCGCGCATGACGTGCCCTCACGCGCGTGCCTCCCCCCGCGTCACCACCGCTCATTCTCCGCGCCGCGAGTGACCGTTCTACAACGATCTTAAATGGGATAAATTAATATTATGATTGATAACAAAAAAATAACACCCAATTGTTTTTGGTTAAATGGACTCTCCTAATGATATCTAAGCCCTGGAAGAAAATTGGCAGGAAGGTTTAATTGCACCCGGTATGTACACTGAGCCCTTAGCCAAGACGCTGTTTTCGATCACGACGATAAGTTCAACAGCAAAGATTGTATGATATTTGGCGTCTCATATTATTAATATTATGTTAAATGCATCACGCCATACACTTTTTTATTCGTCGCACGTTTTTATCTTGGCTTTTAGCTGCCCATACACGGGACAATTTGTCGTTTCGATCGATCGTCAAGAAAATCGTCCAATCGATCTTTTGGCCGTAAAATCGTTTGCGATATTGCTACACAGAGACAATTTGTCGTTCGATTTTAACATCGAGGCGACAAATCGTTACGATAATTGTCCCGTGTATGGCCACTTTTACAGTTGACACTCACAAACGATTAACTTATGGCGCCTGCACACGCAGGGAAAGGCTCACGAGGGTACGAAAATCAAAAAGATTTTAGGCCCAGCCTAACGTGAAAATGTAGCATGAAATTGTTCGCTACTGTGTGCATGTTTTGTGTTAAATATAAAGCATTTAAATGATTAAAAATAATACAAGAATAATTTTTAGTATATTATGTCAATAAAATTATGCCATACCATAAGTGATATTTTGGTGATGAGTGGTGACCTGTAGTAAAATATTTTACACTAATATTTTATTGTCACTACTGATTGTATTTAATGTATTGTTAAAACTTAAGAGTCTGTTGACCGGGTGTCGGGTTGATCTGCTCAGTTTGATGCGCCGTATCAGTATTATTATGAGTATGTACACAAATTGTTATTAAGATTTAGGTGTGCAAAAATGATGCCATAAAAAATATTTAATGCCACCGCCAAAACGCATGGAACTTTTCACCTTACATACAATATTATTTTAGCCTTTAAGCAAAGGGTGGAAGGAGAGTAAAAATATCTTTAATATTTTATCACTGTTGAAGAAATGCTTCTATAACTTGTACCATTAGAGAAATGTATTCATTTAAAACAGATAATGGACCTACGTTATTTGGTTGAGCTGTGTTAAAATATTCTCAAAGGGGTGACCACAGATGGGGTGACACACGTACGAACTTAATGTACGCGGGTTTTAAGTTCGCGAACTTACTCGGCTCGCGTCGGTGACACACGAGAATCGCTCACACTGGATTACCATGCCCCAGGCTCGCGGCTCGCGGTTCTTTGGTGACACACAGGCGATTAAGATAATATGATCTGTCAGCAAGATTTATAAGTCATAAGTCATAACTCAACCGAATTATGTAGACCGCTATCTGCTTGTGAATCAATTTCTCTGGAGGTACATGTGCGTACTGCCCAAAAATACTGCCTTTATTTAGGTCAGGTATTATGCTACTTATTTAAACATGTTTATTTATCATTCCAAATGCACGAACATCGTATCGCATTTAACGAGCTTTTTATAAAATAATGCTCGTTTAATCAAATTATTTTGTAAGTATGATGATAACTTTTGCTAATTTTCAATAGCAAAAGAGTAGATAAAAAGTTTTTTCAAACTTAGTGAAAAAATTGGTAGCCAAGTTAATGTGTGCTCAGTTTTGCTATAATTGGTATTCAAAACCCTCTCGTTGTTAATTATTATTATTATATCACAATAATACTATTGTGATTAGAATATATACCTACTTAATAAAAATATTTTAAGTGTAATAATAATAATTGATCATGTTTCAGCCAATAGTATCATGTTTCAGCCAAAAGTTACTGTGCAGACAGAAACAAAGATGGGCTTCTGATGGCCGCACTCAGAGATTTAATAATTTAATAATTAATTATATACTTAAATTTAAATAAATAAGGGGTTCGACAGAAAATAATTTGCTTAATCATAAAATCTCTTGAGTGCGGCCGTTTCATTTTTCAATTTTATATTTTCAGTAGTGTGTGATGTGTCCAATTTTAATGTTTAAAAATCGTACACGTTTTCACAATAATTTACATATTAGCAAATGTAAATATATTTAAAGTACCTCTTGTATCCGTAGCAATATTTTACGGGTGGAGCCAAATGCTAGTATTATACTCTTATGGGGTTTTGTGATTTTAGTAATAGACAAAGTATTTGTTCCTATCCTTAATAAGCCTAGAGCTGTGATTTGTTATCACTTAGTTATATTTAGACACAGTATAATGTCATGCAGTAAAGTATATTCATGTAACTGCAGACCGCCAGAATGAGAGTTTTCGATATTTCAGCCGCTAGGCCCAGACCCGACTAACACAAAGCGCTGCCTGGTGTTTTCAAAAACTGTAAATATAAATTTTCCGATACTTTCCTAAATCCTACCTCTCACTATCTAGAACTATGTAGCCGGTGTGTATTTCGTGTAAAACGGCTGTCAATAAGTATGTCACGAACTTAAAATCCTCATAAAAAGCACAAACACCATTGTGGTTTCAAAAAACTTGGAGTAGCAAAACATGCAGATATACGTCTCGCACTCCTAATACTAGTGTGTGTTGAGCTAGTTTGATTTCGAGGTCTGGCTTACTCTACTGTATGACATTTACACTGTGGCTTAGGTTATTCTGTAGTGCACTCCCGGTGAGCAATATTTTATATCAACTCGTGTTGTGTTTGAAGCTTCTCTAAATTATAATCACTTGCATTAAATGCATGTTATGTTTGGTCGAGTTATGCAATAATTTCAATTAATAAATGCTTAACATTATGAATATTTGTGAATTTTTATTGACCCTGGTGTAGGGGCGAAAGCCCTACGACGATTGTAGAAAGGATATAAGGAAGGAAGACAAAAATGGGTACCTGTTGATGATATATGCTGAGACGAGCTGAGACGAGCTGATATTCACACTGTCACTGTGGTCTATTAGTTTATTTCACTGTATTCACTGAGCTGATACATACACGGGATATGGCCAGTCGAGAGGAGATTTTCGTATGTTTAACGAGCGCGCGCCGCTCACGGTTCAAGGCGGAAAGTCTTGTATGTCACTCGCGTGTGTAGCGTATAACGTCGACAGCACAGAGCAAACTCACGCGCTGCAGTGTTGCCAACGTCGCGCTAGAGTTTGGCGCGAACACCTGGTATTATTTTAAATTAATTAAAGAAGGAAACGTAAGCCCTCATCATGTTGGCTCATGATGGAAAGTCATGATTGTCAGTTATTGAGCATTTTGACTTGGGCTATTAAAAAGATTAAACAATCATACCCCTTTATTCGCTTTGATTATTTGATATCAGTTATTTCTCTGACGAAACTGATGAATAAAATAGAAATGTGCCCCAATTCTCGTATCTACGACCTTCCTTCGCCAGATCGATACGAGATATCAGAATTTGATCCAAATTATTGTAATTACGGACGTAAAACACATAGTAATTTATACGTGGGAGAGCCATGCTTCGGCACGAATGGGCCGGCTCGACCGGAGAAATACCACGCTCTCACAGAAAACCGGCGTGAAACAGCGATTGCGCTGTGTTTCGCCGAGTGAGTGTACCGGAGGCCCCATCCCATACCCTATTCCCTTCCCTACCCTCCCCTATTACCCTATTCCCTCAAAGGCCGGCAGCGCACCTGCAGCTCTTCTGATGCTGCGAGTGTCCATGGGCGACGGAAGTTGCTTTCCATCAGGTGACCCGTTTGCTCGTTTGCCCCCTTATATCATATAAGAAAGTAATGGAAGCATAATGAGTAATGACAGTATGGCACAACGTTGCCCAATTTTTAGATGGGATCAGAATGATTGACAGCGCGTGAAAGTGTTTTCTTTGGCAGCCTTGACTCGCAGTACAATTATTGTGCTCGTTGTAGGGCTCGAGATGTAAGGTCAGGCTATGTACGGGAGTTATGTTCGCCTTGAGCCGACACGTAGGATGAGATGTCATATTTCAAGTGAGTGACAAAAAGGAGGTAATATTTTGACTTTACGTACGTGACATGTAGTTTAACAGCGTCCTTGATCATCGTGCCTTGTGGTTAAAGCCTACTAAAGTCCTCTACAGCCTACACCTACAGGACTCTTTGTAACTTGCTGAGTATGTAAAATACTACGCGGCTACCACTACCTAACTAAACCAAGAAATCCAAGACGCTTTCTTTAATTTCACCGTTGATGTTCAAATTTCAAAACTTATGGCTTTAAACATATTATTATGGCTTCGTTAGGTGCCGATATGTCATTTTCGATTCATTTTTAAGGGTTCCGTACCCAAAGGGTAAAAACAGGACCCTATTACTGAGACATCGATGTCTGTCCGTCTGTCCGTCTATCCGTCTGTCTGTCTGTTTCCAGGCTGTAACTCAAGAATGTTAACAGCTAGAGAGTTTAAATTTTCACAAATTATGTATTTCTCACAGAACAATTTAAAAAAAAACTGTTTCTATTGTTCTGTGGTATTTCTGCTGCCGCTATAACAACAAATACTAAAAGCAAAATAAAAATATTTAAATTTAAAATTTAATATTCCCATACAACAAACGTGATTTTTTTTTTTACATTTTTGCTCGTTTTTATTGATGACAACAGCTAGCCATAATGAATTATAGCCATGAAATATTCGCAAAATACTCAGTTTTATTTGAACTTTAATGAATCATAATAAAATTTAAATAAAATTAATAATTAAGGGGGTTTCCATACAAAAACACTTTTTTTTTTCTTCTTTTTGCTCACTAGTGATTAGTGGTACTGAACCCTTTGTGCGCGAGTCAGACTCGCACTTGGCCGATTTTATTTTTGGTTAATTTTCAGTTTCGTATTTCGACTGTAAAATTAACGATTGCGTCTTGACTCAAAAGTGTCTTGATAATTATAATTTGAATCCTGTATGAGTAAGTTGTAACATAGTAAACCACAATAATATTATGTCAGCACCTACTATAATGAGACAACTATAATTTTCCTTAGAGCATAATCTAAAACTAGCGATTAACGTGCAGCGAGATCGTAATTCGTAACCCTGGAGAGCACGCTTCACCAGGCAGAGCGATACGCGTGCGCGTGCTATATGCGCGCGCGCATGTTCAGTCGGTCGCGCGCTAAATCGTGCGCACGACGCGAGCGCGCACCGCTATTTCAGTACCAAGGTATCGCTGACAGTTCGATGTGTTTTATTAATTTTAAAATAAATTAAATAAATTACGTGTGGGAAAATTGAGTTTGTGAATTTACTAGCTCGTATTGACGTTATTCCTGGTATGTTACAATTTTAATATCATTTAATTAATATAAATAGATAAATACACAAATAACTTTAGGAATTAGGAGCTTTTATGTCGCTTTAGATTATTTTCATCATCATTCATAATATTATACGCTCATACACATAACAACCCTGTCTACCGAAAAATTACAGGGTAATTTTTCTCGCAAACATTTCAAAATATAAAGTAATTAAGAGCCCGTCCTCTCTTTTCTACTGCTCTCTTCACACTCACGCCCGCCCGTCTTTCATATGCCAGGTGAAAAAGGACGATCGCCAAGTTAGCGGGCAGATAGAGGTTTTCTGTTTTTAAAGGGTTTTTTATATTGAAATGGTAAAAAGTAATTCCAACATTGTATAGACGACTTTCTCAACAGTACATTGTATTTTTTTCATACCGTTAAGACGTCAATACAATCCATAATTATTATTTTTAACAAAAAATTAAAACCGACTTCCAAGGTAAAAACAATAATAACATTAATATGAACTAAAAAGTATTAAATAATTTTTACTATCTAATGGTGCCTTTTTCCGAATTCGGCTAAACCTCAACTATTTCTGTACTCAATCTTCATTATTTTGAAGTCGGTACCAGATAGCTGAATCTTCAGTCCTCTGACAGAATATTTGAAACTTTTGGAACTGGCACCGACTTCAAAATTATGAAGATTGAATACAGAAATAGTTGAGGTTTAGCCGAATTCGGAAAAAGGCACCATTAGATAGTAAAAATTATTTAATACTTTTTAGTTCATATTAATGTTATTATTGTTTTTACCTTGGAAGTCGGTTTTAATTTTTTGTTAAAAATAATAATAATTTCACTCTTTTTAGTTACACTAGTAGGTAAACCTTCGCGTATATTTTACGTATCTTATTACAATTTGTCAAGAGTCACAACTCACACTCACAAAATCATATATTATCAGTGAAGTGAACATATTGTGCTAAGTAATTTAACAATTTTAATGCTTCAAGCCCCAAGCGGTCACCGGCGATTGAGATAACAATAGAAAGGCTATTGTGTCTCGTTTTTCCACGATCGAAGGATCTATCAGATAAAAAATTGTATAAACTTGCATAGGATGTAGCGTAGCTACTCATAATATTTAATATTATCATAATTATTGACAGCTCTGTTCTTGTAAAGCGCTTATTCCACTTATCCTAGCTAGGAAGTCCTAGCTAGGATCCTAGCTTCTAAATGTTATTCCACTTGACTAAATTTTTTAGGACCCTAGCTAGGACTTCCTAGCTAGGATAAGTGGAATAAGCGCTTAATCAAGAATTCAAATCGATACTTAGTGCGCCATCTATCGATTAATAAGTATAACTGATTAAAAAGACACTTAATGACTTTGTTTTGTGTAAATGCTCTTTTTAAAATAACTTTATTTTAATTTTATTTGTCTATTTAAATTTTATAAAGTAATTAGTAAAGTATTCGATCTGTTGTCTGCCGCCACGCGCCACGCGGCGCGGCGGCGCGGCGACGCCGTCGCCTCTGCGGCGCCGACCGCCATGTATTAAACAAACAGGTGTTGTTATACAGTACATAATTATTATTATTAGTATATCCATACCTATGCCTTGTACTATTATTAATTCTGTGCCATGAGACATTGGTGACCTTAATGATGAAGATGACGATGATGATGATGATGATGATGATTATGATGATGAATATGAATTGCATAGTAGCATATGCTTTCTGTTCTTAAAACAACGCCGAAACTCCCGAACGTATATCTATAAGGAGTCAGGAGTTCTCTCAGCATCTTCGAAACCATGGTATACTTTGACCCAATATTTGACTTTTTGGTAGCATATTCTTAGTACACTTCACATAAAACCAAAATCACCATATGTTTCCATATAAATTTCGAGGAGTTCCCTCGATTACTCATGGATCCCATCATCAGGTCACCACTTTTGTGAACATGGTACCAAATTGGAGTGAAACCTAATACAATAAAACAAAAATTTCGAAAATCGGTTCACAAACGGCGGAGTAATCGTTGAACATACAAAAAAAAAAAAAAAAAAAAAAAAAAAAAAAAAAAATATCCACAGCCGAACATATAACCTCCTCGTTTTTTGGAAGTCGGTTAAAAAGGTGATATTCTAAACCTTTTACAGCAAAAATCACAAAACTATCGCGGGTTTGAGTTGGATTATTTAAAAATACTTAAAAAAAATAAAAAATCTAGCTCCAACACTATATTATAATTGAAATGATCTTACATTTTGTGCATTAAAACTTATAGAAATACTGTATTTTAACTGTTAAATCACGTCTGTTAAATGAGTGAAATCGGCAAAATTTCGTATACGGACTTGTAGAACGTACATAAATGTGAAACTGGCTTGTATCTTCAGGGTGCAAAACAAAGTAATGATAATAGTTTAGGATGTGTATGTTTACTGTGAAAGTAACAGCGCTGATAGAGCAATTTGGTTTGATTTGTATGGGCAAGCGCCCAACGTCCTGAATTTGCCCGTACAATATTTAGGGCCTGTTTCACCGCTTCCTGATAAGGTGCCCGATAGGCTTATTTGACAGACTCTCCATACTTTATGTGTCAAGTTAAGTGTCAAGAATAGCCTTATCAGGAAGCGGTGAAACAGGCCCTTAACCAATTAACTGCACCTCCATCATGATTATCGCAGACTACACAATAGATTTTCAATTGCTATGCGGCAGCCGGCTGGCACTTGGGGATTGCTGGGTTAAAAAAATTTGAGAATACCTGAAGTGCTATGTAAGTACAGCTATAATACGTACTACTTCTAAATTTTAAACACGTGAATAGCAGAACTTTCTTAGGCAGAAGTGATAACGCGGTAGAGACTGATAGAGCATGTAGGAGATAAGAATATGCGTACTTAAATGTTGTTTTGGTATTTTTATAGGTATTGGTACTTTTTGTACTGTAGTTCTATTCCTACTACTTAGTTACTCGTAAGATGGATAATATTCACTGTGCAGATGCAATTAAAATGTTAAACAACAATTTATTTTTTGCTCGCGAAGTATTAACGTAGACGGGGTATTATATCGCAAAACAATTTTATTTCAAAGTGCATCCGGGTTATTTGATTAACAGTCTTGAACGAATCTTAATTATGATGAAAATTGAAAGGAACAGCTCTTTAGTCCTATAATCTACTTTTTAATTTTTTTCCCTTCCGTTCCTTCCCTTATTATCACCAATTTTTCAGTTGGCTTAAGTATGCTGGAATCACGCATGGATGAAAAAGTCACATATTTTCTTAAGGCGACACCTTGATAATTTTGCTGTAGCGATACCGATTTTTCTAAGCAATGACTAAAGCTAAGAAATTAAAGTTCATCATGTCTTTGTCTTTGAATTACACATGGCTATAGCATAACACGATTGGTCAACTTTTATAACACAGAATAATCAATCAAAAAGACCTCTGTAAAAAAAGGGATTCCTATTTTCCCATCGGAGAAGAGTAATTTAAGCTTCCAAAATTTGTACATAAATTGGTTCAAGCATACACTTTAATTTGCCCATAGCATATATGGTTTTTAAATTACGCCACAAAAACTATTTTGTCGCTTACGCCCTTTCTATTTTTTGCTGTTCCATTGTATTTTCTATGAGAGGCCGGACCGGCCAGTAATCTATATAATATAAAAATGAATCACAAAATGTGTTGGTAAGCGCATAACTCAACAACGCCTGGACCAATTTGGCCCATTCTTTTTTTTAAATGTTCGTTGAAGTTCAAAGATGGTTTTTACGGCGAGAAAAATTCGAATAATTGCCGGAAAAACCCTAAAAACAGCCCTTTTCTTTTTCCCATACAAACGTTTTCTAACTAAAACCATACTAATGCCCTTAGGGCACATTAAGGGTGGAAAGGTTTAGACGCGATTGCCACGGGGTTCATCTGAATATTGTTAAATGAGTTACACGTTTGAATGTTTTATAGATGCTTCGGCACTTATAGGTTAGCTAAAGGTCTAATAAATATATGCATATAATAAAACTGTAGAAAAGATTCTGTACATTAAAGATATTAAAAAAATAATAAGCTCAGAGTGTTACTACGTCGCTATAGAAGCCAAAAATATGGTCAGTTTTTTGTCTGTCTGTCTGTCTGTCTATCTGTCTGTATGTTTGTTCCACTATCACACGAAAACTACTGATCCGTTTTGAATGCGGTTTTCGCAGATATATTTGTCTTCTTCCAACTTAACATCTGGTGTATAAAAGTGTTTCTCCCCACCCCTCTAAATGGACGAAAGAGGGGGTCAGATTTTGTATTAGACTTTTGCTTTAACACGAAAACTACTGAACCGATTTGCATACGGTTTTCTTAGATATATTTGCCTTCTTCCAACCCAACATCTGGTGTATAAAATTTTTTCCCCCCACCCCTCTAAAGTCTAAGGGGGGGTCAGATTTTGTATAAGACTTTTGCTTTAACATAAAAATTACTGATCCGATTTGCATACGGTTTTCACAGATATATTTATCTTTTTCCAACTCAACATCTGGTGTATAAAAATCTCCCCCCCACCCCTTCTAAGAGGACCAAAGAGGGGGTCAGATTTTATATCAAACTTTATTCTTTAATGGACTTACTTCATAATATTATTAACTATGTTTTTCAACTTAACATCTGGTGTATAAAATTTTTCCCCCCCACCCCTCTTAGAGGACAAAAGAGGGGGTAAGATTTTGTATTAACTGATGACTGATGAAGTAGAAATACTTTAAATGGCAAAACAACGTTTGCCGGGACAGCTAGTAGGATAATAATAATAATAATAAAATTTAAAATTGCCATCAGAAAACTAAATACACAACATTTTGAAGAACACGTTATAAAATTATTACATAGAAATTGTTAGTTGCGCAGCCCCCCCTACACTAAGAAATTCTTGTGCTGTAGGGGTTGCCTGCCAATTATTACATAAATTATGAA
Organism: Lysandra bellargus; assembly: GCA_905333045.1. Classification (NCBI taxonomy): domain Eukaryota; kingdom Metazoa; phylum Arthropoda; class Insecta; order Lepidoptera; family Lycaenidae; genus Lysandra; species Lysandra bellargus. Next base: position 7,416,753 of record HG995328.1, read on the forward strand.
ACATAATATTATAACGACATCAGAAAGATTTATTGAACAATTCAATAGGTATATCTAATTATATTATTATTATACAAATGTCAAGTCATTTTATATATTTTATTATGAATTATTAATTATTCTTAGTGACAATTTTGATACATTATTATTATTTTTAAATTCATGATTAACATTATTGCATTAGAGAAATTAGCTTAATTTTATTGTTATTAATTATTATTATTATATCTTAGTTATATTACTATTACACAAATGTCAAGTTATTATATATACATATTTATTATGAATTGTTAATTATTCTTACTGACAATTTTGATACATTATATTATTATTATTATTATTATTTTATATTATAGAGCCTAAATGAAATAAAGTTCATTATTTTCTGTCCCTCGCAACTTCGTAGAGTACCGTATCTACTTACTCGCTTCATTGAAATAACAATAAAATTATTTGTTTCACCTTTTGTTTGACACGACGTGCATCAGCTGCACGACTTCATCATTTAACTGAATAGTGAATACACGTTTTAATAAAAATCTTGACCTTGACCAAGGATTGTCTTTGGCCCAAGAACAAACAATTAAGGACAACGAATTCGCTAGATTATCGAAAATTGTATAAAAATAACGCGATAGTGTCATTCACTAAAAAGCCCCATGTTTTAAGCGAAGCTTTTAGGTGTATTTTCAAAGCCATTAATTTGCAACGGGAATCCTGACACCGCGAGTATGGCTCCCATTGCATCGCGTCGACGCGTACTCACGTACTACAATGTGAACTTACCCTTTTTTCATAGGATAGTGCTCCTTTGTAAGTTCGTGCTTGGCCGCATTAGATGCGGAGATATCGGAGTGAAATACTATAAACAATTTCCTCAGAGCAATGCGCATTGGGAACGCATGTTCCTCGATTTCTATGGCCGTGAGCACTTTACACTGTTCATTATCCCAAGCGTTCAAAGGTGTTTCGCCTTACAGTTTTTATGACCGTAGTTTCTTCTTTTGATATATGATTCTAGGACAGCTTAATTAGCTTTTGTGTGTATCAAGTTGATAAGGTTTTAAGAACACAGTTTGAATTTGCAATAAAATTGTCTCAATGTTTAGTAGTTTGGAGAAGTAATTATTATAAGAGGAGAAGAAATATATTGCGTTAGACGTACTTTTCTATTACCTACTTACCTCGCGCTACGCGAAAACTGATGAAACAGATTTAATAAAATTCGGTGTGAAGATTAATTGAGTGGTGGGAAATGACATACTTTAGCGAAGGGCGAAAGCACGTCCCGAAAAACTGTACCTATAGAACTGTAACTGTACCTATATACGGTTAAAGAATTGGAGCAACGAAAGTTACCGACGACATCTACTTGGGGGTGTGCCAAAATCTTTTCGTTTACGCTTCGTTATAGAATTGCCGATGAAAATGTATGTAATTGACATAAGCGTTCGTTAATATGACGTTGATGTTCGACTCATCTTATGTCAATTCCATACATTTTCATCGGCGATTCTTTAACGAAGAAAAGTTTCGGCTAAATGGCCTTGTCTGTAAAAGGGCCAATTCACGGCAGATGAATGGGCCCTTTTAAAGAGGTATGCGGTAAAATAGCCTGGACCTGTAGCCAAGACGTTTTCTTTGTCGCTTCATTATACATTAGACGAGTCGAACGTCAACGTCATATTACGAACGCTTATGTCAATTCCATACATTTTGATTGCCGATTCTATAAAGAAGCGATAAAGAATAAGTCTTGGCTATGGGCTCTGGTCTTCATCATCGTCACGCGAGCGTCAGGTGAAACTTAATAAACGCGTATTAGCTTCAGTCTGTAGTACATGCTAATTACGTACGCGTTCTTCATTAACTCTATCAAGTTTCACTGGTAGCGTTTCTCGTTTGTTGATTAAATTGTGAGAAATTGTGGCTTGCTGAAATAACAGATCCTTTAGTGAAATTGCAATGATTAGATTTAAGAGCATACGCTGACACGGTTTTTTCATACAAACGTATCCCCCAATTTACTCCCAGGACAATGCGTCTAGACATGATGAACGTAGAGGCATAGACTCACTCTTCCTAAAGATATTTAAAAAAATATATTAGATAGGCTCTATTTTGAAGGAGGAATCAGAGGAATACGTAACCTCGATTTATTGTGTCTGTCTCTATCACAATACACGTGCCGGCGCAGGGTGAAACGTGATGGCAATAGCTTCTTCGTTTAAATTCTATTGTACCCGCGTTCCCTCTTAATAACAACATTACACAAAGTTCGGAGCAGAGGGCGCTACTAGCACATACAATAAACAATCCGACCAAAATCCGACATGTTGCACTCGTCATAATATCAAACATCGAACATTTTTTTTGTCTATAACTGTCGTCGTGCTGGTGCAGCAGCCTAGCGTGGAAACGTTGCAGTAATCCTACCCTACCTAACCTACCCTAGGCCGTAGCAGTAATGTTTTGTTTATTTTATGACAGATCACAGACTACCGGGTTAATAATTATTGCTATTTACAAAATATCATTTGCTTTGTTTGCGTAATTAATTATTTATTTTATAATCACAATCGATTTTGCGTCATTTAAAACTAGGAAACGACCAAACATGTTCGGGTATTCTTTTTTTATTTAGATTCATTTTGAAGGTTCGAAAGGAATTCACTTTCAACAAAAACTTTATACTTAAAGTTGTAACCGCTCATTATTATAAACACGTTGACGTGCTGGGTACGTGATTAAATTGTATTAATTTAATAATTATTACTTCGAGAGCGAGTGTTAAGAACATGTTTTTAGTTACAAAGTGAAATATAATTATATTTCTTCGCTTCATTCTTCGATATATAATTATTAACCAGTAGTACCTTTGTATCTGCTAGGCAATCGCGTTTTTTCAAAGACGTATGTGGGTAGTTGAAAAACTACCCGCACGCTCGGTTACTGGACGTTCCGGCATGTCTCATTCTTTGTTAACGCGAGGCAACGCGAGCACGAATACTTAGTAACCATGCCAAAGCGCTGCAGCTGGTTATAATTATTATTAAAATGATTGAGTCAGTGTTGGAAGTAACTAAAGTCAGTGTTATTTTATCGTGTAGTAAGAAAATACATGTAAGTACTACTACATTTTTAGAGAAATATCTAAGAGGCTTATTGAAGCCACCCGAGACCCCAGAGCCGGGAGCTACCTGGCACAGCGGATAGCAATCCAACGACGCAATGCTGTCAGCTTGCTGGGCACTCTGCCAGATGGGGACGACATGGGGAAGTTTTTCTTTTTATAATTTTATATTCTAAGTTTGTATATGTTTGTATATTTTATTTATAGAGTATTTTAAGGTTTTTTATTATTCGTAGATTTATCCCTACTATTTGTTAATGAACATTAAATACTGTCAAATATGTAAGTACTATTAAATACTTAAATAAACGGCAGGCACTACCGAGGCCTAGACGAGTCAAGTATATTCAATACTAACCGGCTTGTACTGCGACCGCGAGTCAATAAATGTACAATGTGTTGGGACTGCGAGTCTTTATACACGATCTATAATATTATGTGTGCTTTATCCGTTCTATAAATAGAATTATAAAACTATATGATTGCCGGATTGGGGGAAACAACTGCAGGTGATTACTGCAATTATTTTAACTAACCGGCATGTACTGCGACTGTTAGTCAATAAGTACAGTATGTTTGGACTTTGGACCGTGAGTCCTTTTACACAATCTATATTCTATAATATGCATCGGACTTGATTGCGGATCTCTGACGATGTTTTACCTATTCTATAAATAGAACTATATGTTTGTCCGATTGGGGGAAATAACTGCACGTTAATTACTGCAAGTATAATTATATATTAAGTTATTTTATAAACCGCCATAATATGTGGATTGACTACGGGTCTCTAAGCACAATTTATATGCATCGGAATTGACTGCGAGTCTCTGACGATGCTTTATCTATTCTATAAATAGAACTATACGTTGACCGGTTTGGGGGTTAACAGCGAGTTATTTTATAAACCGCTATAATGTGTGGATTGACTGCGAGTCTCTAAACACAATCCTTATGCATCGGAATTGACCGCGGGTCTCGAACGATGTTTTATCTAAAAATAGAAGTACAATACTATGTTGGCAGGTTTGAGGGGATTAACTGCGAGTTAATTACAATTTATATATTGATATTTTTCAAATCAACATTATGTATGGATTGACTACGAGACTCCGACAATGCTTAAAAATAAGAAATTTGCAACTACCGCGCGTTTTTCCCGCGCTCTTTGTTCTATAAATATAACTACATAATTATTAATATTATAATATTAATATCTTTGCCGTTTTATAGAGAATAGCTATTTCGAGCTAATAACTAGATAGACTGCGAGTCTCATCAGTTAACAACCAATGCGCGTCTCGCGCGATCCTTTTTTTCTAAATATAGAACTACGATTATGATTTACTATGTCTGCCGGTATATAATTATTATTATTAAATATATCTTGCACCAATTTTGGGGACTCGGGATACATCGCGAGTGTACATAACGAAACTTACTTAATATCTACGTAACGTTATAGTTACTACCCTCAATATTTTTTGCAACATATTTTATCGACAAATAAGTCGATTATAACGAGCTACCCCAATATTTTTTTTAGGTCACTAAGACCAGACAATCGGGAAAATATCACTAAAAGTGACCAATATAGGTACGGGACGATCAGGTTACGAATGAACCCGAAGCCTTCCCGAGTACCGGCACTGATAGAACCGGACCAGATCCGGATAGATCCAGGGCTCCTACTGACGTTAGGTGCACCCTCGTTAGATTCGCCAGATTATTGTTTTAAATGATCCCAAAAACGATTAAGTTGAGCTACTTCTTATAAAACATTCCTGATAATAAGTGTTGCAGATCGATTCCATTTCGATCGATTATAATCATTATAGATCTCACCTAATGAAGTCTCGATATGATCAGACTTATCAACAGTATCTGATTTATCTCGATATAAATTACTATCAAACTTATCAGATAATATATTATCAGAAAAGACAACTTCGTAACGGAAACACTCAGACTCGATAAGTCTTGTCTCAATATCAGACCGAGATTATTATTGTTTTGTTAGATAATTCCAGTATTTGTTCTCAGAGACAAATTAATACATCCCATCAATCGGGTACCTTTTGGGCTCTAGCAAACCCTTCCCGCTACCGGTCAAAAAAGGGGGGGGGGGCAGAGCTGGTTACCGTCGGCTGGCGCCGCTAGTACTATACCGCTACAATCAACCTCTTTCTAGTTCGAAGAGCGTTGAGGCGACTAAACGCTCAACGCCGCAGCCGTAGTGCTGACAGTTAATTTTATATATATTTTATAGATGTTACTATTATAATTATTGTGGGCTTTACACAGCTATCCCCAACCCGCGGCCCGCGGGCCGCATGCGGGCCACCGGGACTTTATTTGTAGCCCGCGTGATGTTAAATCATTTTGAAATTCACGCCCACGGGCAAAATATTATACAGTCAACGTGAAAGTCTTTTTTCACTTGTAAATCGTTAATTAAAATTACGTTATTTTTTAAACCTAAAAATGTTTGTTGCGGCCCGCGACACAAAGACCAAAAATGTTTGCGGCCCGCATGAAAAATAAAAAAATTAGGGAACTTCGTTCCAAAAACAAAAACAGGTTGGGGACCACTGGCTTAATTTAATATACATCATGACATCAATAAACTATTAGAATTTAAAACTACATCTTCGTGTACCCTTATCGAAGGTTACCTTATTTCAAAGATTTTCTTTTCCTCAAACAAAGCGGCGGAAAATATTGTATTATATTTTAAATACAATTATTGAATTATTTTAAATTTGAAACCACTTCGTAAGTTTATTTCAAAATTACATGTTAATTTGGAAAATTAACTTTTAAGGCTTTCATGCCAATACCCAAAAGTGGATATCTAGCAAAAATAGATTTAAGAGCCTATTTCTTGTTTTCTATTTACTCACTAGTCCATCGAAAGATTTTAACTAACGGATTAAGAGCCTAAGTCTTGGCATACAGACTATTAGATGCGCTTACATTTCATTTTTTTTTTTTTCACAAAAAAATATAAAGAAGGAAACTAGACCAGGCGTAGGCTTTATCTAGACTAGACTTACCACGCTTTAACAATATCAGTATTCTAGGCGACAATTCTTTAGCCTCAGGCGCCCCCTTTTTGCTATCGTTTTATTGTTAATAGTGCCATGGGTGTATTAAACCCACAAAAAATATGTAAATATTTAAGTCTTGACGCTTATAATATATGTTATTATAACATAACTAGCTGTACCGGCAAAGTTGTTTTGCCATATAAAGTATTTCGCCCATAATATTATTATTTTATTGAAGTGACTATACCTACTAAAGAGTATGTCACCATGGCAAAGTTCATGATTGCTATCCCGTCGCACAAACAATAGTCGCCGTCAGTCTCGAGTTGTAACAATTTACTATTATTTATTCAACAAATGAATACACTTATTAATATAAAGATAAAAGAGTAGGTGTTGCCCGATTCTCAACCCTAGCTCGCTAAGATTCACGAAAGTCAGTCGAGCCGTTTCAGAGGAGTTCAACCACGCACACCGTGACATGAGAATTTTATATATTAGATATATTATATAATATTATATGTCTATTAAAAACGAAATAATATGGAGCAGTTAAATCAATGTACTCGTGAGCTATCTCAACTGATAGATATTTTGACACCTTCATATCCTGATTCATAACCCCCGCCGCGGAATGCAACTAGTTTTAAGCGATTAAAATATTTAATATTAAATAAAATATGCAATGATAAATACGATAACAGAATCACGACGACCACAGAGCTGGACCTAGTTAAAGCAGTAGACTCCTTAAAATTTATTCTAAAATACTTTACTTCGACTTAGATTTCAGATGAATACTCTGTTTAATCTTATTAACTAAATAGACTTATTACAGAGATCTTCGTCCGCTCCATCGGAACCTTAGCCAAACAATTTGACAATGGCTGTAATACGAATCACGATATTATCTTCTACAGCCATCACTGTGCACTGTCATTGTTTATGAACAATGTTGACTTTATTGGTTGGTGACATTGGCTCAGATGAATGTATGAAGACTGAAGCGTCTTTCGAAAGAAGCTTTCCGGTAAAAATACCTGTATAATAAATACATACCTGAGTAGTATAGTACCCGGGATCCACTTATAAATTATTTGTTTTTTCTTGCACTTTGTACCAACTGAATACTGGTCATTGACTTAAAACTTTCTGCCTAGTAAAACTCGGCAAAATAAAAAATTACGGTTTTAAATAGCGGTATCGAAATTTATATTACAAAAACATCAACTCCCGGGCGTGATTGGATCGGTGATGTTATTAATTTATGTAATTCTTTTTTATTAAAAAAGAAGTTTCAAGTTATATTTAAGTTATTACGCCGTGCGATGGTTATTCAAGATTATATTAAATAGGATAAAGCAGGTGCTGTGCGAGATCGGCGCAGCGTCGACAGGAGCGTCGACACGAGCATCGACACGAGCATCGACACGAGCATCGACACGAGCTTAGACACGGGGACTGAAACTGGACACGATTAATGACGATTAGTAAGACGACAGTCGAAAGGCAGGACTAGCGACTCCAATACTTTCGATATTTTTCTTAGCCATAATTTTATCGATGAACAAAGTTTCGCTGAATGATCCCAGTATGTTATCATTTAAATCACAAACCATAGAGGTTTCTTACGTTTCGTTTCTGACTATTATTATTATTTATTGTTAAATTCTTTCTCCAATATAATAATGATTACTATTCATAATGAATGTATGGTATTTCGTAAAAAAAAATCTTTCTTTCGTTACTCTGAAAATCTTCTGGTTAATTATATATCGAAGAATGAAGCGAAGAAATATAATAAATGATCAAACGAACTTACCAAGTGAAGTTCGATCATTATTATATAAGTCGCTTCATTCGAAGATATAATCTCCCTCCCACCCAGTCTGCACGAAACTATGTTTGCTGCAGTACCCAAAGAAAGAAAGAAAGATTTTTTGTATTATTTCTCTCTAAACATAATGAGACATGCCGGAACGTCCAGTAACCGAGCGTGCTGGAAGTTTTTCAACTACCCACATACGTCTTTGAAATAACGCGATTGCCTAGCAGATACAGAGGTACTACTGGTTAATAATTATATATCTTCGAATGAAGCGACTCATATAATAATGATCGAACTTCACTTGGTAAGTTCGTTTGATCATTTATAATCGTTGCAATTTTATAAAGTAAAAACTTTACAAGTAGAGTAATAATTAATTGTGGTATAGAAATGATATGTCATATGTACCAATTCTCTATCTCTATATGCGTGCTGTACTTCTTGAAAGCTTATTCTACACTAATATTAAATCCTTATAGCAACGTGACGCGAGGGGTTGGAAAATCAAGGAAATTAACCGTCTTGTTAAAAAACAGTCGCACTGCCATAAAACTAGTGAGTATGGTACCCGCAAATAAGTAATAACTGAAACTGTTAAGTAGCTGTTATATTATGTAGTAAAATTTACTACATAATATAACTACTAGTTAACAATTTCAGTTCATACTTTGTAACAATGTTTGCGCTCACACGAGCGTTGATAGCCAATTAATCGACAACTAGCGTCCGCGTCATCCGAACAAAAATAAAACAGAATAGGCATGATGACTATTTTTTTTTCTTATTGGTAATTGAAAGACCCTTAAAAAATAGAAACATCGCTGAAAGAATGACTCTGATAGCTTAAAAATTCACCAAGATATGACAATTCAAACATCTCATAAAATAGACCTGCCCCGTGCCCGAAACGCTCCATACAAAGTGCTACGAAAGAATGACGTCAATCTTTCGTTGTTTGTACGCATCGGGAAAGAACTTTGTTCGGTGGGTATATTGAATATTGCGTTTATGAAAATGGTTTCATAACAAAAGTTACTTTTAATTGCATAAGTTATCGAATGGTGTACAAATATTAAGAAATTTAATTGAAAAAAAAATCGACTTGATTATTCAACTTTGAAGGCGCACAACAAAAAAAAATACAAATGCTATGAAGCTGAAATTTTGGGATCACTTGTTTTTTAGCGTGATTTCTTTATTTTATTAACAAAATTCGCTAATATTTGACCTTGTCATCATCCCTATTAGCTAAAAAGCACTTGGAAATACCACGGCAGTTTTGAAGGAAAAAGTATTGTATTTAGAAAAAAATATTATGTTCAGTTCAACGCTCAAGAAGAGTATCCGATGTGTCTGTCTGTCTTTCTTTCTCACTTACTACCGGGAAATTTCAATTTTTGTTTATAAAAGGAAAAACCCAGATGATCTTATTTCTACGCCGTACGGTTTGTCAGTGCTATTTTCGCTTCTCAACACTTTATCAATCAAAACCACTTATTAAACCCAATTTTCGAAAATCTAAATTCAAAGTTTTTGAAACGAGCAATAGCTGTACGATCATATTATACTGTAGCGACACATTACAAAACACGACTCGAATAACCTTTTAATTACTTGCAGGGTACTATTTAACATTTATTACAAAACAGCCCGTTAAAATTATTTAAATAACAAATATCTGAGATACTGAGCTTACTCGGCGCTTAAATAGTACGAATTAAGACGATGAGACAAAATTTATCGTATTTTTTTTCTCCTTAAAATTCCCTACATACTTACTTATACCACATTTTCTGAAAAAAGAACTCGCTGTCGAGAAACCGATTATACCTAGATATATAAATACTCAAGTTTAAAGAAACTTAAACGAGAGCGTTTAAATGGTATAAAAATTCATATGAACCTTGACCTCGTCCAAAAACATAAAAAATATTAAGTATCCAAAAATTGTCTTAAGATATTTTAAAGCTAACTTTTTTTTTATCTGATGAGCCTGAAGTCTTAGTACCTTGCTTGTAACAAAATAATATGGTTCCTCCACAAAGAGACAACTGGCCTTCAAACATAATTTTCATAATATTATAACAACATCATATTAAAATAATAATTTCTTTATACCGCTCATTCACGAAAATTCACCTTGAAAATTGTGAATGAATAATAGTAACAGTGTCATTAGCATTGATAAGAGGTTAATAGTATACGTGACCAAAATATGAGAGTCAACCGTGACATTTATTAGTTAACTTAAAATTAATTTCGTCACATCAAGTTAAATTTTCTGTCATTGACTAAAAATTTTATTTAAAACAATTAAAATGTTTTGCAATAATACTAGACATCGTTATTAACAACGTTAATAATTAAACACTACACATATACAAATATATTAGAATAATTATATGCATTGTTTTGAGACTGTGTGTCAACTTTTCCAATGTTTAAGAATAAAAATTGTATAAATTTAAAAGTTTTAGCTTAAAGAAACCCTATATACAAATATTTTTATTAGTAAGATTTTAGAAATATCTTTTATCTTTTCCAAATAAAGAAAAAGTTGTTAAGGCGCTATATTGAAAGTAATTTTACCGCAAGGGCAATTTTATACTTAATTTGTATGACTATAAAGTCGTGAATACGCTGCGGCCAGAAGCTATCGGCTCGCTCGGAAAACATGCGAAAAACGTAATTTTAATTATTTAAAAAATAACTAGGAGCATTTAAGCAAAATGCTTCTATACGATTTTGAGTTGCAAAGGTGTCTATCAATTAGACTAATTTCCTACAATACATCTATTTTCGTTTAAAAATAATCTTCAAATTTCGTATTTTTAAGAGGTCACTTCGATCGAGAAATGTATCGAGGCAAAATACATTAGTCGTGTTTCTGGTTCTTCTCAAACCTAGATAAGGCTATGAAGATATGTATATCTCATTACCAGATTTGTAACATTTTTGAGGGTCCTATAGTATTACGTCAAAAATGACAGTCTTTTCAATATAGCGCCTCAACAACTTCTTCTAAAATACAAGCAACCTGCAAGTTGCAACGAACAAAGATCTAACTACAGAGAAATCCTAAAGCCTGGCTCTTATTGTTTTACCTTGTTCATTAACAACGTTAGGAAATCGACCTTGGTAGATGTCATGCTACAGATAATACAAAGGTTGTAATTATTTTTAATTATTATAGGCATTTAATTGTCAATTTGCTACGGCTTATAGATCTGCAAGGATGTTTTGGCACGTTGACATTGTCACATAGGACTGCTTGCTGAATGCGAAGGTCAAAGGTGTCAATTAAAATAGTGCCAATCAAAATAATAATTTTCATTTCGGTTATATGCAAATTTTATTATTGGATAATCTGGGATAAAATTAGTGGAGTTAGGAGTCTCATTTTATACCTCTAAATGTGTCTACATAGAGTTTATAAGCAAGTATCAAGTGACATTTAACAATAGGGAGGTGTTACTTCTGAGTTAGTCCACACGCCAAAACAGCCTTGTCAGTCTGTGTGATCTAGATGAAGGCTGCTCTCTGTGCTCGCATGCTGTCCCACGCCACAGTACGTTTTAGTTACATGTTGTGCAACCGATTTTTGTGTATGACAATAGAAGTTTCAACAATGTTAAAATGTAAGCTTTAACAATAGACTACACATAAGCGACATTCAATAAGTCCAATCTGATATGAGTGAGTTATACAAGGTGTAAAAAAAAACTAAGTGATAATACTTTAGGGTGTGTATGTGTTCCTCGTAGAGACTTCACTGTGAAAGTAGCAGCGCTGAAAGACCAAATTTTTTTCACTTTTGTATGGGGAAACTCGTGACGCTGGGGCGTTTTCCCATACAAAAGTAAAAAAAAATGGTCTTTCTGCGCTGCTACTTTCACAGTGAACTTTCTTAAAGGAACACATACACACCCTAAAGTATTATCACTTAGTTTCGTTACAACCTGTATACTTATTGTACATAAACATACATTTAAACTCAGTTTAACTCATTTTGATAATTATCGTAAACCAAAATTTTAAAATTGACTTAATTCTGTTTCTTGTTGAGCGTCACATTTTAAGTGGTATCATTATAGATTTTAATGAAGTTTGAGTTATAATATGTTTATAGCACAGTTTTGTTAAATTTCAGATGAAAACAAATGAAAAACACACGCACAATAACTGACGCATCTTTAAAAAGAATCTATGAAATATTTTTTCAGGTACACAACCACAACAGATGCAATAACTGCAAAACACACACTTGCCACCATCAGGATGAAGAAACTAAGCAGTTGGAAGGAGGATGCGCCGGAGAACTTCTACGTGTGCTGCACGGCGCAGCTTCGGGAAACAAATGAAACCAGCGACATGTTCACCAGCTCCTGGGCTAAGTGCATCAGTCCGTTGGTCTGGAGGGTCCCGATCTTCATCTGGTCGATCATCATCATTACCCTGTCGGTGACATTCTTCTGGGGCCCCCGAGAGAAGTTCCTCCTGTATATGACGCACTGGGGCCTGGTGCTGATATTCTTGGAGTCGTTATTTGGGATTATTGCTTGTGTGAAAAGCCGGACGCAATCAAAGGGTAAGTGATAAGTGTATAGAGGTAGACTTATTAAATATTTTTCATATAATATTATACTTTCAACACTCGGGGACTGCCGCGGTAAAGCTATTGCATAGCATTTGTATCAACTTATGCAATTATAATTAGTATACGTCTAGTCGCAGGCACACAAACACTGTGCTGAAGTCTGAAGGGAGAAAAATACGTGTGGCAACGCCGCACCGCCGCGCCGCGCTGTGCCGGTTGTAGTGGGGGGTGTTAGGTTTTTTCGTTACGGAATTTCTTGATTCGGTCGCCGCGCTCAAAGCCCGTGATAAAAGCTTTGCACTAGTTTAACAAGCCAGAAATTAATCAAGTCGTAGGGATGCTTTTAGGCTAAGGAAAGCTGGACAGTTGACACGATCATTATTTGCTTTGTTAATTCTATTTTCATTTTTCATACATACTAAACTGTAGTTCCATGTAAGTTATTGCCATAACTATACGGTATACCATACAGACGGTACGCATATTAAGTCTTATCTGTGACGTATAGTAAGCCTCCAGGAAAATGGAATATTTCAGTATTCAAGTGCACTAGAATATTCAACTTTCCTGGGGGTTAATAATAAAAACGACTAGAACATTCAACGAAATGAGCACAGACCTACGAGAATAAACTGCGTGAATGACCGCTCGCTATTTCGGCAGTACAAGATTGTTGCAGGTGGCCTGCTCTTAGCGCTTCCTACTGACATCGCGAGTGTCAGCCAACTTCTTGTTTCAATTGTCACCTCCTTTCATAACTAGAAAGAAGATTATAGAAATATAAACAGGAGGAGCCGCGCACAATTACGCTAGTTAGTAATGTTAGTATATTATATTAAGGGACCGGGTTACCCTCGAAATTCTCATACATACGTAATACCAAAATCATTTTGTCATACGAAAATATTTAACATGTTTAAGTTATTTTTCAGCTTATGGTCCAGTCAAATTAGGCTTAAATTAGGTAGGAACCTCGGAATTCGAGATACCCAGCTGCAAGTCTGTAAATATTTGTATATTGGCACCCTAAATGTTGTCTCAAAACCTACATATGATAGGGTGTGCGTACATCTATTTTTTGGTGTTTAAATATTTAGTAGTTAATTTTTGTATAGGAACCTAGATAATTACTATTTTAAGCTGAAAAAGAACTCAAACATGTTAAATATTTTCGTATGAGAAAATGATTTTGGTATTACGTATGTATGAGAATTTCGAGGGTAGCCCGGGCTCTTAAGGCCGTCCCCCGAGCAAACGACCTTGGCCATACATTTGCCGCGTCGCGTTGCCGAGATCGGACCAAAACACTATTATTTTTTACTTATCTTTGTTCAAAATTGTCCTAAGAAAATTTAAAACGTGGAATATGTAGTTTTTGATATTGTCGATCTATTGGCGTGTGTTTCAATTAAAAGTAATTTGTAAATACTAAGGAGATGCTGAGTGTATGCTTGAATTTTAATAAATCGGTTTTACTTTGGAAGCTGATATCATGAGTATAATAAACAAAAATAGAAAATTTAAAACGGGGAAAGGAATGTTGATATACTGAAGATTATTGCTGTATTTTTATTATCACTTTGTAGCTTTCAAATTATGAGTTTATAAGGCTTGAAATACGGTAAATTACGGTATCTCCGTAAGGAACTCCCTTAATAATATTTAATAGATTTATACTTTAGTATGTAAGTGCATTGAATTACAAACAACGAGTGGAAAACAAGAGGAACTTGGATCGTATCCAATAGGTATACTTCACTCTTCAGATATACTATATAATAAATTATTGTAATTATATTATGTATGATTTCCATTCGCTTTATAATTTATATAGAACACAGATCATTATAAGTATTATGTACATATTACAACTCTAAATATAATGTGAATATACTTATAATAATCGAAAACATTGTAACAAATCTAAAGCTAGAATGTAGAGTATAAAAGCTAAGTTTTAAAGCGCTATCTTCTCCCAAGCTTTTCACGGGTCTTTCATTCCCCTTATTAATATACGAGCTTTTGCCTGCGGCTTTGCTCGCGTTAAGAAGTATTATTATATACAAACTTTCATCCCCTATTTTAACCCTTCGGGTTGGAATTTATCAAAATCCTTTCTTAGCGGATGCCTACGTCGTAACATCTACATGCATGCCAAATTTCAGCCCGATCCGTCCAGTGGTTTGGGCTGTGCGTGGATAGATCACCATGTCAGTCAGTCACCTTTGAGTTTTATGTATTTAGATACTTAGGTATTAGAGGTTAATTAACGCCAATCCTCTATTTTTGTTTTCTTTCTTTTTCGAATTTTGTCTTTAAGAACGATACAATCATATCGTATTTTGGTTTGTTTATAAACTTTTTGTGTCAATCACGAAATCTATGTTTATCTTGCTCTTGAGAATAACAAACTATAACATCTTTGTATTCTTAAACAGACTGCTTTAAAAAACCTTTAACTAAAACATGTTTTTAAAGCAGGAAAGGATTTTTAAAGCAGGCTGTCACTTGTTTCATTAGGGTATACAAGGACAGCACTGAGAGCCTCTCAAAAATAAGCATTCCAGTATATTTTGTTAATAAGACACATCAGCTCCAAATTATTTCTCACACTCTGTGACCTAACATTACACTTACGATGAAATGATTGCTCAGTCTTTACGAAATAATCCAATATATTATTTTTTGGTCAGCTACAGCAATTATTTTAAATCTTGGTTGTGGTAATTGCATTCGAATTTGAGTTAAGTGTGTACTTCTATTATAGAGGCATATCTCACAAGGTCGGAGTTTTGCAATACGAAGATGCCAAAAGATTTATTGCAGTACTAGTATGTACATTGTATGAATGCCCTTCTAATATTTTTCCAATGTTTCTGTGGAACTATACAAGGCGACTCTTTGGGCACGGTCTAAGACTGTTTTCTTTTTTGAAGTTCAAAAATGCTTTTATTGTTTTGGGCATGTTTGTTTCACTAATGAAATATTTTGCATATTTTTACTAAATTGTTTTTAAGATATGCTTGGATGTAGGAATTTTATATCAAAATTCGCTAGCTGTGTGCTATTTTCGTTTATCATGATTAATAACAGCTATCCTCAGTCATTTTCTAGGAGTCCAAATATCTCCGTGCCAAATTCGATCCAAATCGGTTAAAAAACCAGAGACACACACTGATTTAAATATTAGTAAGTATCTATATTGGATCTAAACTTCTAAAGTATTATATGTGGCGTACCGCATATCACTGCGTATATCAATAGTGAACCTCAGACCAATAGCTAAAAGCCGAACTTTGTGAGGGCTCGCATCGTCACACTTCTGACTGACTGATGATAATACATGCACATGTGTACCACAAAATGGTTCTTAATACGGGCAAATGGCTCACCACACATTCCCACCACTGCAACTTCTGTGTCGCCAGGTAATGGTTGTGGGATATACTAGGGCTCGCTTCGCTCGCCCTGATAAATGCGAAAGTGTTTCTGTCTGTCTGTTTGTCTGTTACCACTTCACACCCAAACCACTCAACCGATTATTCCGAAATTTGGTATGGTCGAGATACTTTGAGTCCCGGGAAACAACATAGGATACTTTTTATTCCGGAAAAATGTACAGTTCAGATTAACATTAACAGAGTTGCGGGCATCAGATGATGATGATTTACTAGATAGTAAAGTAATATTATGTACACCGTAACATTTCAAAAACAATAATTCGACTTCTTAGCAACTTTAGCAATGGTTCGATATTAACTTTTGAAACTTTGAAAATATTTTAATACACGCAATACGCAAACTTTTAAAAACAGCAAAAATACCATGGATACATATGCATGGAAATAGTTTTTATACTTAGACAGATGTTAAAAATTGGTCTTGGACAGAAGACGTTTAAATAAACTTCAGTTGCACATCGATCGTTGACTTTACAGTTTACTGACATAATCATTCTCATCGGCGTAACGTTGAGCCGCGCGCCGGCTGACCTTGAAATGGATCTTGTTGACGTGCAACAACAACATACAGACGACACATTCCGCAACAAACGACAACAACAACACTTTACGTTAAGGCCACGTTAGACCTTTTTTTTTTTTTGATGCGCAAGGGAAACCCTTTATGGGTCCCCGGGTTGGGGATGTGCCTCAATTAAGCTGAAGCACCCCGGGGGTATGTAGGACTCCCGGCGAGATGCGCCAGGCTTACCCACTAAAACCACCTGCGGTTTGCCTTCAGCACACTGCACAGAATATATATTAGTAGTGCGAACCTTCAGCCGTATACGAAGGGATGTCCTGGGTCTGTTTAACACGGGACTCCCTCCACAACCGGCCGGTCTACCTCATAAGGGACCGGACTTCCACCAAAGTAAGGGAACGCTTCGGCAAGCTGAAGCATTCCCCTCGGCGCCGCGCCGGGGCTAGCTAACACAGGCAGGTCTCCTGACCCGGAGCCCTGTGGGACGGAAGTTATTAGAGGTTCACATAGCGCCTCCGCACTCCCGTCCTACGCCGGCGAAGCGGAACGGAGGAAGGGTCATCCTCTCTGTTCCGATCCGCGGCCTCTTTCTGTGAAAGGATGGTTTCACAGAAAGAGACCGCCGCCTGCCAGGCCTCATCGCTCTCGAGCATGGTGCGCTGCATGCTCGAGAGTGATGAGACTTGGCTAGGTGGAGACCTCTCACTAGAGGTCTCCACCTAGCACCGCCACGAGAAGGCCACGTTAAACTTAGTCAGTGGTACTCAACCTTTTTTTATACGGGCCACAAAAACGTTTTGGTCTGGGTGTCGCGGGCCGCAACCAAAATAACTAAAACTAATTATAACGTACCTCAAAATTAGCGATTTATAATTTTTGCGCGACTCGCACAACTTTTCCAAATTTTTCCGGAAAGCGTGAAAACTCAAAATGGTTTAACTTCACGTGGGCCACAGAAAAAGTGCCAGCGGGCCGCACGCAGCCCACGGGCACAAGTATAGCTGACCTAGATCATTAGCCGTGCTTACCATGACTGCAAAGCTGTCAACGTAGACCATGCAAAATCCCAGACGAATTTGCCCCTCTATACTTTTCTGTTTTAGTCTGCCAACTTTACGTTAAGATCACCTTAGACCAAGATGGATTACCATGATTGTAATATGATTTATAGCGTGCGCAATCATAGATGAATTTGGCATTCTACATAATGTTCGCTTGTTTTGCTCCATCAGGTTTGCCAATGTTTACGTTACTCCACATTACGTTACGTTACACTGCCGTGAATTCAAATTATTTGAAAAATGATGATAATATCACGAGTCATCATCACGAGAATCGGTATTTTATTGACCGACTTCACAAACACTGCCGTGAATTCAAATTATTTGAAAAATGATGATAATATCACGAGTCATCATCACGAGAATCGGTATTTTATTGACCGACTTCACAAAGCTCAAAGGGATGTTACGAATTCGTTTATACCTTTGCGTTTAGTATCTAGACAAAGGTGTAAAAGTATTGAGTATAGACTCAATGTACTTTATGGGCTTGATAAAACTAGAACTCTTACAAACAAGAAGATCCACTATATTATCCTGTTTTCCTCTGTGTTTCAGACGTATCGAGCTAGATAAAACACTGATATTATGTAAAACGTATGTGTATAGTATATACTCAGTGTAGGAGTAGATCTTTTTAATAAGACAATGTATAAGTAAAACATCTCTATACGTAGCTTGGATCTTTTTGTAGGCGCTATCTGTCCAATGACTAAACAAATTCACGTAGACTCGATACAACGTGATTTGTTGCAAAATATTACACCAACACCAATCTTAGACCCATATTGATTTTTGGCATGCTCTACTTAAGAGTTGCTTAAAGTTTTTTCCTAAATCTGTAATCTGACCTTCATGTTTCTTCAATAGCATTTCCATTGTTATATAATCTAAAACTACGAATAAAAACTAAGGAAGAGTAACTCCGTCAAAAAACATGCTCCAAAATACTTGTCAAAAAAGTGTACCTTAGGTTCACTTTTCATACATTTGCAATATTTAGGTGACCTTGAGCGGTATAAAGGCTGACGTTACATGACAGTTCGAATGGAACCAAATTTAAAACTGTATTAGTATGGGAGTTACATTTCCTTAGGTTTTATTATTCGTAGATCTAAAAGGAAAAAGGTTCTCACCTTAGGTCAAAGTGGCCCCGAATTGCTGAGCTCATGCCTCATTGGTATTGTTGTCGTGGAGTTTGAGAACCTTCTGAGTTCCGCGAACCCAGGGCGAATTCGTAATCAGTTGCGGATTAAGACTACTTGATGACCTAAGCAATCCATGTCTGTGGGCCATCCTATCCGTATGTCAACTAGAATAGGTCTTTGAAACTTTACTCTTCTGGCGCCGCGTCCTCTCAGATTTGATCAAGAGTTCGTAATAGGTATAATAATTATTATAATGTAGTTACATAGTAAAAATTATACAACGGTGAAAAAGATCTCTACGAACTTTTTTGGGAGTCATATTATGAAGGATAGGTCATAGAGTATAGACCTATGACCTATTAAATATAGCGAAGGTCGAAACAAACCACAAATATTTATCTTTATCAAATTGCCAATTAAACAATAACAAAACATACAAAATATAAAAAACCAAGTGATAATACTTTAGGGTGTGTACATTATGTTCCAAATATAGAGTTCACTGTAAAAGGCGCAGCGCTGAAAGAGAAAAAAATTGTTTGTGGTTTGTGGACAAGCGACCCCGCGTCACGAATTTTACCATACAAAGTAGAAAAAAGTTACTCTTTCAGCGCTGCTACTTTTACAGCGAACTCTATATACCCATTCACACCCTAAACTGCCCTAAAGTATCATCACTTAGTTTTGTTACAGCCTGTATAATTATTATTAACTAGATGACGCCCGCAACTCCGTTGCGCCAAAATTCGTTTATCGCGCGGGAACCGTAAATTTTTTCGGGATAAAAAGTATCCTATGTCTTTTCCCGGGACGCAAAGTATCTCCATGCAAAATTTCAGCGAAATCGGTTCAGCGGTTTGAGCGTGAAGAGGTAACCGACAGACAGACAGACAGACACACTTTCGCATTCATAATATTAGTATAAATTACCTACTACTAATAATTTTGATCTTTTCTGCTTATACTTAGGCACAATTTACACCTACAGGATTCCAACTAAATCCTTCTACAATTCCAGATGGCGGTCTGGCGTGGCACGTGCGCTTGTACTGGGTGCTGTACAACATCGCTGTGCCCGTCGCCTTCCTCATCACGCTATTTTACTGGGCGGTGCTGAGACTGCGTAAGACCATTTCTGTCTTCTCTTCTTCTCTCACTTCTAAGGTGACGCCGCGTTGAAGTAAGAAACCGTGTTGGATATGTTTTAGATTGCTTGTTTTCTATGAGAGGCCGGGCCGGCCTCTCATAGAAAACAAGCAATGGAACAGCAAAAAATGGAAAGGGCGTAAGCGATAAAATGGTTTTTGTCGCGTAATTTAAAAACCATAAATACATTTCATATAAGCTATGCACATATTAAAGTGTATGCTTCAACCAATTTATGTACAAATTTTGGAACCTTAAATCACTCTCCTCTGTTGGAAAAATAGGAATCCCTTTTTTTACAGAGGTCTTTTCGATTGATAATTCTGTGTTATAAAAGTTGTCCAATCGTGTTATGCTATGGGCAATTCAAAGACAAAGACATGATGAATACTGACAATGAACTTTAGTTTCTTAGCTTTAGTCATTGCTGAGAAAAATCGGCATCGCTATAGCCAAATTATCAAGGCGTCGCCTTAAGCACTAGAATTTAGCGCCACAACACATCGCAAAGACGCTTATTAATATGTTCTTTACGGTGCACGGTGTTTAAATTTATTATGATACGCTTCACTATATTCATACTGCCTCTAGTTAAAGTGTCCACTGACCAGTCACTGCAGACTTAAGCTGATTATCGATGATTTTAGGAAACTAGATTACTTATAATATAGACTAGCCTCTAGTATCCAAAATAGTCATGCATTAGTAATATGTATTAATTTTAAAACGCGTTTATACGTCGACTGGTCAGGTCAACTAGATTGTAACATAATTAATTAGTTTAGATATATATTAATTAAACTGCTAAAGCGAAAATAGTATACAGTACATGTACAGGTTTAATCATTAAACTTGTAGTATAATGTACAGCTTACTTTGTCCTTTGACGACGAAGACACAAGGCCATTCGGTCAAGATCAACGATTGCTTAACCCGAAAATTCACTCGCAGAAAATACCATAAGCATCGAGTCATTAAGCCTTTTAATAGCCCATTCGATTTGTCTTTAAGTACCTAGCGACCTTAACTTGACCATATAAGTCCTCTAAGCATGTCCAAAATTTAGCACACGCGATAACATACCAAAGACCTTATATGTCGCAATTATATCCGATAACAATCTTCTTTACTATCAATCATCAATTTATACATTCAGATTTTAAATCTGAAGCTGGTTCTTACCAAATTAACTTATCTCAATGTCAAATATTTATATGGGTATCAGGCAATCGAATCTGCGAAGTATGAATGAAATTTGCAATTCAAAACTTTTTAATTTTTATTAATTTGTTTTAATTACATTTTGCTTCGAATATCAGTATACTAAAGACTTTTAATCTAATCACCTAGGTACGCATTTAAAATTAATCTTTATTTTATTTAAGTTCTTTCACCATCTGTTTAATACATATTGGGAGAAGCCACTGAGTACTGACTCTTAAGATAGTTTGGGAGACAGTCTTCATAGATTGTGTAAAAATGGTTAGATGCTAATAAAGATTATATTATTATATTTTATCTCCCAACAATATCAAGAAACTCCTAAGCATTTCACGATGCAATTTCCAGCCGGCAAGAAGATGAACTTCGCGCCAAACCCCATCCTGGATGTGATGCTGCACGGCGTGAACTCGGGGCTGATGCTACTCGAGCTGGTGCTGTCGAAGGCGCCGAGCCGCCTGCTGCACGTCATGCAGCCGCTCTACTTCGCCGGCGTCTACTTGCTCTTCTCCGTCACTTACTATCTATGCGGAGGGCTGGATCCGTAAGTATCCCAAAAGTTTCTTTTAAATGGACTTTTTTGTTTTGTATATTTTATGCAAGGTGACGCCCGCAACTCCGTTGGGCCAAAATTCGTTTATCGCGCCGGAACTGTACACTTTTCCGGGACAAAAAGTATTCTATGACCTTTCTCGGAACTCAAAATATTTCCCTGCCAAATTTCAACAAAATCGGTTCAGCGGTTTGTGCGTGAAGACATAACAGGCAGAGAGAGACATATAAACGAACAGACAGACAGACAGACAAACTATCGCACTTATAATATTAGTAGGTATGGATTTCATTCTATTGGAAAGTACATCTTCTTCATCATCATTAACATGGTAAATTTGTTGTATGACCTTAGACGCGGAATCCGGCCCATAAAACAGTAAACTTTGCCAGATGTTCCAAAAGCTTCTTTGTTCTCCTTACTTATCCACGTATCAAGTGAGATTTTGCAGAGATTTTACGATGGAAACAAAGAATTAAGCTGAAAATCCAAATTATACCTAAATGTTATCAGCATTTTTTTCATTCATTTCATAAACCAACTAACCATTAGGCTCTATATTATTTCGGGTCTTCGGTGAACGGCCGATGCAACTTGTTTGGTGTTTCACAAACTTCGACCGAATGTATTTTTTGCCCGCATTAATCGTTATTTGTTACTCGATAAACCAGTTGCTCGATAATTAAATACCGATTCCGCTTTGTCAATCACTATAACTATTATGTTAATCCTTGTTGCTTGTGTAGTGTAAGTAGGAAGGTTTACAATAGGAACATCCATGGGTGAGAAATAAACAGAAGCTCATGAGAAATATACAGGGAGGGCCGAGTAACCCTGAGAATTGGTATCAATTTTAGGAACAGGGCGTTTCATTTTATATTTCTATCAAATATACTATCAATCATAAAAATGTTATCGTGTGATCATTAAGTATGCAGTAAGTGTCAGAGTAGAATAATATATTTATTTGTCGTGCGATAAGTGTCCATTTAACACTTGCACGTGCATTTAGCATAAATGAACACCCATGCAGACGGACCTTTCAGAGCTATAGTAACTCCGAATGGATTAGTAGTTCAAAGCGGCTTTATCTAGCCAGGCGTGAGAGGGGACGCGAACATCCGTTCAGGTCCTTACTCTCACGACCTGACGAAAAGTCGCTAGTCTGTGCCAATTCTGTGACAAGGCTAACACGTTTCATTCATGCCCATGATGAGGTTTTTTTGCTCCAGTTCACTTCCTTTATTCGAAATAATATATCACTTTTATCATTTAGACTTTAGAGTCCTTTCGAGCCACGCCAGCTACGATGAAGCTAGTTTCAGACAAAAACCTCATTAAAAATTATCAATTATAAACTCGCGTCTACTTAGGAGTTTAGGTATAGAGGCTGTGAGTCATTTATTTATAGTGGGTACTTGTGTTAAACTATTTTCTCATTGATTTATCGAAACAAATTTTAACCACCTTATTTCATCCAACAATTTTGCCTGATCATGATCCTCTTAAGACCTTAAGAAAATTATCAAACCTTAAACCTCAATAAAGTCATAGAGAACAGAACCGGAAAGATAATTATAATTATTGGCAATACGTCCAATCTAAATATTAGCACACGGCCCAAGGAACGAGGTTTAGGGACTAAGGACTTCCACTTTTGAAGACCAATTACAATTTCCTAATAAGTAATACCTAAATGAATGAATTGAATTACCTCGTAGTAAAGACAAATTAATTCAAGTAGGTACTGCCTAGATTTACTAAATGGTACAACATCTTAGTTTAGCTGTAAGTTATTTACATTAATTTGGTCTTAACGTCCAAAAACCAAACTAACGGACCTAGACCCAACTTTAAAAGTTTTTTATATAAGTAGGTGCATATAATTTTAACTTATCTTTTCTTTGATTCGATTCGATCCTTCGATCCAATCTTTCGGTCCAATAAAAACTCTCATGCTAACCGGTAGACTAGGTGACTAAATATACAAGAGATATAATATTGTTATGAGTATTAATAACGATTAGTATTTGCTTTCGATCTATCGGTCCAATAAATAATTATTAGTTCTAAGCGGACAACTCAAAAATATAGTTCTAAGTATAACTTACGTTATCTGTACGTTAACGACACAGCTTAACATACATGTACGAAGTTTGCTCACCTACTTGATAGGTTCTTTTTTCGCGGTCAATATTTGTTCGGTCAAATATAAACTCTAAGTGGTCAGTGACGGTCAATACATAATTCACATTATCCTTTACTTAAAAATTAAAAATATATCTAATATATAAAATTCTCGTGTCACGGTGTGCGTAATTGAACTCCTCTGAAACGGTTCGACCGATTTTCGTGAATCTTAGCGAGCATATCGGCTAGGGTTGAGAATCGGACAACATCTACTTTTTATATTGATAAGTGCATTTGTTGAATAAATAATAGTAAATTGTTACAACCTGAGACTGACGGCGACCATTGTTTGTGCGACGGGATAGCGTTAGACGTTGCCATGGTGACATACTTATTTAGTCATTTCAATAAAATAATACGGGCGATATACTTTATATTATGGCAAAGCAACGTTTGCAGGGACAGCTAGTAATATATAAAACTCAAAGGTGACTGACTGACTTGGTGATTTATCAACGCACAGCCCAAACCACTGGACGGATCGGGCTGAAATTTGGCATGCAGGTAGATGATGAAGAAAGATTTTGATCAATTCTATTCCTAATGGGATAAAATAGGGGATGAAAGATTGTGCATATATAATAATACTTCTTAACGCGAGCGAAGCCGCGGGCAAAAGCTAGTTAAATATTATATTGATATAATCATAGGTAAGTTATTATTATTTATATGACATTCAATTACTACTACTACTTATAGTTATAAACTAGCTGGATCATCCGGTGAACCGATTTTTATAAAATGTATTGAGATTGTACTTTGCATCCCGGGACTGGGGACAGGACGATACTTTTAATTCCGGAAATGTGCGGATAAACGAATTTCTGCGCAGTGGGCATTAACTAGTTCCAAATTTTTGTAGATAGGTACTTAAAACAGTACTTAGGTACTGTGTCTGGGTTATAGTCCATACTCACAAAATCACGAGCTATAGGTACGTAAAGTGCGTGTTTTCGCAACTAGCTGCAGCAACTGCGGACATATTGTTATTGAAATGATCGTTTTGTGCAATATAGAAAACATTTCCGAGCCCGATCGTGCGCTCAACGATGAAGGATGGTCGAATTAGTGCTCACTCGACCTACCATGAACTGGAGACTATATTCAAATATCGAACTACTGTGCAGAATTACACACTTAGGGCCTGTTTCACCACATTCTGATAAAGTGCCGGATAGGCTATCCACAACTTATTTGACAGATTCTCCATACTTTATCTGTCAAGTTAAGTGGTGGATAGCCTATCCGGCACTTACCGGGAAGTGGTGAAACAGCCCCTTAGGACCTGTTTCACCACTTCCTGATAAAGTGCCGATTAGGCTATCCACAACTTATTTGACAGATCCTATTCGACACTTGTCAGGGAGTGGTCCCTTAGGACCTGTTTCACCACTTCCTGATAAAGTGTCGGTTAGGCTATCCACAACTTATTTGACAGATCCTATCCGACACTTGTCAGGGAGTGGTGAAACAGCCACTTATTCTGCAGGCTTAGCATGGACACCATAGAAATGGTTTCTTTCTACGGAAGAATAGACAAAGTGACAGTTAGACAAAGGAAATCCGCCATTTTTAACCGACTTCCAAAAAACGAGGAGGTTATATTAGTTCGGCTGTGGATATTTTTGTATTTTTTTATTTTATTTATGTATGTTCAACGATTACTCCGCCGTTTGTGAACCGATTTTCGAAATTTTTGTTTTGTTGTATTAGGTTTCACTCCAATTTGGTACCATGTTCACAAAAGTGGTGACCTGATGATGGGATCCAGGAGTAATCGAGGGGACTCCTCGAAATTTATATGGAAACATATGGTGATTTTGGTTTTATGTGAAGTTTAATTTTGAAGTCGGTGCCAGTTCCAAAAGTTTCAAATTTTCTGTCAAAGAAATAAAGATTCAGCTATATCTGGTAACGACTTCAAAATAATGAAGATTGAGTACAGAATTAGGTTTAGCCGAATTCGGGAAAAGGCACTACATATTAGATAGGAAAAATTATTTAATACTTTTTAGTTCATATTATAAGGATGCTATTAATATTTTTTTTACCTTGGAAGTCGGTTTTAATTTTTTGTTAAAAATAATAATATCACTAAAATCTGTCAGTATGTCAATTCTTTCTTATTTCTACTGTTGTTGAGCTAAGCCTGCTTGTGTTTGTTCAGTCTTATTCTTATCATTATGTAAGAAAAACTAAATTTTGTTTAGATGTAGTTTTAATAAACTGTTTAAATTGACAGAAATGATCATATTCTCAATGATAATATTGTCAACCAGGGATTTTTTTATCGACACTTTTCTTAGTCCCGGCGACGTTTTGGCTGCTTTCGTGCGTGATCACAATCATAAAGGAGTGTAGGATATTATTTAATTTATATAATTTAGACCTTCAGCAAAATCAGTTTCTTACATGCAAATTTAAATTCCAAACGAAGTCTTCCAAGTATAATAATTATTACCTTACACTTTCAGACTCTTTGAGTGATCGTAAACTAAGTTGTAGAGTAGAACCTGAGAGTTAGGACATTAAATTTAATGTACACGTTGTTTGCGCATTCAATATGTACTTTTAGCTGTAAATAGCAAACCTTGTCCGTGTTTGCGACGACTCATAACACCTAATCTACTGTAATATTCAAACCTACGGCATATAAAAGTTACTATAATCCAAAAAATTACTATAAATATATAAATTATAATAATATCATTATAAAATGTTAAACTTGGCTTCGAGATCTAAGACTATTTACAGATTACAGAGATTTGTCTTCTTTTTACTTTCAATGTATTTGGTGAGATACTAGTTAACATTTAAAAATAAACCGGTTACATGGTTAATTACCATACAATATTAGAACTCGGATGATAGAAAACCTTATTTTCTTATTCTTGAAAGGTCATAGAGCACTGACAAAGATTCTTCTTCCTTCTCCATGTGTTTGTTGTTGCTCCTTATTTTCCCCTGGGAGGTGTTAATGCATAGGGGAGATCAGCTCAAAGCGGCCACCTTAACTGTGCATTAGAATAAATATTATATATTTAAAAATGAAAAATGTGCTACCAGATAGTGCATTTATTATATTTCTGCTATGTATGATTCATATTGACCCAAATCTTAAAATTAGCTCATGATTCACATATTACGACAACCTGTCAAAAAACCATGGCCATAGGGGTAAGGGCAACGTGGCCAGCCCAAATCTTCACACGAAATGGTATTTTTTGGTTTTATATAAATATATTTTTTGATAAAATGAATGCTAAAAATGATCAAAAATAGGTATTTATTAAAAACAATTCTGTAAACTGCTACATTTTTATATCACAATATTTTTTATAAAAAATAATCAACTCTTCTAAAATAAAAATAGTCAAAATATATCAATAAAATTTTATCTTATCGATATATTCCTGTTTTTAAATGTTTCCTTACAGTATTGCGAGGGAGACCATGTTTGTTGGCTACTAATTTGACTGAACCCCGTTTTCTTGAACATCTTTAATAGCTCGCGCCATCGTAGTCTCTTCCCATGACCCCTGGATAGTTTTCCTTTGATAGTTTGTTCACCATCTAAAAATAGTTTTGAGTAATTATCACATAAAACTATCATTTAGCTCAGCGGCCTATTGGCCGCTTTGCCCGGTCCGCTTTGTCCTTTGACAACCGTTCTGTTTTAAACATAATTTTCTTTCGCAGTTTTTATCATACTCCAGAATAAAAACAACATAGATAAAGCTAAATAGATAAGCAACGCACTGGGAAAATAGAAGCATTCAAATATACGTGAAAATAATTAAAACAGAAAGAATTTACCTTGCATTTTTTTAATAAAACGTGCAATTCCAATATTTTTGGCGCTACAAGCGCGCGCCTTCCCCAACCGTTACCGCATCATGGAGCGGGGCTGGGCGGGATGTTCACTATGCGTCAGAGCAGCAACGTTGCTCTGCCTTTATAAATAACCGAAATATTAAGGGTGGCCGCTTTACCTCCTATGGCCGCTTTGAGCTGGGCTCCCCTACGCCATATAGTCCTGACCTTCAGATTTCCACCTGTTTCGGTCGCTGCAGAATTCCTTAGGCAGTGTCAGGTTGACATCACAAAAGGACTGCCAAAACCACTTGTCGAAGTTTTTTCATCAGAAGCCCCAAAATTTTTATAGCAACGGGATCATGTCCCTACCAAGAAGATGGCAAAAAGTTATCGAAGAAAATGGCACCTATATACTTTAGTCGATACTCAATTGTAAATAAACTATAAAAAAAACCTTTTGATATAAAATGCGAAGAAACTTTTTCCCCAACCTAAAACGCAGGGTTGTCAGACATAGAACCAGTGTTAGCATTGACAGATTAGTCTGACCTGAATGCTAGATTTTGCAATCAGCTTATTATCATCTCGCATTCTTATCCATCGTAAATTATCGTAAAGGTTACAGTAAATATTCCGTTTAGCACGTGTGGAGACTCGAGACTTGAGACAAGAGCCTTGATATCCAAAAGGCATCCAGTCAAGGCGATCGAATCTCGTGCATACAAATGCGTTACGTATAGTTATGTCATTGCAGGTGGGGCAACGAATTCATATACCCGGTCATTGACTGGTCGAAGCCGGTAGCTGCGCTGGTGGTGGTGACCCTGACTGCGCTGTTCTTGGGCCTGATGCACATCCTGACCGTGCTGGTGGCAGCCCTGAGAGATTATCTCCTCAAGAAATACCTCGGCGACAAACTCGGCAAATACAACGACGGATTCGACGCGTAGGCTAAGTTGACGTACCAAAATAGACTGTGATGTGAATTAGTTGTAATTAATTTAAGTGTACTATCAGGAATCTAATTTGTGAAAAGTAGTAAGTGTTCTAATGTGCCAATCTCAAAATGTCCTTAACGATATTTTTTTGTAATTTTTTTACGAGCAAATTTTGTGATTTGTTACTCTGTTACATAATAGTGGATTCTCTGATGACAATATGTACATATTGTATTTTAGCTTATGTTGTAAATAATAAAACTGTATTTCTCTAACCAAAAGAATAGTTACCATAACTGAGAGTTAATTTGGTAAAAACCTTGCGGTAAATTCATGCAGTGACATTGCTTGGAGTACACAGTGTATTAATTAAAAGCCATATACAACGTTAATATACAAGGCGATTCTAATTAAAAGAATAAACAATTGAGATGACATGTCAATGCTTCGACATGACATCAGATACTTTGTGGAAGGTCTCGGATTACGTTTTGACTTTTGTGATAATCTGTCAAAAAAGTTGTGGATTGCCTATCCGGCACTTTGTCAGGAAGTGGTGAAACAGGCCCTAAGTGTTGCAAGTTTAAGGGCCCGTTTCACTACTTCCTGATAAGTGACGAATAGGCTATCCACCAATTAACTTGACAGATCAAGTATGGAGAAACTGTCAAAAAAGTTGTGAATAGCCTATTCGGCACCTAATCAGGAAGTGGTGAAACAGGCCCTTAGTCCAGACTTTCAAATTAATCTTTGAATCACACTATCGGCCGCACTCAGAAACATTACACAATTAACTTTAATTTAATGATGTCTTTTGAAACTTCTTAAGCTTAAATTAAGTAAATGAAGAGTTAGAGTCTACTTCGATCAAAATATATATCTAGGGAGTCTATGTTAAAATCTTCTATTACAATAAAGTTAAGGGGAAGACAGCTGCCAATAGGCATGATGACTAAATTTTTTTCTTATTGGTAATTGAAAGACCCTTAAAAAGCATCGCTGAAAGAATGACTCTGATAGCTTAAAAATTCACCAAGATATGACAATTTCAAATATCTCATAAAATAGACCTGCCCGAAATGCTCCATACAAAGTGCTACGAAAGACTGACGTCACACTTTCGTAGTTTGTACGGATCGGGAGAGAATTTTGTTCGGTAGGTATGTTAAATATTGCGTTTATGAAAGTGGTTTTATAGCAAAAGTTGTTTTTAATTGCATAAGTATGGTATACAAATATTAAGAAATTTAATTGAAAAAAAAATCGACTTGATTATCCAACTTTGAAGGCGCATAACACTTATTTTTTACCGTGATTTCTTTATTTTATTAACAAAATTCGCTAATCTTGGACCTTGTCATCATCCCTTTTCGACATCTTTGTGCAGTTTTCTAGTAGTGTATTTCATTGACTGGCACAAAAAAATATATGTGATTTTTTACTATATTTGGAAAAACTTTTCGAATTTAAATAATAAAATAATGTACTCCTACTGGATGAAAAAAAATACCATTGTCACACCTTTCAGGAACTTTAAACAGTTCTAACTAAAGTAATAATACAATCTATGCTTTAAAAATTTGCTTATTTGATACCTTTTACAAAAATTCAAAGATTGCCGGATTTAATTTTCGGTTATGACATCTAGATTTCCCATAATATTTATTTTTTCCTCTAACAAACGAAAAATGTATCCACGCTACCGAGTGAACACTTCACATCTCTGTCTCTCTGGCATGAAAATCAACACAGGTGCGAGATTGATGCGAGATCAAGGTCATTGGCAACTGCCAAGCAACTGTCAGCGCCTTAAGTAATTGCTAAATGGGGCAATTCGTTTGTTCTAGCTGTGTTAATAGGCTTTACATTGGTGCAGTTAGGGCGCGTTCAGACGTTCGCGTTTTCCACAAACTCAATCTCAAATTGCTGCGGGGTTTGGACTTTGGAAAGGCTATGACAATTTGACTAAAATGTAGTAGGCCTGATTATGATGTATAGTCTGTCAAGAAAGTGAAGAAATTAAAAAGTGGCAGCATCGTAGTGTCATCCCTTTCAAATCAATCTAAGAAAAAAGGGATGACACTACGATGTTGCCACTTTTTAATTTCTTCATTTTTTTGACAGACTATAGTAACTAGTACAGAAGGATTATATTGTTTTAAATTGTTGAATTTTAAGGGTCAAGTCATAGCGAAACGTTACCTAAATATAAATTTTAATCTTGTTAAAGTTATTCAAAGTTGAACGTTATTCAAAATGCTGTTTCAGTTCAACTGACACACTGTATATGAAACAATCTCGGCTATGGCCTACTGATAATAATTATCAACTTGTTATATCAATATTAAAATACCATACTTACTATAAAAAACAATTGATTGCCATGTTCAACCGTGGTCTTTAGTCACGCCGCTAATTATGTCAGTAATGTGATTGTGTATTGTGCTGTCAATACGTTCGGATTTGATTTACCTTTGATAGGGCCTTAATTACATTAATACTTCAGTCGGAATTTCCAGGAATTGCTATTGTATTCTATTGTTGTCGCGATCACCGGTGTTCGCGCGGGGCCTGAAGGATTAAATAGCTTTGGAACAAAAGATGTTAAGTAAATGCAGCATAAGAGTCTGGCTTTTGTAAATTTTCCAGATATTGTAATAAATGATACACAGTATTGACGAATGACTTATAATACAGTGTGTAACAAAAATAAGTGATAATACTTTAGAGTGTGTACGTGTTCCTTGTAGAGAGTTCACTGTCAAAGTACTCTCTCTACAAGGAACACGTACATACCCTAAAGTATTATCACTTAATTTTGTTACACCCTGTATAATATTATATTATTTGGTCAAGTCTCAAGTCCATACTCCATGTTCGTGGTGATTGACAAAAACTGACCATATCACACGGGACTGCCATCTGCCTGTGAATCAATAAATTTCACTTTAAATAATACCTACTAACCTCTTTAACCGCCTCCAAGAAAAGGAGGAGGTTACATTTTTGTTTTATGAGGATCATGGGTTAAATTATTATGATATTAGTGTCGTCATAATGTGCCTTTACAACCTGAGATAAAATTAAAGGCCTATAGGTACATTATACAAGTTTCATAGGACTTCCAAAAATAAATAGGAGGTTTTATGCTTGGATTTTTTTAATATACGTCCAACGACTACCTAGTAAGTCTCTGTCGTTTGTGAAAAGATCTTCAAAATTAATTGGTGTTGTTTAATATACTTATTAATAAAGAAAATGGTCAATTCGATCTTTAAAACGATGTGTTAAATCTTGACTTCTACATTAATTATTAATATTCTGGAGAGTGGAGTCTAACCTATTTTTTAAGAAAATATGTATGGGCAATTCAGCATGGTTGGTGTATGGCTAATATTAAATCTAAGGGTCAAAGGTGTATTCTATAGAGGCGGGAAAAGAATTGTGCTAGATATCTAGTTGCTCAATATTTAAAAAGTAGAAATTATTATTAAAATAATTATATTATAACATAAAGAGTGGTTAAAATAAGATATTCAACTAGAAATACGCAGTAGATAATACTTTTAAATAGTTTCTCTTACGAATGTAACTGTTTTATAACTGTTTTATAATCCCTCCTTTTATCATAATTTAGTATCGTATTTCATTGGTTATTACTTATTTTCAATATTAAAAAAAATCTAGATATTAACGATAATAAATAATAATTATTGTTTTTGTATTTAAATAACTAATGAGGATTAAATATATTTAACCTAAACAATTTTGTCATGTAGGATAAGCTAATATCAATTATTTCTTGCTCTAAGTGTCTACATCTTGTACCTTGAACTTGTGTGATTTTTCATATAAATTGTTGCCATCTCAAACGTTGTTTTATTGCCTGATTTTTTGTACAATTAGTTAAGTATTGTTTTTTATTATTCAAAACTACTATACTTTATTATTAATTTACTATAAACAGTAAATCACTGTTACAAAAAAAACTCCTATGTCTCCTGCAGGCTTAGCATGGCCACCGCTGTAGAAATGCAAAGTATAGAAACACTGACAGTTTTCACGAACAAACTGACAGATTTTCTTTGTCGTTGTTGTTTTTATTTACTTACAAACAAAACAACAAAACAAAGAAAATCTTTCAGTTTCTTACTGTTTCTTACGTAAGAACCTTTCTATGGTAGCCATGTTACGCTCATAGACATATAATATTATACAAATTTATGGCTACGCTTAACTATATAATAAAATATACATATTATATAGTATATAGATTAGAGGTGCCGTAAATATTAATGTTATTTTTATACTAGATGCTACTCACTAGTGTTGGGTAGGACTTACAAGAGCCATTACAATTGTCCGGGACAAGATGGCAAAATGTAAGAGCGGCTCAGCATTATAAACATGTACCGCTTCAAAATGATTGTCGCGGTGGTCTCAATTTTTTAGGGGTATTTTTAGGGATTTTTTGACTCTTTAATTTTTTTATTGTCCGATTTACATGGATCTTGTGTAACATTTAATCTATGCAATAAATGTCAAATTTATTCAATGTCAACATGTACCTAGTATGATTTCAAAAAATCTGAATCTTTAGATGAAGACGAAACATTAACTTTTAGTAAAAAGATTTTGAAACATATTATATTACAATTTACAGTATATTATTTTTAATCATGAATGTATATGTATATATTTTAGGGGTAAATTAGATAAATATAAGTTCACGCCTCAAGACGGCTCATATGTCGCGACGCGTCAAACGTACTGCTACGCCTCAAACGCCTCGCGGCCTCGCATCTTTTGAAGTGGGACACTGTACCGGCTCAGTACGAAAAAGTGGCACCTCTTACATCCTCGTATAAAATTCATGTCCTACCCAACACTACTACTCACAACTTTAATGCCAGACTTTTTACACAGGCTATCTGCTACTCAACAATTGGGTTCTAGGCTGTCTTTTGTAAATAAACGCATCGAATATGACTCCTATCAGTTTAAAATATTCACACTTCACAGTTCGCAACTAAGACTGAATAAATATTTTAGGCGCTGTATTATTTATTAGCAGGGTGAGGCGAGCAGCAAGTGCTAATTTATCATATAAGATAGCGATAATATTTATCGGGAACCAAATTGTATCACGTATTGTTGTGTTATCGTCAGATACCAAGCACAATGAGTATTATACCAAAAAGTATGTCAAATAACACAGGTAACGGTTGATATTTACAGTATTATCATTTATCATGTTATGGGTCACAGGGTCACAAACGATCTGTTACAGATCGATGAATTGTATACTGAAGTGTGACCTGAATCCTGATAAAGTCATCTACGAAGAAGAATCCTTTTGCTGTAGAACCTAACTCTTTATATCTGCAAAAAATTAAGGCTTATTTAAATTTGTAATAAACTGTCGTGCATGTCGCCAGCAGTATTTCCGGGACTATTGCGAGTATTCCTTTTTAAAAGGCCGGCAAAACACTTGCAAGTTGCGACTCTTCTGATGTTGCGAGTAACATGGACGACGGTAGTAGCTTTCCATCAGTTCCCGTTCAATAATGTACATTATTCCTACTTGCGTCAATGTAGATGCTCTACATAGCCTGTTCCTCAACACCAAATGAAGGCCACCGGCCCGCATGCCCACCGCGGATGGCGGATGGGATTACGGGGCGATTGCAAATCTTATCACACGATAATGTCCCCGCGAGCAGTGTGCGTCGTGTGGCCGCCGCGACAGCAGCCTTTCATTTCCGCGTTACAAAATGCGCGCCGTAAAAAAATATTTCGCGCGAGAGTTTCGCAAGGATATGCTTCTTCTGGAGCATGAGGCGGTGTCTGACTTCTATTTGTGCAGCTTTATGAGGAATCGCTCGTCGATTCCGCTCCTGCTTATTCGGGGGCTGCTGCTGCTGGGTTGTATTGGCATCGTGCTGTCGTCGTTCATCCTGATCGTTACGGACTCGCCTGCGGGCAAGTGGTTCATCTACCTGACGCATTGGGGCCTCCTCCTCATCACGGCGACCAGCGCGTTCGCTTTCGCGGTTTCTTTCCGAGCGTACTTCAAAGGCCCCATCGGTGAGTTGCTCAACCTGTGCCTGACCGACTGACCGCGAAGGCCGCAAGCTGTAACTCACTACAATCTACATACTTGTAGCTCGAAAATAAAATATTATAGTCGAACAACTGAATTGGAGATGTAAACAAATACCTGTCAAACTGGGAATTGTTGACTAAGGTTTGTTAAATTAATAGGTATTATGTATTCTGTGCTAAGGTCAAAGCCACGAAAGTAGTACTACCGGATAGTATAATAAATTGGACCATAGTTGCTTTTATTAAAAAGAGGTAAATACCAAATTAATAAAATGATACTTACTTAAGAAATTACACATGACATTTTTAAAATCTACTTAGGTACTAAAAGCGCAAGCTGAGATAATTTAAAATATTTTAAAGCGACTCAGCTCATCGTTATTTTTTATTCTATTACGCAGAAGATAAGATCGTTACTCTCCTAAAGTGTTTCAACTTTCACTGTATATTTGCCAGAATACATAATTGATTATCTTTTTTTGATGTTCATATTTAGGAGTAAAACTTAACATTTTCTACAATTCTAACTATGTATGTTCCCGTAGCATCAGAATTATAGTTGATTTGGTTCATAGTGAAGCCGGAACTAAATCCAGAAGAATGTCAGACCTGATTACAAGAAATAGAGTATCATCAGATATCTTATAAGTTATAGTAACTTATAATATGTTCGCTATTCAAGTAATATTATAGTAGGTAATGTCTATTTTCAAAATGTGTTCTTAAAAAGTTAAAGCTATAAATAAACTCTAATCAACAGATCGAATCAACCTAATAATTATTATTATTATTTTGTCACTACGCCTATCTCTTCCTCAATCTAGCTAGAGTCAGCAATGTTGTTATCAAACTAGTCGAATATTCAAGTGAATTGCTGATAAAAAGGCTTACGTCTTATTTAAAAATATAATCGTGTAACGAGTATAAAATAATTAGTAATCCGCCTATTCATATTATCAGTATACCTAATCAGTAATATGTTTCCCGAGCCAAAACTGAAATCAGGGGCGTCTTTCCCTTAGGTGCAGGGTGTGCGTTGCACACGGGCGCCGCGTTCCTAGGGGCGCCGAGCGCCTCTCGCAAGTCGCAAGGGAGCCCCACTCGGCGGTTTCGTTGCTAATCCACAAGCAAAATAATGTACTCTTGACGGCGCCCTTGCGGTCGCACCGGGCGCCGTGCAGCCTACGCCCTCCGTGCCTCCTTCTCATGAGACCTGCGTATTAATTTGCTTCCCGCTCTCTTTATGCAGCCTCATTTTTTTTGCGACATAACAGTTTCGCAGAGGGTAAAAGCTACTGCCTCGGGCCTCCCAATAAGTAGTAAGGTCCAATCCAAGGATGGCGCAAAACTTAGCCCGTTGCTCAGCCCATGCAGAGCGTTCAATGACCGTATGCTGCACCGTGTCATCTTTCTCAGGCTGTTGTGCCACCTAGGCGATGGTTTCCTCCTGTCTGTATGGTCCAGGTAATGACCGAAGGTAAGGGCGACCCGTGAATGTGCCATCCACTGTTAAGTAGTTTCAACCGGATCGCTTCGGCGGCCGGTAATTGGGGACGCCATCTGGTCTTGCCAGGTGCATGTTGTAATGACATGCGCCTGGTTGCGCCATCAGGTTACCAGCTCTGATAGCACCCACTTTCCTCGCTTTTTAAACTCGGCTGTGTTGATATACCCTCCGACAACACGCGAGTCTCCAGATTCCACGGAGGGGACCCTGTCCAACGCCGCTTCGCCAGCTAACGGTTCGATGCAGTATAGTATCCGCAGCGCTAGAGCATGCTGCGGACTTCTGAGCATCTGTCTATTCCGGGCGCCTATGTATTCCGCCCAAACGGGACTGCAGGACCCCTGTATAAAGCCTTCTGCAGATCGGCCCTGGACCACAAATTTTGGCAGAAAGCGATTCAGGGCCATCAGCATCTTCTCCAGTTTTAGTGCCGATCGATGAAAATGAAAGGTAAAGATCCATTCAAAATCCAGGACCAAACCCAAGTACTGCATTTCAGCGCCCATCAGCACACTCTCCTCCACATCTCTGCGATGTGCGGTGAAGACCACCTCAAAGTCATTAGACTTTGGAGTGGTCTGGTCTTAAAAAAGTATTAACTTTTAGGCAGCTTAAGGGTCTTACGGCGCACTCATATTTATTCTGGTCATAGACAGGTCATAGATGGCATTCATGACCTATCATAGGTCTATGACCAGAAAAACTGTACTTGTACCTACTCTGTACCCATTTCATTTTGACCACACGCTTGGTAGAGGGCTCTAGGGTAATATTTGCACACGGGCGCCACATGGGCTAGAGACGGCCCTGACTGAAATCGCTTCAATAGTCCTAGGACCTTTTTTTTCACGTAGAGAAATGCTGTGACGCATTCCGCAGGGGATGGGGACTCCCACTGGGGATATGTGGGGCTCGGCGCGGGCGAAGATGGTATGTGCCGCGGCCCTACCCACTAAAACTCTACGGTGCTCCTAGCCACCGCTTCCTGACGAAGTCGCGGGAACTGTACGACACCACAACTTCATCAGCGGACGGCTGCAGACTCCTCTCGATGGGAGCGTTTTACTCGCTCCCCAGGCCGAGCAGAGGCCCCAATGGGGGCTTGCTTCTAGGCCATTCCACTGCGTTTTGTCGCGATGCGCAGGAGCACACTGCACATCGCGACCCTCTCGAGGACTCAGTGCAATGGGCGACGGCATCCCCATACCGCCGCCCTGAGCACCCCGGTTATGGCCGGACGTTGTTGTCGCCATTGTTGGTACGACGTCTTCGTCTTGGCCGTCTTCTGGGGTCGAGCGCCTCTTTCTCTTATATGCGCTCGGCCTCCTCTTTGGCGGAGATAACTTCTTCAGCGAAGTCTTCCACCGCTTTCCAATCCGGGTCGCCGTGCAGCAAGGCTCGCACCAATTCTGGCACTGGCAGCGATAGTCCTCTAGGACCTAGACCTACTCGTTACCATTATCTAAGTACTAGTACTAGACACTAGTTAAAACTTAAGAGGCCAGGTGCCATCGAAATTCTAATACATACGTAATACCAAAATCATTTTCTCATACGAAAATATTTAAAATGTTTGAGTTATTTTTCAGCTTAAAATAGTAATTACCTAGGTTCCTGCAGAAAAATTTACTGCAAAATATTCAAACACTAAAAAAATTTTATAGTTTAAATATTTTGTAGTAAATTTACTATTTATTTATATATTTTTTAGTGTTTTACTATATTTTTTAGTGTTTAAATATTTTGCAGTAAATTTTTGTGCAGGAACCTAGGTAATTATTATTTTAAGCTGAAAAATAACTCAAATTTCGGCCAAGTGCGAGTCGAACTCGCACACGAATGTTCGGTAAAATTATAGAGTAAAAATGGTGTTTTTTTTATATAGGAGCCCCCCTTAAATATTAATTTTAATTTGTTTTTAGCATGTTGTCATAGCGGAAACAGAAATACACAAACTATGAAAATCATCAGAAGTCTAGCTATAGCGGTTTTTAAGATACAGCGTGGAGACAGACGGACAGATGGACAGACGGACAGACCATAATGTACACTGTAGTACAGGAACTCTAATGACTACTTTTTACATTCAGTATGAGATTGTTTTGTACAAGGAAATAATCATTCTTAGATTCCTTTAAGCTTCTTAATGACATCGTAAAATGTTTGAACTTTCTGTACTTCCAACTCTCGTAAAATTTAATGAGTATTGAATCGTACTAACGATTAATGACGTAGGTAGTAATAAAATAAATAGACAACATAAATATTATAATAGATTACAACTTAGAAGAAAAAACTTTGAAAAGAAAACAGAATTTAAACGCTATTCTTACTGCCGCACTCAGATATCTACATTTTATTAACCTTCAACAATTTAATAGAGTATGACAGATATAATGTATGGGGCTGGGCTTATATCAAAATTTTAATTTACTTAATTAAATTTAAGGATTTCTTCCTAAATTAGCAGGTCGATTGTCTGTCAGTGCGAATATCGACGTAAATGGCATTAAAATAACATTCATATCAGCGCGCCTTGTACGGTGGCGCTTACGACGCTCGCCGCGTCCATGATAGGGCGAAATAGGAGAAAAAACCTTTTTACTTAGATAAAAAATATTATAACTAAACATGTAACCAATCATTTCCCTGTAAAATTTTAATAGTAATCGAACTGTCCAAATCGTTTTTTAATTGAGTCCCTGTAAGTCCTATAAAACTCAAAATGCTTTTAAAATCGTGGTTGTTTCGTATTTTTTTTTATCGAGTAAAATTATCTGTATTGTGTTTCTAACCAAAAAAGTCACTAGTTAAAAGATGTATCTATACATGTATATATTTTTCAGTTTTTTTTAATAACGCTTTCCTTAAAAATTACTCATTCTAGAAACGTGAATTCGGTCTGAATTGACCCTTAAGTACTAAGGGTCAATTCAGACCGCAACGCGACGCGTAGATGCATTTCTCATGTATATATTTGACAGATTTGACGTCTCACCCAATTGAAATCGGTCAATTCAGTACAAATTTAGAAATGCATCTACGCGTCGCGTTGCGGTCTGAAGTGACCCTTAATGTTCGTCTCTGAGTGCCGTGGCAGTAACTAGCTCCTAATCTTATATCTTTAAACGAGCAATTCTTGTATATGTCGTAGTCATCTGGTTTAATCTGCGATCATTCATTGAATGACACCATTCAATTGAATGACTAAAGGACAACTCGTCAAGACCTTGACAGTAACGTTTAACGTCTTAACTAAAAGTCATATAGCGAAGTCATTAAATGGGATGCTATATTTTTTTTCAAGTGTCCGTTGACGGGGTAAATCCACGCTTTCATATTTTCATATTATATTATAAATGCGTAAGTGTGTCTGTCTGTCTGTCTGTCTGTCTGTCTGTCTGTCTGTGTGTCTGTCTGTTACCTCTTCGCGCACAAACCGCTGAACCAATTTTGCTGAAATTCGGTATGGAAATACTTTGAGTCTCGGGAAAAGACATAGGATACTTTTTATCCCGGGAAAATGTACAGTTCCCGCGCGATAAACAAATTTTTGACGCAACGGAGTTGCAGGCGTCATCTAGTTACATATAAAGCACTTTAATGTAATTAATGTAATCGATAAAATATTAACACAGTGCTATCAGCTGTTTGACGCTATATATTTTGTTTTAGTAAAATGAAATACGTTCAATTACCTGACTGATTTCATGTCCGCTATCTTCAAAACGCTATACTACAAAATATCGCTAACTAGTTGAACGTTGAGGGATGATCGTTCAATCGACGTTCGGCCGAGTCATTCAATTGAATGGTGTCATTCAATGAATGCGCTAGTCATTCAATCGAATCGCAGATTGAACCAGATGACTGCGACTATATAATAGGAATCTCGGAATCGGCTCCAACGATTTTCATGAAAATTAGTATATAGGGGGTTTCGGGGGCGATAAATCGATCTAGCTAGGAATCATTTCTAGAAAATATCATTTTATTTGTGTTTTAACGAATACCGAGCAAAGCTCGGTCAAATAGCTAGTACCTATTAATTATAAGTGGGCAGTGGCCCTAGTGGTTACGAAAAATTGCTACCAATCCTCTGTTAATATCAGAATTGAAATTTGAAACAGAACAGCGATATTAGAAATGATAATAATCGCTGATAGGAATTAATATCCTTTCCAAAGCAATCACTTTCAAGACC
The DNA here is from genome assembly GCA_905333045.1 of Lysandra bellargus. Lineage (NCBI taxonomy): Eukaryota > Metazoa > Arthropoda > Insecta > Lepidoptera > Lycaenidae > Lysandra > Lysandra bellargus. The sequence goes on from HG995328.1 coordinate 7,457,234, forward strand.
TCTTAGTGCTCCAGTCTACGGAGTGTAACAAAATAAAGTTATAATATTTTAGGGTGTGTATATTGTGTCCTTTATAGAGGTCACTATGAGAGCAGCAGCGCTGAAAGAGTATGTAATTTTATTTTTTGTCATTTGTATGTTGTAGATATTTGATTGGGTGAGCGTCCCAGCGTAACTCATTTGTCCATATTTTTCCAAAGTTACGTTGCGACTTCCACAATGAATTTTATAATATAGGAGACTCGTATAAACCCTCAACTCTAAGGCCCGTATAAATAGCTTACTTACGATGCGACCCGGTCTCGGCTCTTTGATTGGTCCAAATTTTGACAGCTAACCAATCACAGAGCCGAACCGTGTCTTGAGACCGAGATACATCTTAAGTACCTGACTATTTATACCGGCCTTAGTATTATCACTAAGGGTAAATTCAGACCGCAACGCGACGCGTAGATGCATTTCTAAAGTATGTATTGAATTGACAGACTTTCATGATGTCTCACGCAATCGAAGTCTGTCAAATCCGTTGCGGTCTGAATTGACCCTCAGTTTTGTAACACTCTGTAGGTATATTTTGTAACGCTTACATACAAAAACTTTAAATCTCTCTGAGGTAGTGTTCTAGAGTCTAGAGTCTAGACTAACACCTAACACAGACATGGGCGTACCGAGGGGGGGAAGGGGGGGAGGGCTGGAAGCTAAAATAAATGTCAATTTTGTTGTTGTGTTATCTACTCTGCGTAAAATGAAGGCGCCAGTTTCTCTTACACCAAAATTAATGTAGACTCAAAAAGGAACAAAGTAAAAAAATAACCGAACATAATATTGAAAAATTGCATGGTAATTCTGTAAAAAATCTTGAATATCACCATAAAAATACACTTAAAATGCGAACATCTCGTAATTTTTAATGACATGTTTTTTTACAAAAAGGATATAATATAGCTTTTTGATAGTTCTAAGGAAATAACCAAATAGTTTTTTAATAAATGATTCGGTTATTAATAAAATAAAATGTATAATTTTGGACCTATTTGGACGCGGCGAACGTCGTAACCGCCACTGTACAAGGCGCACTGATAATATGAATGAAAAATCGTTTTATTTCTGAATAAATTTGAATCAAATGTTTTCAGAACGTTGAGCTACATGTTGCCTACCACCGGTTCGGGAACTAACCCGGCGAGAAGAACCGGCGTAAGAAACTCGCACGGGGCCACTTTTTACTAAAAAAGTGGAAAATTTGTCTTTTAAAAAATGCGAATGTTATTTTAATGTTCCATATTCGCACTGACAGACATCGACCAGCAAATTTTAGGGACAGCCTTGGCTTAAAAGTCAGATTAATGCGCAGCTCATGCTGAACACAGGCTACTTGTTACTCTTTCACGCAAAAACTACGGAACGGGTTTTAACCGATTCAATGCGGCGCACATTTTTGAAGACTTTCAGTCGTGGCGGCATACAATTTTCTCGTGACACGTGAGCCGTGTCATACGCCATAGAAGTAGATGACACGGCTCCCGTGTCACCCGCCACGTTCAAAAAACTTTATTGTTTTTCTTGGTTTTTACGCTTGTATTAATTTGTTTTTTTTTTTGACCCTAAGCCACCGATGTTATTGAAAGGCTACGTTAAGTTGATTTCGAATAGTTTTACTAAGTGTTAACCTGAAAATAGTAGGTAAGCGATTTTTTTATACAGATGTTGCAAATCTTTTGTAGGTTTCGAAGTTAGAAAATGGGTTTCCGATGTAAATTATACGTTCGTAGATACATTTTAAGAAGTTCGTTGTTAAGTTTTTTTAACCGACTTCCAAAAAGGAGGAGGTTATACGTTCGACTGTATGCTTTCGTAGTAAGAAAGTACCTACCATATATCTTGTAAGGTTCATCTTGCTTAAAAATGCAAACAGTCATAAACTTAACGTCTATTGTCTCCCGGCCCTCAACTAGTGCTCAGTGCTCACCATTTTTATGCATTTTGATTGTTTATAGATAATAGCAAAAATTAACCACATTGCCAAAGCACAAGGTTTCTTTTTACACGGCGACGGCGAGGCTTATCTAAGCAGGAACTTTTAAATAAATTGATAAAAAAATATATGAACTAGCCAATTCCATACACAAAAACTAAGTTTTCTCGATATATGTATCGATTTTCGATAAATTTCATAAGCACGATAATTGGATTCCAGTAATAAAGCTTATAGGTACAAGACCACTTTTAACCGCAAGGAAACGTTTAATTCCTATGAATAAAAAAGTTTGCGGAAACAGCTACCTAGTTAGAAATATTTTCGAAAGATTTTTCTTTCAACGCAAGTATTTTTCTACATTATTGTTTAAAAAAAATTGCGAGAACTTTAAAGTCTAAAATAATATAGAATAATATGGTCTCCTACTAAAAAGTCCGTCCGCACATTATCCGAATTTCTGATTATAAAAATTCGGACGCCCGCCATTTTAATTAAGACGGTTTTATTCAGAGTAGAACCTTCTAAATTGTAATTTGAGGGAGATACAATCGCTTTTTAAATGACACGGCTTACGTGTCATACGCCACACGTTAAAAGCATGTATGACACGGCTCCCGTGTCATCCGCACTGAATCGGTTAATGAAACTTTACAGTAATATAGCTTATAATATATCAAAATAGCACATAGGCTACAATTTTAACCGACTTTCAAAATGGAGGAGGTGTTATGTTCGTTTTTTTAAGGTTCCTTGTTGACTACGGAAACTTATAGTTTCGCGGTTTTGCTCAGAGACTATAGGACCTACAAAGCTGTAATTTGGCATGAATGCACATATTAATGATGGCAACAAAATGGTACATGAAATCATAAAAAAAAAATTATGGTACTATCAGAGAAGTTGATTCCTATGCAGATGCAGATGGCGGACCTAAGTAATTTGGTCGCGTTACGTCAAACCCAGCCGACCGATCACAGCTAACCATAAACGTATGATTATAAGTCTATGCAGCTAACATTGAATTGACATAAGCCGACCACATGACTTAGATCCGCCATCTGCATAGGAATCAACTTCCCTGATAGTACCTTCCATACACATCAAGCGGGGATGAAAACATTCTTTCGCGTCCACCCCATCGTGTGGAGTGTCGTTGGATAGTTTTTTTAAAAATATTATGAGTATTTATAGATCATTTTCCGATTTAGGGATCCGTTTGTGAAATATTAAGTTTTAAAGTGGAAAAATCGTTAGAGTCCAATGTCCCCCCCCCCCCCTTCTACCAGCTAAAGCTGCTAAACGGTTGCTTTTGGAAATGTGAAAAAATTCACGGGAGTAGGAAATATGCTGAATTTAAAAGGCTATGAAAACTATCACGGCTAAGAAGACTTCATAAGTTATTGAGTAATAGTCGATGCACTAAAAAATGTATTTGGCGAAGTATAAAGGAAATTTTCATTCAAACTTTGAAAGAATTGAAAGTAACTGAGATGATGTTGTTACTAGTGTAAAACATGTTATAAATGTACATTCATTGACCATATAAAAAAATTCAAAAACTTATAGCCGTAAGTACTACGGAACCCTATATTGCGCGTGGCCCGACACGCACTTGGTCGGTTTCTAAGTTCAACGATTACTTCGCCGTTTGTGAGCCGTTTTTCAAAAATTTTCTTTTAGTGCAAAGGTTATCATCCCAATTTGGTACCATATTCATAAAAATGGTGACCTGATGAAGGGATCCATAAGTAATCGAGGGAAAATATAATATATTATTTGAAATGAGTGTGGCAAAGCGCGCCTACCCGGCAAGTGCGCCATATTACACCTAGATGATTGGAGATCTCCACTATATGATTGTGTTTCAGACGGAACGTTCGGGCTGCCGTGGTACGTGAAGGTGTACTGGGTGCTGTACGAGGTCACCATCACCATCGCCTTCTTCATCAGCGTCTTCTACTGGACGCTCCTCAGCGGTGAAGGTGAGGATTTAAGATGGTTATACATAATTTTAGGCTCCACATTGAATTAGAGGTTCTGACCTCTCGTAGGGTAGGTTACACTGCGCTCGGTTACCTAGCTTTTGTTTCCTACATTATACAGGGTGCAACAAAACTAAGTTATAATACTTTAGGGTGTATATGAGTCCCGTGTATAGAGTTCACTGTAAAAGTAGCAGCGCTGAAAGAGCAATTTTTTGTAGGTACTTTGGTATGGGAAAACTCGTGACGCTAGGGCGCTTGCCCATACAAATCATAAAATTTTTTGGTCCTTCAGCGCTTCCACTTGCACAGCGAACTCTCTACAAAGAACACATACACACCCTAAAGTGTTATCATTTATTTTGTTACATTCTGTATATCGCACAGGATAAGCATAGAATTATAAGTCCATCACATATTTTGACTGCCAGATAATACACGAATAACTAATATAATATAATACCTATGTATCAATAATCTGAATCAAGACCAAACCGACCCCATCAAGGGAAATCATTAAAATCTCAAAACTTTCCACAATTTAATTAATAAACTACAGTTCATAAAAATCATTAAACAAAGTACCTCCTTGGTCCTTAGATTCTGTTACTTAAAGCGTAATTTTAAAACTTCTTTGATTTAGCATCTTCAATTGGATATATTTCAGAAGTGGAAGGCGAGTTTGCTGTAGACCCAGTGCTGGACATATTCATCCACGGCGTGAACAGTATAGTGATGTTCTGTCTGCTGGTGACGTCACGGCAGCCGGTCCACATACTCCACTTCTACATGCCCATCATGTTGGGGCTCATCTACACGCTGTTTACTGTTATTTACCACTTCGCTGGCGGCACTGACTTGTGAGTTTGATTTAAAACCCTTGCCTTCTTTACTAACGTGTACTCGACTATCTGTAGACCACGTAGACTCAAAGCTAAAAAAGACCATACTTATTTTTTTTACAAAACAAATTTTGAACCCCCGGGTCCCGACAAAAAAGAGGTGTTAGAAGGTTGATATGTCTATTTGTCTGTAAGTCATATTATGTGTGTGTCTTATCGTAGCATCCAAATGGGGGAACGATAAATCTAGTTTTTGTTGTTAAAAGCTCACATAAGCTCGCGAAGTGCTGGAAATTGCAATGTGATTCGTGACACTTATAACATTTTTATATCAGTGGTTGTTTTTAAATTTAACATGATTGTTTTCCAGACTCGGTAATTCCTTTATCTACCCGATGATAGACTGGGCGAACCCCGGTCCCACGATCATCATGATCGTGGTCACGGCCATCGGCATCGTGATCGTTCACCTCGTCGTGGTCGGCATCGCCGCTGCCCGAAACGCCCTCTCCAGGTTGTACAGAAATGACCTTCAGACCTTCTCCCTGAGTTAGCGCCGCAAATTATACCTACGACTATAATTGCGCTTTTTTTTAAGTGACGCCTAAATTTAAGCCTAAGCTATAACATTCTGCCTGTTCCAGATGCTCCGAATAATGATGTTTGATTCAAGCTGCTACCTTTCAGACCCTGATGCTGAAAAGTTTATTAAAAATATATCAGATGCTTTCTACTACAATCAACAAACGTTCGTTTTCTGTAACGATAAGAGCCAAACGAAAAATGATTGTTGTCTTTATTGCAAAAATTTACAAGGTTTTTTAAAACCTTGTAAATATATAATCATACGCTGTTGGTTTTCCAAAACAATTGATATATGTTTACATAACTTTAAATATTATATTCTTAAGGTTGTTCTTGTTAATATTACAAACAAAGCTACCTCTGCAGTCCCTTTGACCATATCTAAGTTACTTTGATTATTTAGACGTGTAAATAATCAAAGCTAAGTTATATTTTAATTTTTTTATTTTTCTTTGCTCGGCAAACTCTGCGTCCGCGTCATACACTACTAAACTGAACGGTATCCAATTCAAAATCCCAAATTTATCAGTTCCAAAGGTGTCAAAGACTGACTGGAACAAGTGCAGAGTGATTCAGTGTGATGATAGTGTATAAGTCTGATGAGCGTATAGTACTTACAGTTTTTATTGTAAATATTTTATACAATACATTTTATGTTCATAAAATAAAATGTGTATCATTTCCATCCTTTACTAATAATTGATCAAAGCTTATGAAAGTAACCTAGGCTTATAAAATAAATAAGATTAAAAAAAAAAAAAACCTTCTGTAATACAATCTTTTTTAAATAATTACTGCTCGTGATTTTTTTTTTTTTGTCAAGAAATAACAATAGTATAATTAATTATTATTTATTATAACAGAAGAAAATAATCCTACTATCAATTAAAATTAAAAAATTCAGCAGTTTCATCAGGTTTCATGAAATGTTACGAATAAAAAGTTCGCAGAAAACATGCCCTACACGAAGATAAGAATTTGGCAGTGATAACAGTGAATCACTCGATAAGCGACCGATCGAGTGCGATAACGCCACTCAGGTGTGTACTCGAACACGCAATGGACGCCATAAAATTATACTTCAAACAGGAGTGTAAACTGCTGATGCTCGCCCTGGAGCATCCCAAACCGTCGGATTTCTACATCAGTGTTTGGCAAGCGACGCGGTCGCCCGTGCCGCTTTTGATCTGGCGGGCGTTGCTCTTTCTGACGTCGATCGGCATAGTGATCGCTTCGGTCACGTTCTATGCAATAAGCTCGGTGTCCCTGGGCTACTGGTTCATCTACCTCACCCACTGGGGCCTGACCTTGATGATACTGTCGACGGGATTCGGCTTCGTCGTCTCCTTGCGCACCTACATCTCTGGACCTTTGAGTGAGTGCCAATTTTGCTTTAAATAGTGTTACTTTGAATAAACTCTCGCTTAACATGAACACGATGGACTGGGTTTCTTTCAACGATAGATTGACAAAAAAAATTTGTCCCATAAATCTGGCAGTGTTTCTATGTTTGCCCGTTTCTACTGTAGCCATGCTAAGCCGGCTGTTTGCAAATATGCAATAATATCTTAAATACTTGAAAATGTGATAATCAATTTTTAAATGATGCGTGTATACCTGTGAGGTTGCTAACTATCAATTATGTCATATTTGTCTTATAGTGAAAACCTGTTATTGGCTTTCTTTTTATATAGAATTGGTTCTATTTTATTATAATCATACGCTGTTGGTTTTCCAAAACAAATAAATAAATAAATAAAAGATCGACCAAAACATCGAGGCATAGACGCCGCTTCTACTTACATCAATACGGCAATATTAAATATAATTTCCCTGTCTAAGAGACATCAAAGCTAACATTATACGCTCATTTCGCACTGAAGCGCTAACAATTTACCATCTCACTGTTTTAGGCGCTGATTATAGTTTGCCGTGGTACGTGAAGACTTTTTGGGTTCTGCACAACATGTCGGTGCCAGTCGCATTTCTTATCACCTTGTTCTATTGGACGATACTCTACGAGGGTGAGTAAATGTAGGTGACCTACATAAATCTACTCAGTCTATAACTTTTAAAAGATATCAAAGTTGTTCGTGGCAAGATCTTGGGGGTCCAAGATAGGAATATAAGAGTCGAAATGTTTCGTGATCTGTGAACGAAATAAATTAAATAAAGCTATTATTTTATTCTAAATTCCTCTAATGCAAAATATAGGAAATAATCCGGAAAATGTAGAGCCTACTACTTTGAACCCGGAAAATGTAATCCCAAACACAACGCCCGGGCATAAAATTGATTGGTAAACTTTTAATGGGTTCATTATTGAGGATTAAGTTAACAGTTACATTCGCATTAAATCCATTTGCTTTTACTGACCATCTTACTAAGGGTGTGAGTTTACTTTTTAACGATAACTGAGGAGTGAGGACTAAAATTAACAACCATGCGACTTTGGCCACATAAGTAACGATATCCCGCTGTAATTGTATTTTTCAACGACGAAAAGAATATTTATGTGTGAGAAGCACTGTGGTCTACACTGTCTTATCCTAGCCTATGCCAAAATTGGTCCTAATCAAATAGGGGTCATTATAAGTTTGACGTGTCTGTCTGTCTACTGTATGTGAGTGTCTGGCCGAGGTATTGTAGCATAGGATGGACGGCAGGACGGGTGTTTATATGGACGCTTCACACCACGTCAGTCTGGCCCCATGGTAAGTACCTAAAGGACTTGTGTTACAGGTACCAGACAACGGAAATATATTTAGATAAGATTTTTATTACATGATACACATATTTAATACACATCCATGACCCAGGAACTTTATAAACTTTTTTGCTCCGTCGGCGGGACTCGAACCCGCAACCTCCGGCTTGAGCTACCAACACGCTCACCACTGCGCCACGGAGGTCGTCATTTGATTTTGATATTTATTTCCAGCGGGCGTATCGGAGGAGATGAACCTGGGTCTGGACGTGTCGATCCACGGCATCAACTCCGTGGTGATGTTCCTGCTGCTGTCCAGCTCGTCCCACCCCTCGCGGCTGGTCCACGTGCTGCACCCCGTGCTCTTCGCGCTCACATACGTCGCCTTCAGCCTCATATATTATCTCGCTGGGGGAGTGGACCCGTAAGTGCAAATTCGATCTTGTTCAGGCAGCGCACTGCTAAGGCTTCAAGTACAGATTAATGGCACTTGTCGACGGCACGCGTCGACCGCAGCTGTCGATACTTTTCACGTGCTGTCGACTACCGTCGACGCGTGCCATCGACAAGTGCCGTTCGTCTGAAGCCTTAAGACAAGATTCCTGCTCAAATGGCATTCGCTGTCGAAACGAAGTTTGAGGTAATAATTATTAATGTGTGGTCTTCTTTCTCAAAAACAGTATTATTCACTTTAACAAATTTAAACATGTATACCACGAAGACGTTGCATGGTATACATGTTTAAATTTGTTCAGGAGATTAAGCAGAAGGAAGCACCAGTCCAAATGTAATAGAAGTCATTGTAATTTGTAATGCGGTTTTTAAAAAACAATATCAGCAACTTACGGAAAACTGAAAATTTGCATTGTTTGTCCTTCAGCGCCGGCAACCGCTACGTGTACCCGGTACTGTACTGGGGCTCAGCGGGCACCGCTTTTCTGGTAGTGGTGATAACTGGTCTCCTGCTGATATTCCTCCACTTCGCCACCATCGGGCTGGCTGCAGCCCGGGACGCCATCGCCAACCGTCTCATAAGGCCGTCCGTGACCGTCCATGTGGACGAACGATTAGCTCTGAGAAGACCAACGGACAATGTGTAAATGTACTGAGAATGGTAAAAGAAGTGAAAAAAGACCGACAACAGGCAGATTTGACCAAGACCAAGACTGTACTAGAAATACCAAAACCAAGACTGTCTTGCTTCTTGGTCTTGTTTTGATTATCACTATGTCCGGCTTTAAACATGGACTGGACTGTCGTTTTCAGTCACAGTTGGTTGGTTTAAGTGTTCAATGCGCCTTAATATGAAGTTTGAACTTTAAAATTTAATAGTTTACTGTCAAACACTGTCAGCTTAAAGTGTGAAGACTTGAAGGCTTATGATAATAATTAATAATTAATATTAGATTCATTAAGTAGTGCGGTGAGGCACTATTATGCTTGTTTGGACATAGTGGCGGTGTAAGTTCACATTTCCAAAGTGCTAAAGAAGTTTTCACTTTAAAATTAGTAGTTAAAGTTAGGTTAGGTTTACCGTAAACACTTCCTTAAAGTGTTAAGAGAGACTTATGACAATAATGTTTTACGTATCGCAAATGCTCAGTGCCAATTAGAAGTAAGGTTATATTTTGATAGTTTTGTTATTGTTAATAGTGTTGTCAAATGAAAATTTAACATTACTAGAATCTGTTGTGGATGGAAGTCAAAAAATGAAATGTTTTATTTTAATTTAAGGCATAGCCAAAGAACCTAATCTTGTATACCACCAAATCGCATTAATAAAGTATTGTTAATAGGTTAAGACTTAAGAGTATTATTTTACAATCCTTGTCATTATTCAGTGCATAAAACTTTTTCAATGGAACCCACCCACAGGACCCACAGACAGATCATTGATCAAGATTGTATTCTATCGTTTTGGGTTTCACCGCAGCGTACCAAATGCAGACATAATATAATAATAGCGTTGTGCTAGTTACGCTAAATGCTAATAATGTATTTTCCGAGAAAAAAAAGTATAATTTACCGTATAATAATACAAATCTGTAAAACCAGGCACAAAACAACGTAACTATCTATAACGTACGATCCAGCTGTAACACGAGTTGTAGTAAGCAGAAAATAGTAACATTTAAAAGTTGTTATTATCCTAACCACAGTCTATACCACAAACATACCTCAAACCATAGAGCAATGTAATACATGATACGATACCTGATCATTGATAGAGGCATAACTATTGTTAACTGAGCTGTCCGACATGCTCTCTTCTGTACAATATGTAGAGTGAGTAAAGAAATAATTATTATAGTAGCACTTACGGTACTATTTCATATTATTATATGATGTTATGTTCAAATATGATTTTGGTGACAATAATTTATCAGTACTAAATAGGTTAAAATAGCAAAATATGATTACTTACACCGTTCAAAAAATTATTAATAATTGCGCTAACCTACGTAGATATTCTCGAGAAAAATCTCGTTCTGAACTTGTTCTTGATTTATGAATAAAGTCTAAACTAAATGATAATGTTGTAGAACTATAAAAACGAGTTATAAAGGTATTTCTTATAAGTAGACATCGGATTATATGCACGATCAAAGTACCGAAATATGCATGCAAGTATGCACGAAAAAATGGCCGAAATATGCACAAAATATGCACAATCAAAAGTCACTTAATATCTCTCGATCGCGGATTCTCGGAAGTCTATTGTAATTCTATTGTTATCGCGGTCGAATTCGATCGCTTGGGGCTTGACGTGTTAAAATTTATTAAATACTTTTTTGAAGAGTTTTCCGGTGGTGCCGTTAATAAAAGCGCAAATTTTTACAATCTCATCAAATCCAGGATTTTTAATTTATCATACAGCACCAATGAGAATTTTCCGATTGTAATCTTTATTCGTAATGCCCACGGAAGTTTATTAAATCGTTAACTACTTTATTAAAAATTTTTGCTAATGTTGCCAACTATAATGAAAAATTTGTTTCTAGAAAGATAATGTACCTATTGGATGTATTACATTCTTTAAATGGGGATGGAGCCACATATTTGAAGTGATTTGATCTATCGTACCTCTGTTTCGATGTGCTAGTTTGGAGACTACAAGGCATAAAACTACCGAAATATGCACTATCGCCTAAAAAGTGCCATTATATGCATTTGCATATGCAAGTATGCAAATGCATATAATCCAATGTCTACTTATAAGATATAGGTAACACAAAACAGGTAAAACACAAGATTCGGAAAACCCAGACTCGGAAAGCCCGAATTTATTCAATGTACTTTCATTGATATGACACGAATGAGTCATTTCAGGACCTAGTTAGGTCTGAAATAAGTCTAGACATCGTAGTTAACATCACAATGAAACTGGCGGACCGAAGTCTGCAGGATAACCTATATGTTTTCCTCGTCGATAAAACTTACAAGGATTTTTTTTTCCCATTTAGTTAGCCTGACAGTAATTAATGTTTATGGGAAAACCTATTCAGATTGAAATCATTAATCTGTTATTATTAACTAGTGACCCGCCCCGGCGTCGCACGGGTGTAAAATATATAGCCACTGAAAAAGTGATTAAAATCAATAGCCTATGATCTACTTCTTATCTGTGCCAAATAACAAAAAAATTGCTCCAGTAGTTCGCGAAATAAGCCCTTTCAAATAATTTCCTCCGTTTTTTCTACATTCTCCGTCTAAGCGTGGCAAAATATAGCCTATAGCCTTCCTCGATAAATGGGCTATCTAACACTGAAAGAATCATCAAAATCCGTTGCGTAGTTTTAAAGATTAAAGGGAACAAAGGGACATGAGGGAAAAAAGCGACTTTGTTTTATAATATGTACTATATAGATAGTAGAGGTACAGCATTACAACTTAAAATCGACATAATAAAACACTAAGAACCTCTTATGATAGGAATACTACAATAATTGTGTATGTAGTAATTATGTACCGATTACTGCACAAATTAGTCGTAAGTAGTAACCTATCAATGAGTAGCTTACGAGTTACGCCCTACCACAGAATATATATTAGTTGGCCCTACTCAGACACATCTAAAGATTACTTAAAGACTCTTAGTAAGGTATGACGTAAAGTCTTACCGTTTAAGTGCAGCGAAATGCAAGCACAGAAACAAATTACAATATAATTTATATCGAAACATGATAAAATTCTAGAAGGTTCAACAACCTTCATTAAACTCGCAATTCCGAAATTGGAAAATCGTTGCGCCGGAAATAGTTTATCGACAGAAACGGTGCATTTTTCCGCAACATATCCTATCTCGTGTCCTTTCCCGTCTCTCAAAATATCGGTTTTAAGCAGTTTTACCGAAAATTACAGGTCAAATTTTTATTAATAAGTACTTATTAAGTAAGGATAATTAATCGCTTTTACAAGCCAGTGTTTCCAGAACAATCCTGGGCACATAACCTTAAGGCTGTATACAGGTTACCCGGTCCCTAACTGGGCCAGTGACCATTGGACGTTACCCCACGTCTGACATTGAGCCACCATAGCCAGTTTGTGTGCAAAACAGCTGATTACATAAAACTTTACGCAAGACCAGTTTAGCGTCGGCAGTCAGCACCGACGTTCGCGCGCCGCGCCGCCGCGAAGGCATGACGGAAAACTCTATAAAAATAAATAAATTAAGCCTCGCTGAATATTATTAAGATAATAATTATCCATCACCGACTGGTTGAATTAAAAATAATCGGAAAGTAATTTGAAAAAAAATTATTAAGTTTTTTTTTTTACAGCCAGTTGTTTTTATGGGATGTTTGCACAAGGTACAACAGAATAAACATTTCGTAAATTCCTCTGTGATAGTGGCACCCGATCGATAACGAATTTGACAGACATCTTGTGAAATCATCACAGATAGTGTTGTGAAAATGGTGAAGTGCTCTAAGAAAACTTTTTCGTTCTCCGATCTGTGGGTGTCCTACCACGAGCGAGCGGGGGACTTCTACTTGTCGTCATGGCAACGGGGGGAATCCCCCATCCCCATGTTCGTGGTGCGACTGATCCTGGCGTCAGCTTCGGTGGCCATCCTCGTATACTCCCTGTACTCCGGAGCCAGCCAGTTCTGGATGATCTACCTCACCAACTGGGGCCTGCTCTTCATCACAGTCATCACCCTTAGCGGCCTTTTGGTCTCGTGTATCGCGATATGTACAAAAATAACCGGTGAATATGATTAAATGTAATTATACACTTACTGCGAGCAAAAAATTCCGCTTAAATATTATCTTTAATTTTCATTTTAATTCGTATTATGGGCGAGGGCGCCAGTTTTTGCTGATTTTGCAATTATTTTTCTCCGCACTTTGTATTTTAACCCTTCGATCGTGGATTCTTGGAAATGCTTTTGTGTTCTATTGTTGTCGCGGTCACCAGTGTCCTTATGGGGCTTGAAGGATTAAAAAGTATTGTGTTTATCAGGGCCGTCTCTAGCCCATGTGGCGCCCGTGTGCAAATATTACCCTAGCGCCCCCTAGCAAGCGCGGGTTCAAAATGAAATGGGTACAGAGTACAATATTATTGTTGTACAGTTTGTCCGGCCGGTTAAGGGTGAGGGCAAGTGCCGGTCCTAGTCAAATTTTCAGGTGGTGCGAAACCCAAAAGTGGCGCCCTTCTAAATAAAAAAAAATCGGCTAAGTGTGAGTTGGACTTGCGCACGAAGGGTTCCGTACAATTAAAGCAAAGATAGGCAAAAAATAATGTTTTTTGGGAGCCCCTTAAATGTTTATTTAAGTACAAATACAATTGAGTATTAAATTTTGTGAATATGTGTAATAATAAACTAAATGGTCAAAAAAATCACACGCTTGTGGCGCTTATAGAAGCGTTGGGGCTGCGAGTCGTAGTCGAAAAGACGTAGGCCATGTTTTTCTATGGGCCCCGGAAGCACCGAAGCATCGCTGCGCACCGCGCACTGAGATGTGGAGGAGAGTGTGCCGATCGGCGCTGAAATGCAGTACTTGGGTTTGGTCTTGGATTCTGAATGGATCTTTACCCCTCATTTTCGTCGATCGGCACTTAAACTGAAGAAACTGACCATGGCCGCGAATCGCCTTCTGCCAAAATCTGTGGTCCACGGGGGTGAGCCAAAATCTTTTCGTTTTCGCTTCGTTATAGAATCACCGATGAAAATGTATGGAATTGACATAAGCGTTCGTTAATATGACGTTGACGTTCGACTCGTCCTATGTCAATTCCATACATTTTGATCGGCGATTATATAACGAAGCGAAAACGCAAAAGTTTCGGCTAAATGGCCTGGGCCCACTTGTAGACGAGTTTATACAGGGGTCCTGCAGTCCTGTTTGGTCGGAATACATAGGCGCCCAGAATAGACAGCTGCTCAGAATCCCGTAGCATGCTTTAGCGCTGCGGATGTTAGGTGGCGAAGCGGCGTTGGCGCTAACAGGCTTCGCTCCGTGGGATCTGGAGGCTTGCGTGTTCGTGCTTGCGTTGCGTGTGCTCTCGGAGGGTGTATCAACACACAGCCGAGTTTAAAAATCGAGGAGAGCGGGTGCTACCAGAGCTGGTAACCTGATGGCGTTACCAGGCGCATATCATTACAATACGCACCAGGCAAGATCAGATGGCCTCCCCAACTGCCGGCCCCCGAACTGTGAAAGCGATCCGGTTAAACTGCAACATTGGATGACACATTCAAGGGGCGCCCTTACCTTCGGTCATTACCTGGACCATACGGACAGGAGGAAACCATCGCCTAGGTGTCACCAGTAGCCTGAGAAAGACGATATGGCACAGCATGCGCTCATTAAACGCTCTGCCTGGGCTGAGCAACGGGCTAAGTTTCGCGTCGTCCTTCGATTGGACCTTACTACTTATTGGGATGTAGTAGCTTGTACCCTCTGCGAAACTGTTATATCGCAAGCGGAGGCTTGAGAGAGCGGGAAGCAAATTAATACGCAGATCCCATGAGAAGTAGGCACGGAGGGCGTAGGCCCGGTGCGACCGCAAGGTACATATTTTGCTTGTGCTCTTGTGGTTTAGCGGCGATACCGCGCTTGCGCTTGGACGCATATAAATCCAGTCTGATGTAAGCCACGGCCCACGCGGCTCTCATTTTGGCGCCGTTTTTGACGAAAAATATCATTTCATTTCACGTTGAAAAATAAAGTTATTTTATATTACAAATCCGAGCCGCTCGTGGCGCGTCTTGCTTTGCTCATGGCTGTAATATGACAAATATTGGAAGAGCTCAAGATGCTACACAAAATGTATTGAAGTGGAGTTCTTTTTACGTTGGTCATTCGCGGCCGTCGGCGGCCGGCCAACGCAGGCGCGCGCCGAGTGGGTGTCCCTTGTAATCGGCGCTCGGCGCCCCTAGGACTGCGGCGCCCGTGTGCAACGCACACCCTGCACCTAAGGGAAAGACGCCCCTGGTGTTTATCTTATGCTCTAAAACTGATTCTAACGAAGAAAACAAAATACTCAAGCATGCATTAGAATTATTTGAGTTCCAATAATAGTCTAAAAATATAATATTTACAATTAAACATAAAAAAGGTAAGCTATTTTAGCTTAAAATATACAATCCGCCGTGAAAGAGGTGCACTTTAACTGTCGCTGTAGCATCAAACTAAAAAAAATTGGCAAAAAAATGTTGATTCATACAAATTAATACTACAATTATTATGGGTGGGTTACCTATGTGGGATGGTTTTAAGCACAACAACCAAAACACTTCTACCAAATGAATATTAACCAAGCAAGTAAGTTGACATGAGCCTATACTGTACTCGGCGAAACATGGGGGTAGCGGTCATTGACTCCCTGTCAAAAACTTGTCATTTTCTATATAAACTGCGATTGACAGTGAAGCGTTTGTCAATCGCGGCTTTGTATAGAAAATGACAAGTTTTTGACAGGGAGTCAATGACCCCTACCGCCATGTTTCGCCGAGTACAGTATAGTAGATGACGCCCGCAGCTCTGTAGCGCCAAAATTCGTTTATTCGCGTAGACAATATTTTTCTCTCATCAAGTATGTCCATGATCAAGTATCACCATGCAAAATCGGTTTAGCGGTTTGGGCGTGAAGAGGTAGCAGACTGACAGACACTCTTTCGCGTTTATAATATTAGTAAATAGTATGGTTCTATGACTAGAAACAATGGAAACCGCAATACAATACTAATATAACGACCAATACCTACTAATACCATTCCAATTTCCAGCCATGCACTGAAAGCTGATCTGTATCGTGGCTACCGGCTTCCTAGAATAAAGTAAACATTATATTTTAAAAATTTAAACCATAGTCTATACTCGCTATCCCCAACCCGCGGCCCGCCGGGACTTTATTTGGGCCCGCGTGATGTTAAACCATTTTGAAATTCACGCCCACCGGCAAAATAACGTAAAGTCTACGTGATAGTCGTTAAATTTTTTCCACTTTTAAATCGTTAATTTTGAAGAATGTTATTTTTTAACCATAAAATTTTTTTGTTGCGGCCCGCGAAACCAAGATCAAAACATGTTTGTGGTCCGCATGAAAAAAAGGTTGGGGACCAATAGTCTATACCCATAAGTAACAACTACATTACTATAATATACAGGATTAAAAAAATATTACGTCTGTATTTTAAACATAGTGTGAATCTTTTTATTGCTAAGGTGGTTTCTTTAAAACCATTGTTCGTACCTTAATACTTACTAAACTATGTATAAAACTTAATAACTACCTTCCTAAGACGTCGACCACGAAGACTACAAAATATATACATACGTAGTTAAAGTGTATTTCATACCTTTGTTTATTTAGCTCTATGTAGAGAACTTTACAGCAACACTTAGTTATAGTAAACCACAGATTCTACTAATAAATAATTATCCATAATAATTATTGTAAATTCGAAACCTCTTCATATACCTCATCACGCCCAAACCCCTGAACCAATTTTGCTAAAATTTCGTATGGAGATATTTTGAGTCCCTAGAAAAGATATTCGGTTTCATCAGCGCTTAGTGCGAAAAGCCTATCTAAATCTAGAGGGTAAGGCCAAATTAGCCTCGAAGAAGCTTGGTGTCCTTAACAGAGCGAGAAAGTACTTCAGTCCGGACCAACGCCTACAACTTTACAAGGCGCAAGTTCGGCCTCATATGGAATATTGTTCTCATCTCTGGGCAGGGGCGCCAAAATACCAACTGCTCCCTCTGGATCGTATCCAGCGAAGGGCCGCTCGAATTGTTGACTGCTATAGTGTTTCAAACAGCTTGGACCCTTTGGAATTACCAAACTATGTATAAAACTAAATATGTACCTAACAAGTCACCCACAAAGACTACGAAGAAATGATATGCAGACGTAGTTAATCGTACAAAGAAGCAATTAAATAAATTGCGGTCAAAGTCGCAGATACACAAACCTAGATAATTTAAAGAACTACACCTACTTACATTAACATTGTTTACATTATGTAAGGATAGTTCAAGTGCGTGTAGCGCCACACGCGATGTAGATTGTAGAGTTCCAGAAGATTCCAAATTGATTTCCAATGGGCGTCGCGGAAGAACTGGCAGATCGTCAATACCGATCAGGGCCCCCGCTACCATATGTGCAAAGTGTGCAATGCACACGGGCGCCATCCTCTAGGGGCGTCAAATTACCATTCCAAAAATTTTGCCTAAAGGGACTCCAAAATCCTTTTTAGGCTTCCGTACCCGAAGGGTAAAAACGGGACCCTATTACTGAGACTTCGATGTCTGTCCGTCTATCCGTCTGTCTCCAGGCTGTAACTCAAGAACGGTAATAGCTAGAGAGTTGAAATTTTCACAGATTATGTATTTCTATTGCCGCTATAACAACAAATACTAACAATAAAATAAATTAAATATTTAAGGGGGGCTCCCATACAACAAACGTGATTTTTCAAACATTTTTTGCTCGGTATCAATGATGACAACAGGTAGGCACTTGAAATTTTTCCAAAGGCCTTAATTATATGTGTACTTTAATAATTAGTAATAATATTTAAGTAAAATAAAAATTTAAGGGGGGCTCCCATACAAAAAACACAATTTAACAACGACGGTACGGAGCCCTTCGTGCGCGAGTCTGACTCGCACTTGGCCGATTATTTTGCCCATTACCAGTAACTAAGTACCCTTACGGGGGCCCTGATGCCGATCAATACCTAAAAATCACGTTAATCGATTCTGAGGTCTACAAGCTATACTTTAAAACCGTCAAATAATTTCAGGGCTCTATATTATAAGAAAATA
This sequence comes from Lysandra bellargus, assembly GCA_905333045.1. Taxonomy (NCBI): domain Eukaryota; kingdom Metazoa; phylum Arthropoda; class Insecta; order Lepidoptera; family Lycaenidae; genus Lysandra; species Lysandra bellargus. The sequence goes on from HG995328.1 coordinate 7,475,611, forward strand.
ATGAATGACAAATTATTGTAACAATTTAACATGAACATCGTGACTAGAATAACGTAACTCATATTAAAACAATAATCTTATATATAAAATTCTCGTGTCACAATGTTAGTCCACGAACTCCTCCGAAACGGCTTTAGTGATTTTTACCAAATTTTATATGCATATTCAGTAGGTCTGAGAATCGGCTACTGGGTACTTTATAATATATTAATAAGTGCATTTGTTGAATAAATAATAGTAAATTATTACAACCTGAAACTAGGGATTGCAATCCAGATACTTCGAAATCCGTATTTTTAATTTTCAAAATCCGGATTTTCGGTTTTTTCGAATACTAGATAGAATTATAAAAAAGAAGCTTTTACGTAATGTAAAATTAATTTAAATGTATCGTGTAATATCTGACATACAAATTCACATTTGCTTAAAGGCGCTATCACAACTTTGCGTGGTCTACACGTACCAAAGTCAGAATTTCGTGTATCTAACATTCCATTATGTATTTATTTGGTGGTTGTAATTACATTTCTTTACATTTTTCCATTTTATTTAAAAATAAATAACGACATATTTTAATTTCTTATAACCTAGCTCTTGGCTTATTATATTATCATATTTTTTATATTATGATAATGCAATGCTGATAAATTTACAATTATTTTAGAACATTTTAGTATTGAATACAATGATTTTTTCTAATGTTGTTTTTGTTTAAATTGAGGTTATAATTAATTATAAATTATGATTGTTTACGTAACCAATATTGATTTGTAATTCGGTCTAAAAAGTTAAAAGAACATAGTAAGTTTTAAATATTATAAGGAAATGTTGATTTAAAGTTTAAATAATTATTTTAATTCATTATTCTGTGCAATAGCCTAAATATAAATATACTTTCCAACTGCTGGGCAAAGGCACCGCCCGAATCTTTCACTTATCTTGCTTCAGCGTCAACATATGCCAGCCCAGCTGATATGCCTCCGGTGGTAGTTTATGACCGTGTTCTAAGTTAAAGTCTTCGCAATCCTTGGTTCCTCATTGGTAACGTAACCGCTGACGAGTTGGCTAGTAAGAAAAAAAATAGAATCCTTGCCAGAAGCCTAACTGGACAATGTAACCTCAACAAACACCTTTACAGAATACGTGTTAATAGCATTACGACCTGCACTCTACTGCTCTACTACAGAACAAAAACTCTCCTAATTTACTAAAGAGGATATTTGTGGCACCAATCCCAATCGCATCGTTAGCACTGGGTTCCTGCGGATCCTCAACTCCTCCTCTAATCCTCACTCAGTCAATATCCAGCCTAGATGTATGCGGACAACGTGACCATCCCAATGCCACTTTAGCTTGGCCGTCTTGATTCCTAGGTCTCTAATTCTAGTTTGGAATACATGATGTTTTTGTTTGTTTTGTTGAGATTTGAGCTCTTTTGCTCTTTGGCAGACCCTAAATTGGAATTTTTGTAAATCGTGTATAGGTCAATGATCAAGTTTGCCCATCGTTGGTTCATCATCATCATATCAGCCTATATTCGTCCACTGCTGGACACAGGCCTCTCTCAATGAACGCCAAGACCGATCTCCTGCTACTCGCATCCAACATGGACCCGCAACTAAGCGGAGATCGTCGTTATCACGTCGTAATCGTTGGTTATGACGAGCGAAATACATATTATATCAACGAGTCTGCGCTTCAGGGAGATTGATAAGTCATCATTCTTTATGGACCAGTTTTTCTGCCTTTCTATTGTCACAAGAAACTAATTGGCCCAAGTACTCGTTGACATAGTGAATTCCTTTCTCGTCTACCTTGAACCTACGTCTCGCACTGTTGATCATTGTTTAATGTTTGTGTCTTAGACCTATTTTTTGTAAGTTCCACATCTAGGTCTGTAGATCTTGGAGCATAATTTGATGATGCGGCTGACGGATATAGGCGTAAAAATTACGAAGTCATCGATAAAGCGGAGATGGCTTAGGATTTTCTTGCTAACTAAAATTTCACATTTTTAAAAAGTTTAAAAAATCAAGGTATTTTTAAGTTGTTAATAATATTAAAAGTACCAGATACTGTTATTATAATCTCATCCTTTTTACACCCACGTGAAAATCGCTAACTCGCATTTAAAGCTGTTTATCAAAAATATTCAAAAAATCCGGATTATCCGTTATTATTATTTTCAAAATCCGTTTTTTGCAATCCCTACCTGAAACTGACGGCGACCAGTGTTTGTGCGACGAGATAGCGATCGGCGTTGCCATGGCGACATTATTAAGGCAAAGCAACGTTTGCCGGGACAGCTAGTAATGATATAAAACTCTACCTCTCCATATAAATCTTAAAGTCTGAACCATTAGGTATTTACAGATCATTTAAAGACCCAATGTTGCAAAAAATTTTTGTCTTGCCTTTTTTCATTAATACAGGGAGCGTAGAGATAACAGAATGTTAATCTACATGTTAATTAATGGACTATTAAATATAACAGGTTTTAGTGAAATTAGCACTTTTTTCCTACAGTCTTACAATCATTTTTTGTCATGAAAGTAGAAAAAACCGGTCAAGTGCGAGTTGGACTCGCCCATAAAGGGTTCCGCAGAGCAATAAGGTTTATTTCTATAAAATTAAAAGGTTTTTGATTTATTTTTATATTTTAGTTGATTTAATGAAAGTTAAATTAATATTTACCATATAAAAAAAACTACTCGTTACATCTCGTTCAAACCAATTTTCGTTGCTAGTTTTTATAACAATGTACATCATATTATATTTTTTTTAGAATTATCACCCTACTTTAGAAGTTAGAGGGGGGGGACACACATTTTACCACTTTGGAAGAGTCTCTCTCGCAAACTATTCAGATTAGAAAAAAATGATATAAGAAACCTCAATATGATTTTTGAAGACCTATCCATAGATACCCTATACGCATAGGTTAGACAAAATAATTTTTTTGTTTCAGTTGTACCTATGGGGACCCCTAACATTTTTAATAATTTTTCTATTTTTGTATCAAAATCTTAATGCGGTTAACAGACTACATCTACTTACCAAGTTTCGATAGTATAGCTCTTATAGTTTCGGAAAAAAGTGGCTGTGACATACGGACGGACAGACAGACAGACAGACATGATATAAGGGTTCCGTTTTTTGCCATTTTGGCTACGGAACCCTAAAAAGGCGGACGGAGTCTTATTATACACAGAACTGTGTCTTCGGAGTCGGCCACGCACACATTTTTTCGCCTGTCAAATGGTATGAACTAGCGTAAGAATGTGTGCGTGCGGACCATGTACATGCAGTCAGCTGGCCGACTGTGAAGGACACAGTTTTGTGTATCGTCCGCCTTTTTATACGTCCATGTTTTTTTGGCTCGTGCCTAATATATGCTACCATTTTGTATATTGTCACTTCATACTCTTCATAGACTGTTGCTGTCGGGTCAAAAATGTCTTCCAAGTGCTATAAAATCGTTGCCGGTCTTAACATGGCCTGGTTGATTGTTGTGTTGGTGGTCTTCGTGTCATCTTAATGGCTGGTCGATAGGGCCCGCATGCGGGGTGCGGGAGATTTCTAAAATGCATGCCACGACCAATCAAAATGCGCCATTAGTTGTCATAGGCTCCCCGTATGCTGTATACCGCACGAAATAACGACTAATGAAAATGCGCCTTTATGCGTCTTACGGCTTACCGCCGTACTCAGAGACATTTAATCATAAATGACCTTAAATTCAATGAAGAGTTTGACAGATAATATTTGACATAATCCCTATACATGATCTGTCAAACTCTTCATTAAATTGAAGTTTAATCATCATAAAATGTCTCCGAGTGTGGCCGTTATTAACGACCTAACAACACGTGACGTCCATACTTCCATACTTAATAATATTATAAATGCGAAAGTGTGTCTGTCTGTCTGTCTGTCTTTCTGTCTGTTACCTCTTCACGCCCAAACCGCGGAACTGATTTGGCTGAAATTTGGCATGGAGATACTTTGAGTCCCGGGAAAGGACATAGGATACTTTTTGTTCCGAAAAAATGTACTGTCCCCGCGCGATAAACGAGTGGAGTTGCGGGCATCATCCAGTATTATATAATATCACAATCACAGTAACATAATTCATTGCAGCATTCGATAAAATTATTATGGCCTTTTTATCGCCTCCTTTACGTTGTACACGACAAAAATAGTTTAATTAACCACTACATCCTTCCTTGCGACTTTGTATCGTGTGTTAAATTTAGGAAAATCGAACATTTACTACAATGAGACACGATAAGTTTCAATTTCAACTTATTTATGAATCTTGTCAAATAAAAAACTCACGAAGAGGGTTAAAAATGCTTTTTTTAGATCTATAATATAACGTTCCTCATCTGTGTCTATATTATGATGATGTTTTAATGACATTATGATGTTAAACTATCTGAACGGATAATCTGCGATCACAAACATTATTGAGGCAAAATAACTACAGGCTCTACCTAATGAGAGGATAATATTACAGTGATACATTATCATCACAATGGTCTTGATTAGCGTGGAAAGTAAATACCACGTATTCAATGAATTTCATTTGGTCTTTGTTTCATTGAATGAAACAAAGACCAAAGTTATAACATCTCAATTTTTTGCTGCAGTTAAGTTATTTTTATAATAATATTTAAATAGTTTTTTTTTTTATATTCCGAGATAAATTAAAAGTCGTTTAGTTATTTAAGTGATTGATAAGAAACCTCTAAAGCAATTAGAAATTGTTCTGATGCTGTTTTGAGTGTGACATTGGTACCTAAGTTGGTTTCAACAAACTTATACTATTGTAATGAAGGAACCAAAGCACTTGAACGCAATTAAAACATCCCTTTAACAATAAAAAAATTCAGCCACAAAGCTATACAGCCCACGATCCACGTTTCCCTCATACTAAATTTCAGCAACGCTTTCTGCGCGTTTGAATTTTGAGTATTATCAGACACAATACAAGTCACAACAATTTTCAAAATACATGATCAATGTAATTTCAAGTTTCCCTATACGTTAAGATTTTACTCATATTACTTAAATTGTGACAAAAATGCACACACATAGTCAAGGACGTCGCCAAGGGATTCTAAAAAAGTTGCCAAATATAATGCAACCAAAGTCCTATTAGTCTTTGAGAATTGAGTTGATTTGCTTGAAGTTCAAGCCTTGAACAATCATTCCCGTACGTCAAAACTCGAATGAATTCACCAATTCCACTCTAATTCGTAGAGAACCCCCCCCCCCCTGCCACCGGCTGGCGACGCCCTTGCACATAGTCGCCGGGGCGGGGAGCTATAATAACAAACAATTATTTCAACATCTCCGTCAAGGGAAAACCATGAATCAACTACATGAATCAGCAAAACTATGCTAGGCTCTCCGATACATTCTTAGAGAATGGCCGTGATTACTTTATAAAGGACATTAGAATCCTTTATATTAATAAATAATCGGGACATAGGCTACTTTTCATCCCGGAAAAATGTACAGTTCTTTCGCGATAAACGAATTTTAGTGCAACGGATTTGCGGGCGACATTTACTACACCATATTTTAGAACTAAACAAGTATATTGGTACTACAGCTTCAGCTGAGGCTTGCTTTCAGAATAGCCACTTATTTTTGTCATCCGAAGCAAAACTCAGCAATGATTAACGAACATTTTCCTTACGCCTCCCTTATATACCTGAACTATACCCTCAGGACTCAAGCCGGGGGGATGAGGGCAAGGACGACACGCACGGAAATTGTGCCGCCAGTATAAAACCGTGTTTACACTGCGCGAGTACACACAAACTTCAATCAGTAGCTGACGAGCTGCGTGATGACTTGTTCTTGTGCAAACACCCTTTGTTTCCTTTCGAAACAAATCCATCTGCGATTTATTTTACGCACACATTCAGAAGCATGCACGTATGCACTTTAGGGTCAATTCAGACCGCAACGCGACGATTTGACAGATTTGCAAGACGTCTCACGCAATTGAACTTCTTTTATTGCGTGGGAAAAAATGTACGGTACATTTTTTCGGGATGAAAAGTATCCTTTGGCCTTTCCCGGGAATCAAAGTATCTCCGTACCAAACATAATAATCGGGTGGTTTAAGCGTACCAAATGTATTTCAAATTGCTAATCTCAGGAACTACCGGTCCGATTTGAAAAATTCCTTCAGTGTTAGATAGCTCATTTATCGAGGAAGGTAATTTTTTTATGAAATACGGGGGCAAACGAGCAAACGGGTCACCTGATGGAAAGCAACTTCCGTCGCCCATGGACACTCGCAGCGTCAGAAGAGCTGCAGGTGCGTTGCCGGCCTTTTAAGAGGGAATAGGGTAATAGGGGAGGGTAGGGAAGGGAATAGGGTAGGGGATTGGGCCTCCGGTAAACTCACACACTCGGCGAAACACAGCGCAAGCGCTGTTTCACGCCGGATTTCTGTGAGAACGTGGTATTTCTCCGGTCGAGCCGGCCCATTCGTGCCGAAGCATGATTCTCCCACGTATAGACTATATTTTATTTTATCATGCCAAGACTAATAGGAGCGATGAAACAGAAGAAAATATGGAAAAAACGAAAAAAAATATTTGAAAATAAAGCTCACGAACTACTGTAGCAATTTCTATGTTATTTGCTGCAGATAAAAGTAGACCACGTAAAAGATTAAATGCTATTTTTGTGGGTTAATTTGTCTATGAAATTTCTAATTTACGCGGGCGAAGCTGCGCGGAACATCTAGTTATAGATATCGAGCAAAATATGGCTGTATGCGTTACTTCCAGGCATTGCACAGGCATCTCAAACATAAAAATACTTTTAAATTATTGTCGTTTGGTCTATTTGCAAAAGCGGGACAATTTCGGCCTCGCGGGGGACAGCGGGACAGATTGCCTGAAAGCGGGACTGTCCCGCCCAAAGCGGGACGTATGGTCACGTTAGCTATGGCATTGCGTACCTACCATATTATAATATATAATATTATATATGCTCGTAAGTCATAGATTGGTATGTCGTATGTCAAAGCAGCAGTGTGTAATTTGCCAATGTAAATATTTAAATGCTTACTGCATACAAATTACAAAATATACTAAATGATCAAACGAACTTACCAAGTGAAGTTCGAACATTATTATAAGTGTCGCTTCATTCGAAGATATAATTATTAACTAGTAGTACCTCTGTATCTGCTAGCCAATCGCGTTTTTTCAAAGACGTATGTGGGTAGTTGAAAAATTACCCGCACGCTCGGTCACTGGACGTTCCGGCATGTTTCATTATGTTTAGAGAGAAGTGATGCAAAAAATCTTTCTTTCTTTCTTTTGGGTACTGCAGCAAACATAGTTTCGTGCAGACTGGGTGGGAGGGAGATTATATCTTCGAATGAAACGACACATATAATAATGATCGAACTTCACTTGGTAAGTTCGTTTGATCATTTATTATATTTCTTCGCTTCATTCTTCGATATATAATTATTAACCAGTAGATTTTCAGAGTAACGAAAGAAATATTTTTTTTCTTTACGAAATACCATATTCATTATGAATAGAAATCATTATTATATTGGAGAAAGAATTTAACAATAAATAATAATAGTCAGAAACGAAACGTAAGAGACCTCTATGGTTTGTGTTTTAAATGATAACATACTGGGATCATGGTGATTAAACATAATATTATAACTGATTCAGCGAAACTTTGTTCGTCGATAAAATTATGGCTAAGGAAAATATCGAAAGTATTGGAGTCGTTAGTCCTGCCTTTCGACTGTCGTCTTACTAATCGTCATTAATCGTGTCCAGTTTCAGTCCCCGTGTCTACGCTCGTGTCGACGCTCGTGTCGACGCTGCGCCGATCTCGCACAGCACCTGCTTTATCCTATTTAATATAATCTTGAATAACCATCGCACGGCGTAATAACTTAAATATAACTTGAAAATTCTTTTTTAATAAAAAGGAATTACATAAATTAATAACATCACCGATCCAATCACGCCCGGGAGTTGATGTCTTTGTAATATAAATTTCGATACCGCTATTTAAAACCGTATTTTTTTTATTTTGCCGGGTTTTATTAGGCAGAAAGTTTTAAGTCAATGACCAGTATTCAGTTGGTACAGAGTGCAAGAAAAAACAAATAATTTATAAGTGGATCCCGGGTATTATACTACTCAGGTATGTATTTATTATACAGGTATTTTTACCGGAAAGCTTTCGAAAGACGCTTCAGTCTTCACACATTCATCTGAGCCAATGTCACCAACCAATAAAGTCAACATTGTTCATAAACAATGACAGTGCACAGTGATAGCTGTAAAAGATAATATCGTGATTTGTATTACAGCCATTGTCAAATTGTTTGGCTAAGGTTCCGATGGAGCGGACGAAGATCTCTGTAATAAGTCTATTTAGTTAATAAGATTAAACAGAGTATTTATCTAAAATCTAAGTCGAAGTAAAGTATTTTAGAATAAATTTTAAGGAGTCTACTGCTTTAACTGGGTCCCAGCTCTGTGGTTGTCGATAATGTGATTATTGCATATTAATACGGTTAAAAGTCGAGAATATTGTGTTCTCGGTCCACCAGGCTGAATATTTTAACAATTATTATTCAAGAATAAGTGTGATTCTGTTATCGTATTTATCATTGCATATTTTATTTAGTATTAAATATTTTAATCGCTTAAAACTAGTTGCATTGCAGGATATGAAGGTGTCAAAATATCTATCAGTTGAGATAGCTCACGAGTACATTGATTTAACTGTTCTGTATTATTTCGTTTTTAATAGGCATATATTATTATATAATATATCTAATATATAAAATTCTCATGTCACGGTGTGCGTGGTTGAACTCCTCTGAAACGGCTCGACCGACTTTCGTGAATCTTAGCGAGCTAGGGTTGAGAATCGGGCAACATCTACTCTTTTATCTTTATATTAATAAGTGTATTCATTTGTTGAATAAATAATAGTAAATTGTTACAACTCGAGACTGACGGCGACTATTGTTTGTGCGAACGGATAGCAATCATGAACTTTGCCATGGTGACATACTCTTTAGTAGGTATAGTCACTTCAATAAAATAATAATATTATGGGCTTAAAATACTTTATATGGCAAAACAACGTTTGCCGGGACAGCTAGTTATGTTATAATAATATATATTATAAATGTCAAGACTTAAATATTTACATATTTTTTGTGGGTTTAATACACCCATGGCACTATTAACAATAAAACGTTAACAAAAAGGGGGCGCCTGAGGCTGAAGAATTGTCGCCTAGAATACTGATATTGTTAAAGCGTGGTAAGTCTAGTCTAGATAAAGCCTACGCCTGGTCTAGTTTCCTTCTTTATATTTTTTGTGAAAAAAATATGAAATGTAAGCACATCTCATAGTGTGTATGTCAAGACTTAAGGCTCTTAATCCGTTAATTAAAATTGTGGCGGTACCCACAATTCGCCTAACATTCCTGCATCGCGCTATCGAAGTTTTCTAAGCGCGGCGGTATATATACGACAGCTGAAAAGTATCGCGTGGGCTTCGGCCTGACCGGGCATACCACCTCGCTCGGTCGGAAGATCTTCCTTTGGCCTCCACGCCTTATTCCCACAAAATCTTTCGATCGACTAGTGAGTTAATAGAAAACAAGAAGTAGGCTCTTAAATCTATTTTTAGATCTAGATATCCACTTTTGGGTATTGGCTTGAAAGCCCTAAAAGTTAATTTTCCAAATTAACATGTAATTTTGAAATAAACTTACGAAGTAGTTTCAAGTTTAAAATAATTTTATTTAAAATATAATACAATATTTTCCGCCGCTTTGTTTGGGGAAAAGAAAATCTTTGAAATAAGGTAACCTTCGATAAGGGTACACGAAGATGTAGTTTTAAATTCTAATAGTTTATTGATGTCATGATGTATATTAAATTAAGCCAGTGGTCCCCAACCTGTTTTTGTTTTTGGAACGAAGTTCCCTAATTTTTTTTTTTTTTCATGCGGGCCGCAAACATTTTTGGTCTTGGTGTCGCGGGCCGCAACAAACATTTTTAGGTTTAAAAAATAAGTTAATTTAAAATTAACGATTTACAAGTGAAAAAAGACTTTCACGTTGACTGTATAATGTTTTGCCCGTGGGCGTGAATTTCAAAATGGTTTAACATCACGCGGGATACAAATAAAGTCCCGGTGGCCCGCATGCGGCCCGCGGGCCGCGGGTTGGGGATAGCTGTGTAAAGCCCACAATAAATAAAAATATATATAAAATTAACTGTCAACACTACGGCTGCGGTGTTGAGCGTTTAGTCGCCTCAACGCTCTTCGAACTAGAAAGAGGTTGATTGTAGCGGTACAGTACTAGCGGCGCCAGCCGACGGTAACCAGCTATTCCCCCCCCCCCCCTTTTTTTTGACGGGTAGCGGGAAGGGTTTGCCAGAGCCCAAAAGGTACTATCCGGATCTGGTCCGGTTCTATCAGTGCCGGTACTCGGGAAGGCTTCGGGTTCATTCATAACCTGATCGTCCCGTACCTATATTGGTCACTTTTAGTGATATTTTCCCAATTGTCTGGTCTATTGACCTAAAAAAATAAATATTGAGGTAGCTCGTTGTAATTGACTTATTTGTCGATAAAATATGTTGCAAAAAATATTAAAAAATATTGAGGGTAGTAACTATAACGTTACGAAGATATTAAGTAAGTTTCGTTATGTACACTCGCGGTGTATCCCGAGTCCCAAAATTGGTGCAAGATTTATTTAATAATAATAATTATATACCGGCAGACATAGTAAATCATAATTGTAGTTCTATATTTAGAACAAAAGGATCGCGCGAAATAGCTATTCTCTGTAAAACGGCAAAGATATTAATATTATAATAATAATAATTATGTAGTTATATTTATAGAACAAAGAGCGCGGGAAAAACGCGCGGTAGTTGCATTTTTTTTTATTTTTAAGCATTGTCGGAGTCTCGTAGTCAATCCATACATAATGTTGATTTGAAAAATATCAATATATTTCAAATTGTAATTTACTCGCAGTTAATCCCCTCAAACCAGCCAACATAGTATTGTACTTCTATTTTTAGATAAAACATCGTTAGAGACCCGCGGTCAATTCCGATGCATAAGGATTGTGTTTAGAGACTCGCAGTCAATCCACACATTATAGCGGTTTATAAAATTACTCGCTGTTAACCCCCAAACCGGCCAACGTATAGTTCTATTTATAGAATAGATAAAGCATCGTCAGATACTCGCAGTCAATTCCGATGCATATAAATTGTGCTTAGAGACCCGTAGTTAATCCACATATTATGACGGTTTATAAAATAACTTAATAATACTTGCAGTAATTAACGTGCAGTTATTTCCCTCAATCGGACAAACATATAGTTCTATTTATAGAATAGGTAAAACATCGTCAGAGATCCGCAATCAATTCCGATGCATATTATAGAATATAGATTGTGTAAAAGGACTCACGGTCCAAACACACTGTACTTATTGACTCACAGTCGCAGTACGTGCCGGTTAGTTAAAATAATTGCAGTAATCACCTGCAGTTGTTTCCCCCAATCCGGCAATCATATAGTTTTATAATTCTATTTATAGAACGGATAAAGCACACATAATATTATAGATCGTGTATAAAGACTCGCAGTCCCAACACATTGTACATTTATTGACTCGCGGTCGCAGTACAAGCCGGTTACTATTGAATATACTTGACTCGTCTAGGCCTCAGTAGTGCCTGCCGTTTATTTAAGTATTTAATAGTACTTACATGTATTTTCTTATTACACGATAAAATAACACTGACTTTAGTTACTTCCACCACTGACTCAATCATTTTAATAATAATTATAACCAGCTGCAGCGCTTTGGCATGGTTACTAAGCATTCGTGCTCGCGTAGCCTCGCGTTAACAAAGAATGAAACATGCCGGAACGTCCAGTGACCGAGCGTGCGGGTAATTTTTCAACTACCCACATACGTCTTTGAAAACACGCGATTGCCTAGCAGATACAGAGGTACTACTGGTTAATAATTATATATCGAAAAAAGAAGCGAAGAAATATAATAGATGTTCACTGCTACTTCATTTTACAGCAATTCGTTTATCAAGCGTGAACCGTATCTTTTCCGAGAATAATATCTTTCTGTAATCCCTTGCCATTTTCCGGGATTCAAAGTGACTTCACCTCTATAATATAAAGTTATAAACTGTTTAACTTGCTTTAAGTTTTAACTTATGAGGTTAAAAATTAACGAGTCTTAAAAGAAACTATATTTTATGGAATGTTCTGTTTCCGCCCTTTCAGAGTCGGCGCAGCTGCCGTGGTACATAAGCTTGTACTGGTTGTTCTTCAACATCGGTGCTTCGATGGCCATCGTTATAACAGGCCTCTACTGGACCTTACTGTATGCTACAGGTAAGTTAAGTAGATTTTTTATAAAATTAAGGGGCAAACGATCAAACGGGTCACCTGATGGAAGGCAACTACCGCCGCCCATGGTCACTCGCAGAGTTACAGGAGCGTTGAGGGAATACTCTCTCTTCTTGAAGGTTTGTTTTTCAGTTTTATTTACCACTGTTACCGGCATTATTAATTATTCGTCTACTATTAATAAGGCCATCTGTAAGTTACTTTATGTTATAATGTCTTATGGTGAAATATTGAAAAACGGTCAAAATAATGCTTAAGGTGAGATTATCAATTAAATATCGGTATTACCTTTGGACCCCTGATTTTAAAACTCGCGACCATCCACCATAATTGAAGACGTGAGTGGAAGAATCGAACAAGTAACATTTTGTAATATTCGGACAATAACTAATTTTTTCCCTAATTATTTTAATAAAACTTGTAACTTATCTATATATCTCTATATACTACATAATCTAGCTAATGTATCTGGCTACATGTAATTCATAGTTATTCTATTTCAAATATTTTTCCGGCCCTAATGCCTCCATTTAAGCAAAAAAATGGGAAGTTTTTTCATGTTACTTCCTTATTCTTCCACTCACGTCTTGAATTAACTGTTTTAGGATGCCAAAATAAAAGTTTTTACGTGTAATATACTGGGTATGTCGATTTAATGAGGTCAATCCCCTATATAATGACTGGTCTATACCATAAAGGTAATATACCTATCGGATAGGTATATTAACTTTATGGTCTATACCAAATAAGGACGTTGTTAAGATTCCAACACGTTATTAGCACGAAGATGTGAAGAAGACCTATACTTCCTCAACCATGTTGTCCAAGGCAAAGGCATTTTTGCGCTAAACAAAAACATCTGACGTAAATAATGACGACATGGGTATGAATCTTTCAAACTCTACACGTAATATTTTGTCGCTTATTAGGCTGCCTTTCCACCAGAGCTGTGCGGAGCTGTGTTGCGAGGAATGTGTTTTTGAAAACCAATAGAATTGCATCATTGACATCACTTTGCCATGACATCGCTCAGCGCGGCGATGCTATTGGTTCTCAAAAACACATTCCTCGCAACACAGATCCGCTCAGCTCTGGTGGAAACGCAGCCTTTAGGCCTACCAAGAAACCGTTTTGAGACTCAAACAATCGAATGAGAATGCCGCGTCCTGCTCTAACAACGTCATTTCTCGTTTGTTAGAGTAGGACGCGGCATTCCGATTCGTTCGATTGGGTCTCAAAACGGTTTCGTAGTACGGCCCCTTATGCGTGTTCGAAGGATCGACTCCACTCATAAAAACTTGTCACAAGGTCCTTCCCGCGGTTCTAAAGAGCAAGCACATTGTTTTAATTCATGGAAAGGTCTCGCAATTTATATTAAAGTTATAAATAGGAAGGAACAGGAAATTTAACAAATAATCTGCTATGATTAAATCTATAAATGGAATTAGTTTTAGGAATAAATTTACCATATTATACCATGCTACACCCTTGAAGCGCTCAAACTGGACATATTTTATTTGCTGTATAAGAGTTGTAGCTATAGGCGCCGGCGCGGCGGCGTAGGCGCCGGCAGTAATAATTTCCAAGGGATGCAGATTTTGGTTTTCTTTCTTCTCTTTTCTTTAACTTTTTTGAACAACAGTGACTGTTTATCTACGTCAACAGAATACATTTAGTGCCGAAACATTACGAACTATCTTTGTACGGCATGGTAATAGGGTTACAAAATGTTCCACTGGCGTGCGGTTGACTGTACTAATAACCTTAAATCTTGTTGTCATCAATCACCTGGTACCCCCCTGCCGGTGCCGATGGTCACCGAAATTCGAAAATGTAGTAATTCTGCCACAAACGTGGCCCGATCGGTCTAATATCATCATTCGACTGAAGAATGAAGATGTAGATCTTCTTCCAAACTAACTAGTTTTACCCTAATTTATATCGTGCAACATAAAACATGGACCTGTAGGTTATCTGTGATCAAAAACTAGTTTTACCCTTGTTTATATCGTGCAACACTACCCTTCTTTTCAGAGGAGGACGTTAACTTCTGGTTGGACCTGACGACGCACGGGTTCAACTCGTGCATAGTGTTCGTAGAGCTGGTGGCGTCGCGGGCACCGGTGCGGCTGCTGCACGTCTACCAGCCGCTCGCTGTCGGCATCTGGTATGCCTCCTTCACCGGCATATACTACGCGGCTGGTGGTGTCAACGGGTATGTATCACGAATCACGTGGAATAAACAGTCTGTCATAAAACTATGTGATAAACCGACTTTTTGTCGGTTCAAGTGGCGACGTCGCATAAAAAAAAAGTTTGGTGTCAAAATAGGGGTTTTCGGCCATGCCCGTTCGATATATGCGATCCGTTTCTGCGTATTTGCACTAGTTTCAAAGTTAGCTTTTGTGTTTAACCCTCATTATCTACTATCACCACGCTCCATTGTTCCTTCATAATTACAATCGTTACTTATTGCATTGTTATGCTCGCCTCGGTGTCTTATTGTTCGTAATGACTACCTGGGCTTATCGCTTACATCACCTTAATTTCTTACAAGATTTTAAATAAATATGAATGATAATTAACTAATGAATTATTGCAAATTAAAATTACCTAATAATTAATTATGTAGGTCACCCGATCATTCGATGGACTTCGTAAACATACGACGACGCGGCGCGCAGACTGAGTCTTTTTTTTAACAATATAATTAAAGCTAAGGTTAAAATAAAACTTTGGTTTACTTTCAAACAAATTATTTATTTCGTATTACATATCACAGTTGATAAAACAAGATTCAGTCTGAAACTCTGACAATGACTTGTTATGAAACTTGTATAACAAGTACAATAAACAGTACTCTCCACACACAGAAGTCCAATCATTTTGTAACCTGATAGTATTATAACGCCATTTCCTTACATTTCTATTCAAAAACATTTTGTGCATTCCCGTAGGGAAGCGACCATATGTATCAAAATATTCACCAATGCCATGTTTGTCTATGTGAATAGCTACCCAGTGAGATCCTGGTTTTGAGTCCGGGTCCAAATTGCTTATAAGATATGTAGGAGTCGTTATATGCATTGGCAATCGATTCGCGGCATATACACTATTTTTTAGACTTGGATGAATCTTTTTTAAGTATGATTTTAGTTGTAAAGTATCCATTATTCGTTAAAAAAAGACTTATTCATTCACTCTATCATATGATTCACACGCAAGTGAAATAAATAAGGTAAGGTTATTTAACATGCAATTGACTAGGGTTTTTAATAAAAATGAAAGCACAACTTTACAACAATCATTTATTTGCACATTAAAAACATATTACAGATTAAGAACTTAATAATACTTAGAAAGATAATACAATGTTTATTTCTTAGCTACTATAGTTAGTCAACGTTTACATTACGATTTTTATCTATTTCAATAACATTATTCTGCATAGACAACGCAATTTATCGTTTGAGTTAGAGCAGATTCAAAGCGAACTTCTAATCTAACACTACCATGTCTAATAAGATTCCAATGACCAGAAGAATTGGCTGATAAATCAGGTGTGAGATCAAATGCTAACAAACAATAACCTTTCGAATACTTATCGTGAGATATACCATTCCCTTTGTTAAGAAAATGTATTCCTGTTCCTGAGAATAATGTATGATAGGTTGCCGTAAAAATATTATTATCGGAAGATGGTTGTAAAGCTTTTGAAGGAATTTGCTGACCGTCAATATATAAACAAAAGGAATTCATTTTATAGTTCTCAAAATTGAACGGATTTTTAGACAAACAACCATTAAATGCTGAATTATTTACAAATCCAACTATACATCTCTTAGATACTTGACCCAAAAATATATTGTCTAATGTCTTGCCCTGAATCCCTGACGGTATCGTTAGAACTTTTACTTCGGCTCGAGTTATTGGATATTTTGCAGTTGTGGTGGCTAAAACTTTTTGATGGGCAAGTAAGACGGAAGGGTTAATTTTTGTCCTTCGAACAAGGAGAGTCGCATCTGTAATGTTTATTTTGTAATGATTCACGTGACCTAACGAATTTAATATTCATCTCAACACCATTAATTAAAAACTTTGATTGATTGAATATGTCACCATGGAGATGTCCTAACATTTCAACTTCCTTACTTTCTGAAACTAATTTTTGTCTTGTTGTAAAACCTGAATCTTTTTCATCGGTTGAATCCATTTTACCAGCAGCATCTTCATACCAAAGACTACAAGTCAAATGAGATTGTTTGGCGTCGGGTGAATAATCCAAAAGAGTTTCAATGTATGCTAGATAAGCATATGTATTGTTTGGAGGTGAAACTGATTTTTGATTCAAATAAACATCAAGTTGACTAAAAACTGAATGAAGCCAATTGTTTACAGGTGCTACAACAGATGAAGCTGCCAATTTTGTGGAATCTTCGTTTAACACTTTCACTTTTAAATGTATGAGTGTATGGGATAAGTCTATATTATAGTCATCGCCAGTTCCAGGAACTTGAAATTCTATGGGTCCATCGCCGGGTAAAGATCATATGGGTTTGTAGTGCACCCACATTCCACTTTCGATGCTTGTTTGTGTTGATGGTAAAGCAAATAAATCTAATTCAGACTTTATACATTCACAAGAGTGACTATGTAAGAAAGACATTGTTTTTAAATTTATGAAAATACATCTCCTTGATATTGACTAGTTAACTTTCTTTTCTTAACACCTCCTCCTTTAGCACTCGATGAAGGAATGACTGCTCCAAGACATTTTCTTTTAGTTATATAGCCTGTACCAGACATATTTAATTTATCAATTTTTTGATCTGCCCTTCTTTTCAAATTTGAACTAATTTCCTTAAGTCGTGATTTTACTGATTCATCCATGGGTCGTGCTTTCGCCATATCAGATAGGAATCCAACACCCGCACTCAAAGCTTCTTTTCCTGTTGCTTTAGCGCCACTCGAAAGCAAAGGTAGGACAGATCGAAACAAACCTCCCAAAAAGCTTCCAACACCATGACCACGTTGATAAGGAACTCCTTTATATATGACACCTATTCCAGAACCAGCTTGATGAGTATAATAATTTTCATATGGGCAATTTATAATATTATTGTGATGATGCATTATAACTTATAACTTTCTGAAGTGCAGTTTAATACACGCTGTTCCAAACTGGAATGGTATCTTTTGACCAGTGCTTGATCTTATATCTATTTCAATTGTATCAAATTCTCTGCGCATGACTGGTAAGTAGTGAGGGGGAGAAAACACATGCATCTTATTTGCTCCATATATATATATATATATTTTGAAGGGTCTAGTGGTATAATTCTAAGTAAGGAGGTCATTACATCTCCAACAATCTGTGGTTTCACTATATCACAATAAACAAAGAGTTGTGATAGAAGTCCCAGATGTAAGTTTGCAGGGCGTTTGCCAAACGTTTTTTCTACCAAATTCCTATTAGGCTCGAACCCTAATTGAATGCCTAACTTAGGTGACAATGTTAAGGACTGCAATGACTCATCTGCGATTGTCACAGATACAAACTTAGATATTTCATCGTAACGAAAGGTAATATTTTCTCTCATATTATTTAAAGCTTTTAAAATATGATTAATATTATCATAGTTGGTTGCAGGAATGTGTTTTTTGTAGTGAACAATAGAAGGATATTTTTCATTAGGCATTATTGTAGTGTGCGGCACACCTCCCTGATATTAGCTATATAAGAATATAATGTAATTAGTTCATAAGTCAGTTATTAAACATCTTTCGCGGTTACAACTCATCTTTCATTTAGTCTCCCAAGCCTGCACATTGCATGGCGACCCTGCCAGTGCTGCCTTGCGGCAGCGCTGCGCAGAAGGTACAGGGAATGTGTTTAAATGAAATTGGACTTTAAATTGAAAAATAAAAAATGTGACTCTTTAGAAAGTGAACTTTGATAATGTGGACAATAAAGGTGCTAAAAATGAACTTAGAAATAGAGACTTAAGGCCGTTAGTTAGTGATTTAAAATAGTATAGGTAAAAATGGGTGAAATATACTGTAGAAACTAAAATAAAAAGTAAATGCAAATCTGTTGCTAAAATTAAATATAATCGTTATGAAAAAAAAATGACTCAGTGATTCAGTGAAAAATTAAAAAAAAATTGAAATCGAAATTTAAACTCGAAATTAAATTATAAAAACTGAAAAGTTGCAAGAATAATATTAAATCGAAAAATAAATGTTGGAGTGGAAATGAAAAGCAGGCAGCCGGGAGATGATGGTGTCAGATGAGTGGAATATGCTGGCAGCCGGGAGATGTTGGAGTCGGATGAGAGGAATGTAGAGCAGGCGGCCGGGGGATGTTCGTGTCGGAAGTGGATGCAGCCGGGAGAACAGAGAGGAGGATAGAAAAATGCGATTGAAGTTGTTTGGTCTAAATTTAAATATAAAAATAAATTATAATATGTCTTATTTGTAACTGCAGCGGTATGTATAAAATTATGTCTAAATTTATGTCTAAATTTTAATTTTATTTTGATATGAAAATTACATAGAATGTTCCGTTTAGAAAAATAAAATATGATTTTAAGCAATTTGCCAAAATATATAAAAAAAATGTATAATCATTAAACGTAAAAGGTATAAAATGTATTTTCAATTAAATAAATAATATTTTGATTTTAAATATTTTGAATACAAGTAATTTAATTTCTAGAAATAAAGATTTCGGTAAAAAATAAGTAAAGTTATAAATTAACAGTTAATTAATTAATGGAAAGTCAGATTGCTATAAGAAATAAATAAGTTTTTGCGAAATTTATAATATTCGTAATATTTTCATATTATATTATGTTTTACAATATCTGACTAATTGGAATCTTCAAAATAGTTGCAGATGATATTTAATAGATTTTAGTATTTTTTTTTTTTTTGTTTGCATGTTATTTTTGTTTTCATTGATTTAATAGGTAGGTATTAGGTATCAAATTATTCTGCATTATTTTTGGAAAAGATTTATTTTTTGGAGATTACGTGTCTGGTCTAATGTTTTGAGAGTAAAAATAAATAAATAAATAATGGTATTATTCTGCAGCTTAGCAACTTGTAAAATATATAGGTACTGGAAGATAAGTTAATTTAGAAGTTTAAAGAAAATAATGTCAAAAAAAAATAATTTATTGAAAATAATGATAATTGGAATAATATTCTAAAATAAAATGTGTTTTGGTGCTGTTATTGTGTAATAAAGCAAAAGTTAGAAATTTAAAAACTAGGGTGTTGACGATGAATTTTTGTATGGAGAAAGTTTCGGTATAAGCAGTACGAAAATATTTTGATTTAAAGTAAAGTGCAATATAAATATTGTGTGGTATGAGTTTTGACAAAATAATTTTGAAAGTAGATAACTGTGAAAGACATCTAACTGTCTAAGGTAATTTTATAGAGTTGAATAATTTTAAATTTTGATATTTAAATTTTGATAGCGGAATACATAGCAACTCATAACTAATCGAATATTATGCGCAGTTGGTTAAAGCAGGTAGGTTAAAACACCTTATGTAAGTTTCCACGGTATGCAACGCCTTTGTGGGAAAAGCGTCAAATGTCCGCGATGCCAACTCAGCATTCGCGCAACGAAATGTAAGTAGATATCTTTTCTAACCGACTTTACAAAAAGGATGATGTTCTTTGTTCAGCTAAATATATTTTATTCATAGGTTTGTACCAAGTATGACTTTAGTTTAAAGAACTTAAATCAATAATAAATTCCTTAAAAAGGTAATAAATTTCGTTGCGATATTGGAAAACTTTACGATTTTTTTTTTCCACAATACAACTGACTTTAAAGTGTCGTTGCACTTAATTAGCTAAGTAATTATAATATTCTCTTCAAATTCAATAGTACTAATAGTTTCATTCTTTATTTTGTGTCACGTATTATCTATCTTTTTTTTCCGAATTCTTGGTAAAGGCAGTTAAAGTTTCAAATGGGTCACTAGATTAAAAACTAAAATGTTAAATTTATTTTGTTGTTATTTGTGAAAATGCAAAATATTTTTGTTTTGTGTCACAGTAGTCAAAAATTTAATTAATCCTTACGTACAGTCTACAATATGGGTGGTCCAAAAGAGATAATCATATTTTGGTTTCGCATAACAATATCAAAACACTTCGTGCATCATATTTGGTACAAAGAAACGTGATGCAATGAGTTTATGCATCCAAATATGTCATGTAAGCGCAGTCCATATTTACCAGTATGTTTGAATATGATTCCAGTAATTTGTTGCAAAACTAACAAACATAATTAGCATACATTCCAGGGCATGAATTTTATTTAATTTCTTAGAACGAATATTTTAATAACAGAATGTATGTTTTTAAATAACATTTAAAATTAGTTATAGATTAAAATTAACTTTCTGTAAGATACATTTAATTTTCTAAAATGATTTTTGTTTCTGGTCGTTGACAACGCGTCAACTTTAGTACCTATACCTACGTCAAGAAGTTGATAACATTTTTCTTTTCAAATTAGGTAGTTAAAATTTTATTTTTGAATTTTCAAAAAATATATTACTCATTTTAAATAGTTTGATTTTTCAAAATTAATTAGGAAGTATGAATTCCTTTTGAAATCTATTTTCAATAGTTATTAATAATAATTTTACATTGGTTTATTTTTAGTTGTCAATTTATGACTATTTCAAATTAAGTAACTGAAAATGCGCAATAACTTAATTACTTACATAAATAAAAAACATTTCGTGTTAAAAAAATGAAGTGTAATAAATATAATATTTTAAAATCTAAAGGATAGGATGCGTATTTAAAATATGTAATAGGTGCATTTTTTATCGTACTTACATAAAAAATAATTTTAAAAATAATTATTATGTTGCTATGCAGTATGTATATCAATTCAATTTAATTTGAACTTAGAAGTTATTAATGAATAATTTTGTAAGAAAAATAATAATAATAAAGAATAATAAACAATAACGACTTAAATATTTTATTTAAAGACAAAAGAGGCATTTTTTTAAAGAAATAGTACTAAAATAAATTAAGTGGGGATTAGGATGTTATGATTTTTATAGAATGTTATGTTGCTATGTATTCCAACCCAATTAATATCAATAAGAAGATAGAAAGTTAGAGGTATATTGATAATTTTGAGATTGTTTTGGTTCCATGGTTACTTTGTATATATCTATATCTTACAGCGAAATGTTTTAGAAAAAGAAGAGTGAGAAAAATAAAGAAAATAATATACTTAATAATTATTACGTAAGAAGCATATTGTTATAAAAGGAAGTTGAGTATATTTTAACATAGACAAATTAAAAATATGTTTTAAGTGAGTTAGAAATAGAGAAAAGGAGAAACAATTCTTGGCAATGTATTAAATTCTTTTCAACTACTTTAAGTAAGTTGATTAGCTACATTTACTGAGAAATTACACTGGATATGACTTACACGGATTTACTTAAAAAATTTATTACGTTCGTACGAGATATCACGTAATATTATTGTGAGAAAAGATTAGGAATGTGATATTTGGTTTGCAAAATAGCTGAAAGCTATTATTTAGGTATAGAAATGGTTATTTTGAAGTTAGGAATAAGGGTTTTAGTGTTTTAGTAGGTATTTGATTGAAAAAGGATTGTTTTTAGGTCGATAGGGTTGCATCAATGTTTAAAATGTCTAGTAGCTGTTGGCCTGATCATCCAATAGTTAAGGATATTTTAAATATTGATTGCATAAAATTATGGAATGGGTCTTTTGTTAGGCATAGGTATAGAATAGGTTTAAAAATGCTATAGAGCATTATAAAATACTAGCTTAAATGCTACGTATCGTTGAGTAATAAATAAAATGCCGAGAGCATTAAAAAAAAAATACGCAAGGGAATCCTTCATTCGATCATGGTGTAAACGAGTTTTCTCTGTGAGAATAGTTGGAGGTCAAGTTGCCTTAAAAGAACCTTGGTATTAAATATGGTACAAAATGGTACAAAATAAATGGTACTTAGAGCATGCTCGGCGGGAACAATCCTTCATTTAAGTAAAATGGTTGGAGACATTTTTTTTTTGTTGTTGGTTAGTCTTAAAAAAGGTCCCGTTTAATTTTGTATAAATAAAATGTATTGTACCAAATAAAAGTGCGCACAAAGTATATAAAATAATAAAAGTACCATAAAATAAATAAAACAGTCGACTATAAATAAAAATAAAATGTACCAGTAATGTTATGAAAGTAATATAAATAAATGAAAGGCATACATGCATGAAAAATGACAAAAAGAGTTAAGAGCTAATGAATTAAGGTATACCTAATATGAAACGACAATTTAAAATGTAAGTGACTGGCCAGTCCACTAATCAAGGGGATTAGTAAAATATTGATAAGTTAATCAATGAGTAATAATGAGTATGAAACAGTAACTAGTAATAAGGTGAAAAAAAAAAAAAGATGAATTTATCAATAATAAAAGAAAATATTGTATTTTGTGTAATAATAATAATATCAATAGAGGTTTATAGAAGTTTATAAGACATTGAATAAAGGAGATACATTGAAGGGCGTAAAAAATCTAAAAGGCAAAGTAACCATATTGTGAAAAATTTAATTAAAATTCTGAGGATATGGAATTTTTTTATTATTTTTGTGTAGGTATTTAAAATTACATCGTCAACAACCCATCACTGATGTAAAAAATAATAATAATTTCAATTTAATACAGCAGCACAGATTTGTATTTATTGTAATAATTTAGATTAAAGAAAAGTTAGAGATAAAAAAAACTACATAGTTTAAGTTTTTGATAGAATTATTATGAAATGATTAGTATATAATAATAGAGTAAATAATAGTAATAACATATAATAGAGATAAAAGTATAATATAATAGTATTTAGTAAAAAAAAAAAGATTTTTTTTTCAAAAAAAAAAAAAAAACGGGAGAGGTGTAGTGTGCGGCACACCTCCCTGATATTAGCTATATAAGAATATAATGTAATTAGTTCATAAGTCAGTTATTAAACATCTTTCGCGGTTACAACTCATCTTTCATTTAGTCTCCCAAGCCTGCACATTGCATTATCATATTCTTAGAAATATAGACTGTTTTCTTGTTCTTGAACAGTAAACATTGTACACGGATATTGAAATTCAACAACACCAACAACACATTCTCCTTCTAATTTAATTGATTTTGGTAATTTTGTTGAAAACTTTGTTGTCATATTATCTGGAAAATATTGTATTGAACTGTTGCTCAGTAACGTTAGATAAAAACTTCCTTTCATTATATATGTTTTAAATGAGATGCCAAAATTCAACTATTAAATTTATCAGGATAACCTTTCCACTTGACAAGTACTTACCTTCTGCTACCAGAATATCGAGAAGTTATTATTTTATCTATTTTGTAATCTGAAGTTGGGCTAGGAGGTGTAATTTTTTGTAATTCTCGTTCATAAAAAGTGCCTTCTATGTCATCTTTATGCAAATCCCTCAAGGTGTACACAACCCATGGTGATCTTGGGATGACACTAGAAATAATAAAGATTTCATCGTTCCAGTTTGATTCATGTCCCTTTTGAAATATATGTTTATATTTTGTGATTCTAACATAATCACCGACGTGAAACTTCGGTAAGAAGGTATCTTGTGGTGACCTTTTATTTTCTCGAGCATACAAATTATTCCAAACAGTCATAATGTTACTAGAACTTACATCACATGGAGACATTTTAATACTTGAATGAAAACTATGGTTATCTGCATATAATAGATTTTGTAATATATCTATATATCTGTATGTATTTTTATATGTAAAATACCGCCACATTTTTGACTTAAGTGTTATTTGAAATCTTTCTACAATACTAGCCTTAATGTCAGGATTATTTGTTGTATAATAATTTATATTTTTACTCTTAAAATATTGACGAACATCTTTAGGAACAAACTCAGTACCCTTATCAGACTGTAAGTGGGTAGGGACAACATTAGCTTCCTCAAAAATACTCTCAAAACAAGTTTTTAATGTCAAAGAATTTTTATTTTTCATGGGTCTAGCATAAGCATACTTACTAAGTACATCAATAACACACAATATATAATTATAACCATCATTATATTTACTATATGTTCTCATGTCACTTAAATCTGTTTGCCACAGTTTATTAATATCAGATACAATATATTTGTTCCGAGGAAACTTTTTATAAACTGATTTGTGAAGTGTGTATGTTTCTTGAGATTGTAACCATTTCTTGACTTCATTTTTATTCATTTTACCTGCCATAGCTTTTGCAAGTTTTTCAATACTGCTATAACCTGCAGGGTGTGATGTGTCATAATAAATATTGTTAATATCTAGTATTGGGTCCATTTTTCCCCAATCAATTTTCTTTTTTATTTTCCTTAAATACTTGTGTTCAGATGTAGGTGTATAATATTCTTCATCACCTGATGTTTCTTCAAAATATTTCAGTCGAAGTTGATTAATATACTCGTTTCTCTTTGGATTACCAATATAAGTGAGTGGCACTTTTATCTCCTTCAAAGCTTTAGCAAATTTTTCCCAGCCTATTGGATCACTTTTTTTAATGGTCTTAAAGAATCATTGACTAAATCTATAATATTGCTGCCAGTTATTTTATTACTATCCACGAGAACTCTACCATCATCATCCCAGTGTACTTTGTTTTGTCTTGTCAATAAGAAATCTAACAATGACTCACCTTTTTTAGCGTAAGATTTAGGTATTAAACTTAATATTTGTTTTTTGGAGTATATACATTTATCTTGAATAATGTCACTTTCTTTGGGTCCAACTTCTTTATTCAATGTCTGATCAACAATAGGATCCTTATTGTTTGAATCACTGCTTTTATCATGTTCTTTTTTCAAAAGTGTTTCATGTAAATCATTATTTGAAGTTATTATTGGAAGTTGATAAGGTTGGCGATCCTCACCGGTGAAGTGCAAATACCTTTGTAATGTTTGTAAGTATAAAATCCATTTTTTTCTGTCATCATCTTTACTGTCAAGAATATTTTGCATTTCAGTATCTATACATGATTTAGGATTTTCATGAATTTCATTTCTTCCATTTATTTTATCAATCAAACTTGGCTCGATCAGTAACATTTTCTTAGCGTGTTCCGTTTTAAACAAGACCGCTGACTAGCCCACTTAATATAGAACCTAAAATAATAGGTAGAAATGCACCACCTTTTTGAACAATTATATTTTTTCTTACTTTGGTTGTAGTCTTACGAACAAGTTTGCGGAGTATCTGTATATATTGTTTTAAAGATTTTTTATCCTTTTCCTTTAGTGGTACTTTCCCTTGTAGCACATTATGAACACATTCACATAAACAATTTATTTCTTCTTCATCAGATGATTTTAATAAAGCTTTTTGATACTTTGGTTTTAATGTTTGCAAAGCGATGAATAGGTCTTTATGCGTCTTTAAGCTTCCAAGCATTATTTATAAATGATATGACTTTGCAAGTTCTTGTTGTATTTAAACCCTCTTTTCGGCACATAAACTGAACAGTTATTGTCAGTGGGGAATATATTAAAACGAAACATGTCATTGGTATTTTGTATAAGATCTATCATTAAATAACCATGTGCTTCTGTTGTAGCATCTTTATAAGCTTCTTGAACAAATTTTACATTATCTGGTGAGACTTGGCGTGCTAAGTATCGAATTTGAGTTTTGTCACTAGGGTTTTTAAAATAAATTATGTAACTCGAATTTAGAGAAATATCTCTTTGACCTTTTTGTTGATGAAAAAGATTTTGTGTTATATAAAATACGCTTAAATTTCTATGGTGACTACCTTTTGTAAATATATCTACAATCCGACCATCAGATTCTCTCATGAGATCATCTATTATAATCAAATTAGCCTCTTTACCATCAAACATGTTTAAGTCAGGTAATCCTTGAAAGTGGTTAACATTTTTTAAATTGTATGATGGTTGCATTTCATCAAAACACCATGTTACTTGAGCAAAAGATGTGTTACATATTTTTTCCATATTATTAATAAATGTTGTAACAAAATTTGATTTCCCACAACCACTAGGCCCCGCAACTATTGCAGTGAATGCATGAATAAAATGTTTCATTTTTTTTCTTTACGTGTGTATTAGACGGGATACAAGAAAACAATAAAAATTTTTCGTTTTTAAAACTGTCTTATTAGTTCTTAAACCAAACATTACAAAAAAAATGGCGGGTAAGAAAACATGATAAATACTTCTAAAAATAATTTAAAAATCATTAAAATCGTATAATTAAATTACAAAATAAAATACAAGAAAATCTTAAAATATTATCAACTAAACAAACTTTATACCTATAGTAGTTTTTTTAATTTGAAATGGCCCCACACCAATGTATCAATTTGATTTGGTAAAATGTAGCGCTTGGTATCTTGGTAATACAAAGAAGATTTATTAATTTATTGAGTGAATATTGTGTGTTTAATCGATCTAAATCTATACATACTATGGTGTTGGATATTTTTATTAATAAGACAAGATTTATAATTTTCTAATTCTAACTTTTTTGTAACACTTTTGTTTACACCTTTGGCCTTTGCAACGAATTTTTCACCTACTGTAAATGCATACATTTTTTATCGAAGTCTTACAAGTTCCTCTAAAATATCACCGCTATTTTCATCTTTAAAATATCCTAACTTTTTTTTGTTTATTCTAGGGTAACCGAATAAGTTGTTGGGAGGATAATCAGATGTATCGAACCTGTCCATCAAATCAGGTTTGAGATCTTCATATAAATTATCAGTAAAAAATTGGTATATAAAACTATCAGTATCAGTGTACAATAATTTTGTTTTTCCACCAAACTTTTTTAAAATGTAATCATAATGAAATTTGTACATAAGTGTTTTTGAAATATCTAATATACAGAATCCTAGATAAATGTGTTTATCATGTAAAATCTTTGTTTTCCGTAATTGAATTGCTACTAAATTTTCTGAAAATATTGATAGACTGTGAAATTCTGGTTTGGCTATCAAATCTTGTGCACCTAGAGACTTACCCCGATTTTCCCAATGTGTTAAAAGTTTTACGTTAACTCTTTTTTCAATATTTTCCATTGTTTTACCAAAAACTGAATTATTCATAAGTTTGTAAAAATCTTTTTCAAAATCTGAAGTTGCCATCGTTCTAAGTTGAGTATTTAAATCAATGTACTTTTGCAGCCAAGGACTTTGATTGAATTTTAAAATTCTGTGAACTTTTTGTATTTTAATACCTAACTTTAGACATTGCTTTAAATTTCTGTAGTGAATTTTATATTTGTTTTATTGTTTAAATTTGGAACTAATTTTTTATTTTAATATCAAAGTTGGTGTCAGGATCTACCCACTCAAATCCTCCCACAGGAAGATGTTGTGACATTGCCCAACCATAAAGATTATTAGCATCAAAATATGCTAGAAAAGATTAAGGTTTTGTTTCATTATAACTATTCAAATACTGATTATTTGCCTTGGCATATCTATTACTACATTGCAATACGCCACCTCGGATACCTGCCCTGATAAATGCAATTTTATCAAAGTCTGCTAACAACTCTAATTCTATTTTAGTGTACTTTAACATGGCATCCCAACTTAAACCAGGTGCAGTATGATAATATGCTGGATCTAAATTGTACGTATTAATACAAAGATCCCTAAAATTTTCAAATATGTCGGTTAAAAGTAATACATCAGTTTTTTGGTATAAATTAGAATAATCTAACATGTTTGAACATTTGAAGTGATTCCAAACATCTTGTGCATGATGGTAATCATCATCAGAAACATTTGAATCTGTGAGTGTGCTATAGAAATGTTCTTGGCTGGGTGTTAGTTTTAAATTTTCATTGGATTTCATAAATTCATAGGGATAAATACCTTTTTTCTTAAGACGTATAAAATATTCGTTGTTGGGAAAAAATATTTTGAGTGTGTGAAACTGTTCATCCTTAAGATTTTTAGTTAGTTGATCAAGACTACAATGCAAAAATTTTAACGAATCGACAAATCTCAATTTAAACATTTGATTGTTAATAAACAAGGTTTTAGTAAAAGAAATGTATCTCTCTTTGTTTTGAGGTATTAAATCGACTTGTCCCTCGGCGGTGTTAAGTGCATGAACTATAAAATGTGCATCATAGTGACTTAAATTATGAAAAAATACTGGAACGAAATTCGGTGCTCTAAACTTTTTCGTGCAAAGTTCATATGCAACACCTCTGAAATTTCCTGTATACCAATCAAAGTCTAAAATTATGACAAACGGAACAATTATCAATTTTGTTTTTATCTTTATTAGTCAGAGTATTAAGAGCTTTCTGAAAGTTATTTTTACTACAAATTGATTGTATATCCATGTATAATCTATCCATAAAGATTTGCACACAATTTGGCAAGCTGTAAAATTTATATTTTGATAAATTATCATCATAAGCACACTTTAAATAATATCCAAAACTATAAGGTTCATGTTTATGAATGTTATTAGTATAAGACCTAGATGGATCATTGGTACATGAATTTATCGGATTTAAAAAAGCTTCAAAATCTGCATAAATTACAAACGGAATTTTTAATTTTCTTTCAAAGTGATCAAACGTTACTCTATCGTTGGATGTTGGCTTTGCAAACCAATTTTTAAATTTTTTCTGACTACTTGGCAGTTCGATAGTAACGTGAGAGCAATCATTTTGTTGGTGATTTGATAATCTCTCTTTTGTAGGAAAATATAACAAACACCCGTCACAAATGTAAACCGCATTCTTATGGTTTGAAAGTTGTTTGCTTACCAAACGTGATAAATTCTTGACATAACAGTAATGACTGTTTGTACCATTTGTTAAGTATAATAAGTTGATGTGTACGCTTTTGCGGTTTTTGGTAAAATACAATGGACCTACAATACAATTTTGTTTAGTTTCTCTATTAAATTCCAATCCATAAACGTTAATACTTATGTTATTTAAATTTTCAACTTTATGGATATCGGTTAGTTTCATTGGAAAAGATAAACCATCAAACTTTAATTTATCTGCATGTGCACTGTATTAAGATACTCGTCTAACGTTATTGTTGACTGGATATAAAGCTGAGAGCAATGCCCACTTAAAACACATATAGTCGGCATTTTGTACATTAACAACAGCCTTCTTTGCTTTAATATCATGAGGTAAATCAATATAAGAAGTACCACGAAGGGGATTAAACTTATTAACATTCATGTCTAAGCTTATAATTTGTTTAAGACTCCATCCGCTGTCTTTTTTCTCAAAACTACTTACTTTATTCGTTAAAGTGTTACCGGCCGAATACTGGAACGTCACTCAAATGCATTAATCAGTTGAAGGGCATTTAAATGTAAGCGTTTCCCATATTTAAGTGATATACACAAACGCCACTCAGACAATTTCTTGTGGTACTCACGTAAGTAGCCCTGTGAGTAGCCGTCAAATATTTACATCATGGCAACATTTACAGTATTACATTTTACGCTAGATCTAACTTGATTGTACAAATAAAAAGTTCACTAAAAATCATTTAATTGCCGTTTACTATTAGTTTTCATTAAATATATTTAAATTAATTAAAGACATGACAATTTTTAACATTATTTTCTGATTTATTACAATAGAAAATCCGAAATCGACTTTAAGGTTTAAAACAATGAAACCATACGTAGAATGGAACGATCTTTTGAGTGACAACTGACAATTGACATGTTTGAAAACCGACCGATTGACATTATCAAAAAGAAGAAGAAGACCGACCGTAGTGATTATATTCTCTTTGTGGAAAACATTTTGATAATATTATAATAAGGAGACAAAAAAGAAACATGGTTGTAATTATACTACCTCGGAAAAGGATATTATGCTAATAGTTTAAAAGTGAGTTACAAGTAACATTTATATCAATATAGGTACTATTTTCATGAAAATGTAGTTGTGTATTGTAAAACGTAAATGCATCGTTGTATTTTTTAAACGCATTGAGCATTTATTTCGACGGCGACTCGCGGTCGGCCTTTCATGGTCAGAAAGACTAGATAGCGACGATAAAGACATTATTTTAACATTATACACACACTTTTTACCGTAATTATAGATTTAAGAGACCTCTTGACCACTCTTAAACGCAAGTGACGCTTAAATCAGTTTGACAGATCATTTGACAGCTAAAAAAAGTTGAGTAACCATCGAGTATACGAATTTTTTTGCTAAGTGGTGCTCATGTGGAGCCTGAGTACAACTTATTTGGAGGTCCACTTAAAACTAACTGGAAGTTAAAATTTGCGTTGGAGAATACGAAATTTTCGTATAAGTTGTACTCAAAAATTTAAGCAGCATTTAAATATTTGAGAGACGTTCCAGTATTCGGGCCACTAGATGCAAAAAAGATATCTAGGTTATCTCCGCGAAAATTATAAAATTACTAGTTTGAAAATCAAAAGTATTATGTGCATCATTTTTACTTTGTTGAATGAATTCAACATGTAAAATAAAATTTACTTTAAAAATGTTATGAGTTACAATTGAACGTTTAATTAATTGAAATATAACGTTTTTGATAGAATTCATAAATATTTCAGGGGTTTGGAAAGTTGTTTCAAAAGTTTGATTAGATTTATTACAAATTCTATACGTGATAATTCTTTGACCGAAAGCAGATTCAATTACGGAAACATTTTTTAGCGAATCCTCCATTTTAAGAACATTGTTTTTGTGAATTTTGCTTTTTAAATGATTTGTATAATAACGTCTACGTACTTCTTTTTGACAAGCGCTACAAAAAACATCATCTGAATTGGTACCTGCGTTGGGCTTTGTGAGTATATTATCCGAATATAAAGCAATGGCATTATGGGATCCTTCCGTTGTTATACCCGAAGTTGATGCTGCTCCAATACAAAATTCTCCGGTTGTGCGAAGCGAAGTTGATGTTGTTTTTTCCATTTTTTGACGTTTATGATATTCTGAGTTATTCCCACTTTCAGACTTCCTTTTTAGTGACCCGCCAGCTTGTAGTTGTGGTTGACTAAAACAAAGTAGAAAATTGTTAGTTACAATAAATTGTAAAGATACTTTTTTTAATGTATAAATATAAAAGTTTTGCACTTTCCAGAAAATATTAAAATGATGTTTCGAAATTAAAATGATGCATTATTAAGGTTTACTTACTTGCTATGATTTTCAATAGTTACATGTTGACTATCAACAAAATCTTCAAGGAAACAATGTGAGAACAAATCAGCTTCTTCAATTTCCTTACACAATCGAATTGATTCTATGTCTTCCTGAATTTCATCAATTTGTGACTCAAAGAAAACACTCGTGCACGAATCCATCTCTTATGAAGGTAAAATAGCCAGATCTTATCCTTTAAAACATCGTAGTCCAACTGATGAGATTTATACAATTTATAAGGTATTTGTAGGAAAGCACAGGTAAAAATACATTAACAATCTTGAATAGAATAATAGAGTAACTTAGTTATTGTTAAAATTATATTTTTTGTAGTTTTCAGTTGTACAAATCTCTTTTGTTAAATCAAAAATTAATCTTTGAATGGGTTCAAAGTTTTTGTTTGTTTTAGAAGTGTATAATTTGATTCTGGTTTCGGTATTTTTCCAATGTTCATTCGTTGGGATATTTGATATTTTCTTCAAATCGTAAACCTCAATTTTTATTAAATGTGAGGAACTTTGTTCATCATCTGCATTGGTAGAGACGAATGCTGTGCTTCCATTCTTTTGCATCCGTGAAACTGACGACGATAGCTTTTTCTTTTTACTTTTTTGGACGTCAAATAGATCATCTAGCCTTGCAAGCGGTGATGCTGATCTTTTTTTACTTGGATTGGATATTATTTCTAAGTCGGTTGTTTCACTATCAGGAGATGTGAAGTAGAAGGCTTTGTAAGTATTTTCTTCAAAATTGTTCTGTAAAATTAATTAAAATAACTGTTAGAATACTAAAATTAAAAAATACATGAGTCATATGAAACAAAAAAAAAAGATATCTTACCTCCATACTCAGACCAATAAATAATAAAGAAATACCAAAATATGCCGTCCTGCATCGTTAAATGGTGCAAAAACAATTCTTGTGCTCAAAAGAAACCTTGTGGGATTACGTTTCACAAGTAATTAGTTGAATATTTATGTATTACCACCGAAATAACGAATTTAATTTATTAGTTTTAAAAATTGTCTCGGGAGTCTCGGAACACAGAACCTCAACCAGTGCTGCATGCTGGTCGCAAGATATTTTTCCTCATAATAAGGGAAAATATTATTACGTGCTGTATTATCCTCACAAATGTTTATTTTTAACCTAAAATTCGTTATTCATTTAAAATCTATTAATATAAATAAAATTGGAGTGTCTGTTTGTAGTATTGAAGTAAATATTTAAATATCTATATCTAATAAATTATGTGTTTCAACTAAGAACAGACAGAAAGACAGACAGACATGCATACAGACAAAAATTGTAAAGAATGTTGTTTGGTGTATGCAGTATGTATCGTATACAGATTAATATGCAAATAGTAAAAAAATCTTTCAATACTACAAGCAGGCACTCCAATTTTATTCATATTAATAGATTTTAAATGAATAACGAATTTTAGGTTAAAAATAAACATTTATCAGGATAATACAGCACGTAATAATACTTTTTCCCTGTTATGGGGAAAAATATCTTGCGACCAGCATGCAGCACTGGTTGAGGTTCTGTGTTCCGAGACTCCCAAGACAATTTTTAAAACTAATAAATTAAATTCGTTATTTCGGTGGTAATACATAAATATTCAACTAATTACTTGTGAAACGTAATCCCACAAGGTTTCTTTTGAGCACAAGAATTGTTTTTGCACCATTTAACGATGCAGGACGGCATATTTTGATATTTCTTGACACAGATGAAAACGACATGCGCCGTCACTCGTTGAAACCGGAATGGCGGGCGGCCGGCTTCCTATGGCCGTATCGGCTTCCTATTGCCTGCCTCACCGCGTAGCATGGATGGCTCTGTCTATCTTTTTTTATTGGTCTGAGGTTATAAACAGTAGCTTCACTGTACTGCACATAAATGTATCGTTCTAAAAATTATTTCTCTCTTATATACTATCAAACACAACTATTAGTCACTGTAGATCAGTGGTGCTCAACTGGTATTGCTCCAAGGACTATTTTGAAAATCCCGATAAGACACGCACATTTATTTATTTTTTGACCCATATTGTTCACGGGCGCCTAGATAACAAGCCGTGGACTACCAGCTACCGGTTGGGCACCACTGATGTAGATAGTAAACGCATTAGCTTATTACATAAACCATTAACTATCTAGTTTAAATAACTATTGCACATTATCTAGTTCTAAGAACCTAAAATACTTTAAGATCTGCGGTTCCTCTTGTATATGACACAGTCAAATTAACTTGACGTATCGTTGGAATGCAATAACATGTCTGCTCCATAGTGACATTATCAAACCATGCGTCAAGTTAATGTGACCGTGTTATAAATACAATACGCCAATGTAATAGTGCATTTTTTATGATCATTGAGTTAAATATCTAAAGATATTATATTTTGAGTATAAAAGTATTAAAAACCCCAGTCAATTGCATGTTAAATAAGATTGTCTTACCTTATTTATTTCACTTGCGTGTGAATCATATGATAGAGTGAATGAATAAGTCTTTTTTTAACAAATAATGGATACTTTACAACTAAAATCATACTTAAAAAAGATTCATCCAAGTCTAAAAAATAGCGTATATGCCGCGAATCGATTGCCAATGCATATAACGACTCCTACATATCTTATAAGCAATTTGGTCCCGGACTCAAAACCAGGATCTCACTGTGTAGCTATTCACATAGACAAACATGGCATTGGTGAATATTTTGATACATATGGTCGCTTCCCTACGGGAATGCACAAAATATTTTTGAATAGAAATGCAAGGAAATGGCGTTATAATACTATCAGGTTACAAAATGATTGGACTTCTGTATGTGGAGAGTACTGTTTAATGTACTTGTTATACAAGTTTCATAACAAGTCATTGTCAGAATTTCAGACTGAATTTGGTAGTGGCACATTTAAAAATGATATGTTTTTGAATAAAATGTTTGAATCTTGTTTTATGAACTGTGGTATGTAATACGAAATAAATGATTTGTTTGAAAGTAAACCAAAGTCTTATTTTAACCTTAGCTTTAATTATATTGTTAAAAAAAAGACTCAGTTTGCGCGCCGCGTCGTCGTATGTTTACGAAGTCCATCGAATGATTGGGTGACCTACATAATTAATTATTAGGTACTTTTAATTTGCAATAATTCATTAGTTAATTATCATTCATATTTATTTAAAATCTTGTAAGAAATTAAGGTGATGTAAGCTATAAGTCATTACGAACAATAGGACACCGAGGCGAGTATAACAATGCAATAAATAGCGATTGTAATTATGAAGGAACAATGGAGCGTGGTGATAGTAGATAATGAGGGTTAAACACAAAAGCTAACTTTGAAACTAGTGCAAATACGCAGAAACGGATCGCGTATATCGAACGGGCATGGTCAAAAACCCCTATTTTGACACCAACAGAAATAGTTGAGATTTAGACGAATTCTAAAAAAGGCACTATTAAAGAGTAAGAGTTATTTAATACTTTTTAGTTCATATTACTATTGTTTTTACCTTGGAAATCGGTTTTAATTTTTTTGTTAAAAATATTAATTTCACTCTTTTTAGTTATCTACAAAATAAGACTTTATGTGTAAATAACCAATACGAATGTTAACTATTCACATTATGTTACTTTAAGCGGAATTGTGGTAAATGCTTGCAGTTATCTAAGCAATTTTCAAAACTTTTATCTTTAAAGGGTCAGGAGTTCTGTTCAGTGCCTTTGAAATTTCTCTTATTCGTAACGTATGTTTAAGTTACTAGAAACAACATTTTAACCACTATGAATGTTTTGACAAATTTCGAGGATTTCCCTCGATTGCTCATAGATCCCATCATCAGCTGACCACTTTCGTAATTATTATACAAAATTAAGATTATAGCCTATACAAAAACACAAGAATTTTGAAAATCGGTCCACAATCAGCGAAATAATCATCAAAAACATCTGCTGTACCAATAATTGGGTCATAATGTGATGACACATGGTATAATTATGGTCGTGATGATGATGATCAATCAAATTTATGTGTGTATGTGCTTTCAGTTCTTTAAACAACGCCGAAATCCCCAAACCTGTATCTATAACTATTCAAAAGTTCTGTTAGGTACCTTCGGATCCAGGGTATGATCTGGTGCGAAATTTTACTTTTTGGTAGTATTTACCTTGAATGCTTCAGAAAAAATCGAAATCACTATATGTTGGAAACATATAGTGATACAAATTTCAAGGAGTCCCCTCAATTCCTCATGGATCCCATCATCAGATCACCACTTTTGTGAACATGGTACCAAATTCGGATTCAACCCCGCACAACAACAAAAGAATCATGAAAATCGGTGCACAGACGGCGAAGTTATGGTTGAACATATAAAAAAAAATATACAGACGAACATATAACCTCCTCCTTTTTGGAAGTCGGTTAAAAAGGATTGACCGCGTCCGGAATACCACCCAGCTGCGTTCCCAAACGAAGCTCGTTGACGTAGGCAGAAAGGCAGCTATCCTTAAGTGGAGGTGGGCAGGGCACGTGTCCCGTACTATGCACCCGGACAGGTGGGTGCGTCAGTTTCGGAGTGGCTACCGACTGGTCGGCGTAACAGAGGCCGCTGGCCGACCCAAAAAAAAGTAGCGCGACGAACTAGATGCGTTCGATAAAGAGTGGCCAGCAACATCACAGGATCATGAACTTCGGAAAGAAAGAGGGGAGGCCTTTGCCCAGCAGTGGGACACTGTAGGCTGCTAATAATAATAATTGTATCCAGGGGAAATTTATGACGCTCGACGCTCGGGCGCTTGCCCATACAAATCACTAAAAAAATTGCACTTTCAACACTGCTACTTTCACAGTAAACTCTATATAAGGAACTCATACAAACCCTAAAGTATTATCACTTAGTTTTGTTACATCCTGTATATTTTAACAGTTGTCACTTTATAGTGATAATTATTGTTGGACGGAAGTGTGTATTTCCATTCCCTAATATTTAGTTGAGTGGTACAATATTATTTTATTTATTTATTTATAATACAATAAGTAGGTATAATTCAAGTGACCTAAATATTTACCTGTTTTACCTGTTCTCGACGAAAAGTGGTACCTAGGTATTATTATTACTAGCAAGAAATTATTTTGCTTCATCATGGATTAAATGTATCTGGTCTCTGGCTCCATACTTATCTGGTCATCCATACTTCCATACTAATATTATAAATGCGAAAGTGTTTCTGTCTGTCTGTCTGTCTGTCTGTCTCTCTGTCTGTCTGTCCGTCCGTCCGTCCGTCCGTCCGTCCGTCCGTCCGTCCGTCTGTCTGTCTGTTACCTCTTCACGCTCTAACCGCTCAAACGATTTTGCTGAAATTTGGCATGGAGATACTTTGAGTCCCGGGAAAGGACATAGGATACTTTTTGTCCCGGTAAAATGTACGGTTCTCCTGCGATAAACGAATTTTGGCGCAACGGAGTTGCGGGCGTCATCTAGTTAACAATATTTATTAAAAAAATAATAATGGCAGTTCCTATTTTAGGGCCCCTTATATTTTAAGAGATGATACTCTTAATTTAAAAAAATCGCTGCGTGTTTAAGAACTTGCAAGCCGCAAAAACTCATAGGGGCTCCTTGTTCTGACATAATGCCCTCGGGCTATGATATTCTACTAAATACAGATCTGTTACGTTCATACTATTTTCCGGCTTAAATTGCTTCCGAACAATTTTCAAATTCGATTGTCAAATTTGACAGATAAGTGAAACAAAAGATACGAAATGCCATTTACATAAAAGAGACAGACTAAATAAAAGACGGGCCAATGAGGAGCAAAACTGCCTTTTTATCCCGATAGGCGTCGCATCGTCGACTGACCGTAATTTGACATTAGAGCTGTCAAATCCCATACATTTTTTGTAAACAAGAGTATTATTTATCAATTTTCGTAAAAACGGAGCCACTGGGCGTGGCCATGTCCAGAGTGGGCGGGGCCTGGGGGGCGTGGTCAGTGGGCGGGTCCCAGTGGGCGGAGTCAGTGGGCGTGGCTTCACCCGAAGTGGGTGGAGCCTGGGGGCGTGGTCAGTAGGCAGATCCTGGTGGGCGGGGCCGGCGGGTGGGGCCTGCCCCGCAGTGGGCGGAGCTTGGTCCCCAGTGGGTGTGGCCTCCGCAGCCCCACCTCCAACTCCTCTCTCGAAGTCAATGGCAGCAGCTCGCTGCGCCCTTGTCCTGACACCCCCCTTGAAGTCGTCTCTCGGAGTCAATGGCATCTCCAAATCCCACTTCTGACGCCAGTTGCTACGTGCTAGGGTTCGAGGATTCGGAGAGAAAGACCTGGTGACTCACTTGAAGACTTTATTCACAAACACTAGGTCACACTAATCACTAAGTCTAAACACTAAGCACTAAGTCCAAACACTAAGCACTACCACTGTCACTCACTATTGATCACTTGTTCTTAATTCGAAGTCGCCTCGAAGATCGCTCAGATAAAACTGAATTGATTGCCGGCTTGTTTACCTCTTATATGGCCCGCCACACTTTCTGGAACGTTCCATTCTGGATTGTTTACGTAAACACGCAATTCACATAAACAAGGGTTGGACTTTTCTAGAAAGTACGCGCAACTGTCGCGCGCAGGTAAACAACTGCCCGTATCCGTAACAATATCATTGCCCCCGGGTCAAAGATAGCTCTGTACGTCTACTTATTAAGTTTCTGTAGGTAGCTTTGTCTGTAAGTACAGACAGTACAGTTCGACAAGGCTTAAATGAATATGTCAATGATGTCAATGGGCGCTGCTAGTAAAGAAGAGCTGTCAAAAATGACGTTTTTGTATGATAGAAGCGTTAGTTCCTTTTCTCGCCACGTTCATAAACAGCCTTGTAGAACTGTAGTAATTTCACGCCATCGCACAGCCACAGGTAATAATTCCACATTACAACAGGAAAAACAGGAAACCATTAAATTAAATAAACACCAGTAAACACCTTAAATTTTTACTTCTTAAATAATTACTTTCCTAAATGGTTATCAGTTATCACCTTTTTAATTATTGCTCCTTAACATTAAAATGTACTCCTTAACGACTCGTCTTCGCTTACAGCGAGGAAAAACAAGGCCTTTGCACATCCGTTGAGGATTAAAAGAAACTGTAGTACCTGAGACAAGATTTTAAATGTCCATGCGGTTGCCCAGGTTGTCGGAGTCCAGAGGAATGAACAAATCCATATGTCTGGGACTAACCATGTGCGTGTTTCGTCACGATGTTTTCCTTCACCGTACGAGCGTCCGCAATATGTACTTACTTGAAATCTGAAATTGTCTCATTGGTACACGCCTCCACCCGGGATCGAAACTGCACCCTCTCGAGAGAGAACCAAAGGTATTTCCACTCAGCTACGGACGCTTTTAGGATATAGGAAACCATTAAAACAAAACCGTATACAGGTTACATAGGTAACCGTTACGTAGGTTCTGTTACATAACAGAACTAAGTGATAATACTTGAGGATGTGTATGGGTCCCGTATATATAGAGTTCGCTCTGAAAGTAGTAGCTCTGAAAGGGTAACTTTTTTTACCTTTGTATGGAAAATACATGACGCGCAGGCGCTTAAGCCCATAAAATTGCAAAAAATGCTCTTTCAGCGTTGTTTTTTTTACAACGAATTCTATATAAGGGTTGGTATTACTAATATATATTCTGTGATAAGGGGCACATACATACCCTAAAGTAAGTAATATCGCTTAGTTTTGTTACACCTTATATTTATACAGCAAGGACGAGCCGTTCATCTACCCGGTGCTGGACTGGCGGGACGGCGGGTCTTCGGCAGCGCTCGTGGCAGCTGCCATTGCCAGCCTGATCATCGTGTACGTGGTGTTATGGGCGGTGACCGTCTGCCGGGACCGCGCGTCGCGCCGCCTCGTGCGCACAACAAGCTTGGATCTGCCGCTGACGCCGCCTGATCGACATACACCTAACTCTGTTTGATAACTTTTGTAAGGTTTAAATTTTAGTAATGATTGGTACTCTATTGCAGGTTTCTCAAAGTAGGGTACGCGAACCCCTAGGGGTTCGCCATTTGACGGCAGGGGGTTCGCGACAAGATTTACGTAATGGTGACTTGATAACAGGCACGCGCGGCACTTAAAGTGTTACCTTTTATTCAAATAAACACCTTATTTTCTTCAACAGTCTATTTAGGTATAATTTTTTTGGGAGGGTGCGGGTTCATTCGTCAGTAAAGGGTTCGCTGTCAACTGGAAATTTTAACAGGGGCTCGTGGAGCCGAAAGTTTGAGAAACCCTGCTCTATTGGCACCTTAGCTTATTAGGTTATACGCGCAAGAACTCTTGAGTTGCGGAAATAACTCTATAACAAAAAGCGACATACGTCCTAGGACTGGGTGATAAATAAGGCAAAATTAATAGTTGGTACTCCATTGGTACCTTAGGCTGGGACACTACCTGGGACATAACTTATTGTAGTCAGGATTGGATTAGAGTTCTGCGCTAAAATAATAGAGTTGGAAATTGGATGTAGAGCAATATTTCAGTATCAATCTTTTTTTTATAATATTACTAGCTGTCCCGGCAAACGTTTCTTTGCCATATAAAGTAGGTATTTCGCTCGTATTATTTTATTGAAGTGACTAAATAACTATGTCGCCATGGCAACGTCGATCGCTATCCCGTCGCACAAACAATGGTCGCCGTCAGTCTCAGGTTGTAATAATTTACTATTATTTATTCAACAAATGCACTTATCAATATATAAAGTACCCAGTAGCCGATTCTCAGACCTACTGAATATGCATATAAAATTTGGTAAAAATCAGTAAAGCCGTTTCGGAGGAGTTCGTGGAGTAACATTGTGACACGAGAATTTTATATATAAGAAAAATATCATAGGTATCAATAGTAATAATTCAATGCTAGGCTTACTATTTTCAGCTCTATTATAATCTAGGTATCTAAGCCCAAAATTCTTATTTCAACACTATATGGATTTTCCACAACTCCGGAATTCCGGCGCGTACCGTCTCGGAAAAAGAAAAAAAGGAATGCCAATGAAAGCCTTAAAGTATTCACTTTTAAAGTGCCAATAAAATAATTTAGCTCTAAGTAGACTAATTAGTATGCTGTGTGATAAAAGTGTTACCATCGTAGTAGGATATACGCAAAGCAAATGCTTTAAGTACCTAATGTAGGTATTAGGTAATGTGTGTATGTACCGTCGAGAAATTAGTCATAGGTAGATGGCGGACCTACGTCATTTGGCCGAATAATGTCCATGCCCAGCCGACAGATAACAACAGCTTAAGGGGAAGACAGCTGCCAATTCGACATCTTTGTGCAGTTTTCTAGACGTATGTATTTCATTGATTGGCACAAAAAAAATATGTGATTTTTAATTATATTTGGAAAAGCTTGTCGAATTTAAATAATAAAATAATGTAATACGTGGGAGAGCCATGCTTCGGCACGAATGGGCCGGCTCGACCGGAGAAATACCACGTTCTCACAGAAAACCGGCGTGAAACAGCACTTGCGCTGTGTTTCGCCGAGTGAGTGAGTTTACCGGAGGCCCAATCACCTACCCTATTCCCATCCCTTCCCTCCCTTATTCCCTTCCCTTCCCATCCCTATCCTCCCCTATTACCCTATTCCCTCTTAAAAGGCCGGCAACGCACCTGCAGGTCTTCTGATGCTGCGAGTGTTTATGGGCGACGGAAGTTGCTTTCCATCAGGTGACCCGTATGCTCGTTTGCCCCCTTATTTCATAAAAAAAAACTACTGGATGAAAAAAAATAGTTACCAAAGTCACATCTTTCAGGAACTTTAAACAGTTCTAACTAAAGTAATAATACAATCTATGCTTTAAAAATTTGTTTATTTGATACCTTTTACAAAAATCCAAAGATTGCCGGATTTAATTTTCCGTTCTGATATCTAGATTTCCCATAATATTTGTTTTTTCCTCTAACGAACGAAAAATGTATCCACGCTACCGAGTGAACACTTCACATCTCTGTCTCTCTGGCATGAAAATCGACACAGGTGCGAGAGTGATGCGAGATCAAGGTTATTGGCAGTTGTCAGCGTCTTAAGGTGCTATATTGAAAAAACTGTCCTTTTTGACGTAATACCTACTATAGTACTATGGGACCCTCAGAAATGTTACAAATCTGGTAATGAGATCTTCTGTATCTAG
Organism: Lysandra bellargus; assembly: GCA_905333045.1. Lineage (NCBI taxonomy): Eukaryota > Metazoa > Arthropoda > Insecta > Lepidoptera > Lycaenidae > Lysandra > Lysandra bellargus. The sequence continues at coordinate 7,517,595 of HG995328.1, forward strand.
AGTATCTTCATAGCCTTATCTAGGTTTGAGAAGAACCAGAAACACGATTAATGTATTTTGCCTCGATACATTTCTCGATCGAAATGACCTCTTAAAAATACGAAATTTGAAATTATTTTTAAACGAAAATAGATGTATTGTAGGAAATTAGTCTAATTGATAGACACCTTTGCAACTCAAAATCGTATAGAAGCATTTTGCTTAAATGCTCCTAGTTATTTTTTAAATAATTAAAATCACGTTTTTCGCATGTTTTCCGAGCGAGCCGATAGCTTCTGGCCGCAGCGTATTCACGACTTTATAGTCATACAAATTAAGTATAAAATTACCCTTGCGGTAAAATTACTTTCAATGTAGCACCTTAAGTTTAAACAATAGGTAATGTTGACATCGTTGACATAAGTCATAACCCAAGTTTACCCAAGCAAATAACGTTGGTAGTTCGTACGCCATCTGCCCTTGATCAGTTTCTCTGATAGTAGGTACATTAACAGATGATTTTGGTATTAATTCATGGGCGCCGGCAGGGGGGTGCCAGGGGGTGCACTTGCACCCCTTGGGAATCTCGGGATCAACAGAAATCATTGAAATAAAAAGCTGTCTGTAACCTCATTACCATATGCAACCTTACCGTACATTGTACCGTACATATTGTTCGTAATGTTTCGGCACTAAAATATATTATGTATTCTGTTGACGTTAATAGACAGCCACTGTTGTTCGTAAAAAGTAAAAAGAAAAGAAAGCAAACCTAAATCTGCACCCCTTGGAAATTATTTCCTCCGGCGCCCATGGGTACCTATTATAATATGTGTATTGTTTTAGTTTAAATACTACGGTGATAGCAACATTGTTCAAATATTGTTGATCTAAGTTTGTGTGGTTTAAGAATTTAGATTAGGCATGTAAGACTAATTTATTTAAGCAATACATAATAATTATTCAACAACATTCAACCTCCTTTTTGACAATCACTTGAAAGTTAAAAAGCAGTTAATCTTGAATTTTCAACGGTGGTATTAAGTAGGGTTTTAACTTTCAATATTAGATACAAATGAAATATCATAATTCATAACGGTACTTATATTTTTCCATCGATGAAGAATTTGCTCAAGTCGTCTTTTTTTTGTGCCTACATAGTTATTTATTGTATCAAAATATTTGATAAGCATATTATCTAATACCACTTTAGGAATTATAATAGCGAAAGATATTTCATATCTTACTAACTTATATAGTCGGCCATAAAACGGCAATAAATTCCGATAATAACAAAAATCATGATCGTAAAAAATAACATTACTTACATAGGTAAGTAATTATTTTAGCAGTAACTTATCATAATGTCACAATATAAATAACATGCAGTAGAAAATCATCAACAACAATTGCAGTATCAACTATCACGTCGCTCTTTAAACTTGATGTCTCACTGTCGCACTCAGAGACGAAAATTAATTAATTATACTTAACTGTAATTAAATGAAGAGTTTGACAGATAATATTCAAGATTTAGACATACTTAATTATCAACCTTACGACAAAATCTCTATTTAAAGTATCAAGTATCAACCCCCATAAAGACACCGGTGACCGCGACAACAATAGAATAACAATAGATTTCCAAGAATCCGCTATCGAAGGATCAATTACAGAAGCAATCATCTGAGTGCGGCAGTTGTTGCACTTTGATTTCAAGAGCATGTCTGAAGTTATGAGAACGCTACTGTATATATCTGTATTGTGAGTTGTGACATTATCTGACGCTAGTCAGCAGGATTAGAACTAACAGATAAAGTAAGTAGTTTATAAGTTTCTGGTATTGATATTGTAATCCTCGGGGTATTAGGAAGAATTTTGAGGAAATAAGGAAGATATAACTATTAACACCTTTGTACTTAGACAACTTGCGACTTTCGATAATTCCGACAGCGGATTATAAATAGTCAGGCCTAATATAATAAAAGATATATGGCAAAATCCAGGCAAGTTTATGCATGAAGTATGAACGTAGATAAAAGGCGGACGGAGTCTTATTAAGGAGCTATATTGATAAACTCTGTCCTTTTTGACGTAATACTATAGGACCCTCAGAAATTGTAAAAATCCTGTAATGAAATATACATATTTTCATAGCCTTATCTAGGTTTGAGAAGAACCAGAAACACGATTAGGTAATGTATTTTGCCTCGATACATTTAATTTTCGAAATGACCCCTTAAAAATACGAAATTTGAAAGTTATTTTTAAACGAAAATAGATGTATTGTAGGAAATCATTCTAATTGATAGACACCTTTGCAACTCAAAATCGTATAGAAGCATTTTGCTTAAATGCTCCCAGTTATTTTTTAAATAATTAAAATTACGTTTTTCGCATGTTTTCCGAGCGAGCCGATAGCTTCTGGCCGCAGCGTATTCACGACTTTGTAGTCATACAAATTAAGTATAAAATTGCCCTTGCGGTAAAATTACTTTCAATATAGCGCCTTAAGTTATTAATTATTATACACAACAGTGTGTCTTCAGAGTCGGCCACACACACATTCTTACGCCTGTCAAATGGCCGGACTAGCGTAAGGCCGAACACCAAACCGACTGTGAGCCGCCGAATGTGAGCGAACGTTACGCAGTTTATTATATTTCCATTTTCCATACATATTCACTTTTCGTTCACACCTAACCGACAATACGCTATTACGCTAGGCGTAGGCGCGGACATTCGATACCGTATATTTTCACGTTCACACTGGGGCTCACAGTGAGCCTTCAGCCTGCTCACATTCGGCGGCTCAGTCGATTTGGGGTTTGGTGTGACACGGCCTAACAATGTGTGCGTGCGGACCGTGTACATGCAGTCAGCCTGGCCGACTCAGACACAGCGCTGACTGCTGTGTATAATAAGACTCCATCCGCCTTTTTTTCTACGTTCATGAGCAAATCCTATATTTTCGATTTCTAACTTCGCTATCGGAATTGTCGTATGCAAATTGCCTAAGTGCCCAGGTGTTTACCGGGTTTTTTTGTACACGTATTGGGTTAATATTGTACGAAATCTATGTATATACATATTCCGTATATATGTTGCATTTCAATTAACTTTATGTTGTCACTTAAGTTATTTAAAAATAAAACTGATTTAAATTTTAAATTAATCACGGCATTCGGTCACATTCTTACTGTATGTGATTCTAGAATGCCACATCTCGTCAACACTGTAACATAGTATTCATGGCTATGTTGTACCAAAGGTTCTGTTCACAGTTCAACTCAGTTTGATAAAAATGTAAAAAAAGATAATTCGAAAAAAATACATTTAATTTTTTACAATTCGTGCATTTTATTGTGCGCTCAGTAACTTAATTCTTAACATTTATATCCAGATGAATTAAATCTGAATTTAGTTGTGCTGGTTGCGCAAAAACATGCTTGAATAATAATGTTAGTGTCTTATAATAGAAAGTGAAAAATAAAAGACCAGAGGCAAACCAGAGAATTCGTCTAGAAATAACACACAGAATGATGAAAAAACATTTATTTTATATAGCAAAACTCGTAATAAACACAAAGCAACCAATTATAATATTACAATTAATAACAAAACTAAATATGATATGTGATTATTAAGATTGACTTAGCCTGTATCTTGTGATTAACATAAAAATACCATAAAAACTACACAAACAAGTATAACTACAATAAAACTATGTATAAATATAATTTTGAATTTTATTTCTGCCTCCCATGCTTTGCTTCAAATCAATAGCTGAGCCGTAAAGTATAATATATTGGGCCGTATTTCCACCAGCAAGACAACTGTCGCGAGAAGTGTCTGACAGTCTGTCTGACAGCAGCTTGCAAGTGTAAACCCCGTAGCAAGTGCTGTCGCGACAATTTGTCAAGCGCTTCCCGCGACTAGTTGCGACAGCATCTCTCAACAATAAACATGTCTGCGAGGACTCGCGACAGATCTCACTGCGGGTCACCGCAGATAAACGGTCTAGTTTCGTATGGCATTTATCCGCGAGCTTCTCGCACGACATTTATTGCAGCAATAAATTGCAGAAATTTGTATGAAAAACAATATTGCAAGAAACTCACGCAAGACTTCCGCGCAATGATATTCTATTTATACAGATCTGTTACGTTCATACTATTTTCCGGCTTAAATCTCTTCCGAACAATTTTCAAATTCAAAATTGGACTTTAACAGATAAGTGAAACAAAAGATACGGAATGCCATTTACATAAAAGAGACAGACTAAATAAAAGACGACGCAATTGGGTCGTATCGGTCTGGGTCTTCACAACGCGCGCGGTAGTAACATATCTGTTAGTTTAGTGAGTATTTTATATAATATCATTGCTTCCGCGAGTTTGCTTGCAGGTGGAAACACGGCCTTATATTGTATAAAAATGTAACATGCACCATCGAAGAAATCTATTCCTAGGCAGTTGACGGACCTACGTCATGTGGTCGACTTACGTTAATTCAATGCTGTGATCGTTCAGATGGGTTTGACGTAACGCGACCAAATTACTTAGGTCCGCCATCTGCCTAGGAATCACTTCTCTGATAGTATCAGTTCAAGCTTTATAGATCAGTTAACTAAAGCTGGCACGTTCACAGTGCTTACACTTATGCAATTTCACTATACAGTATGTTTAAAAATATAATATGTTTGCATCATCACGCTGTATTTATAAATAGTAGCTTATGAAAAATAATAACTGTCCCCTTCACGCTCATAAGATAGACCGCGCGCGAGAGAGACGGGCAGACTTTTTATGATGCGTATGCAGTACGACGTCACGCCACGCGCTTATTCACAGACACTACACAAGCGTAATGTTTAAATGTGTTGATCGTGCCAGCTCTTGTTAACTGACCTGTACTAGCGTCTGTTAAGGTGCGACCGCACTACGCGACACGACACGACGCGACACTTCACGTATATATTATAGTCTGTCAAAAAAGTGAAGAAATCAAAAAGTGGCAACATCGTAGCGTCATCCCTTTTTTCTTAGATTGATTTGAAAGCGATGACACTACGATGTTGCCACTTTTTAATTTCTTCACTTTTTTGACAGACTATACCATAGATGATGGAACTGACGTTTCACGAACGTTTGTGTTTTACAAACAAACAAATGTTTTACAAACGTCAGTTACATGGAACGCGAGTGTCCGTCGTGTCTTGTCGCTTTAGAGCGCTTTCAGACGAACGGCAATTGTCGACGGTAATCGGCAACACGTGTCGACGGCAAATGTCAAAAAAAATCAATGACAAAAAATTTCCGATTGTCGTCGACGCGTGCCGTCAACAAGTGCCGCTCGTCTGTAAGAAGCCTTAGTGCGATTTGTTTTTGCGGCGCGACGCCACAACGCAGTGTTGTGGCCTGGCCCTAAGAAACATTAGCTTTATTGCAAATCAAGTATCTGAGGTTATAAAAATTTTGCACACCGTAATATCGTCTGTAGCTTTAGGGAGGCCACATTGATATTATCAACAAATACATTTCAAATAACAGTCTAAAAATAATGTTACATAGCTTCATTCTTCCAAAAATATGTCTTTTTATTTACAAAATATACTATAGTGCTACAAATTTTAATATGTTACTGGGCTTATTTGAATATTTTTAGTGTGTTACAATAATTATTGTGTGTAACATTTTCTGTTAAACTCTTCATTCAATTGAAGTAATAATCATTATGAATGTTTCTGAGTGGGACAGTAAGATTAGTTTTCGGTTTGTGTTGAGATATTATTTTTATAAAAGAGATATAAATCTACTGTATACAAAACACTTGTTACATAAGAACATTCAAATTATTAGGAGCCCACTAAAACTAGCGTACATACCTTATTATACATAACCGTTTTAACTCATTTTGAATAAAATGTAAACAAAACTCAACCAAATTAATGTGTTATTGCATTTTTATTGCGTGGTAATACTTAAACCCCTTAGTAAAAAATATTTACGCAGAGAATAACTAGCTATTACCAGAGTAGAGATCAACTACGATAACGTGGCGCACCCCTCCAAATGACTGTTTCAATGTATGTAGTCACATCCTTATGGAAGAGTTTGTATGTAGTAAGTATTCAACCAATCAAAGTACACGTAATATTTCAGTTAATGTCACTTATTACCAAGATTTGTTGGTCTACTAATCATAACTAGCCTACCGCGCAAGACAACGCACTTCAAACATTTTGACAACTATTCAAACGTTTTGAATTTTGGAGGGACGCGCCATGTTATGGTAGTTGATCTCTAAACAGTAAATAGTTGTAATCTGCGTAAATATATTTATTGGTGGGGTAGATATAAATAGGATATATTACTGCAATGTTTTCACACTAGAGGCAGCACCAGCACAGACAGCACACAAAAAGTATTATCCGACGTTTCACAACGGTTCTGTCAATACTTTTGATATAAGGGCCGGGACACAAAAACACGGCACGACGTCGCACGGCGCCGTGTCGTGGGAATCCACGACACGCGTCGTAAAAAATCCACGGCACGACGTTGCGTCGTAGAAATTCAAAGATGAGTTTCTACTACGCGACGTCGTACGACGCCGTACGACGCCATGTCGTGGTTTTTTACGACGCGCGTCGTGGATTCCCACGACACGGCGCCGTACGACGTCGTACGACGTGGTGCCGTGTTTTTGTGTCCCAGCCCTTACGTATGCAAGTTGTCGGATTTTGGTCGAACTATTAACTAACTGTACCTCTATTAGTCTATATGCTAGGAGTATTTGCGTAATATACCCTATTGTTAGCATTATTAAATTTATTGACCGTCCATACTTTGCTTACATTTACGTCATAATGATTTAGAACGGCGTTTACATAAAAATGTGCATATTATCACAATAATATTAAGCTACTTTAACACTAAGAAGGCAGCTAGAGATCATCAGTATTATATACTTTCGTCAATATAATTTGGTTAGAATCTATACACTTATCAATTTAATACAGTCGCGTTAAGTTTTCAGTGAGACATCAATATAAACGACAAAATGACGCCTAGGAGTCAGTACGATACGTTTTTTAATGAGTCATTCAAATTAAAACTTTATTTACTACACAAGAAGATACAATTCGAGTCGGCAGATTTGCGCTAGCGGTGTTGGGCTGCCTTTTGCGGATTTGAATGGCTTATTTTAAAAAAATCCACAGCCGAACATACAACCTCCTCCTTTTTGGAAGTCGGTTAAAAATACATCGCATAGCATCGTGGAATGTGAACTGACCCTAAAGGTAAATTCAGACCGCACCGCGACGCGTAGATGCATATTGACAGATTTGCATAACGTCTCAGTTCTCACGCAATTGAAGTCTGTCAAATCCATACAAATTTAGAAATGCATATCTACGCATCGCGTTGCGGTCTGAATTAACCCTAAGCCGCCAAATTGACCATTTTTAAGCTCTTCATTAGCACTGACGTCTGACTGCAAACTATTGTTACTAGCCACTAATATGAGCGAATTATGCACCGGGGATTCGACCTATATTTTTACAGATAAAAATGCTACACGAAATTTTGAGACCAAAAAAGTCACTTGGAAGATCTTCGATTTGTTTTTCGAAAGAGTTGACTAGATCATAGGAGTATGTTCCCGGCACGTTTGAGTTTTTTTTTTATAAAATAGGGGGCAAATGAGCTAACGGGTCGCCTGATGGAAACTACCGTCGCCCATGGACACTCGCAACAAGTAGAAGCAAGTGCGTTGCCGCCTGCCGGCCTTTGAAGAGGTAATACTTCACACTACTACTCTCTTCTTGTTACATTAAATAAAGGGTGTAAATAAATGAGTGAACTTTAGGGTGTGTATGTATCGCTTGTATAGAGTTACCTGTGAAAGTAGCAGCGCTAAAAAAGTGACTTATGAGTTATGACTTATGTTTCTTTGAGAAATATTGGGAATATTTATTATTTGCTCACACAATAATACTCCTACTTTCACTGTATACGTATACAAGGGACATATTATTACACATCCTCATTTAATATTATAGTACATTTATGTTACATCCTCTGTCCTAAGTTCAAAATATTTTCAATCTAAATATAAACAAAAGAAGATGCTCGACCAATCTCATTTGTATTTCTTTACTACTGAAAACAATTTACAAAAGGCATCATAGTCGGCCATACTTAGTTTTGTTTATTATACTAAAATTAATCGGAAATAAAAATTGTACACATCGAATATCGATATTACGCTTTCACTTACTGCATATCGCAATTCACAGTATATCGATCCTTTTCTGTCGAGCATTAACAGCATAAGTGAAAAAGAGACAGAGCGACATTGCTGTCCCAATTATTTTATGCCTGACTTGGAAACTATAAGGATGTTATGGCTATGTGACAGACTTAGTTCTCATCTATGGCCAAATATAAAATTATGGCAACATTTGTACGTTGCAATGACGACCAACATATTCATTATTCAAGTTATTTGTTAGCTTACACGAAAGTAGAAAAAAAGGCGGACGGAGTCACATTATACACAGCAGTCAGCACTGTCTTCAGAGTCGGCCAGGCTGACTGCATGTACACGGTCCGCACGCACGAATTCTTACGCTAGTCCGGCCATTTGACATGTAAGAATGTGTGCGTGGCCGACTCTGAAGAGACAGTGTTGTGTATAATAAGACTCCATCCGCCTTTTTTCTACGTTCATGTTAGCTTACGTATAAAAATTATGTTACTTAACCCAACTTTTTTTAACCCATCAATCCCAAACGGCAGCCGGCTGCCGCATGACAATTGAAAATCTATTGTGTCTGTGATATTGAGGTGTTAAAAACAATTTTAAGAGACGTTCGTTACCGTACCTAAAGTGCACTGGTCTTTTTTGTGAAAAAAGTTACATAAATGCAATATAGCTTTGTCGTTCCAACAAAATATAATGGTTCAAGAGCAGTAGACTGTTCAAGCGAAAATAACGTACCAAAGCGCTTAAACGTTATAGTACGGGAGGTCGCGCTCAGTTTAAAAAGTCATTTCATACCGAGCGAAAATCGTCACAATAATAGTAATCCATTAATACATAACAGCTTTGATCGTCAGCCTCTTCATAATGGGTGGAATAAAAATTGATAGCATCTCAAAGTTGTTGTTGGGAATCGTATTGAATTAACATTAAAAAGATCCCAATTCGCACCTAATAAATGTTCATATCTAGATTATACACGTTTAGGTTCGGTAGGTGTTATTTTAGTTTCAGTATATTTTAGTTTTAGTATATAACAACAGATGGCGCTTTTAAAGTAAAATGTATATAATTCTTCTTCACAAATATCATAACTTTAATCGCTGACTGACGGTTTTACCACCATCGTATTAGCGACTGACGGTTTTCTTTATTATTTACAAAGTAGAAATATTCACCTGTATAAATTTTGTACGGTATAAAATGACTTTATATTCAAAAAAAATTTACATGTTCAGTAACGCGACTGACGTTGAATCCCCCGTCTGCAATACGGCTGACGGTGATTTTTTGGTTAAACATGACCTCAATAATCATCCATCAAAGTTTCATTCGGTATAAAATCACTTTTCGCAACTATTTTTTTTACAACTTTGAAATACTCTCAGTTAACATTCCACCACGGGTGCGGCGACTGACGCTGATTATATTGATTGATAAATTAATATTTATCAATCAATATAATCAGTAATGTATGTAATGTAATGACCGCTGGACAAAAATTTGGTCGGTATTAAATGACTTAGCGAACGCTAGCACTACTTCCCTACTATTAGAGATTTTGTAGCCAAAACAAAAACTGTTATTGCACCTGTTGACGAACATAGCGCCCAGCGCAGTTGAATATTCAAGAATATATAGTTAATCAGGGTAAGTTCGGATACAGGGTATGTCCGGATAGTTAAAGTTAACGCTAAATTAAACTACAGTTACGGTACAGTAATACAGTTTGCAGTTGCAATGCAGTTTGGCGTATATGCCAGTAGCGCGAAAAAAACACTGACTAATTTAATGATACAGATCGACAAGTCTTTTTATAAACGTGAGCGAGGGCACTGCACGTAAAGGAGAACTGTCAAAAATGACGTTGTTGTATGATGGCGGCGTTAGTTCCTTTTTTCACCACGTTCAAATATAATAGCCTTGTCGATCTATAACTTGAATAGGCACAACGAAATTTTTTTTCTTGTTGGTAAGTGAAGAACCATTCAAAAATAGAAATATCAGTGAAAAAATGACTGTGATAGCGTAAAAACTCTCCAAGATATCACAATTCAAAACTCACATAAAATAGACCTTCCCAAAACGCTCCATACAAAATGTCAGCTAACTGTGACGTCACGCCTAGGTAGTTTGTTCGATAGCTATATTAAATATTCAGTTTATGAAAGTGGTTTCATAAGAAAAAATGTTATAAATTGCATAAATTATCGAATAGTATACAAAAATTAAGGAATTTTATAAAAAAAAATCAACTTGACTTAACTTGAGGAAAAAACTTTGAAGGCTCAAAACAAAAAAAATACATAAGTTATGAAGCTGAAATTTTGGGAATACCTATTTTTCATCACTATGTCTTTATTTTATTTGAAAAATCTGCTAATCTTTGACTTTGTCGTCACCCCTATTATCTGGACTTATCCTGTGTCCGAACTTACCCTGATTAACCTTAGTGTAGTGTATATGTGTGTGTGTGTGTGTGTGTATGTGTGTTACTCGGCGACGGCCAGCTCCTCAGCGCTGAGCAGGAACACGCGGAACGAGCTCTCGTCCACCGCATCGCTGTACAACTCCTCCTGAAATTTACATAGATTTAGGGCCACACGGAAAACTCGTCGATAATAATTGTTTCCACTTGTCAGAGCGGTCTCACTCTCCTTTAACTTACCTGACAACTGGAAGCGATTATCAATATTATAAGACAATGTTTTTATCATATTATAAGCAAGAAGAACTGGAAGTTCGACCTCGGATGATGACAACCGAGTTGACGACCTCTATGGCTAAGTTGGTTAGCGTGCCCACGCTTAAGCCAGAGGTCGCGGGTTCAAATCCCAAATTCAATATCCCTCATGAAACAAGGAAGTGTATTTAAAATATAAAATGTAAAATATAATTAAAATCCTATTTGTATGATATAAAGGTATTCAATACATTTGCATCTGGTACCCGTTACATAAGTTCTTGGAGGATAAGTCCTTATCACGGGGCCAGACTGACGTTGTGTAAAGCGTCCATAGATAAAGGTATGTTACCTGCGCGATGTCGACTGAAGGCGCGTCTAGCAGGTCCGCATCGAGTGGCGGCGCGCGGGACATGTGCCTAAAACATTATATTGTATGATATCTGATGATGATTTATGTCGAAACCGGTCGTGTAATTTGTAAAAGTTATAATAAATCTTAATATAGTGCAGGAAAAGTGTTTTATTAGCGTTCAACATGAATTTCCACCAAGAACCGACAGTACAATCAATTAGAGATCAACAACGATAACATGGCGCGCCCCTCCAAATGACTGTTTCAATGTGTGTAGTCACATCTTTATGAAAGAGTTTGTTTGTATTCAACCAATCACAGTACACATAATATTTCAGTTAATGTCACTTATTAACAAGATTTGTTGGTCAACTAATCATAAGTAGCCTACCGCGCAAGACAACGCACTTCAAACGTTTTGAATTTTGGAGGGGCGCGCCATGTTATCGTAGTTGATCTCTACATATATTATATTGTATGTACACGGTTAGGCTCAATTTACAACGGCGCGGAACGGAATGGAAGCGACTTTTTACAATGAATCTGTATGTGGCACGATTAACTTTATGCCAACAGTATTACACACAAATTAAATACGAACCAAAAACTCCATTCCGTTCTGCGGTGGTGTAAATTGAGCTTTATGTTACACAATTACAAAACTATAACGTCTCACACTAGAAAATGGCGCCCATATATATCAATTCTCGATTCCATTGAGTATTGAGTATAGTTATAAGGCTGATTTTATGGTAATAAGCGTTTCGGCAGCGCCGTTGGAGCGCGCGCGTTCGTTCGTATGGGGGTAGTTCACGATAAAACCAGCCTTAAACTAAAATAACAATCCTATCGTCGAATCAAATATCCAATTTGTAACTGTAATTTGCTGCTTACATAACTTAATAATACCCAGTTCTTCTTCAGCTTCTATACATATTACAAAACAAAGTCGCTTTTTATCTCTCATGTCCCTTTGCCCCTTTAATCTTTAAAACTGCGCAACGGATTTTGATGATTCTTTCAGTGTTAGATAGCCCATTTATCGAGGAAGGCTATAGGCTATATTTTATCACGCTAAGACTAATAGGAGCGAAGAAATAGAGGTAAATGTGGAAAAAACGGGGAAAATTATTTGAAAGGGCTAACTTGAACGCAATAATCTCAGGAACTACTGGTCCGATTTAAAAAAAATCTTTCAGTGTTAGATAGCCGATACATACATGATAGATAGATATAATTAGCCTATAACCTCCCTCAGTAAATACTGAGGGAGGCTATAGGCTAATTTTATCACGCTAAGACTAATAGGAGAATGTGGAAAAAATGGGGGAAATTATTTGAAAGGGCTTATCTCGCGAACTACTGGAGCAATATTTATGTTATTTGGCACAGATAAGAAGTAGAGCACGTGAAGGATCATAGGCTATCGATTTTAATAATTTTTTCAGTGGCTATAAATAAATTATATTTTATACCCGTGCGACGCCGGGGCGGGTCGCTAGTTTAAAATATAACTTTTTCAGCTTTTGATTGGCTAACGTCAAACTTAAACCATCAATAACGTATGTAAGAAAACCTGTCATAAACCTTACAAAATAGTAATGGACTCATTAATGAACTCACTCGCTGTCCTCATTGTGTATGACGTTGCCGTGCAGAAACAGGTCACTTCGTATCGTGTAGCTGTTGCTCTCCGCGCCCTCACACTGTTCCACCTACAAATAGTTTTAATAATTATATAATAAATACCTCAAATCTCAATGAATAATTACAATAAATCCTTATTCTTTTATCGTTACATAAAATGAATATAACGGTAAGTTAACCGATGTATACGTTTGATTTGTCGTGACGACGCGAATGCCATAGAAATAAATAGAGATTAGAATAAATCAAACTGGCCGATTTTAGTGAGCGATCTTATTAGTTATTCGCCCCTTTAGCATACTGAATGAATAAATAACGTTAAGTCCAAGCTACGTTAACTAAATAACATTACTTACGTGAACATCCTCGCCCAAAACGAACGCGTCGTGCGCGATTTCTGCGTGTACGTCCTGCACAATTTCTTCATGTTCATCAAGCGCGTGCGCGTCTATTGCGTGCGCATCCGCATCCATTGCGTCCTCGTCAATTGCGTGCGCGTCCATTGCGTGCGCATCTATTGCGTGTACGTCCATTTCGTGCGCATTCATTGCATTTGCGTCCATTGCGTGCGCATCTATTACATGCGCGTCTATTGCGTTCGCATCTATTACGTGTACGTCCATTGCGTGTGTGTCCATTGCATTCGCATCCACTGCTTGCTCTTCTGTGTGTGTGTACACATGTGTGCGTTCGAGCGGCCATGTGCAGTGAGTACGTGCGGCGTGCTCCTCATCATCAACAGTTTGCTCCACAACACTCTGCTCCACTTCCGCTGGCGTAACTAACTCGCACTCTGGGTATAGGCTTATCTGAATAATAAATAACATTTAATTATTAAAAAATACTAAAGCTTTGTGACATAAGAAATCACCTGCGGTGATTTCAACATTTGGAAACGCAATTTCAAGTAAACGAAATCTAGTGTTATCATTGGTTAGTGCAAAATATAGGTATTGCAATTTGCAGAAGTGTAATCATAAATACAGATGTCAATATTACCATAAACATGTTTTTGCTCTCCCCTCCAGGTAAACATATTTTCTCCTCCAATACTTCATCTGTAGATGACAAATTTTGTTCTTGCCTGTGGACTCTCTTCATGTGCTTGTAGAGGGAACTCATGTTTGTAAAAGTCCGCTGACAATCTGAAATTATTAAAATTATAAAGACATACCCTCCTTATTAATAAACATTTGTTAAGGCTACTAATAAGCTTCACAATGATATGGCTTTATATTTTACATAAGACTTTTAGAGTGCTTAAAAGGTAAGAACAAAACATTGTATAGGTTATTCATTGTGTAATTTGTCACATGCTTAATATATTATAATTAATACAATGAATTTGTATTAATATAATTTATTTTGTATTAATATAATTTGTTATGTGTGTGCGTTTGTGGATTTGACTAGTATCAGACACTGTTATATGATATGTACTAGCTGTCCCGGTGAACTTCGTGTCACTTTAAAACCTTTCCAGGACTTCTATGAATATTTTAAGACTAAAATCAGCCCAATCCGTTCAGCCGTTTTCGAGTTTTAGCGCGACTAACACATTTGAAAATCCATATATATATATATATATATATATATATATATATATATATATATATATATATATATATATATATATATATATATATATATAGTGAGGTCACTTGGTGCGAAAGATGTAAGCTTGTGCACGTATACGTGCGTGCGTGAATATATTATGTGAATAGTATCAGACGCTATGTGCGTATGTGTGAAGTCACCGGGCACCGCCCAAGTGTACGCTTGTGCGTGTACGTATACGTACTTCTTGCGTATCTGTGTGCGTACGTGGTTCCGTGCGTGCCTACGTGATAGCCTGCTTGTAAATGTATGTGTGTGAGACTGCGTGCGTCTACCTACCCTCGAGGAAATTGATTACAAAAGTCGGAGCATTTTAATAGGCCACATTTGACATCTGTCAGATTAATCTCCATAGTGATGTGAGCTGAGTAAAAATATCGACCAAAACGAATAAATCGATACGGACTTGAAATAAAATATTTGAATTTTATACGTTATTTGTTAAACCAAAAACAAATTCCTGTCCCATTATTACTTTAATTCAAGGAGCAAAATAAGACAAGTACATAATTTACAAAAAAATTGCATTTATTCGCTTGAATGATAAAAACTGTTAAATTTAGTATTATCATTATTCATTTCACATAAATGTGTGTTACTTTTCACAACGTGGTTATTAATTTATGGGGATACTTCGTTACAAGTAATCAATGCATCGATACTATTTATTCGCTTTCGATTTCGAGTAACATCCCTAGAGTTTAAAAAGAAAAAAGGTCAGCTGGCGTAACTTTGTAACGACGTGCAATTATTAAGATTAGAATTTGTTTATTACGTTTATAATTGTTTGTCAGTAAAAACAAATCGTTAAATAATTCGTATTGGTCATATTTACAATAAGTATGTAATCGTATTTGAAAAAATTCAATTGTGCAGTTATAACAAAACAAAAATATTTATTTTTGGAGTTTACTCCTTAAGAATCGATTTTCATATATAAGGCGCCCGGTATGAGAAAAATCCGAGGGATAAAACCTACTAACAAGTAACGAAAAAATGTGTCACGTTTTTGGTGCGCACCTTTAGTGCGCAAGTTTCTAATTTGGCTGTGAGTGTATTAAGACCATAAAGGTATTATACCTATCGGAATATTATATTATATTATTATATAAATATATTATTATATAATATTATATTCCGATAGGTATATTAACTTTATGATTAAGACGTACATATGGTATGCTGTATAGGAGACTATAGTCTATACCTATATACTATATGTTAATGGGCTTGTTTGTTTCTATCAGTGTCGATGTATTTATATTGCTATTTTTGTTATAAATATCAATAATTAATATTGTTATTGTGAAGTTATAATTTTTATCATTATACTGGCTAAAGTGAACTAAAAGTATTTTGAAATAACTATGGCAGAAAGGGGTGTAGATGATATTGCCGGAACATCTGATTTCATATGATATTAATCTTTTTTCAGTTGAATAAACTCTTTTTGCGTATGGTTAGATACTCGTACTTAAGGAGTAAACTCCAGTCGTGCGTCGGAGCTGACACACTTTTTTTATGCACGTCGCTACAAGGTTACGTTGTGCAATTTTGATGAACTGTCAAATGTGCGCGAACGTCATTTGGTCGGATCATGTCAATTCTATTGTTGCCCATCAACTCCCAAGCGGCACCCGGGTGCCGCATAACAATTGAATATCTATTGTGTCTGTTATTCTCACGATCGAGGTATTAATTGTGATCTATCGGCTGGGTTTGACTTAACGCGACCAAATTACTCGGGTCCGCCGTCTGCCTAGGAATCAACTTATCTGATAGTAGGTACATGCGAGCTCACCGGGCGCGGTGCAGGCACGGCGGGGCGGGCGCGGGGCGTAGTAGCGTGCTCGTGTGTGTATATATGTGTGTGCATGTACATATGAGCTCACCGGGCGCGGTGCAGGCGCGGCGGGGCTGGCGCGGGGCGTGGTAGCGGGCGACGTGGTCTCGCAAATGCTCGCGCCGCAGGAACGCGGTGCCGCACTCCGCGCACGGGTGTCGCCGCTCGCCCGTGTGACGACGCGCGTGACGCAGCAGCTTGCTCGCCGTACGGAACGACCAGCCGCAACCCTTATTTTTTTAACAAGATTTTATTAGTTTGGACACAAGTCCACATACAAATGTAACGGAATATTTGAGCACGATTTTACCAATCTCCAGTAGTCTGATTAATTCGAAACTTTGCATACGTATTAAGAGCCAAAAAAAAGTGTGTTATTCTGTAAATTATAACTATTTTTTTTTTTTTTAATAATATGTTGTTTAATGTTACCAAAGTTTTATACCACATAGCTAATTATTTTCGATGTCAAAGGACAACTAACAGTAATTTTGCTATAGCCTTACTAAAAACCTTTACAAAATATTCTCATGATATCTTCATACCAAATTACTAGTTTAGCAATTTTGGTTAAGAGCCCGGGTTACCCTCGAAATTCTCATACATACGTAGTAACCAAAATCATTTTGTCATACGAAAATATTTAACATGTTTGAGTTATTTTTCAGCTTAAAATAGTAATTACCTAGGTTCCTGAACAAAAATTAACTTCAAAATATTTAAACACAAAAAAATTTTTTCTTGTGTATAAATTTTTTTTACTAAATTTACTACTAAATATTTAAACACTAAAAAATAGAGTAAAACACTAAAAAATATATACATAAATATTAAATTTACTACAAAATATTTCAACACATATACACAAAAAAAAATTTTATAGTGTTTAAATATTTTGAAGTTAATTTTTGTTCAGGAACCTAGGTAATTACTATTTTAAGCTGAAAAATAACTCAAACATGTTAACTATTTTCGTATGACAAAATGACTTTTTATTACGTATGTATAAGAATTTCGAGGGTAACCCGGGCTCTTAAGGTTAAGGAAAAGGGTAGGGAAAAGGTTAGTAGTAAAGAAAGGCAGACAAATAGTGACATTTTCTTATTGACAACATTAAAGTATGAAATTGTACCTAAGTATAAGTATGTGAGAATATATTATGTGGCTACCCCAAAGCACAGAATATATATTAGTTGTACCAACAGAATTCCCACTAACGAAACCCGTTTAAAGAATTAACGACTCATGCTACGATATTATAAAGTTCAAATTCTGACCGCGCAGTGCTAGGTGTCTACAATTATATTTGCCTACATCTCCGCTCTCTTTCTATCACATAACTCGTACCTTTTCTGAAGAAATCAGGGTTGTCTCTTTTTAAAAATAATATTATAATCTTTATATTTAATTAACTACATTTTATTTAACTCGAAATAATCTACGATAATATTATGTCTTAGTACTACGTAGATTTCATTATCATAAATTCGCGTGTAACTAGTTACGCGTACTTAAAAACTACTTAATAATAATCTTAATAATTGAAACCGGTCTTATATTACCTACTTAAAGTGTTTATATAACTTAGTTATTTTTGTAAACAAATGAGGTTTCGAATAGTACACCTACGATGCTTACTATTAGTACTAACTAATAACCTTATTAATTAATATTGTGTTTTTTTGACAATGAAATACCTTTATTAATTAAACGTCTACTAATAAAGGTAGGTAGGTACCTACTAAGGTAACCCAACTAATATATTCTACTTCAATTAATATTTAAAACTATTTAAATCCTAAGTAATCGTAATTTTACTCTATAATAAATCGTACAAAATTTAAATCTAAGTACATATTATAATAAATAATAATAATAACAATTTAAAAAAGTTCTTACCTCTCATCGTCCTTAGGGACCTTAAAGAAAGTTAAATTTGGTTCACATTCCGTGTTAAGACAGTTAAACACTGCGCAATATTTCTTTGCCCTTTTTTTATTGTCCATTGTGATCAGATTAATTTATCAATTCTGTGACAGCAAATGAATAAGTACGCAGGTAGGCATGCAACGATCAATTATTACCTACTAAAAACTCGTGCGCGCACGTCACCGCTCGCCTGTGAGTCCCTACTGAAGTGCCCCCCTAGGGGGGTACTTACAGTTCGATGCCTACACGCGCGAGTGGGACAGGCCTGCCCAAAGAAAGATCTTCCCACCGAGCGAGATAGGATGCTCGGTCAGGCCGAAGCCTACGTATTGATTTCAGCTATTGTACATAGGCAAATTATTTTTGCGGCTACTAAAAACTTACTTTATACTAACTACTGGGTTACAAAAAATTACTTTGGTAGCGTTTACATTTTTTAGCAACAATTATATTATAACTAGCTGTCCCGGTGAACTTCGTGTCACTTAAAAACCTTCCCTGGAATTCTACGAATATTTTAAAACTAAAATCAGCCCCCGTTTTTGAGTTTTAGCGCGACTAACACATTTGAAAATCCATTTTTATATATAAGATGGGTTACAAACCCTAAGATCTATAAAAAGTAAAAACTAAATAACGGCTGGTGCTTTAAGATAAATAATAGGTGAGGTATTAAAAATAATGATTTGGCAGCTAATAGCCCATTTATTGAGGAAGGCTATAGGCAATTTTTTATCACGCTAAGACTAATAGAGGAATATGGAAAAAACGGGGGAAATTATTTAAAGGGCTTATCTCGCGAACTACTGGAGCAATTTTTATGTTATTTGGCACAGATAAAAAGTAGACCACGTGAAGGATCATAGGCTATCGATTTTAATCATTTTTTCAGTATTTTATACCCGTGCGACGCCGGGGCGGGTCGATAGTCAAATAATATATTATTAGCAAAAAATAATATTATTAGGCTTCCAGACAAAAATACATTTTCGGGCAGTGATTTGCAAGCAGTTTTAAAAATAAAACCAGTCTAATAATTAAGTATAAGGATATCAGAATTTTTGTTTGTAGAGTCTAAATTAGTGAAAAAGAGACAAATGCGTTGGTTGCATAGATTTTTTTGTTTATTCAAGTATACAAACACACGTAATATTTTTCTAAGCGCTCTTATAATAGTTCTATAATGGTTTATGGTAGTGATTATGATGAATGAATGAACGAACGAAAACTCTTTATTGCACCAAAACAACCATGACATACAGAACTTCGTAAGTGGTGAGTGGGGGACGATAATTTATCATTCCAAAAGTATTGTATAAGAACAGCATATTTTAATAATTCTTAGGTAATTAATAGCAATGTCGGCCCAATACGACTTGATTGGGTTAGGTCAGATGACTGAGGCGGGAGCGTAGCGCAGCGAAGCTCCCGCCTTTGCCATCGTGGTTATTTTTTGTGAACCACCCAGAAACTCCGTCGTCGGCATATATTTCTTATTAAGTATATCCGTCGACTTACAATTATTATTGAACCAAAAAAATCGGGTAGGTTTGTAAACCTTTACCAACATCCATGTAGTTACGTACATCCAAACTTTCGCCTTTATAATATCAGTAGGATTAATATTTTTTACATGCCACAATATGCTTTATTTAGATCTCAAAATTAAGTCGCACATAGTATGTTTTTTATTACCTTGTGTATATTTTCTTCCCATCTCATTTAATTTTACAAACGATCTCATTGTATATTTAATAAAAACCTATTTTCTACATTTTGTCCGCCGTCAAGTTGTCGCCTAACAATAAATTCAGTTGCTACACCAAAAAATCACTGCCATTTTCAATTTAAACAAAGCTTAAAACTCAATATAAAGCTCCTACTTTATTCTTAAAATTCTACTTCACTGGAACTACCAATCTATCACTTTTCCTACCCATTTTAATTATTTTTAAAACCCTAAATCAGATTAGTTTGTCTTCGCGTTAAATACATGCCTTGTATGTATACCGACGCACTTAGGAAACTTCAATACCTCAATGCAGCAATGTGACGCTAATTGTGGGTACCGCCACAATTCAAGTACTAACTACTAAGTATAGGATAACTTTTAAAATTTAAAATGAAGTCAAATCATACCGGGTACTGGCCAGGGCTTCAAATAACGTTATTTTTTCGTAACGTTACTGCTTCAAGGGCATAGATAACGTTATGAAAATTTACCCGATATTAAAAATAACGTTAAAAATTGATATTAATAACGGTTAATGTTATAACGTTATATAGGATTTATAACGGTAAATATATGTTTTTTGATAACGTTATAGTCCGTCAAGAAAGTCATGACAGGCGGGAAAATTTTCTAAACGTAATCACGCTTATAAGGTGTATTTTTTCTTTGTATTTTCACACAAATCTCGCAAAAAAAGTGGGCTGCGAGTGAGATTTAGTGCACTGTGCACGATCGCATACCTGATACCAGAAAATAATGTTATATTTACCGTTATTATTATAACGATATTTATTCGTTTATACTTAACGAAAAAATATCGTTATAATAATAACGGTAAATATAACGTTATTTTACTAAATATCGTTATCTGGCTACCATTATGAAAATAACGGTACGTAACGATATTTTTTCTGTTATTCGATAACGTTATGAAGCCCTGGTACTGGCACGGGCACGGTTTGTCTCCCGTGTGGGCACGCTGGTGTTCGCGCAGGCGGCAGGGTTGGCGGGCCACGCGCACACGCCAGCGCCCGCGCAACTTTAGACTGGCGCGATTTGGCACGGGGTAACTTTAGAAATGAAGTCAAATCATACCGGGTACTGGCAAGGGTACGGTTTGTCTCCCGTGTGGGCACGCTGGTGTTCGCGCAGGCGGCAGGGTTGGCGGAACACGCGCCCGCAGCCCGCGTACGCACATGCCAGCGCTGGCCGCCGCACGTGCGAGCGGCTGTGCGCGCGCAGACCCGTCGCCCAGAAGAACGAGCGCGAGCACTCCGTACATCTGAAGGAGTTAGCATATTAATTTATATATTTATTTAAAAGGCAGCACTCGGATTAATTTGATAATTACTAAATTTTAATTTAATGGAGATTTTGACCTTTAATTTAATGAAGATATTATGTTCTGTAAAAGTGTTTTTACAGTAATCTTTAAATTTCTCTGAAAGCGCCCATTAGTCTCTTCACTTTTTATGAATAAGGCTGTTAATGTATACTAAACAGAGATTCTTGAGATACCTCAGTAAAAATGTTTCCGCATAATATTAGTAAATACAGGATACTTTATGAAACTTACTTATAAGCGGCTTCATCTGGTGTATGTTCTTCATTTAAATGTTTTGATAAGTCTTCCCTGACTTTAAATATTCTTCCGCAGGACTTCTCTGATCCGTCTTCTCTGATTTCTTTTACAGGACACTCAATAGTTATTTGTCTTTGCGGTCTAACTGTGCCATCTTTGTTATGTAAGCTTTTATGCTTTTTCAATTTTTGTTCACTCGAAAACTCCTTATCACATCCATCTATATTACACTGAAATATTATATAATAGTAGGAAAAATTACTAGTTGTATGTCTGCAACAATATGTGTGCAATATGTGTGCAACTTAATATTAAAACATATTTATGCGAGAATATAATAATACTAGGGGCCCATCCTGGATCGCACAGGTTGGATTATGTTACTTTTAGTAAGGATTCCTTTACAAACATACACATAAAATTGAAACTTATTATTCGGGACTTAACGCGACTTATTCTATTTCTAGTAGTGACTTGACTTTCGGCCGTTGCAACACGGCCAAAACGTTGAATAAAAAGTATGTAGTAGCATTACTACTAGAAATAGAATAAGTTGCGTTAAGTCCTGAATAATAAGTTTCAATTATAATGCAACACGAAAGTTTAAAAGTTCATACACACAAAAACACAAATCTTTTTTCTTTATAATAGTAGTGTGATTTATACAATGTCTGTTTGACTTTCTCTGGCATAATGGAAATGTAACATGAGTGACAAAGACAGCATACCTTGAATTTTATTAGTATTGAATTTTATTAAAATTGTACTCATTCCGCCTATATGAGTACAATTTTAACCCATCAAGCCCCGCGCGAGCACCGGTGATCGCGACAACAATAGAATATGATGGCAATTCCGAGAACCTCAGATCGAAGAAATAATAAGCACAATATACCTTTAACATATTTGTGCTGCTGCTGTCCATATCCTTGGAGTTAACATTTGATGTATTCAATATTGTAATACTTGATATGGGAACCACTTTAGTACTAGTTTCTGGTGCTGTCTCTATATAAATACTTTCTACATCACCTGAAATCAATTGAGGGTATATTTTAGAGCATGCTGATACACAAACATAGAAATAGCACAAATAATTTGTATGTACTATCAGAGAAGTTGATTCATAGGAAGTTGGGGGATCTACACAATTTGGTTGCGTTAAGTCAAACCCTTCCGATTGATCACAGCTAACATTGAATTGACATAAGCCAACCACATGAGGTAGGTCCGTCAACTGCCTAGGAATCAATTTCCTCAATGGTACACGAAGTCTAGTGAGTACAAGCCATTATGATATGTAACATACAAACTCAAGCAAAAAGTACTTACATGGCTTGACCACTGTCTTGTTATTAATAAATTCCATCCACTTTGGTTTCTCGCTGGTCTCGAAGTCTTTTTTCATTACTACATTATCTAATTTTGATATATCCTAAAAATTAAAAAATATATCTTATAACATGAAATTGCTCTGTACCATAGAAATAAATAATTCTATAAGGGCCAACCCACACATACCACAACCACAAGACAACCACAACCACACCACGTGGTCGGGCGTATATTTCGTATTGTAAATGAACTGGACCATTCACACATACCACATTTTTGCAGTCATTGTCGACCACTTGTCAGATAACTTGTTAGACGCAACCACGGCCGACCACATCGCAACCACATCGCATCCACAACATTGCATCGATGCAACGACAGTGCGCCCACACAGTCCGCGCTTTTCCCCTCCTCCGTTTCATTGACTTTCGTACGTAACCACATCGCAACCACTGGCGACAAGTCGACAACGCAACCACGTCGGCATTTTGTCGGTACCACAATGCAACTACAAAAAGCTGCAGCAACACTTTCACATGTAATCACTGCTCCACAACATTTTGTTGTTGCAATGTCGTGTGGTTGTGGTACGTGTGGGTTGGCCCACAGATACAGGATAATACTTACTTCATTAAAATCTTTTAAGGAATAAAAATTGTCAACATAGAACTCTTGTGGATCTGAAATTTTTAAGAATTTATTATATGTTTACCTCCAGCTTATCGCTTCCAAACCACTCTAATAAAATGACTTACTTACTTAGATCAGTCTCATCAGTATCATGGGCTGCATCCTCAAATACCTCATGACTTTTCATTGTAGTATTCAATTTTAATACTTGTATGGGCTTCAATTTTTTTGGAGGATCTTCAACACTCAATTCTTCAGACAAAACAGTTTTCCCAGAACTTAGGGTTTCACATGCTAAGTACGAAAGATTTGTCGCCTTCGTTTTGCGCCTCAGAATATTTGGCTTTTGAATTTTTTTCTTTGGGCTTATGATATCGTGAGAGACAAACATTTTTTATTCTTCTAAACATTGAACAAGGGTTTGGGTATTTATTATTCCGGTTAAAGAATACAGACCCTTCGAAAGTGTAGACATGCAGACCGGATAAAATTCATAATTATTTAAAGGTAAACATCAAAACTAGTTCCAATACAACCTATTGTATTCTGGTGTCAAAAACGCATTACGCACAATATTTAGTGGCGCGAAAATATTATATTCATGCCAAAACTTAGTAAGATACACTCTCACAAAACTCAATACACTTATTCCTACATTCTTAATAGAGTAATAGACGATATTGATAAATATTTTAAGGAGAAACTACAAAAGTATTGCAGAAATATTTTGTGTCTTGAAATAAAAATCTTCTTGATTGACATTTGACAGCAATACAGTAGGGACCATAGATTTTTTTTTCTTTTAATTCGTCCCGGTCGGGACAGGCAAAAGGAGCGTTGCCCATACAGCCATTTTTATGTTTTAAGCAGGGCTTCAAATAACGTTATTTTTTCATAACGTTATTGCTTCAAGGGCATAGATAACGTTATGAAAATTTAACAGATACTAGAAATAACGTTATAAATGTATTTAATAACGGTAAATGTTATAACGTTATATAGGATTTATAACGGTAAATATATGTTCTTTGATAACGTTATAGTCCGTCAAGAAAGTCATGACAGGCGGGAAAATTTTCTAAACGTAATCACGTGTATTTTTTTATTTGTATTTTCACAGAGAACGCTTATTACATTTTAAATATGAGTGAGATTTGGTGCACCGTGCACGATCGCATACCTGATACCAGAAAATAACGTTATATTTACCGTTATTATTATAACGTTATTTTTTTGTTATGCCATAACGAAAAAATAACGTTATAATAATAACGGTAAATATAAAGTTATTTTACTAGATATCGTTAAAAAAATAACGTTATCTGGCTACCATTATGAAAATAACGGTACGTAATGATATTTTTTCTGTTATTCGATAACGTTATGAAGCCTTGGTTTTAAGACCATAGATAAAAGATTGTAGGGACAGGCGACAGCCGACAGCATGGATGACCTCCATGGCAGGCGAAAGCGTAAGGATTGTAAGGACAGGCGACAGCATGGAGGACCTCCATGCTGTCGCCTGTCCCTACAATCCTTACGCTTTCGCCTGTCCCTACAATCCAAATTAGTGTACCTCCATTGGAGGTACACTATAATCTATGGGCGACAGCAAAAAAGTTTGACACTATCGCTTTTTTTATTATTAAGGGCCCCCGAGACGATCAAACGGTTTGATTCAAACCTTACGTGTTTGATGCAACCGTTTGATGTCGGTTTGAACGGTTTGTCAAACGAAACTGCCCAGTTTGGTTCGATACTCGCTGTGGAGTACACGTCTTGTGACGAATAAATATTATTTTATAAATGATAAAACCGACTTAAAAATTGTACGAAATTGAGAATTAAATTCCCTATCTCAAAAACTACTAAACCTATTTTGATGAAACTTGCAGAAGTCTCCCAAGTTAAACAATACCTATTATAGTACAACAAAAAAATATTTAAATCGGACTTGTAGTTCCGGAGATATGTGAACACAAACATAAAAACATATTACATACATACACTTTTGCAATTTTGCACATTTGTTCAGATGCTGATATAGACTAACATTATATACGAAAACTGGGCATGGGCAGTTCTGGAAATATTACATACATACGCATCGAATTGATAACCTCCTCTTTTTTAGTCGTGTGCCGTGTGAAGCGTCCATAGATATTATTATTATTATTATTATTATTATTATTATTATTATTATTATTATTATTATTATTATTATTATTATTATTATTATTATTATTATTATTATTATTATTATTATTATTATTATTATTATTATTATTATTATTATTATTATTATTATTATTATTATTATACAAAACGTATATTGTTCTATTGTCATTTATATAAAAAATTTACTGCGCTGTAAATTGTAATATTATACATAATGCAGAGAGGCACCCATTCCCATTTTCCATTAGACTTTTCTGTGAAAGAACTAGGTAGCGAAAATGACTGCAGTCTGCAAATTGCAACCTTACCATTAATTACCAAGTAATTATTATGGAGGCACTTCATATGGCTATTTGTATTTGCTATTGGCTATTTGTTGCATTTGGCAAAATTATTGAAATATACACAAACAAGCAAATAACGGCAAATACGGCCTTCCACACATGGACGTCAAATACCAAACTTTTAATTGATTTTCTTTTACATGCCTATTTGCCTCCTTTGATGTGCGTCAAAAACCGACAAAGGATACGTGTATTTGGTATTGGTCATATTTGTCATATTCAGGTGTCAGCATACAGTTAATATACCATAAAGTTAATCTACCTATCGGATAGGTATATTAATACCGATTATTCCGATAGATATATATATATATATATAGACCTTTATGTAATATACCTAGCGGAATATATTAACTTTATGGTTGCCAGTGTGGAATTGTTATAGCTAGGCTCTCTCTAGCGACTGCGAGTGTTTCCCATTAAGAGCATTATAATTTATAGCGCATTAAGCGGCATAATTATTAACTTTGAGTGTTTCAACAATACTGCTTCGCACAATCGAGCACTATCAAGCAGGGCTTCAAATAACGTTATTTTTTCATAACGTTACTGCTTCAAGGGCATAGATAACGTTATGAAAATTTACCCGATATTAAAAATAACGTTAAAAATTGATATTAATAACGGTTAATGTTATAACGTTATATAGGATTTATAACGGTAAATATATGTTCTTTGATAACGTTATAGTCCGTCAAGAAAGTTATGACAGTCGGGAAAATTTTCTAAACGTAATCACGCTTATAAGGCGTATTTTTTCTTTGTATTTTCACACAAATCTCGCAAAAAAAGTGGGCTGCGAGTGAGATTTAGTGCACCGTGCACGATCGCACACCTGATACCAGAAAATAACGTTATATTTACCGTTATTATCATAACGATATTTTTTCGTTTATACTTATCGAAAAAATATCGTTATAATAATAACGGTAAATATAACGTTATTTTACTAAATATCGTTAAGAAAATAACGTTATCTGGCTACCATTATGAAAATAACGGTACGTAACGATATTTTTTCTGTTATTCGATAACGTTATGAAGCCCTGCTATCAAGTAGTGCTTTCGCTTATGATGCGTGCACGGTGCACCGTGCAATGGATACCTCATACCAACTGTGACGGGTGACCACCTGTGGGCTGTGAGTTGTGACAGAAAAGTAGTTTCAGCTTATTTCGGCACTGTGCGCCAGCCGCCAGCCGCCACTCCACTGAGTCGCATTATGCTCTCGGAAACGGGAAAACTATCTGCAACGAAATATATTGGCAAAAAAACTTACTTTTTCAAAAGTTAAAGGAATGGAAGAAGTAAATGTCAAAATACTTGTCATTTTTATACATGTCAAAATTCAAAAAATTTTTTTTTGAAAGCAGGCAGCAGCGCAGCACCAGCAGTGTTGCCACCTTGGTGGTTTTTCCACCAGAACTGGAGCTTTTTTAAAGCCTTTAGAGGATTTTTTTAGTAGCATACCTATTGTATCCTATTGCGTTTTTATTTTTTTTGGTGGTTTTTAGCGGTTTTCTCAGTATGGAATCTGGCAACACACCTACCGGGGAAATCCTAAGCACAATCAGAATTTGTTTAATGCTTACTCTACAGCTGGAGAATCCCTTAGCGCAATCGTTGTTAATGTTTCTTTTAATCTTAACTGTTGACATTAAATGTATCGAATTTGGTTCATGCTGCTGAAATCTACAAAAGCTTGGTAGAGTCGTTTTGATAGGTTAAGGAGGCACTACACTTGGCTATTTGTATTTGCGTATTTGATGTATTCGCCAAACAATCACCATGTGTAGATGCTATGTTTGACAAAGTATTGGCCTTATTTGCCTATTTGACAAAATATATGACCAATACCAAATATACGTATCCGTACCTTTGTCGGTTTTTGACGCACATCAAAAGAGTCAAATAGGCGAGTTATGTAATAAAAAAATCAAGTAAAAGTTTTGTATTTGACGTCCATGTGTGGAAGCAGGGCTTCATAACGTCATCGAATAACAGAAAAAATATCGTTACGTACCGTTATTTTCATAATGGTAGCCAGATAACGTTATTTTTTTAACGATATTTAGTAAAATAACGTTATATTTACCATTATTATTATAACGATATTTTTTCGTTATGTATAAACGAAAAAATATTGTTATAATAATAACGGTAAATATAACGTTATTTTCTGGTATCAGGTATGCGATCGTGCACGGTGCACTAAATCTCACTCGCAGCCCACTTTTTTGCGAGATTTGTGTGAAAATACAAAGAAAAAATACACCTTATAAGCGTGATTACGTTTAGAAAATTTTCCCGCCTGTCATAACTTTCTTGACGGACTATAACGTTATCAAAGAACATATATTTACCGTTATAAATCCTATATAACGTTATAACATTAACCGTTATTAATATCAATTTTTAACGTTATTTTTAATATCGGGTAAATTTTCATAACGTTATCTATGCCCTTGAAGCAGTAACGTTATGAAAAAATAACGTTATTTGAAGCCCTGTGTGGAAGGCCGTATTTGCCTAAATTTGCTTGTTTGTGTTTATGTCGATTATTTTGCCAAATGAAACAAATAGCCAATAGCAAATACTAATAGCCATGTGAAGTGCCACGGGCCACCATAATGATATATAAAATTTTCGTGTCACAGTTTTTGTGTGCGAACTCCTCCAAAACGGCTCAACCAATTTTAATGAAATTTTGTATGTACATTCGTTAGGCTTGAGAATAGGTTTTTATCTACTTTTTATATTGATACTAGAAATAATTTATATATGGCAAAAGTTGTTTTGCCGGGTCAGATAGAACTTATTCATTGTTAAGTAACAAAAAACCCTGTTACATTCAATAAAAACGAATATTTCAACATTTATTTTAATGCAACAATTTAGAGTTATTTGGTGGTTTTTTTGTGGTCCAAATTTGTGAAATCTGGCGACATTTTACTTTTGAGTTAGCGCTTTATAAAAATTTAAGGTGGCAACACTGAGCACCAGCGCAGCAGCACTTTATTTTATTATAATATTATAATATTTCATGTTTGTCTAAAGTAAATTAATATAATATCTTTAAATTTATTTAAAAGAAAACTGTATAATTTGGGTTAATAAATTGGGTTGTAGTTGTAGAAAATTTGTAGAAAAATGGATACAAAAATAGCATTAGAGAAAGTTTGTAACAGTGTAAGTGAAAGAAATTATTCCTTACTGACCTCTGGTGATCTATCGCATTTAAATAATAAAGATGTAGTAGTTTGTTTTACCGGAAATCCAGGGCTATGTGAATTTTATACAGACTTTGCAACAGAGGTTCATAAACAAACATTGTTGCCTGTTTGTGTTATTAGTAAGTTGATTTCCTAA
Source organism: Lysandra bellargus (assembly GCA_905333045.1). Lineage (NCBI taxonomy): Eukaryota > Metazoa > Arthropoda > Insecta > Lepidoptera > Lycaenidae > Lysandra > Lysandra bellargus. The sequence continues at coordinate 7,547,089 of HG995328.1, forward strand.
TAAACTTTTGACTTTGTTCCTTCTTATAGCTTTCTAACCAATATATTTTGTATCCAGATCACATAGGCCATGAAGAAAATGAGAATAATGAGTTATACAAACTTGAAAGTAATAAAAATATATTTAACCTCGAGGGGCAGGTGCACCAAAAATTGGACTTTATAACTAACCACATCGATAAAAACAGCAAAATACACTTGGTCGGTCACTCCATAGGAGCCTGGATGCTAATAGAACTGTTAGATAGACATGGTGAATTACATGAAAGGATAGCATCAGCAAATCTTCTGTTTCCGACAATACAAAAACTGGCTCAAACAAAAAATGGCAGGTTTATGAATAATTATGTTAAGAAATTTTTTAAAATAATTATATTTTTGTGCACTTTACTACAGTGGTTGCCTAACACATTTAAGAATTTGCTCATCTGTGCATATCTCACATTAAATTCATTACCTTGGACTCATTGTAGTAGCATATCACAGCTTCTAAATCCTTCTGTCCTAGAAAAAGTTTTATCTCTCGCTTTTGAGGAAATGGATACAGTTAAAGAATTGAATAATATTGGTATGGAGAAATTGAAACACTTCTCCAATGTTATCTACGGTAGCAAAGACAACTGGGCGCCAGTTGAATATTTGGATGAGTTAGAGAAATTCAAACCAGAGCTCCAAGTGAAGGTTGTTGATATTGATCATGCTTTTGTTTTAAAATCATCTGAAGCTGTTGCTACTATGGTATCAGATTTCATTAACAAGAGAAAAAGCACTAAATAATTTGTTCAACATAATATGTAAGGCCTAAGCTTCTGTTGCTTTTAAAATAATGGTAATAAACAGGAACGTTATGCATTTATAGTCAATTTCCACTGTCTTATAAAAAGGGTAGGTATGATAGTTATTAAGAATTAAGAAATAATAATATATAAACCACGGACTTAAAAAAATATGGACATAACCTTGTCTAATCCTGAGTGAAGCATAGTTATGGCTGCCCGTGTAGGATATGTGCGTGTCATTGGCGCCGTCACTCAATGTACAATGACAGCGGGTTGTACCTAGTTGTGTGTGTGTGTGTCGGTCACGTGTACAATAAACGAAATTGTCGTACCTTGCATGCTTCACTTCTTTATAGTGTAATGCTCTGTCCATATTTTTTTTACGTCCGTGATATAAACTATGTGTAACAACTAACAGTACAGTAGCTAATAAAATGTACTTAATTATTATCAATGCATTCCATTATATTTTATGGTTGTTTTTATTTATTTATAGCTTTAATTATAATAAAGATAAATGTGCACTGAACTCATCCTTTACCAGAAGTCTGAACTACAGTATTTCATATTTGTTTGGAATTTAATCTGGTGACTATTTTCATCTCTGTACATAGTCCCAGGTTCTTCCGGGTTAGTTAGGTAGGCACCATGTAGAACATTCTGAAAACATTTTTATTTTAAACTAGCTGTTGCCCGCGACTCCGTCCGCGTGGATTTCATTTTACAGCACGCGGTGGTTCCCGTTTCCGTGGGAATGCCGGGATAAAATAAAATATTATCTTTTTATTCAAAATAGGTATCATGAACACACTTTTTGAAAATCAGAAGAACATAGAATCTACGGTGCCTATCACCGGTTCGGGAACTAATCTGGCGAGAAGAACGGCGTAAGAAACTCGCACGGGGCCAATTCTTTCGATATAACTTGATACTCAGTACTTAATTATTTAAGCAGTGACGTAACTCAATGATAAATAGTTTATGGGTAAAAATGTGTAATACATAGTTAAAGTAATAAGCTTTTAAATTTGGCACAAAATATAAAATTTAATTTAAAAAACTTAAATATTATGTGCATACAGCACAGCTGTTTTTGTGTATTTTGATTTGAGGGGTCCCACTTACCAGGGTTTTTAAAAGTTTTTAAATTTGACACCAATTATGAATAAAAACATAAAGTATGATTATTGATTAGTTCTGATGTGAAGTAAAAAAGTAAACGCCATCTGTTTTTATATATTAGAACTAAAATGTTCATTGCATTAATATTATATTTCTGGATGGAATATTATAGGACAACACGGTACACTCCTTTATTTTAGAGCGCCATCTGTTGTGCAGTAGGAATTTAATTTATATAGATAACTTATAAGATAAGATAGATTGATTATACCAAGTGATAATGTTATTATACAAAATATATCTAACGTATTAAAAATTATAATTAAAAACATAATAAGTATGATTAATTCTATCTATGGTTCTATGTTACAATGAAGTAAAAAATTAAACGCCATCTGTTGTCATGTATTAGAATTAAAATGTTCATTGCCCATAGGCTCCAACAATACTACTCCTTTGAAACGCCATCTGTTGTCATATTTTAAAACTGCAGTAGGAATTCATTTTATCGTTATTTTCAAGGAAATAAGATATTTTCTACCCATGTCCTTTCTCAGGCTCTACACTATCTGTGTACAAAATTTCATTACAATCGGTTCGGTACTTTTGGCGTGAAAGCGAGACAGACAGAGATACTTTCGCATTTATAATATTAGTACGGAAGTATGGATTTATTCAGAAATAAAACAATTTTGATTTTGATTGATAGAGATGAAAATAATAACCAGATTAATTCCAAACAAATATGAATTACTGTAGTAAAGGATGAGTTCAATGCACATTTATCTTTATAACTTAAATTATACTTTGACATTAGAACATACACGCGTATGTCACCCCAACCGGACTCGGAAGGGGAGAGGGACGGCCCTCTTTTATGCAATAACATTAATAACTTGAGCTCATCTACCGCGATAACTCGTACGCAGCTAGTTTGTGCTATCGCGCGCGAGCAGCCTCACTCGTCAGAGAGTGAGTAAGGGGTCGGACCCCTTAAGAGCAGGGGGGATCCGTGTCCCCACGTCAGATGAAAATAGCTTATTTTCGTAGCTCTCCCCAATATTGCCCGATTAGAATGTCACACGTGTGACTTTAGGGGAGGGGGCCAGGCCTCCTCATTGTTTATCTCCAAACCAACTAGCATCAGACTAGTTATAGCCACGATTAAACTACCATGGTCTTAACCAGACCAGTAGCTTAGACCCTTTCGAAAAAAAAAAAAAAAAAACTTAAATTAAAGCTATAAATAAAGTGGGTTTAAGTAGTTATAAAAAACGCAAATAAATTTTGTTTGATTAATATTTTATTACAAGGCTAGAAAGTATAATTTATTTAAACATTTTAATGGCCTCAAACACATGAAGACACTTTTAGTATTACTGACTGAGTCTTGAGTTGCCACTAATACAGTAACCCTAGAAGTGACTCTCGATGTTGGAGCTCTTAATAGTTATTACTTGTTTAAGTACTAAATAACATGTAATGAATTAATTTATACAATGTATGTGACAGGATTTAAAATATGTATACAATGCAAGTTTATTTTTCACCATCAATCCATACGCAATGCACAACCACCACACCGGAATCGGGCCCTAAGAAACATCTGCATTTACTGAATTTTATTATGTGCATTGCATTGCCAAGAAAACAGGAAGGAGCACGACGTATTTCTGTAGTTGACATAATAATTTGACCAGCGATCAAGTGTCCATAGGCAGGGCCCCCGTAAGGGCTACTGGCGCCTGTGTGCAAAAAAATGATTTAGGCAAATTTTTTGGGTCCTTGGATTTGGCGCCCCTAAAGATGTCGATTTGGCGCCCCTAGAGGATGGTGCCCGTGTGCATTGCATACATTGCACATACAGGGTGCAATTAAACCTTCCTGCCAAATTTTTTCCAAGGCTTAGGTATCATTAGGAGAGTCCATTTAACCAAAAAAAAAAAATGGGTGTTATTTTTTTTCAATGACATTTTATCCCATTTAAAATCGTTGCAGAATGGTCACTCGCGGCGCGGGGGAATGAGAGGGGGTGTGCGGGATGAGGCGCGCGCGCGGGGGCATGTCACGCGCGGCCGACGCGTCGTGTCCATTAATTGCAGTGGTTTTTTAGGATAACTTTCGGAAGCTATTTCATAATTTCTCAACATTTTAGTACTGAGTGACTATAAAAGAAAAAATACGTGTATTTTTATTTTTAACAAGGATCAATATATTATATCAAAATTTGGCAGGAAGGTTTAATTGCACCCTGTATAGTAGCGGGGGCCCTGTCCATTGGTAACACAAACATTGTAAAAAATCACAGACATGGATCAAGATAGAGAACGCATGTGTATGCACTTCGCGTGCCATATCGCGTTCCCAAACGATGAACAATGCTAGTCTTTCGAAAGTCTGTTCTTTAGTCTGCTATCGGAATCGGACGTCAATCGGAATTTAAAAAATGCCTAAAAGTGCCGTATTGAGCTGTAGAAATTCAAATAGAAACGTTGGCCTTGATAATGGACACGTTTCTTATCATCGGCACGTCACAATGGTAGGAAAAAAGTGACACGCTCGTTTTCATACAAATGGGACGACATGCGGTATCTATCTTGATCTATGTCTGTGTAAAAAATCCAATCTGCTTCTCAAAAATACTGAGAGCATGTGTGGAGCGGATAACCCAATTTCGATACAGTGGACGCGTTTCTATTGAATCCATATAACAGCTCTCACTTAAGACTTCTTTACTAGTAAAATGTAGCATTAGTACTCTTGGAGTAAGTCTTCTAGAGAGGTGTTATTCGGACCATATTATATTTGACAATTGAGTAGATAATAATAATTATTGTAAAACAGGTTCGACTCATACACTACAGTTAACAAAGTGTACAATAAATAAATTCATTTACATCTAACATTATAATGAAGTTTTTGTATATACTGGAAATTTAAGAGATTTCTTTAACTGAAAGTTCAAAACATACAGGTATTGTGAGATTTGTGAGTATATATTAGGTAGTTCTAGGTAGGTTCAATATACTTGCACACTTTTAAAATGACTTATTTTTTAAAACTATTACATACCTACGTGCAGTGTATTTTACGTGTTTGGTATGAAATGTTACCAGCCTTATAGTTTTTATTTAGCATTATAGCAAAAGAGGCAATATACAGTTTCTTACATTTTCTTTTGGTTGTGTAAACCAGAAGTATAAAATTTGTTTATATAAATGATATGTAAATATGCATTTGTAAATATGTTATATGAATAATATTTTTTATAATGAACAAAACACACAATGCATATTTAATGAGGTGGTCAAAATCTTTGGCTTATTCCTAACACTTATAGTAATTTGTTTAAAAACAAAGAAATGATTCATAGCATGTACTTGTACATTTAAAACGATCTATAGCGTTAATTAGATACTTCCTAATAAATATATTAAAGCAGCATATAAAGACTCACGGTCCAATGTCTCTGTATGCCATGCAACTTTTGTGTGCCAGACAAAAACAAGCCAGTTGCAGAGTTATTTGCTTTACTATTATCATTTATCAGTAAGTATTAGGTGATATTTGATAAAGTTGTTGTATGTGACAAATTACCAACATTATCAGGAATAAGCCAAGTCCCTACATGTTACAACTTAAAGTCCTATTTTAATCAAGATGAGGATCATACAAACAAAAATTAAATAATAATTACGCGCAGACCAAGACTTTAGACTACAAATTATAATTACTATAATTATACAGAGTGTAACAAAACTAAGAGATAATACTTTAGGGTGTATGAGTCCCGTGTAAGTATAGAGTTCACTGTAAAAATAGCAGCACTGAAAGAGCAAAATTTTTTCACTTTTGTATGGGAAAACTCGTGAGGCCACGCTTGCCCAGTGCCCATACAAATCACAAACAAATTTTTGGTCTTTCAGCGCTGCCTCTTAGTGAACTCTTTAGATGAAACACAAACACACCCTAAAGTATTATCACTTAGTTTTGTGACACCCTGTATTGTATAGCATAGGTAGGCATAGGTACACATTATAATTTAATATTGTTCAAAAAAATTAAATGGATCTAAAACATTAATAAAAGAAAATGACACGTTCTAATTTTTCAACTGAATTATTTCTAATACTCGCTCAATTAATTAACCTGATTAGATTTGAGTGATTTATTTGGATTATGTACTTTAGATATTAATTGATAATGCAGATTTTTTTTACTGAAGCTTATCTTGATAAGAAAAGGCGTGAAAAGTTTTTGGTTTGTTTGCAAATGGTACACAAATATTATTTTAAAAAAGAATTAATATATACACAAATGAAACACAATATTACTTGCACTTTTTCCACTATATTCATAAATTACAATTTAAAGACTTTAAACACGACCGGTTTCGAACTAAATCATCATCAGGTGTTTAGTTTCGAACTAAATCATCATCAGGATTTAGTTCGAAACCGGTCGTGTTTAAAGTCTTTAAATTGTAATTTATGAATTTAGTGGAAAAAGTGCAAGTAATATTGTGTTTCATTTGTGTATAAAATGAATTTCCACCAAGAACCGACAGTACAATCAATTACATGAATTAATATATAATTTTACAAAGCACATACGAACAGTGACAAATGATAATAATTAATCTAAGTAGTATTTCACAGTAGGACTATTAACATTTTGTCAGTTTTATTTCTATCAAAAGCTAAATTTTTATGTGCTTATTATTATCTGATTTTGCTTCTGGCAGTTTTAAGAATGTAAAGACATGTTTTAAAAAATTATGCAACCCTGAAATAAGTAGCACATACATGAAAAAGGTACAGTCCCCGACAGACCTTGTGTACAACTTTTGGACCATAAGTAATGTCGATAAGATCTCGATCGAATATTGGTCGATCGGTGAACCTGACATCGGCGACCGTAAAAGAAAAGTACATTTATAAAGTATTTAACCAAAATTGGTGTGCACCAAAACTCGTACACAAACATACCTCAGTCAATACGCATACAAGAGAACCTTGGAAGCCCGTTTAGCGTAGTTAAACATTTATGATATTTTGAGTTTCCCAGTTTGACTACATTGTATATTTTAGCATATTCAAATTCAGATCTTATGACATAAAAGAACTCTAAATGATACAAAATTAAATGCAGAAAAAACACACAAAGTGTATTACAGCACTTTAAATAAAAAATAAATTCATAAAATATATTATTATTATATTTTCACCCTAAGCCTCTTTAATATAATAATTTAAATTTTATATTTAAAATGTTCACATTCACACTCGTCCATACTAGCCATTGAATAATGAAAAGTCCATAACAAAGTACTTACTCATTAATCATTATAATAAACCATTTCATCAAAACTAACTTTTTGTTTTGTAAGAAAAAAAACATTATGACATTTTTAGAACTTGAGTCAACATTAATTTGTGGCTAATACCATCTAATACATATTACATATCTACACTGTCTGGGATGAGTATGTATGTACTCAATAAAATGAAATATAATGTAACTGTATAAATGTTATATGAATGTAATATTTTAAACTAAATAAGAAAATTAATATATATAGTTACGGTATAAACAATATAGGAACTAGCGAGATAGCTCTCGATCGAAATCGGTATTATAAGGGTCAATTTAAGTATATTGTATTTTATCCTAGCAAGTAAACAGTAATCTAGAATGATTATTAAAAATGCAATCATAGATGAACAATCGATACCCGCGCAACCTCACAAATTTAAAATAATTACAGTACAAAATAACGTTCACACGCATACATCAATCATTCGGATAACGAATCGAATATGGTACAATTCACATTTATAATTTGAAAAATCTTAGTATCTAGGGAAAACGAAAACTCGCACTAATAATACTCGGCGGGCGGCGCCAGAGGAGTCTAGCAGGTGGTCTCGAGAAGCGGGTCGACGCGGGGCTCCGGCGCACACACCGCGCGCTGCGACGACGACTTGTACAGACGCCGCGGCCGCTCCTCGTCCGACAGCGCGCGAGGGGGGCGGCGCGGCGCAGGCGAACACGTGCAGCGCCGGCACTCGCACCCCGCCGCGCCGCCTGCCACGCCGCACGCCTCGCACACCGCCTTCGCGCGCTCCAGCCGCCCGCGCCGCACCTCGCGCACCCACGGGTCCGCCCCGCCCCGCGTCCGCCGCCCCCACCCCGCCAGGTCCGCCTCGCTCATCTTGCGCCAGGGGTCGCGCTCCGCCCGCGGCCGGTCCAGCTCCGCAAGGGTGTGCGACGACGCGTCGGGCGACGAGCGCTCGCTGCGGACGATGCGGGGGGTCGGCGCCGCCAGGGCCGACGGCGAGGCGGGCGGGCGGCGCGGCGAGGGCGAGGGCGAGGGCGCGGGCGACGGCGCCGGCGACGGCAGCAGGGCGGGCCGCGGCCTCTCCGAGTGCGAGCGCGCGCGGGCGACGGGTGAGCGGGCGGCCGGTGTCACGTCGCTGAGCGACCGCAGATGGATGCGGCGCCGCACGCCCCCGGGTGAGTCGGCGTCGGTCACGCTGATGCTGATGTTGTGCACGAGGGGCCGCGGACTCCGAACGGTGTCGGAGTCCGGTCCCTTGCTGTCGGAATTACTTTCTAGAGTGTGGGGGCTCGCGGAGCCGTCGAGCTTGACGATAGGTTTTTCGGGGCCGGCCCGGCTGGGCCCGGCCCCCGCTAGCTAGAGGAGTCTCTCGGTCGCCGAGCTCGAAGTCCCGGAGCTCAGAGTTGACGCAGGATTTTGGTCATCACCTGTAAATGTTACAAATAAATTGTATTGCGTCACTTTCTCAGCACTTTTTCGCAAATTTACTCTTACAAAACATACAAAAAATATTTTCATTGAATGATAATACACATTAATTGAGAGGCCATGACATGAAGTTTCTTCTAGTTCCTCTAAAAACAATCCATATAAACATTTTTTGTGCAACCAAGTTGTGAGAGCATGGAACAGCTTGCCAGAGGATGTTATTGTAGCCCAAAATGTTAACCAGTTCAAAAACAGACTTGACAGATATTATATGAAAAAACCCTGTTAAGTTAATGCACAGAGAACAAGGATACAGGCAACATCAGTTGTCACAACTACTCGCCTGATTTACGATAATAATAATAATAATAAAATATATTAATTGTTGTTGGTTGAAAAGTATTGAATCTGTTATTGTCTTATAACTTCTGTCATTGAGTCTTATAATATCATACTTAAGCTCTGCTCTGCTTAAGTCTTTGCTGACAGTTTTGTGTATTGTTTTTGTATGCAAAAATATTAAACAACATAAACCAGATACAAAACAGCTTTAAGTATTTCAGAAATGTTATAACTCTTAAACTTCTTTCGAATTGCTATCACACTCGCACAGTAGATAAGGTAACATAAGTTTTTTGGATTTTGTTCTTGTTTTGATCATGTGTTTTAAGACATTTGTCAATGTTTCTTAGAGCTGGCCATCCCTACATCACAGCAGCTGTCATTCAAATAGGGTTTTTGCAGTCTCAACTTATTTTGATAAAAATATTGTCTTTTATATTATGAAGTTGTTTCAAATGGAGGACCTACATAATATGGCGACCTTAAGGGATTTTGTTAAAAGCAAAATAAGTAAAAACTATGTAGCCTACATAAACCTAACATTATCAGCATTTGGCAAAATAAAAAACTTGTTAGTAAAACAAGAATTTTAATATCTGACACACACAATGTACACTATACAGTATTGAATCCAATTAGAATGTAGTAATATAAACAAATTGTACTTGAGTTTTGTCATAATTACCTTGAGTAGTTTGGCCTGTGGCCGGCAGTCTTTGTCAGTTGAGCAACTCAACCGAAACAAAACGTTTCAGTCTTTCCAAATATTGGTTAAATAATTCCACATCATTATGACCAGCGCCCTGCAATGAAAAAGTATTCAGTGTTACTTTTTTTTATGGAGCTTAATGATTTTACTAGACAATGTGACATGTTTGTTTTAAAACAGGTACTAGACATTCATACTTAATTTTTTTTTCTTAAACTTAATTATTTATTCTGAAACCCAAATACTACAAATTTTGAGCAGTTCAGCCAAGTAAAGAGATAATAGACTGGCAGACAGACATTTTCACTCATAATATTAATTATTAGTATGCATTGTCCCTATTTAATCTTGATACATTCAATTCAATTTCCAATTTGTATTACATTGAAATGAATGAGTTACACACATACATATGCTAATGTAGTTTTACAAGGCTTATGATGACTCAACTATGTGCAATAAACAAGGGATCAACATAAGCATTTTGTGTTACAAAACATATCCTATATTGTTACACATACTATAGTCCAGCATTTCCCAAAGTGGGCAATAATGCCCCCTTGTGGGTGCAGAAGGTCTAAAGGGGGCTGTGTGGGACCCAAAAAAAATTGGGGGCGTTGTGTAGAGGCTTGAGGGGGCGATTTATTTCATCTGGATGCATTTTAAATTGAAACAATGGGGGCGCTTAAACATAATTTGTTCTCAAAGTGGGCAGTAGACAAAATAAGTTTGGGAACCCCTACTATAGTCCATTAATCCTTTGAGCCCCAAGCCGTCGCATGCAACTGCGATAACAATAGAAAGGGTATTGTGTCTCGTTTTTCCACGATCAAAGGATTAACTTAAGAGCCCGGGTTACCCTCGAAATTCTCATATATACGTAATACCAAAATCATTTTCTCATACAAAAATATTTAACATGTTTGAGTTATTTTTCAGCTTAAAATAGTAATGACCTAGGTTCCTAAACAAAAATTTACTTCAAAATATTTAAACACTAAAAAAATTTTTTTTGTGTATATTTTTTTTTTACTAAATTTACTACTAAATATTTAAACACTAAAAAATAGAGTAAAAGTTTATTACAAAATATTTAAATATTAAAAAATATTTTTTAGAGTTGAAATATTTTGTAGTAAATTTAATATTGATTCATATATTTTTAGTGTCTTACTCTATTTTTAGTGTTTAAATATTTAGTAGTAAATTTAGTAAAAAAAAATGTATACACAAAATATTTTTTTTTTAGTTTTTAAATATTTTGAAGTTAATTTTTGTTCAGGAACCTAGGTAATTACTATTTTAATCTGAAAAATAACACAAACATGTTAAATATTTTTGTATGACAAAATGATTTTGGTATTATGTATGTATGAGAATTTCGAGGGTAGCCCGGCCCCTTAATATAATTGGTTGAATATGTCCTTAGATGCATCATTGGTAAATTTTAACATATTTTTGCTTATTGCAATCTTATAAAACACCTTAACATAAATAAATCATTTGTACCTCAACCCATAAGGGCTCCACAGCTCTGGGGCACCGCTCATAGATAGCTAGTCCATGAGAGAAGTCTATCACCTCATCTTCAGTTCCATGTATCACTAGAACTGGTGAAGTAACTTTGGGAATTTTGTCAATGCTGAAAACAACATGATACCTTAAGTTAATAAACATAAACAGATCATTTTGATCAATAAAACATTGCAAACAAAAAAGATGCTAATACTTTTACATCAAAAATGTACATGGCTTTTTCACATGGCAAGATTTAATATAGTTATAATAATATAAGTTATACTGATAACAAAAATTATGATTATATTTACAAGGCCAGGCAGGACATAGTACATGCTAACTTGATTTCATTAGATCTATAAACAATAAAATATTGTTTTGCAAACATTTCTTATCACTGTTGATAACTGCACTTAAGGTAAATCATTATTTTTTATAGAATCTGTATTACCTGGGAAATGCATCAAAGAACCACGTTCTTTTGGTATTCGGAAACGCGACGCGCATCCCAGACATCAACGGCGAATGGAGCACCACAGCTCCTACCTCGTATCTGGCAGCTAAATCTACTGTGGGCACAGTACCAATACTCTGACCATACAGTATTATATTCTCAGGACTTATTCCATATCTTGTCCGTAAAGCTTGCCAGGCAGCGTCTATGTCAGCGTACAAGTTCTTCTCTGATGGCTTTCCTCCACTCACACCATAACCAGAATAATCATAACTGAATATATTACAATTTATTCTAGTACCTAGTCCTAAATAGAAGCTACTCATCTGTCCCAGATCTACAGCATTTCCATGAGAAAACAATATAGTAAACCGAGCATTGGGGCTACAACGAACAAAGAGGCAAGCGATTCTATTGCCTCTAGAGGTTCTAGAGTAAAATCCCTCAATATTCTCTTTCTCGCGTTCGGAATATTGCCATTCGGCTCGGTCGGTGAACGTCAATGAAAATTTAGATCCTGTCTCATCTGGATTAAACGAATACGTGGGTTCAGGGGGTAGGAATGCAAGCTTAGCCGCAATTTTTCCTGGGCATGGCGGACAACAAAACAGACAACAAAGTTCACTGAAACTTAACCCGTTCATATTGGCAACTTACACAAGTTCATTGATATAAATTGCAACCATTATTTTTATAAATTCACAATAGGTAAATTACAATTCATTTCGAAAATAAAAGAAATCTCAATACTATTTGACAGCTACCAGCTACGATAACATTTCAGCCATTTTTAAATATTTTTTTTTTTTTTATATGAAAGGCTCAAATGTACAAGAATATGTATACAGCCTTTATGGCAGCTATTTAAAAAAAAGTTGTGAAAGTTGTCTGTTGTACAAACCATAGACTTATATTAATATACAAAGTACAAAGTATAATATTGCCCATTCACTATCCTGCATAAGCCGGCGCCCGGCGAACTGCACGGCGGCTTATGCAGGATAGTGAATGGTGTTGCAGGCCTGCACGGCGGACTGCAATGCAGGAACTATCCTGTGGGCCCTTTTTATGCAAATACAAAGGAAATGAGAAAATGTACAAGGAATAAGGTACATTAACTAATAAGTATAATTTATACATTTATACAATATAGTTTTCACAGAGCCAGTACTGGCTGCCAATAAGACTGGCAGCCAGTATTGGCTTGGCATGTGCCGCGTGTGAACAGTTTGGCCTTGCTTGAAAAACTGTTCTCATGCAGCCAATACTGGCTGCCAGTCTTATTGGCAGCCAGTGCTGGCTCTGTGAAAACTATACTTTATCTCATTCCATATTATCTTCTCGGATGTAACGCTCCAAGAACTATTATTCAATCTCCTTCCCCTGTTATTTGTACAGTTGAAGATAGATCAGTGATTCCCAAAGTGTCCCCCCACGAGAGACTAGACGGGGGTCTACGTTGGCCCTGCCAAAAAATGGGGGTCCAGTGTCCACAATTGTATGCGGGGGTCCATATAAATTAATGTAGTTAGCAGTGAAGAACTTTTGTATAGGCTTAATTATTTCTCTTATTAGAACATTTAGGAGGCATAGGCCAGTGATGGTAAACCCTGCCTTATCAACGTGCCACTTTTCTGAATAACCACTAAAGGTACCATGCCCACTTACTATTCCTCAAGTGTCCATTCTGGACGCGTGTAAGAGGGCCATTTGATCTTTTTACCTTCTCGCGGAGTTTATGAACTTTATTATACATGTACTGCCAGATATCAGGACAGCGGGCAGCGGCCGCAAGCAAAATACCCATAAATTATCGTAAAAACCCAAATGCCCAAATCACTTTCTATTTATATAACATAATTATATACACGAGCCACAAATGGTCTTTTAATAATACAGATTAAAGTGATACAAGCAAAAAAATTTATTTTTAGTAATAATTAAATATTATTTTTTTGTAAAAAATCACAATGTTATATTTGTAAGTAGATCTAAGTTATTAATAACAATAAATAATCGTTATAATATTAATTAAATAAAAAAAATATTTGTGCCAAATTGTTGTGTATTACTGTACTTATAAATATGTAAAGGGCTGCGCCACATACGTTGACTTTTTACATGCGGCCCATATTGGGCTTCGCCACTGGTCAGGGGCTATATTATTAGGTTTATTTATATAGTCACAGGCTACACGGTCAAATTCTCATCAATCTGATCCATCAATCTGATTGACGGAATATTGATGGTTATAAAAAGTTCATATTAAAAATACGATCAATCCATCAATCCGAGTCGTACACGATCAAATTTTCGTCAATCAGTACCAGATTGATGGATCAGATTGATGAAAAATTGACCGTGTAGCCGCTGACGTAGGTATATAGAAAATGACAAATTTTTGACAGGGAGTCAATGACCGCTACCGCCATGTTTCGCCGAGTACAGTATAATATTATATTATCATAGTACAGATTTTAGAGCACTGTAAAGGTACAATTCTGTGCATCGCGATCGATCGCGGCCGCGCGCGGCCTATGACTGTCGTCGGCCGTGTCTTGAAGAATAAAGCGTCTCCCAGACAGATGCGGCCTGCGGTGGCGGAGTTAAATGGCTTGGCCGCGTGGCCGTGTGTGTCTGTGTCGTTCCTAGAACTCTCAAGTCATCCAACTGACCGCCACCGCAGGCCGCGTCTGTCTGTGAGACGTTTTATAATATTATAACTTCAAGACACGGCCGCGCGCGGCTCACGACAGCCGTCGGCCGCGCGTGTCTGTCGCGGGCCTCGGAAGCGATGCCATACAATGACTACTGTCGCGAGCGGCCGACGATAGTCGTAGGCCGCGCGCGGCCGCGATCGATCGCGATGCACGGAATTGTACCTTTATCATAGCCCCTTTTTAATCACAAGATAACTTAACCCCATTTAGTGTATTCAGGTAAAACAAAGATATTTTAAAGACTTGTTATTGTCTTCCATTCTTCAACATTCGCATACAATACAAACTTTATGTTTGCTCAACTTTTCATTAAAAATATTTACGTGCAAGTTCATTAGTACATAATAAGTATTATAACTTTCGATTTCCTTATTACTTCAAGTATCTGGTACATTAGTGTTTAAATGTTGTAAAAAATTAAAGACATTCATTATTTATCCAAAATTCTATCGCCGAGTCACAGGTACCAACAACTAAAACGCCATTCATGTAACGTAACTGAAATAAAAAATCAACTTTCGTTAAAAAGAAGACAAGTTAGAAGCAAATGAGGAATAAGATTAAGGCATCTAGGCTATATTATTATTAAGTCTATATATTCTGACTGTAAGCTCTGAGGAATGGGCTATGTGGGGCATAGCTCAAGACATTTATATAATTCTTCAGGCTCTTACGCAGAGTATTTTTATTGCAAGGATTCAAACAAACTGTTTCTGAATAACAATAATAAACAGTAGCTTGTTTATCAGTTTTTGTCGTAGTCGCTAGATGGCGCTAGTGAGTCGTTCCTCAATCAGACCGTGAATTATCGAAAAATTCTAAATTAATCCATTTTGTTACAATAATATAACATAGCCATACAAAGGGAACTTATGTTATTGTACTGTATAAGCCAAATGAAACTAAAATGAATCTCTATAGTCTAAGAGCTGCATACTTAGTCAAGATTGGAGTGAATTCACTACTCAATATGTGATTAGCTGCAGTGAGTTTCAATCGCTTAGTAATAATTAAAATAATAAAAAAAGAAGCAACTCATTGAGCAATGGACAAACCCCTCAACCTCTTCTAGCATTGTCATGTCACATCATGATTTGCCCCTTGAATTGAACTGAACTTATTGAATTGAATTGATTGAATATTGAATTGAACTTATTAAGAACTAACCTGAGTTATGTCAACTGTGCTTGTCTGTATACTCTTATATTCCTGTGGTGGGTTGCAGTTGTATAAAAACTTAATCTCCCCTCGGTCAGAACTAACAATCATTGTCCCCAAGCCCTGGGCACAGCCAGCCACCTTATTAGCCGGTTCAGTATGCGATGACTCAGGCCACAGAGTGTGTGATGTTACATATGTAAAGTCATCAGGGCGGAACAAATGCAATACTCCTTTTGAGTCACCGATATACATTGCACTAGGACTCCAACTCATTGATACTGGGTAAGCTTTATCTGAAGGAATCTTTATATCATTCTTGAATATCTTTCCAGCTACTCTGTCGTATATAGCTAGTGTTTTGTCTTCGCTGACTGACGCTATTTTATCTTTGAAAGCTGATAAAGCCAATATTGGTCCTCTATGGGGTTTGTATGAACTTATTTCAGTTGGTCCACTTTTTATGTCAAATGTCAATATATTTTTGGAATATAAGCCAACCATTACTATCTTGTCACACGCTGCAACTGAAAGAGCTGACATACCACATCTGAAATAGACAAAAATATTATTGGTCTTCAATTGATACTTAATAATACAAATAATAAGTAAGAATTAAAAATTTGATATGATTATTATATTATTCCATTAATATTAAATACATTTTGCTTCATTAGAAAATCACAAAGCTTCACTATTCACAGTTGATTTACTGCTACAGAGCAGTCATGTGACTTAATTGAGATATATACAAGATCTATTGGTGCAATATTTAATTGCTGCTCAGGTTCAAAGTGAACTTACTTAGAGCATAACCATATTTGTCTTAATTTATCACTTACTGGAATGTTTCCAGACATTCTAAGCCAGTTTCAATATCCCAAGCCTTAACAGTACTATCCCATGATGCAGAGTATATAATATTTGGAACATCCTCATCTGTCGCTAAGTCCCAGACCCATCCGCCATGGCCGTCATGTTTTAGCTTAGTCGGTTTTAGACCTGTCAATACAGTTTCATATTCACTTGATGCATTTGATTCTATGTCTTTTACATCCCACAATGCTATGCATCTATCTCTACCACCAGAGATGCATGTTTTTCCTTGCTAAAACAAACTTTAAAATGTTAATGCTTAATAATGTATGTACACTAATTGAGTTTTATTCAACTTCTGTTTATTATACTGATAGCAAATAATACTTACATTCATTAACAGCACTGTATCCACAGAAGCGTAATGCACATCTTTGATTATTAGGTGTTTCATAGTTTTCTCCACATTGTACCATTTACTCTTCTCAACATCCATTTCGACACATACTTCAGGCCAATCGATAAGAGTCTCATCACAAGTTTCTAAGTAGCATAATGGAGGGAAAAAGCCTTTTACTCTTTCGTGTACCCAGTGTTTCCACAGATTTTCATCTTCCAAAATATCCATAAACCTTTTGCATACTCTTCTTAGAGTACATCTCAAAAAGTCTGCTTCCAAATATGAACATATCTTAAGTATAATCTGAAATAAAACAATATAATATCTGACTTAAATTTAAATTAGTTAATTATCTCTAAAATAATTTCTTATAAAAACATTTCAGCTGTATGTAACTAAGCACTGACTGCCTTTGTTTGTTCTTATTTGATTCAATTTTATAATATTATTTGTAATTGTGTTAGTACCTCTAGTGGCAAATTTTCAAATGTTGGTTCAGCTGCCTTATAAATTTCATCATAATTTGTTTCTGCTAAATCTGTTTCGGTTTCATGACTAAAGTTTTCTGTTGTTTCAAGAACTTCACACATTTTAGTCTACAAATAACAGCTGTGGAATTAAAAGACAATACACTATGACTAAGGCCTATGACAAGACATAAAACAAACCAGTATTCTCTATATGGACAATAAGACAAATCTCGTTTTCCTAAATAAATTAAAAAATAATTTATTACCGTTGGAAGATCTTGCATAAGTCGGTAAGAGTTTAGTAGATTACAAACAGTTCTGTAAAATGTGGCCTAGATATAGGATAGTCTCGAAATAATGCTATTTTTGTATGGTTCTCGATTCCAATAAACAAGGACCTTACCTTTTGTGCTTAGGGATTAAAATATATACGTACGTATGTAATAGTGAAACACAAATGCATAAAACTTATTTCAACAATACTATCTAGCAATCTACAAAAATTTCCCTTTCACATTACACGATTGTTTGAAAGTAAACTTGCAAAACAGAAATATTTTGGTCAATTTTTATTATTTTGACAGAAAAACAGCTGTGACTTGAGTTATACTTCTTCTTCTCTTAGCATTATAGCGGGCATATAAACATTCACAATCAAGCGCAAGCCGCAAGCCAGCGATGATTACTAAAACGGCCAACGGGCACTGTAAATTGAAATTTGAAATGCGCTTGATTCGATCACTGGTTGAAATAGGTTAAAACAATGAAAACCGCCCATTACCGCATTTTTACACTGTGTGTGACAAAATTTAGAAGTTCTAATTAGAAGCTTCTTATTCCACTTGTCCTAATTTAGTAACTAAATCAGTTGTGACCGCGACGCGGCGATTTTAGCCAGACGTCTTCTGGCTCCAGTTCTGTCAAAGCAACAAAAAATTGGTCTTCTCATAGGCTTAGCTGTTGGCTCAATGAAAATCAAAATAAATAAAAGGTAAAAAGATGGTTGAAAGAATTTTTGCTCCACGAAAATTATGAATTAAGAACTTTCTGAACTACTTGGAAGATGGAACCAGCAGACTAGAAATTACCTACGAATGGATTCCAGATCCCATAGGTAACATAATATATATCGCCTTTAATACAATTTTAGCAGTTCCCACTACAGATAAGGTAAATGACTAGTAGATTGGGCAGTACCAGTCATTAGAAATTGCACATAAACACAATATTTATTAATGTTGCTTTAAAAGTTTCCTGCTTTTAAAGTAAAAGAACACCTGTTTTCTAGTCATTTACCTTAAGGCTAGTTCGCACTAGGCCAGTATTTTAGTTAGGTAGCGAGTATTTTAGTAGCTAAACGTGTCTGAACACTATTTTTTTTAGTAAATTAGTCAAGTAGATTGGTAAGTAATTTAGTCGAGTCAATCCATTTTATTCTATTTTTCGCGGGCGAGTAGCACCTCCCACCACGCGTCCGCGCTACTGGCGCGCCGGCTAAACAAGTCCGACCCAGTCGAATTAGTCGAGTTCATTAGTGCTTCAAGCCCCAAGCGGTCGCACGCGTGACGCGACCGCGATAATACAAATCTATTGTGTGATGACTGATGTGTCTCGTTTTTTCCACGATCGAGGATTTAGTTACCGCCAAAATTATTCAACTTTCAGACATTCTCGTCCATTTTCGTATCCATAGCTTCTTTTTATTTATCACTAGGGCCCGGATTTATATTATGGAAATACTTACATATTTTTATTTTACGTGATTTTCGGCCTAGAATGTGTTTTTACACGAATTATCATGTTTAGACTGTGAAATCCATATTTTTCCATATTTTAGGGTGCTTTTAGGGTTTTCAACAAGTTTTCAGAGATAACTCCATATTTTGCAGAAAAATGTCACAATCGTCAATGTTTTCCACAAAAGTACAAAAAAAAAACTTTCCCGCCACCATGTATTTATGTACGTATGTACGGCTGCAGCGTATTTCGTTCCTCTCGCGTTTTATCGTCGTTCCAAAGAAGAATAATGAAGAAATAGAAAATAAAGTTTCAGATGCTGTTGCTGACATGGCTAAATAAAAACTTAAGTACGGTACAAAATATGTTTCGATCGCGACAACAATAGAATACAATAGCATTTCCAAGAATCCCCGATCGAAGGATTAATACGGCATTGCACAACACGTAATAATGCATGTGCATGCTTGGATCCGATCAAGGCTATATTTAGAACAATATATTTTTTTGTATTATTATTTGTCAGAGATTTTATAATAAATTATTATTAGTCAGTTTTAATTTTGATAATTTGAAGAAGCGCGTCATTGTGTATTGCAAACAATTTATTGCGCTGTAAGCTGTTCATCTTACAAAACATCACTCACTTGTGAACTGTACTCGAACGAAGTGCGAACGATTTTGGTGCAGAAGCGAGAATTTTAGCTACTAAAATACTCGGTACTAAACTAAAATACTGGCCTAATGCGAACTAGCCTAGGCTAGTTCGCACTAAGCCAGTATTTTAGTTAAGTAGCGAGTATTTTAGTAGCTAAATGTGTCTGAACACTATTTTTTTTAGTAAATTAGTCAAGTAGATTGGTAAGTAATTTAGTCGAGTCAATCCATTTCATTCTATTTTTCGCAGGCGAGTAGCACCTCCCACCACGCGTCCGTGTTACTGGTGCGCCGGCTAAACAAGTCCGACCCAGTCGAATTAGTCGAGTTCATTAGTGCTTCAAGCCCCAAGCGGTCGCACGCGTGACGCGACCGCGATAATACAAAATATTATCTATTGTGTGATGTGTCTCGTTTTTTCCACGATCGAGGGATTAGTTACCTACCGCCAAAATTATTCAACTTTCAGACATTCTCGTCCATTTTCGTATCCATAGCTTCTTTTTATTTATTACTAGGGCCCGGATTTATATTATGTAAATACATAATTTTATTTTACGTGATTTTCGGCCTAGAATGTATTTTTTACACGAATTATCATGTTTAGACTGTGAAAAACCAAATTTTATTTTCCATATTTTTCCATATTTTAGGGTTTTCAACAAGTTTTCAAAGATAAGTCCATAATGGTTAGAAAAAAATGATATTAGAAACCTCAATATTATTTTTAAGGACCTATCCACAGATACCCCACACGCATAGGTTAGATGAAAAAATTTTTTTTTTCAGTTGTACCTATGGGGACCCCTAAAATTTTTAATAATTTTCCATTTTTTTTTAATATTTAATACGTCCTTTATTCTATAAGTACATTTATAATATTTAAGATTTTAATTAAAATAAAGAGGTTTGTTATTATAAATTGCCATTGTTATTTTAAACTGAATAAGTGTGAAAATAAATTTTGAAGTGATTAATATAAATTAAACATTAA
Source organism: Lysandra bellargus (assembly GCA_905333045.1). Lineage (NCBI taxonomy): Eukaryota > Metazoa > Arthropoda > Insecta > Lepidoptera > Lycaenidae > Lysandra > Lysandra bellargus. Next base: position 7,567,733 of record HG995328.1, read on the forward strand.
AATATATTACTAAAATATAAAACAGGGGGAGAATAATAAAAAAAGAAAGACTATATATAAAAAACTAAATCTAAGTCGGAGGCTGCGGGCAATGTACCCAAGAGGCTGGCAGCATTACCTCGCTGTATCGCAAGACTGATACGTTGGCCGAGGTAAGCGCCAGCTCTGGGATCATTAGTTTTCTCAACCAGTCTTTGGGATAACTCCTTGAATAGTAGTTTGGCACCAGGGCCCCACGGGCCCAGGGTCTCAACCCCGAAAGGTACAAAAAAGTAATCACTTCCCAGTGCTTTCCATTTTTGTATCAAAATCTTAATGTGGTTCACAGACTACATCTACTTACCAAGTTTCAATAGTATAGCTCTTATAGTTTCGGAGAAAAGTGGCTGTGACATACGGACGGACAGACAGACAGACAGACAGACAGACAGACATGACGAATCTTTATAGATTCGTCATGTCTGTCTGTCTGTCGCAAAAAACGGAACCCTTATGGGTTCCGTTTTTTGCCATTTGGCTACGGAACCCTAAAAAGATAAACGTCAAACATAAAAAAAAAACAAAATGTCTATTGTCTAAACAAAATGTTTTCAGCTGCATTTCAGAATCTTGTTCCTTCACCAGACCTGCAATATAGAGCATAGTCTACCTCAAAAGCACCCACAAACACATTCGCGTTCGTTATTCGCCTCGTGATTCGCCTCGCTATTCGTGCGAATGTATAAATGCGGTAGCCGGCTAGCCGGTATGAACTATGACATTGGCAACTCACTGAGGTGACTGAGGCCGCCATAACATAAAGATTACGAAGTAACTAGTTCTTGATCTGTGCATAAAGAAGAAGAAGAAGAATTCGATTACATTGTTTTCGTTGGTTTTTCGGTTTTTCGCAAAGTTTTTCGTAAGGTTAATTTTGTAAATACATATTGCGAACTGCGATTAACTTTAGATAAATCCTTATTGTAAGCATTGTGAGTACCTTTGCTTTTTCTTTTTATAAATTACACTTTGTTGTACTTTATATTTTTATTCTTGTAATTTTAATAACTCAACTAAGTTGTCCAAAATGGATTCGGAACTACCACAAGAAGGCGGTCCTGAAAAGATGGATATCGAAAAAGAGTTAACAAACAAGTTTTTGAGCGGCCAAATGTCTTTTGCTGAATATTCGAGTGAGTGGTATGAAGGTGACGAAGAAGATTTAGACGAGGCGGACAAAAGATTCGAGGAGGAACCCCAGCAGTCTAGACAGCTAAGTAAAATCTTGAAAAAAAAGCGCAGATATACTCGCCTTTCAACAGCACTTCTGGGCTTGATGGGAGAAGCCAACTTACGTTTCGCTCGTGGCGACGTAGAAATGGCCGAAAGGATGTGTCATGAAATTATTAAGCAATTGCCAACAGCCGCTGAACCTTACCAGACGCTGGCACAAATATATGAGAATGATTCTGACAAATCACTTCAATTTTCACTACTCGCAGCTCATTTAGGCCGCGCCGACGCTGATGAATGGTGGAGGCTAGCCGGAATATCTAAGCAACGAAATGACATTAAGCAGGCAATGATTTGCTACACTCAAGCAACAAAAGCAGAACCTCAAAATATGGAAACGCACCTCAGGCGGTTAGAATTTATAGAATATTTGGAAGAAATTAAATTTCCACTAAATTCATTGAATATATCTCGAGTAAAGTGTTACCATAAAATTGTGACTTCTATGCCACCTCACAAAGGTGAAATTATCATGAAGTATGCTAGGATGGCTGCATCTCTGTATGACACTAGTACAGAAGTAGAGAGAACTGTTGAAGTGCTATCAGCAGCATTTAAGAAATGCCCAGCACTGTTTACACCACAGGATATGAATATTTACTTGGAAATGTTGATAGCACAAAAACAATATCAAACCTGTATAGAAGTTTTTGTATCAGGAGTAGGTATTGACATTGAAGCTGAAATACAAACTTACATAACTGCAACTGGTGAAATCGAAGAGCAGACAAACTATATGAATTGCACGATCCCAGATAATTTGGCTATTGATCTAAAAAGCAAACTTTTAGTGTGTTTGATACATTTGGGTGCATTCAACCTAGTTCAAACACTATTGAGTGATTTCCTAAAGAATGATGTGGAAAAAGCCGGGGATCTTTACATGGACATAGAAGAAGCATTTTCAGCTGTGGGTCATCACGAAATGGCTATAAAGCTTTTAGAACCTCTAGTTAGGAACACAAATTTTGATTTAGGTGCAGTCTGGCTCAAGCATGCTGAATGTTTATTAAACTTGGGTAGAATTGACGATGCAGTGGAATCATATCACAAGGTTCTGAAACATGTTCCACAACATCCGGATGCCCGTAGAAAACTGTTTGCCATTCTCGAGTCTAAGGGGTGCATCGATGAAGCCTTGAACATCCTGCAACAAGATCCAAAATTTGTTGTAAGTCCCTCTCTTCTCTATGAGCAGTGTAAAGTTTTAAAAAAGTACAACATGTTACGGAAATATTTAGAAGTTGGTGAAATATTTTTATCTAGACATGGAACAAAACTTAAACATCAGGAGGAATTGATCATAGCGAGTCGAGTGAAAGGGGCACTGGAGCTTTTGCATAATTTTCGGACACTCAGAGGAGAAAGTATATATAGTGAGGATGATATACAGTTTGCAGATGAATCATTTAAAATACCAGTTGAAGAGGAGTGGGAAATTTTTCTTGAACTCTATCACATTGCTTTCCAAAACAAATTGTATCCAATTATGGAAAGATTAACATTCACAGCTTTTCTTGTTAAAGGATTTTCGAATTACAGACAACAATTGGAATACTATTGTGCACAATCTTGTATGTTGAATCGAGATTTTAAAAATACATTGAGGTTTTTAAGAGATTTGGCCAATAAATACTATGGCACAAGGATATTTAACTTACTAGGATATGTTTTCAATTATTCTGAGGAATGTGTACAAAATCGTTATATTACTAGGCTCTTCCAGAAAGATTGTAATGTAGTGAGATTGTTGTTCTATGGGAACAACTTTTTTATATCTGGAAGATACTTGATAGCTTTAAAATATTACTTGGAATACCATGATCATTGCAGAGAGCCAATTTCGGCTCTTCTTATTGCCATCAGTATTTTATCACTTGCAGCTCAGAAGACAGTTGACAAACATCATAATTTAATTTTACAAGGAATTTCTTACATGCAGACATATCAAAAACTACGGAAATGCGACCAAGAAGCATACTATAACCTAGGAAGGGTATACCAAATGTTAAATATAAATAATTTAGCAATAGAGTGCTATGAAAAGGCCCTTAAATGTGGACCTATAGCCCAGTGTAGTCTGCACGGCGTCATAGACTTAACAAAAGAGGCGGCTTTTAACTTATATGTTATATACAAAGACCATTCTCCGGAAATAGCTAGAAGATATATTTTAAAATACTTGGTTGTATAAATAAATTTTACAGTAAGATGATGTCTTTCTTTTGTGAAACACCTTTTATAGAGTTATGAAATACTTTTCTAGTAGCTCTATCTATAGACAGAGTCCAAAATTATATCAACAATAGGGTAAAATGAAGATGCAATAATTAATTAAAATTAATAATTTCACGTGTGATCTCACCTTTAAACAGTCAGTTTGAAAAACAGTTTTTAACATACTTACTAGTAATCTTTTCCTATATGAAATTAATTTAATTTAAGCCATAATTATTAAATCTTCTCCACTTACTGCCTTAATAACTCTAGTGTGTCGTTAAATGTCGTTTTAAAAACTAGTGTTTCTTTTAGATTCACAAGAATGGCCGACGCAAACATAACACCAGCGAATGAAATAACATTTAATGAAGTATGTTTATTATTTGAAAAATTGTATAAAAGAAAAAAACAAAGACAGGAACAAAATAAAATTTTGATGAACTTTGTTAATGACTTCAGAATGAAAGTTGCGAAAAGTATTGGAAAAAAGGTAAATATTATTCAGTATTTATATTAATCCTTCAGGCCCCGCGCGAGCACCGGTGATCGCGACAACAATAGAATACAATAGCAATTCCTGGAAATTCCGACTGAAGTATTAATTAAGTACTCATTTTGAATCCAGTATAAATTATCTACAAAACTATTTTTATCATTCGTTTTTGTGACCCAGAATCGTAGGACGTAGTGGAGTAAGAAATAACATCAACCGTGATTCGTGAACATCTAAAACGCAAAGAAATTACTATGCCCCTTAAAATATGCCGAGTGCTGAGTATGAACTTTAACTGACTGCCGTACTTTGGAACATTAATTACCTAAATTTTAAAATTTTACATTAACCCATCAAGCCCCGTACGAGCACCGCAGTGATCGCGACAACGATCGAAAGATTAATACCTCATACATTTTATCTGTCAAACTATTAATTAAAGGTTAATCATAATTAAATGTCTTTGAGTGCGGCAGTAAGTTTTTAATTAATGCCACTAGGGGCGCTGTTACGATCCCGTGCAAAAAGTTTTTGTCGTTCTTAGGCCCGCGGCCCGCGACACACCGGAATGGCAGAGGCGAGGCGAGCACTTTCAGCGTCATATCATTTTAAACTTTATCTTCATTGTTGTAATACATAGTATCGCTTGAGAAATCTCCGCCGCCGGCTGCCGCCAGCGTCCACGAGCGGCCACGGGAGGCCGTAGACTTCTCAAGCGATACTATGTATTACAATCTATACATCTATACATATATAATAAAACTGTAGAAATGAAAATTCTGTACATTAAAGATATTCAAAAAATAATAAGCGGGGGGTATTACTACATCGCTATAGAGGCCAAAAATGTGGTTGATTTTTTTGTCTGTCTGTCTGTCTGTCTGTCTGTCTGTCTGTATGTCTGTCTGTATGTTTGTTCCACTATCACACGAAAACTACTGATCCGATTTGAATGCGGTTTTCGCAGATATATTTGCCTTCTTCCAACTTAACATCTGGTCTATAAAAAAAAATCCCCCACCCTCCTAAAGGGACGAAAGAGGGGGTCAGATTTTGTATAAGACTTTTGCTGTAACACGAAAACTACTGATCCGATTTGCATACGGTTTTCGCAGATATATTTGTCTTCTTCCAACTCAAAATCTGGTGTATAAAAATCACCTCCCCCCCACCCCTCTAAGGAGAGCAAAGAAGGGGTCAGACTTTGTATCAAACTTCTTTCCTTAATGTACTTACTTCATATTATCAACTGTTTTTTCCAACTTAACATCTGGTGTATAAAATTTTTCCCCCCACCCCTCTTAGGGGACAAAAGAGGGGGTAAGATTTTGTATCAACTGATGAAGTAGAAATACTTTAAATGGCAAAACAACGTTTGCCGGGACAGCTAGTAATTAAATAAAGTTTAAAATCATATGACGCTGAAAGTGCTCGCCTCACCTCAGCCATTCCGGTGTGGCGCGGCCCTTATGGTTTGCGATACCTACCAGTTACCACAGTCCACAGCCATAGATTTGGTCAGTTGGTTGTCTATTCTATTTACCTAAGACTTACCCTAGGCAGCAGGAGTAGGTAGGTCATAAATCAAACCACGATTAATCCTTCAGGCCCCGCGCGAGCACCGGTGATCGCGACAACAATAGAATACAATAGCAATTCCTGGAAATTCCGACTGAAATATTAATGTACTGTCCTACATCCTATCTACTGCCAACTATTACTTCATAGCTTGCAATTTGTTTCAGAATTCAACCTTCTATCCTATATTAAGACTTCTCCTTCCACACTGTGAGCGCGAGAGGAACCCCTACAACCTAAAAGAGACGAAGCTAGGCAGGCTATTGGTGAACGTCCTTGGACTCAACAAACAGTCGGACGTAGCTCAGAAACTGCTGAACTTTCGAGCTGTAAACAGTGGATCAAATGATAGTGATTTCGCGAGCGTCGCATACTTCGTATTGAAGTCTAGAATAGGCCAAGATGCGTCGACCGTGAGCGTTGGTGTGGTGAATGAAGTGCTAGACACTATTGCTTCAGCCGAAACGGGCAATAAAGGACGTAAGTTAAGTTTGTGTAGCCTAGAAGTAAAGAGTAACTATACTTACTAGACAGCAGCTAGCTAACTTTTGAAGTGAAAACTTCTTTAGCGGCGTTGAGCACTTGTGGGATGGGTAAAAACTGTGAAACTCGCGATAGATGTTCGTGTTGATCGAAAAACCATACAAAACGCGTAAGACGGTTGGAGAGTAGTGTTTTGTGTCGAACTCGAACTCGAACTCAATTTGAAACTTGATCGAAACTTGATCGAAACTTGATCGAAACTTTATCGAAACTTGATCGAAACTTGATCGAAACTTGATCGAAACTTGATCGAAACTTTATCGAAACTTGATCGAAACTTTTACGAAAGTTGATCGAAACCTTGATCGAAACTTGATCGAAACTCAATCGAAATTTGATCGAAACTTGATCGAAACTTGATCCAAACCTTGATCGAAACTTGATCGAAACTTGATCGAAACCTTGATCGAAACTTGATCGAAACTTGATCGAAATTTGATCGAAACCTTGATCGAAACTTGATCGAAACCTTGATCGAAACTTGATCGAAACTTGATCGAAACTTGTTCAAAACTTGATCGAAACTTGATCGAAACTTGATCGAAACCTTGATCGAAACCTTGATCGAAACTTGATCGAAACAACTTGATTGACGATTTTTTAAAAATCGATTTTCATAAAAAATGGGTTATAAAATGCACAACGTTAATAATCAAGTTTTCACTTCTGCCGGCACTCCCGGAGTGCAACCAGTCTTTTTTTAAAATAGTCATGTCGGTTTTTCAGTCCCAATGTGTGAGAGAAAGAAAAGCATAACACAAGTGCGCTCTTATTGTGTAATGCGCACACACTTGGGCAACATAATATTACCCCTGTGACTTGGTTTTAATGAAATCTACCTACCGGTGCTACCTACCTATTACTCATCTATAAAACAAAGTCACTTTTTTTCCCTCATGTCCCTTTCCCTTTAATCTTTAAAACTACGCAACGGATTTTGATGATTCTTTCAGTGTTAGATAGCCTATTTATCGAGGAAGGCTATATTTTATCACGCTAAGACTAACAGGAGCGAAGAAATAGAGGAAATGTGGAAAAAACGGGGAAAATTATTTGAAAGGGCTAACTTGAACGCGCTAATCTCAGGAACTACTGGTCCGATTTGAAAAATTATTTCAGTGTTAGATAGCCCATTTATTGAGTAAGCTATATTTTATCACGCTAAGACTAATAGGAGAATGTGGAATAAACGGGGGAAATTATTTGACAGGGCTTATCTCGCGAACTACGGGAGCAATTTGTATGTTATTTGGCACAGATAAGAAGTAGACCACGTGAAGGATCATAGGCTATCGATTTTAATCATTTTTTCAGTGGCTATATATTTTATACCCGTGCGACGCCGGGGCGGGTCGCTAGTTAGTGTATAAAACATTAGGTATTATACAACGAAACAGCAATATCTAATTAGTATAACTATTAAATATAAAATAATAATATATATTTACCAATTTTTTGCACTTTTTTCAGCTGTTCTCGACGAGTCGTTCAGTTATCTGATGAAAAAGTTAAACGCAGCGGAGTTCAAATGGATACTGCGGATAATATTGAAGGATTTGAAACTGAGTATGAGCTCGCAGCGCATTTTGGCCGCTTTCCATCCGGATGCGCCAGAGTTCTTCCAAAACTGTAACAATATTCAGAAGGTATAGCTGATTTATAAACATAATTAAAGACGTGAGTGGAAGTACCGGATAACTAACATTACATTTATAACATATTATAAGGACAATTGATAATTTTTTCCTTATAATTTGTATCGAACTCACGACCTCCGAGTCAACGCTTTAAACCACTGGAGCGCGGAGGCGCTATAATATTAATGTTTTACTTGCAAGTTGCAGATCATAAGTAACTATTAGGCAAGCCATTAAACTATAAGAGACGTCTTTGATGATTCACTTTAAGCCTTACAAATACAGTACAAATTGTTGACAATTATTTTTTGTAATAATTATTATTATTTGACGACCTCCGTGGCGCAGTGGTGAGCGCGTCGGTAGCTCAAGCCGGAGGTCGCGGGTTCGAGTCTCGCCGACGGAACGAAAAAGTTTATAAAGTTCCTGGGTCATGGATGTGTATTAAATATGTGTATCATATAATAAAAATCTTAAATATATGTATAGTATAAAAGTATTAAATATATTTCCGTTGTCTGGTACCTGTAACACAAGTCCTTCAGGTACTTACAACGGGGCCAGACTGACGTGGTGTGAAGCGTAGATATTATTATTATAAATTATTGCTAGACAATATTATGATATCTGTAGACACGAGGCTTAGATTTAATTTATCATCATCATTGTTTTTGTCAGGTGTGCGAAGAGTTTGAGGACGGTGACATCAGGCCAATGGAACTGGGCGTCCAAATCGGATACGCGATCTGTCCCATGCTGTCCGAGAGAATGGATGTCACGGACGTACAGCAACTGTCGCCAGACAAAACTTATCAGATCGAAGATAAATTCGACGGCGAAAGATTTCAGGTAAGTTGATACTACGCCCGCCCAGCGCCAATGCATATAGGTACTTGGTGACTGGTGTAGCATAATTTCACCTTATTACTATAGAAGTGGAATACCAGATAACTGTAATGGTGAACGCAGAACGGATATCAAATTTTAAATGGTCGTGGATAGATCTTTAGACTATTAAGTTTTACTGACCTAAGTATATAAATTATAATAGCCAAATATAGTATTATCATATTTAATATTATATAACAACGTTAACTTTTTATTTGCTGTTTCAAAGAAAAAGTACGGGATCGAAAGTGCTGAAAAGGCGACGCCTTGATAATTTGGCTGTAGCGATGCCGATTTTTCTCAGCAATGACTAAAGCTAAGAAACTAAAGTTCATTGTCAGTATTCATCATGTCTTTGTCTTTGAATTGCCCATAGCATAACACGATTGGACAACTTTTATAACACAGAATTATCAATCGAAAAGACCTCTGTAAAAAAAGGGATTCCTATTTTTCCAACAGAGGAGAGTGATTTAAGGTTCCAAAATTTGTACATAAATTGGTTGAAGCATACACTTTAATATGTGCATAGCTTATATGAAATGTATTTATGGTTTTTAAATTACGCGACAAAAACCATTTTGTCGCTTACGCCCTTTCCATTTTTTTGCTGTTCCATTGCTTGTTTTCTATGAGGGGCCGGCCCGGCCTCTCATAGAAAACAAGCAATCTAAAACATATCCAACACGGTTTCTTACTTTAACGCGGCGTCACCTTAAAATTAAATCAGCGTGCAGAAGTCCTATAAAAGCTTATAGCGTTCTTTAAAATAAATCAGGGCACTGATTGCCTACATAACCTCATTTGTTTGTACACAGATGCACATGGAAAACGGAGTGTTCAACTATTTCTCGCGCAAGGGTTTCTCGTACGCCGACAACTACGGACAGACTTACGAGTCGGGCTTGCTCACGCCGTACCTGAAGGATTGTTTCAAAAGCGACGTCAAAAACGTCATACTCGATGGAGAAATGATGGGATGGCATAAGGAGAAGCAATATTTTGGATCCAAAGGTACTTCATGACATTTCTATAATTAATTAATTATTAATGCCCGCATTAGGACCTCGGACTAATTAAAAATTAAGTTAAAGTATTGTCAATCATAATATGGATCCCCAGTCCCCACATTAATATGATTGACAATGCTTTACCTTTAGGTATTCTCTTGCTATTTTACGTCCGTTCCTGGGATCCTGGTGTCCCATGAAAGGACGAAGGATAGTTTCACTCCAAAAAATTTAAATTTCCGTGCAGTGACGTAGCGGAAAATATCTAGTAATACAAGGTATAACAAAAAAAGTGATTATAATAATTATTTAGAGTATGTGTCCCTTATACGTATACTAAAGAAGCGTGTCTCTTTCAGAGCTGCTATTTTCACAGCGAACTCTATATAGTCACTCTCACACACACACAGACACACACACACACACACACACACACACACACACACACACACACACACACACACACACACACCCTAAAGAATTATCACTTAGTTTTGTTTCACCGGTATATAAAGAAGCGTGTCAATCGTAGGCTACGCGTACGACATCAAGAAAGTAACAGAGAATTGTTCGTATCGCCCATGTTTCTGCGTGTTCGACGTGCTCTACTACAACGGCCGGTGTCTCATCGGACCCCCCGAGAAAGGCGGAGTTACTCTCAGAGACAGACTGAAGATACTGGACACTATATTCACCGATGTGGTCGGCGTTATACAGATCAGTAAACGGAAGATTGTCAAGGATAGGTGGGTGTTTTCTCAGTTTTTTTTTTTTGCTTTTAAAAGGTTTCCGCTAACAAAAAAGTTTGAAACCGCTGTTCTGTAGTTTTTGTTTGTGACATTTCTCATCCCTTTGCTGCAGTGTAATTACGCCTAGTGCGTTTTTTTTTGCTTTTAAAAGGGTTCCGCTAACAAAAAAGTTTGAAACCGCTGTTCTGTAGTTTTTGTTTGTGACATTACTCATCGCTTTCGCTCGTGTTCACCGCAATAAGATATTGTTTGGCCGTTCGACTTTAGGTCGTCATCCGTTGGCATCGGGTGGGTTTATATACGCCGTTCGGTACAAACAAAGGCGGCAATCGCGGACGGGTCTGGCGGCCGGCGGGCGACGCGTATGCAATCAGCATTTCGGAAGTTACACCTTGCTTAATAGTTAAGTTTATTTTTAACTTCTAAGCACATTTTTTTAATATCTGGAACTAACAACTTTTATTTCAATAGATATCATTTAAGTAACTATAAAATTTTTCCCACAACGAATTGAGACTAGCTCCATAATAACAAATGATAGTCATAAAAGGAGCTTTCTAACGACATATATCTGATCGTTATTGGTCGGTGGGTAGGCACAGTTCCCATTTCTGCCTGTCCTCCTTTATACAATCTTAGGTCTAGGAAGAAAGTACAAGCAAACATAATAATATTGTATATTTTTTATCATTGTTAGGGCCTTTGATGCAAAAAAAAAATTGCTCGTAGGAATTTTAAATTCGATTTCATATTTTTGTTAACAGTTCCGAAGTGCTAGAAGGTTTGAACGCGGCTATAGTAAACCAAGGCGAGGGCATCGTGGTCAAAGACTTGGGCTCCTACTACATCGCCAACAAACGCAATGCCGGCTGGTATAAGATCAAACCAGAGGTAAAACTGTCATAACCTAAAAAAAAGCTGACTGTATTGCACCCAATATCAGTCACACGACCAAGACACAATCAGTTTAGTGTTTACATTGCAACATGACGCGTCGACGCAATAGGATGCATTTTGAAAATAGCCATTCAAAACTAATCTTTATTTAGTACACAAAAAGATTGACAGACTTGCCACCCGCGGTGTTTGGGCTGCTTGTTCCCAATTTGAATGGCATATTATTTAATTTTAATTCTAAATTTTAATGGCATTAAAATGTATCTTAGTTGTCCCTGACTTGTGGCGTCTGCACAGGACAACGTCTGTAGATTGTTTAATATGTATGTGTAGTACACGGAGGGCGCGGTGACGGACCTGGACCTGGTGATAGTGGGCGCGGACGAGGCGGAGAACAAGAGACAGGGCCGCGCTAAGAGCTTCTACGTCGCCTGCCTCGACCACGCAGAGGGTAAGAGCCAGTCCACACGGCGCGTTGCGTCAGCGTTGCGTCGATGCAGCGCTGCCGTTGCGTTGTTTTACATACAAATAACCTAGGTGTTCACACGGCGCGCTGCGTCGTCGCAACGCACACATGACGGACCCAGCAGCCCCCGAGACGAAGCGGGAGGGGGTGTTGACGTTAAGAATGCTTCGTAATATAATAACTCTGCATGACGCAGCGCCCGTGTGGCCGGCTATGCGTCAAACGGCAGCGCTGCGTCGACGCAACGCTGACGCAATGCGCCGTGTGGACTGGCTCTAAGCTGTTAATGGCAGCTCTGAATTTATGTATAGGCAGTATAGGCCATGGCCTACAGGCGGTAGCGTTCTATGGCGTCCTAGGGGGGCGGCAGCGTCCTAGGATGGCGGCAGAGTTCGTACGTAGGGGCGACAAAATTAAAGTGGGCTTAATCACAAAAAATGCCGCATAAAGCGGTCTAGTGCTGCAATTAGAAAACACCCAAGAACGAAAGTGTTATCTTTTATGCTTAGACCGCTGTAAATTTTTCATTGCATTTTAGGTGCGATTTACCAATTTATTGACGGAAAATGAGGTACGGAACGTGTTTATATGTTTCTTAAGATGTAAGTTTAAAAAAGGTTTATTGTAAACGGTGAAATCCACTACTAAGCGCTCATTAATTACTAGAACTTAAGTAAAATCCCATTGCAGGATCGGAACGATGGGTGTGCGTGGGTGGAGTCGCGTCAGGTCTGACCTTCGACGAGAAGGAGCGAGTTTGCTCTTTCCTGGAGTCCAACTGGAACACCAGCAAGAAGAAACCCCCGCCATCGAGTATACACTTCAACAGACTCAAGCCCGACTTTTGGATATCTCCCGAACATTCTATTGTACTCCAGGTAATCAGAAGATCCGAATTCGTTCTCGGCACATCCGGACACCAGTAGACTTGGCATAACAACAGTAGAAATGATTATCAACAGTAGAAAATTTTATCGACAAAATGGCGGATTTCCATTGTCTAACTGTCACTCTATTCTTCCGTAGAAAGAATCCGTTTCTATAGTGACCATGCTAAGCCTGTAGTAGAGAAAAAGGCTAAATTCGACTTGTTATAGTGAGTCACGAGGATTTTTGTTCATGTATCCTCGTGCTAATGAAGTCATTAGCCGCGTACTGACCAAGCGAGCCGCCTCGCGCGGCAGTTGCTCGGTCGGTCAGTACGTGTTAGTGCGCGGCAAACGTACCGAGGCGCCTTTGAGCATCGACAAAAACCGACAACTCTCGGCTCGGGCCGCGGCACGCTCGGGCGAGGCAGCGAGGCTGCTCGCTTGGTCAGCACGCGGCTATTCACGCAGCATGTTTTCATGATATCTTTGTGTGTCAAGTCATTGTCAAGTGACATTTCCAATATGTCAGACAGTGACAAGCATACGCGCAATGTTCCAATGGCGTGCGTGTAGATAGAAACAATATCATTTGTGAACACATGAAAGATACCGGTTGTGATTTTTCAAAGTGCTTATACATTTTTTGACTAGGTAAGATTTATTATCCGCTTGTCATTTTTATAAGGTTAATTGTATTTTGTAACGACCAGATCAAGGCGTCGGAGCTGATCCGCAGCACGTACTGTGGCGCGGCGTACACGCTGCGCTTCCCGCGCATCACCGCCGTGCGCGACGACAAGCCCGTACGTGACGTCATGACGTTGGAAGACTACAACAGACTTGTTGCTGTAAGTTTTGGTTTAGAGTTATTTTACATAAGAACTGCATTTTAAAATACTTAGGGCCTGTTTCACCACTTTCTGATAAATACGAATAGGCTATCCACAGCTTATCTGACAGATAGAGTATAGAGTCAGATAAGTTGTGGATAGCCTATTCTGCACTTATGAGGAAGTGGTGAAACGCGAAACGTAAGTTACACGTTAAAATGAACGATTTGCCGCTCGCGGTGTACGTCTGTCAGTTTCATTGAATGGCTTATTTAAAATGCATCGCGAGGTACCACTACGTTGCTAGTGTTACCGTAACGTATTATAACGATCTCGAATATAACGAATTTCTTTCATACAGAACAGCAACCCAGTAGAGAAATTATGCACGAAACGCATAAACGAGTCGGAAATCGAGCAGTTCGGTGTGAAAACTCGGCGGACGCGAGCGGCCAAGGTCATACAAGTTCCTGAACAATTTCGTGCGGTGTCGAAGAGAGACGTAGAAGTGACGTCACAGGCGCTGCGCGGACGCAAGATTTGCGTGCTTTCTGATGACGAGGACTGCAAGAAGATTGAGCTGATTAATATTATAGAGTCACATGGTGGAAAACATGTAGAGAATATTGGTGAGTGATGATGATTAAGTTTTCAAACACCAAAGGGTCCTTACGGTCAGTATACGTTGTGATGTATATTAATTTACAAAACAAGAAGACCCTAAGGGAAGGCACTCATTTGCAATCGTTTCCTATATATTTTGCTTTCCGAAAAACAAATCCAACGCGAAAAAGTTATCGCACCAAAACGATATGAAACGAGGTGATACTTTTTTTAACAATATACTTATAAGTTATGTGTCGTCGCATTGCGTGTCGTAGCGTTTCGGTGTGTTGACGCAACAAGTATCCTGTACCTAGTTGTACCATGTTGTAACTAGTACAAAGAATCGCCTCAGAACTTGTATTTTATTAAAGGTTCGGACACATGGTGCAGCGTGGCAGGACAGTCATCATTCCGTGTGCGGAAACTGATCGCCTCCGGCCAATATGACATAGCTCCGACATCGTGGCTCAGGTATTATAATTAAGTAAAAACATATTACTTAGATACATTGAATAGCTTCGACAGCGAAGTTAAGACAAATGTACGGAACGCCTAACTAAATGAACGGGATTCGACATACATATTAAGGAATAGCATGCGATATGTCACTCAGCGATGCATTATTTTTAATCCTATATATTTTTGAAGTCTAACTTCGCAGCCGAACTATCGAATACATTTTGGCGACGATTGGCGGCCGAAAAGGAAGATCTTCCCACTGACGTGATTTCAGATGTATATATCTTGCCACGCTCAAAAACAACGATAGCGCGATGCAGGATTGCAGCGCTAGTTTTGGGTACCGCCACAACATTTTGACTAAGTGTTTTTACTAAAACCTATCTAATATCTTTATTGGTTTCATACTCAGGTCTTTGCCCAAATCGGATTCACCCTGCACCATAGCACCCTTGGACATGCTTTCTATAAAGAGAGAGACGGAGCTGCAGCTGTGCCAGATGTACGACGAGTACGGAGATAGTTACACGGAGTTTACCGACGAAGCTACGCTTAGGAAATGTTTCCAGAGGATGGATAAGGAGGTATGTTGGCTCTTGTTTCATTAACTGACTTCCAGAAAGAATATGGCGTTTGTAGATGGCGTAGAAACATTTTAATAATTGAAAAATCTCTTAAAACTATGGAACGCAGCGTGAAAGAGCTATGCTTTGACATGAATGGTCAAATCTTATACATATCGCACTAAATATGTAGTGTGATACTGTACCAAACGCGTTTTATCTTATTTAAAGCTTTTTTTTTAATTTTCACTTTTTCTGAGCGTGTCTGAATTTTTTGCTACAACGTATCGTTTTTAGGGTTCCGTAGCCAAAATGGCAAAAAACGGAAGCTTTATAGATTCGTCATGTCTGTCTGTCTGTCTGTCCGTCCGTCCGTATGTCACAGCCACTTTTCTCCGAAACTATAAGAGCTATACTATTGAAACTTGGTAAGTAGATGTAGTCTGTGAACCGCATTAAGATTTTGATACAAAAATTGAAAAAAATTTAAAAATTTTAGGGGTCCCCATAGGTATAACTGAAACAAAAAAATTTTTTTTCGTCTAACCTACGCGTGTGGGTATCTATGGATAGGTCTTCAAAAATCATATTGAGGTTTCTTATATCATTTTTTTCTAATCTAAATAGTTTGCGAGAGAGACTCTTCCAAAGTGGTAAAATGTGTCCCCCCCCCCCTCTAACTTCTAAAGTAGGGGCATGATCATTCTAAAAAAATATATGATGTACAATTACTATAAAAACTACCAAACAAAAATTGGTTTGAACGAGATCTATCAAGTAGTTTTTTTATAAGTACGTCATAAATGGTAAACCTTAATTTAACTTTCATTAAATCAACTTAAATATAAAAATAAATCAAAAACCTTATAATTTTATAGAAATAAACCTTATTGCTGCTGCGGAACCCTTCAGTGGCGAGTCCAACTCGCACTTGGCCGGTTTTTAGTTATTGGCGAAAAACCAAAAATAGTCGCTGGGTGTTAGGTTTTTTTCCGTTTCTGATTTTCTTGACTCGTGCAATAGCTTAAAATGATCACGACCTTAAATTGTATTCCTATCCATAACCCATTGATTAACGCCCTTCTTCCGTCTGTCATACAAAATATGAAATACTGCCGAAGACATAGTGATTTTATTGTTCATATTTCGTGTGCATTTATATATTTATTGTGTGTATTAAATTATGGTCATATTTTCAGCCACCAATCTACTTGATGACCAAAGAGAAACTACAACTTGACTCCGAGTTGTTTGGGGAAGGCCCATCAAATCCATTCTCATATCTACGCCCCTGCATTATTTACGCTAAGAACCCTCTATACGGGCTTCTATCGAAACTAAGACAAGCTACAATAACCGATGACATGCAATATGCTACTCACATAGTTGTACCAAAAGGAATTGATTCCAAGGAAATGGAAAATATGAGGAGGGAAAACGTGAAAATAGTGACCGAAGACTGGCTAGAAGCGTGCTTCGAAAATAACAATAAGTTGGACGAAACAGAATTTTTACTAACAGAAGATCAAAATAAACGATGATATCCACCAGTGTTGTGATTGTATGGAATATATCAAAGCGCACGTAGTGCGCGCCCAAGTTCCAGCAGGCCGCGCGCATGCCGTGCACTATTTACACGAACCGTTTCGATGCACTTTTGACCCCTCTGTATCTCAGTGCCTATTGCGAGTGCAAAGATAAAATTATACCTACGTAATTATGTACTAGTTCTTAAGTAGTATACCAAATTTCATAGATATAGCTTCGGTAGATCCTGAAATATCTCCCTGTGAAAATAGCTAATTCTGTCACTGACTCACTCACTCACTGACCGGTAATCAAAACCTCTAGGCCACTTCCAATTGTCCTAGCGTTATGAAATTCGGCACGCTGGTCGTGTGTTATAATATTACGGGAGGTCACGACATTTTTGGTAACGATATCCAAAATGACTTATTTGACAGCGTCGCACAGGTATAAAATATATAGCCACTGAAAAACTGACTAAAATCGATAGCCTATATATTTTTCACGTGGTCTATGTAACATACCCACAACAATCAAATATAACACCCAATACCCAACACCGCCCTCAAAACTATCCCATGACAACCAAACCAAATTATATATATTTATCTACAAAACTTTACTCAACCCTAAACTATACACTCCACTAAATCCCCCGGCCACTCACACCTACCAACCCACCACAATAAACTATACCCACTTACTACACTTACAATAACTAAAACATAAACACCGAATAACCCAACACCACCCTCAAAAATTATCCCATGCCAACCAAACCAAATTACATCCATATATTTATTTCAAACCCTCCCTCAACTCTAAACCAAGCACTCCACAAAACCACCCTCCCACACACCCACCAACCCATTACAACAATCATCAATCAATCATAACAACCAAAACATAAACACCCAACAACCCAACATCCCCCTAAAACTATCCCATACCAACCAAACCAAATTATATATACTCATTTACAAACCCTTCCTCATCTCTAAACTAAGCACACCACTAATCCCCCCACACAAACACACTCCAACCACCCTCCACAGTTAACGCTACACTCTCAACCCACTCCAAGTACAACAAAAAACAATTCTAAACAACCATAAAAAACTACTCATAAACCGTTACTACTCTATAACACATCCCAACCAAAACATAAACATCCCAACCCAAACCAATCAACAACCCAACACCACCCTCAAAACTATCCCATGCCAATAAAACCAAATTATATATATTTATTTACAAACACCCCCTCATTTCTAACCTAAGCACCCCAATAAACCCCCCTCACAAACACATCCCACCCACCCACTACAATTAACGTCATACTCTCAACCCACTCCAAGTACAACAAAAAACAATACTACACATAAACCGTTACTACTCTATAACACATCCCAACCAAAACATAAACATCCTATAACCCAAACCAATCTCAAATCCCCCCAATCCACACCAGACTGGTTGGAACGCGTAAACCGATAGCGCCGAACTTCCGGTAACTCCTAAATTATAGATGCCCCTATAAAACCTGTGCCAAATAACATAAAAATTGATTCAGTAGTTCGCGAGATAAGCCCTTTCAAATAATTTCCCCTGTTTTTTTCACATTCTCCTATTAGTCTTAGCGTGATGAAATATAACCTATAGCCTTCCTCAATAAATGGGCTATCTAACACTGAAAGAATTTTTTAAATCGGACCAGTAGTTCCTGAGATTAGCGCGTTCAAGTTAGCCCTTTCAAATAATTTTCCCCGTTTTTTCCACATTTTCCTCTATTTCTTCGCTCCCATTAGTCTTAGCGTGATAAAATATAGCCTATAACCTTCCTCGATAAATAGGCTATCTAACACTGAAAGAATCATCAAAATCCGTTGCGTAGTTTTAAAGGGACATGAGGGAAAAAAAGCGACTTTGTTTTATAATAAGTATAGATATAGATTGACAAGATAAATAGCAACTCTCTGATGCCAAATATGTCGGTCTGCCTGCGTAAAGTAGTTGAGTTCTGAGTTCTCTGTATAGGGCGCCTGAAAACCCAGTTATCATGACCAAAAAAAAAAAAAAATGATAAGGTAAATGGCTGAGTAAGTTATATTAGGTAAGTACTAGTTGTTCTCATATCAGTAGCGTAAAAACTGACCAAATATTCGGTTGCGTTATGAAGCAACGAGCGTTCAAACGTGACTTAATATTGTGACCAAAAAAAATATGACCAGAAAAATGGCTGAAAATTACAAATCGTAAACTGTCAGTACGAACTAGCTTATTGGCACCAAAACTGACCAAATATTTGGTTGCAATTCATAGTTATCGGCGACCTATATCTGTGATTATTCTGCCATGTTTTGCTCAATATCAATAATATAGTAGATACTAGGTAGATACAACAGATAGGCACTTGAAATATTCACAAAATACTCCATTGTTTACCTCTATATTTTAATAAAATGAAAATAACATTTTTTAAGTCGGGTGTGGCACAAAAAGAAAAAAATAGGTATAATTTCTTGAAATAAAAATATTGAAATCCCACCAAAAACATACCTGTTAAAATGGGGCCAAATTTTTGGTCTAAAAAGAGTTGAAATTCAATCCAATGCCAAGTTTAGATGCACTTCATCGATCATTTTCATCAACAGCCTGATCCATAATACTTCTAAATTTGAACCTGGCAGGTTTTCGTGCTATACGTAACTCTTGATTAATTGTATAATTAGATAATAATATAATTAAATTATTTTATTTATTTTATTTATTTATTTGAGTCAGGCATCTTGGCCCATATTATAAATACCTTATAGACTAACATACATATAATTATACTAAAACTAACACTAAACACGTATTGTCTGCGACGTGGGGCGCGACGTGTTCGGAAGTCGTCCTCGGAACCTCTTGTAGACGACTCCAATCGGCCAGAACTCCTCCTTATCGAAGGTCGGTAGATGGTGCGTCGGGACTCTCACCACAAAGGAGCTAAAATTCACTTTGTGGCGGGACTCCAAGCGCTCGACCCTCAAGACGAAGTGGGTCTTGCTCCTGATGTAGCCCACGACCTGCTCGACCGTCGTGGACCAGTGCAGCCTGGACACGTACAGCGGCGTCGCGGGAGTCTCACGCTGCAACAGCTGCTCGGGTCCTTCGGGTCCTTCGGGTGCGGTGCCGCGATGGTTGCGGACGACGGGTTTCTTCTTCCTCTCCACTCTTATAAACCCGTCATCATCGCACTTTTGGTCCTTTTCGGAGGGAGGACACTCCTTTGCAGGGGCCTCCTTTTTCCCTTTGTTTTTGGAACGCGGGGGAGGAGGCGGGGGGCAAGCAGCGACACTTGCGTAGTTCGGCCGCGGCTCCGTTGCAGGCGAGGAGCGGGCGGCGGGGGAAGCGGCGGCGGCGGCGATAACGTGCCTTGATTGACCCGTCAGAAAGTGCTGACGGGCTGAACGTGATCGCTTGGGCACCACGTCGGCGAGTGACGAACGCGGCATCAGGTGACCTGACCTGACATATTGAATTACCACTCTTTAATTATGATAATTCATTACGTAGATCGCTGATCGTAGACTCCGATGCCTGCAGTCTACCTCGAACTTCGGCCAACTCTTCTTTCAGGAATCTGATGTCCTTTAAGAGGGTGACGACGTCGACGTGGTCCAGCGTCACGGACGGCAGCTTGTGCAGTTTTTTCGCCACAAAAGCCGGCAACTCATCCGGATCCGTCTGCTTCAGCAAGGATATTATATCCTGCACGCTTCTTTCTGTTCCATCCCTCCGTCGCGATGGCATATTCGCGCTCTGGCCGAGCGTCTCGTAGAGCAAATGCTTCCCCTGGCAAATCTCCTCGCTGGTGAAGGAGGACTTACAGATCTGCATTATGCTAACCTCGTCCATTGTGTCGATGGCGTGCTGGATAAACGCCAGCAACTCATTCGCCACGAGCGCCATGGTGACGTGAAGCGGCAGTCAGCCGCGCGATTCGCGAAAATATTGATTAATAATTAATAATATTTGCTGCGTGTGCATAACGTGAAGCGCGACCGTCCGCTGGCTCGACACATTACACACTGAATTAACCTGCCACGTTCAAATTAGAAGTATTATGGATCAGGCTGTTGATGAAAATGATAACGATCGATGAAGTGCATCTAAACTTGGCATTGGATTGGATTTCAACTCTTTTTTTAGACCAAAAATTTGCCGATAGGAACTTGGCCCCATTTTAACAGGTATGTTTTTGGTGGGATTACTTTATCCTGTGTCTAAACACACTAGGCGTAAAATACGCGGCCTAAGTTCGGCATGATTACGTCAGCAATGTCAAACGCATACAATATATAACGCGACGCAATTTCGACACGGTGTGTCAACGGTAATTTAAAATACATTGCAGGCGTAATCATGCACCGAACCGTGGTGTCCCACAGGGGTCGGCTCTTGGGCCAAATCTGTGGGACATTGGATACGACTGGGTGCTGTGGGGTCCCTACCTTCCTGGAGTAGACTAAGAGTATTACGCCGATGACACACTCATCGTCACGCGTGGACAAACACATAGAGATGCAGTGATCCTGGCGACAGCAGCGGTCGCACACAACAACAGCCGTGGACCGTATCCACGCGCTGGGCCTTGAAGTGGCCCTTGGGAAATCGGCCGCGGTATCACGTATCTTGCGAGAGCAATGCGATAGCAATTATTGCGCGATAATTGCTCCAAAATCGCAATTTCGTATCACGTATCAGCCAAAACAATACGATTGCAATCGATCTCTATACATGACACCATTGTTTATATACCCAGCAATCGCTCGCGCGATTCAATAATGCTAGTGGATTGTTGATCGCTATTTTTACGTGATAACCCTGCCGAGGCGATCCTTTTCCACGGACAGAGAAGATCACCGCCACCAGATATAGGCATTACAGTGGGTGGAACCAGGATTGCGGTCAAGTCAACCATGACGTACCTTGGTCTGGTTCTTGACAGTCGCTGGATCTTTAAAGACCACTTTAAGGAGCTGTCTGAAAAGGTAAAAAAGACCGCCGGAGCATTAGCGTGGCTCCTTCCGAATCTCGGGGGTCCGAGTCTTACTTGTCGCCGACTTTATCTTGGCGTCATTAAATCGATGGTGATGTACGATGCACCCGTATGGACGGAAAACATGCGAAGATCGATTGGTTCTCGGGAGGTTGCAGAGCATAATTACTATACGAGTGGTACGAGGCTACCGTACCGTACATACGGTACATGGACGCGGCATGTGCCCTAGCAGGAAGTGTGCCTTGGGATTTATAACCTTAAAATATTAGTACCTTAAAAAAATCCATAGAACTGACGTTTGTAAAACGTAAGTGTCGCGCCGTGTCGTGTCGTGTCGCATAGTGTTGCGTAGTGCAGTCTCACATTAGACTAGAATCAGTCTTAAACTTTTTCTGATGGGGTTTGTGACTCGTTTCCCAGGGGTCTATGGTTATAAAATTTTATAAGCAGGACAAAGTTTAAATAAAGTCCAAAGTAAAAATGTCATTAACCCTATAACTTTGAATACAAATACACAAAATATGTTGATTGTAACTGTACAATATGTATCAGCTGTATTAATTGAGCATAAGATCAAATGGATCCAGCCGTCAAATAAAGCACAATGGTGCGTGGCGGGCGCACAATAGTCGGTTGTGTCAGACAAACTGCTCAGTGCATATTGAAATTGTATACTAAACGAAATTAGTGTAGCTACATAATATGACTGTAATTACTCGGCGGCGGCTGCAAGGAAAAATTAATAAATGGCAACGTCTGAAGTGATAACACTAGGTAATATGTTTGAGCCAGGGACTGAAAGCGGTACCGTTATAAAGGGTATATACCGGTATAAAATTACGGTATTGCTTTGATTTAAAGGTTGAGTCAAAACGGTTGAACTTCAACATTGCGGCACCGCAAAATAACGAAATATACCTTTTTTTACGGTACGGATATATATATATATATATATATATATATATATATATATATATATCTTTATTTTATCGATACCCCAACCGAAATCATTTCGGTACCGAAAAAATGCAAGGGCGCGAGCGCGGCGTGTCAAGACTTGGACAGTCGGGGATAAGTTGCATTCATCCCAGCCTCCTACAATATTAATATTTAATTCGCTCGCTTATTGAGTTGTAGTTTTAATATGTTCAGAATCCATACTAATATTATAAATGCGAAAGTGTGTGTCTGTCTGTCTGTTACCTCTTCACGCTCGAACCGCTGAACCGATTTTAATATTATAAATGCGAAAGTGTGTCTGTCTGTCTGTTACCTCTTCACGCTCGAACCGCTGAACCGATTTTGCTGAAATTTGGCATGGAGATTCTTTGAGTCCCGAGAAAGGACATAGGATAGTTTTTATCCCGAAAAAATGTACGGTTCCCGCGCGATAAACGAATTTTGGCGCAAGTTGCGGGCGTCATCTAGTATTTTATATTTGGTGTTTTCTTAAGCAGCTTCCAAAAAAGGTGAGGTTATACGTTTGGCTGTAAGTATACATAACATATTTTTTTTATGTATACAGGTTGTTAGGTTTAACACCGTTATCCTTAAAACCATCAAAATATAAGCCCATTTGATAGTTTTAAGGATAACGGTGTTAATCATCATCATCATCACCTTTGTTACACCATACATTATCATTCATCACGCTTTGACTCTATTATTGGTATTTCTCATGGTCTTTTCAACAATACGGATGAAGTTAAAATATGGCCTCCATGCTGGTAATTCGGCTCAATTGTCATGGCAAATTAATTAATAGGCGCCAACGACGTTATCCTCATTGAAGATATTAACCAACTTCCTTTCATAGAGCGCGCAAGCCTCTTTAAACTCCAAACTTTGTAAACAGTATTACCCAGGAGTTATCTTGTACACACAGGAGCCTTAGGGATGTGGCTTACGAGTTACGCCCTAAGCATGGTCTACAGTAACATCTATTCATCGAAGGAAGGAGTGCGGTCCCTAAAGGTAAAGAAATATAAACAGGAGGATAAATGAATATCTAAAACCGATCTAAGTACCTGTTTCTCGTACACACATAGGAGGAGAAAGTAGTCCTCACAATTCACGAAGCTCAGGGATTAACGAGTCCTTCAGTGATCATCGTACAGACCAAAGCCCAAAAACTGGGAATTCATGATAGCTTGTCTTATGCAGTGGTAGCTATATCTCAGCACACTAACACCTGTGTCTATTACAGTGACACAGATGGGGACGCTGTGACCAGCTTTATAAAAAGATCCTTGGAAATTTCTGCAAGCCAACACTACCATCCCTACACGTAGGAAATGGATCGTTGGCCCAGGACGCAAAAGACAAAGCCGATCTTCTGGGCAAGCTCTTTGCGTCAAACTCGACCCTGGATGACGGGGGGCAGAAACCGCCGACCATACCGCGATGCACGAGCATCATGTTGGATATTCGGTTTTATCAGCGCTCAGTGCGGAAAGCCCTCCGTTCCCTTGATATCCAAAAGTCGAGTGGGCCTGACGGAATCCTGCCTATTGTGTTGAAAAAGTGTGCTCCAGAGTTGGCCGGAGACCGGAGTCTTGACGCATCTTTTTCGGCTCTCCTATTCCACTGGCATCGTCCCGGCTTCCTGGAAGACAGCCTTGGTGCACCCGATCCCCAAAAAAGGTGATCGCTCAAATCCTTCCAACTACAGACCAATCGCTATAACCTCTCTCTTCTCGAAGATAATGGAATCCATTATCAAAAGCCAGCTTCTTCGATACTTGGACGGCCAGGGATTACTAAGCGACAAACAATACGGGTTCCGTAAGGGTCGCTCGGCTGGTGATTTCTTGGCGTACCTGACTCATCGTTGGGCTCAAGCAATTGAGTTGAAGGGAGAGGCATTGGCTGTTAGTTTGGACATTGCGAAGGCCTTTGATCGGGTTTGGCATAAAGCGCTACTATCAAAGCTTCCATCATACGAGCTGCCCGAGAAATTATGTAAGTGGGTCACTGGTTTCTTAGCAGACAGAAGCATAAAGGTCGTAGTTGACGGCGAATGCTCGGAAACTCAGTCTGTTGATGCTGGTGTCCCTCAGGGCTGTGTGCTATCGCCTACTCTATTCATACTGCATATCAATGACATGTTGCAGACCAGCGGCATTCATTGCTATGCGGATGATAGTACAGGTGATGCTGCATATACCGGCTCCCCCAATATTTCTCGGCAAAATGTCACTGAGAGTTAAAACGAACTTGTGTCTAAGGTGGAGAATTCATTGGAGAAGGTATCTGAATGGGGTAGACGTAACTTGGTCCAATTCAACCCCGCCAAGACACAAGTCTGCGCGTTAACCACTAAAAAGTCACCAATGGTCGTATATCCTCGTTTCGAATGTATCTTTAACCATCTCCCCTAGCATTGAGATACTTGGCGTCAAAATATCGAGCGAAGTCCAGTTCCGATATCATCTAGAAGGTAAGGCCAAATTAGCCTCGAAGAAGCTTGGTGTTCTTAAAAGAGCGAGACAGTACTTCAGTCCGGACCAACGACTACAACTATACAAGGCGCAGGTTCGGCCTCATATCACTAAAGTGACTAGGTACACTTTGGGCATTTATGTGACAGATATTAAGAACGCCATTATTTTGTGTATTGAAATTCTGGTGTAAGATTTCACGTAGTGCGTAACTAGTACTTTCATAGTTTAGAGTTTTAGTTCATTTCAATATCTTCTTAACATCTTTGAAACTCGACCCAGCTTGATTGACCCTCTCCACCAAGCCTATGCCACACAATATCTAAAGGAAAAGGATAGAGCATCATACCCGAATAAACCGGAAGATGTCGCATCTACTGGCTACCATGCTGGGACCACACACGCCCCTTCAGGGTAATCAATCAAGGTATCAAACATTTCAAAATAGTGATAAATATAGTGACAAAAAAAAATTAAATACCACCTATAGGTGACTCAAATTATTATTATTATTACTTTTGATAAAAAAAAATACGGATGTCTTTGATTACTATTCTTTTGTCAGTTTTTATAGGATATAATTTGAACTTATTCTTATGACCAACAATGTTGAAATATCATGATATGGGATCCATGAGATATCAAAGGACCACTTACTTTATTGGGAAACATGTAGTGACAATGGTGTTGTTTTGGGGTTGGTTTGTTGACACACACACACACACACGATTTTCGATGTTTCTCTGTCTGTCTGTCTGTCTGTCTCCAGGCTTAAACGGTACGGAACACTTGGTAAGCGAGTCCGACTCGCACTTGGCCGATTATTTTTATTTAGTAATAAATGTTATTATATTTTTTGTGGTTCCTAGTTTAACAATATTAGATTATCGTCTATATATTCAGTAGTTTGTGTAGCTCAATGTAGTCGCTTCGTCGGCGTAGGTCTCCCTATACACCATTTTTCCATGACTTCCTCTATTTGCCTTCACTTGCCATGTTGGGTCACAATATTGTTTGAATATGTCATCTCCATCTTACTCTTGAACGTCTTTTTCTCATTGTTCATTCTATTTTTCTTTGTGTATATAATATATATTCTATTGTCTTTTCCTCTGCAAATATGGCCAGTCCAATTCCTTTTTATCATACGAATTCTTTATATTACATATTTTAGTCTTCTCTCCAATTTTATTATTGTATTGGGTATCTTGTGTCTTAGTTTTATCCCTAACATGAAGTATGATTTCCAGTTTTCTTTGTTGTATGACTCAGTGCTTTGGTGCTTTTCATCTTTTTTAAGCGCCTAGGTAACCGTACATTAAGCATGACAGTAAATTAGATTCGTAAAGTTTCCTTTTGACATTTAGTTTTCATTATTTATGTTAAGTTTCAGTATTTTTTCCAGCACTACTCTCAGTTTTATCGCTTTTTCAGTTTGATTTTGGAAGTATATTAATTCTTTCATATATTCCAATATTCCTCATCTTCTCCGTCTTATTCAATTTCATTATCCATTAGTTATGACTTATGACCTATGATTTTTGTCTTTGTAGCGTTAAGCAGTAGTCCTACTTTGTGGCTCATGTAACATATGGTTTAGTTCCTTTGAGTTTTCATCAAAAACCGCAACGTCGTTTGAAAACCTCAAATGATTTAGGTGCTCTCTGTCTATATTAAGGACCTTTTCTTCCCAATATAAAAATAAATATATTTCTTCCTGCACCGAAAATCGCTTGGGAGGCAAGGGGTCATCCTGTCTGACTCCTCTCTTAACATGAAATTCGGGATCTTCTC
Source organism: Lysandra bellargus (assembly GCA_905333045.1). Taxonomy (NCBI): domain Eukaryota; kingdom Metazoa; phylum Arthropoda; class Insecta; order Lepidoptera; family Lycaenidae; genus Lysandra; species Lysandra bellargus. Next base: position 7,594,624 of record HG995328.1, read on the forward strand.
GTTCTAATTAACTTTGACCTTCTAAATTTTGACCTTTGCTAAGCATTCAGAGTATATCATGCTGTGTAATATTTTGACATACGGTATTCTTATGCCCTTCAATCAACGGTCTCCAACATTGGTCTGTGGATGATAAAATCAAAGGCTTTTGTAAAATCGATAAAGCCAATGTACGAATTTAGAAATACAAAGTTTCCTATTGCTTTAAGCATTAGGTATTTATTCCTACACAAAATATTGCTCCCCTTACTATTAAAAATATTTACATAATTTTACCTAGAGCTCAGATCTAGTCTTTGTTTATCGAGTGACTTCAGCAATATATCATATCAAGCAATCTCGAAAATCAACAGTGTTTCTGGACACATTGTATAATATCTAAGTCTATATACAACGTATCCAAACACACCGGTGTTCCGATCCATTAAAAAAATTAATAATACATACATACATACATACAGGACTATGTGGAAACATGTTTGGTACAAACTGTTATAACACTTTGATAAATAGTATTTTCTTACTTTTTCCATCTTGGTGTCTATTTATTTATTATTTTAAACGAAGCTTACACGCGCTAATTATTACTGGCTACCTACGCGGCGCATCGTTACAAGCAGGACACGAGTGTCAGTAAAATCCAATCAAGATTCAACCGACGTAAGTAATTTAGGCTTGATATTCCGGCGGACAGCGGGGTGCAAACAAAACCTTTATTTTTTTATAAAGATACCTAAAAAAATTTCGATACTGTAATTTTTCAATACCTGTATATAACGGTACCGTTATTTAAAGGTAACCGTAATTTAAAGGTATGACGTCATACCGCTAAATTTCTCTACCGATATTTTCCGGTTATTCAGTCCCTAGTTTGAGCATTATACTTACCTATTTCTACGCCTACTGTATATGGCAAAATTATGTTTGCCGGATCAGCTAGTAAATAATAAGACACAGCCTATACGCTATAACCATAACTGTTCAAGGTTTGCTCTTTGTAGGTATAGTTTTTTTACTTACCTATTTCTACGCCTACTGTATATGGCAAAATTATGTTTGCCGGATCAGCTAGTAAATAATAAGACACAGCCTATACGCTATAACCATAACTGTTCAAGGTTTGCTCTTTGTAGGTAAGTATAGTTTTTCGATGTTGCAGACTACATTACGGATGAAATTCCTAACACCTATGTTAATACAAAAGCAGAAAATATGATCTTTCCCTGTAAATATAGAACTCATAAAAGCAAATTAAAAATGAAACAGTAGCGGAGGTCAAGATGTAATATGAGCGGTAATTGGCAATCGCTGACCGGCGGGGATATCGGGTCACAAACGGAGATATATATATATATATATATATATATATATATATATATATATATATATATATATATATATATATTATCTATGGAGTAAGTATCTATATAATGTTTTTGTACAGGTATTTTGGTATTTGATAGTTTTAGTCGTAATAGTAGTACTTATAATAGTAGCTACCTATCTACCTAATTTTATGTAGGTAGGTAAGTAGGTATGTTACTACGTATTCGTCATTTATTGTATGATGTGTCTCATATTTATTCAATTGTGCACTTTTGTCCTTTACATTGTTACTTTTTGTAAGTAATCTAAAAAAACGCAAAACGAACATAAGAAATAATGTAATATATTTTTGAAGATACTTGTGTAATGCAACACAATTTAATAATAAATTATGTGTAGCACAAAATATGAATCGTTAATCATCTGTGACAAGTAAAAAATATAGGTAACTGTTTGTTCATGAAACGTATCGAATTACAAAATAAAAATTTCTAACACCAGATTGTTAGAACCCGCCCACTGGCGCTCGACCAATCACGAGCGAGTGGGCAGTGCCGCTCTCAGCCGGCGTTTACTTCGGTAACTTTTCAGCTCTCAATCGCTGAAAGTATTCGATCGGGGCTATCCGTTGACGACCCACCGTTAGTAAATATCGATAATTATTGAAAGAAGTAACATTCGAATTTATTAATTAAAAATATTCAAGTCTCTCTCTGCTAGCTTATTTGTTTTTTAATCGTAAACTCGAAATATTTGTGAATAGAAACTGAAAATAAATTTTATATCTGTGAGTCGTCTGAAAATGTGAGAAGATGGAAGACGACAAGGTTCCGCGGAAGCCGCTGCGCACGCCCAAGTGCGCGCGGTGCCGCAACCACGGCGTCATCTCGTGCCTCAAGGGGCACAAGCGGCTGTGCCGGTGGCGCGACTGCCGCTGCCCCTCCTGCCTGCTCGTGCTGGAGAGACAGCGTGTTATGGCTGCACAGGTACATACATCACACGGCGTCATCTCGTGCCTCAAGGGGCACAAGCGGCTGTGCCGGTGGCGCGACTGCCGCTGCCCCTCCTGCCTGCTCGTGCTGGAGAGACAGCGTGTTATGGCTGCACAGGTACATACATCACACGGCGTCATCTCGTGCCTCAAGGGGCACAAGCGGCTGTGCCGGTGGCGCGACTGCCGCTGCCCCTCCTGCCTGCTCGTGCTGGAGAGACAGCGTGTTATGGCTGCACAGGTACATACATCACACGGCGTCATCTCGTGCCTCAAGGGGCACAAGCGGCTGTGCCGGTGGCGCGACTGCCGCTGCCCCCCTGCCTGCTCGTGCTGGAGAGACAGCGTGTTATGGCTGCACAGGTACATACATCACACGGCGTCATCTCGTGCCTCAAGGGGCACAAGCGGCTGTGCCGGTGGCGCGACTGCCGCTGCCCCCCTGCCTGCTCGTGCTGGAGAGACAGCGTGTTATGGCTGCACAGGTACATACATCACACGGCGTCATCTCGTGCCTCAAGGGGCACAAGCGGCTGTGCCGGTGGCGCGACTGCCGCTGCCCCTCCTGCCTGCTCGTGCTGGAGAGACAGCGTGTTATGGCTGCACAGGTACATACATCACACGGCGTCTTTTCGTGCCTCAAGGGGCACAAGCGGCTGTGCCGGTGGCGCGACTGCCGCTGCCCCTCCTGCCTGCTCGTGCTGGAGAGACAGCGGGTCATGGCTGCACAGGTACATACAACACACGGCGTCATCTCGTGCCTCAAGGGGCACAAGCGGTTGTGCCGGTGGCGCGACTGCCGCTGCCCCTCCTGCCTGCTCGTGCTGGAGAGACAGCGGGTCATGGCTGCACAGGTACATACAACACACGGCGTCATCTCGTGCCTCAAGGGGCACAAGCGGCTGTGCCGGTGGCGCGACTGCCGCTGCCCCTCCTGCCTGCTCGTGCTGGAGAGACAGCGGGTCATGGCTGCACAGGTACATACAACACACGGCGTCATCTCGTGCCTCAAGGGGCACAAGCGGCTGTGCCGGTGGCGCGACTGCCGCTGCCCCTCCTGCCTGCTCGTGCTGGAGAGACAGCGGGTCATGGCTGCACAGGTACATACAACACACGGCGTCATCTCGTGCCTCAAGGGGCACAAGCGGCTGTGCCGGTGGCGCGACTGCCGCTGCCCCTCCTGCCTGCTCGTGCTGGAGAGACAGCGTGTTATGGCTGCACAGGTACAAACACAGTCAACGCTAAACCAGTAGCTACGTAGTGATTAGTGCCTGATGGTTTACTTTTTAGCTTTATATAATATATCACCACCTCAGGTGGCGCTCCGTCGGCAGCAGAGTGCCGGTGGCGCAGCGCGGGACGGCGAAGCAGCGGCGCTCGCTGCACGCAAGCGAGCGTACCGCGCCCGCCTGCGCTGCATGCAGATGTCCAGGACATACCCCCTGCAGCCTGCTTATGGTGCGTATTTATACATTTTATCAGCCAATGAGCGTACTAGAGCGTCTAGAGCTTATCCAATTTAAATGACGCGCCCCCTTCCATCCACCCTTAATAACCCCCGCACCGGTTTCGGTGACGGTGGCCAGTTTCATTGAAACCAGGCCAGTTACGCAGGGGTATTTTCTATTCCTTTACTTTTAAAACCCGGTCAAACATCGATCAGGCGCAGGACCAATTTTTTACATGCTCATCCGGCGCATGGATCATCTTACTTATCAGACAATCAGGAGATCAGCCTGCATTGTCTTAACCAAACCTGGAAATAACATATTTGATATTTCCAACGCGAGAATTGCACCCACGGTCTCCGAGTTAAGTCACGATTTAAACCACTGGTCCACGGAGGCTCTTTTGCTTCTTTCACGACGACGACGTGGGGCGCGTCATTTCAAGAAAAGCTCTACCAACGCGAAATTACATAATAGAACTCTCTTTTACCATGGGTATGACATTGCGCTGTTGCATCACTGCAACTCCTATTTATCCAGAATTAATAGTTTGAAAGAATTTACATAATTAAAATATGTATAACATTTATGATTGTTGTAAATTTGAGCATCACTGATAACTTAGAAATTGTCATTTGTTTATACTTTAAGTAAACTAAACAATAAAAATTGCAAGACAGGTATTTCTCGTACAAAAAGTTATTCTAAAAATTAAAAAATAGATTGTAATAATTAGGAACTTACGGTTGTATTACCTACACCTCTTGTCTTTTTTCGAGGCGTAGGGTAAATTAGTGTCCACAAAAGATTTTCTTTCTACGTTGTCAGGCGTAGAGCATTAATAGCTTACCCTTTGCTCCCGACTAATTCGTTCCCCACATGTTGTTATTGTTGTAAGCGAGTCCACTACTCCGCTACTAACAACACTCGCGAATTAGCTGAACAAATATTAGTTTTGGAACAATCGTATTCTGTTAACTTTGTTTTGTGAGGTGTCAGCTTTAACTCTTTGAAATGTTTCTCTAATATTGTTGGAGAATAATAACTTGTTGCGTTCATTTTGTAAAACGACAGTGTTATGTTCTAATGTCTAAACGCTAAACAAACAAAAAAAATCTGGTCGGTATTATAAAAAGTCGACTGATGCTATTGGTTATACCTACATTCTAAACAATTTTTTTTTTCATTTTCCTATAATTTTTTTTGCATAGGCATCCATCATTTGCGTTTGATATTCGTCATGTAAAATGCTACAAAGTAAAAGCCGAAACTATTTTACATCAACTAAATAACATTTTCGGGCGATTAAAAATAGATCACCACAGCAATAAAACTCAAACGAGGCAAACTTGTCGTTTCATCATAGAACAAAAGATGACATCTAACGCTCAGTAACATTTCACTGTCTATTAAAAAAAACTAAATATCTTTTAACTATTTTTATGAGCTCGAGTGTGTATTACAAAAAACTGTGAGGCGGCACTTTGTCGCGGTATCGCGTTACAACAGTTGTCTGTAAACATGTCTTCCGCTGGATGATAGCCCCGAGCCCGCCGCTCACGCCAAAATTCTTTTTATCCCACCGTTTTACGAGGGTTGGTTATTTATGTCACGTTGTTACATTTCCTCTCGCATAATTTCTTAAACTTTACCGATATTTGTAACTTTTGACTTTTTTATAATGTCAGCCGCTTGAATATACGTATCTTATACGCGAGACCGCACTAGGCGACGCGACGCTGCAGCAGAGCGACGCGGCACGACTAATTACAAAATAGTTGGTTAAATACACCTCATTTATCTATTATCTCAAAACTAACCCCCACACCAAAACACTACCTTCTACAGAGTCACAGGCATAAGGCAACCTACCCTAAAAACTTCAATAAATTGCAGGCAACGTACGCGTGGATCCGTCTTGGAGCGAGCGGTTGCGGCGTCGCCGTGCGTTCGCGGACGCAGCGTTGGGCGAGCCCGCGGCGATATGCCGCCATCTGTTGGCCGCACTCCTCACCAACTACATACCGCCTCCACCGCCCCCGCCAAAGAATCCAAAGATCTCCTTCTCCATTGAGTCTATAATCGGCGTTAAGTAGAAGAAACTTTAATTTAGTCAGAAAAAAACTAAAGTATAAACTTAAATTATGGCTATATTCGTATGAAAATGAGAGAGACAATAGCAATTCAATGGACGGATTTCTACGTGTTTCGCGACGTACGGTGTTAAAATGTTTATCTTGGATTTTCTGATAAATATAATAATCAGTATTTATGTCTACCAAAGATTAGGTTTAAAAGATTAATAAAATACGATTTATCGAACAATTAGTGCTTTATTAACGAAATGTATGGTAAAATGTCTATGGTGAGGTTCCCAATTACAACCACAATACATTATGTACATTTATGTTTACACAAAATATTACTTTGTATCGAAACGAAACTTTCGAACGGTGAGTACAGAAATTATTGCAGAATACAAAATACTTTTACAAAATTACAACCGTTGTTCTACGCCTGTAGTTAGGCCTCAAATAGGAGGTATAGACTAAACGACGTACAAAAATATCTTCACTGTACTCACGTTTGACCATAATGACTTACAATGTTCCACTGAAAAGGTATTGAATTCATATCAACTGAAGACGATTATTCGAAACGATAAATGTGTTTGAATAACGAATCAAGTACATAAAATACTTAAAAATGTTCTATACAATACAAATATCAAAATAGATAAGTACGATTTATATAATTTAAATATGATATATAGATACATAGCGGTACGATTGAGTTTTAAATTATGCAACATAAATACATTCTGCTTGCCCATTATTCGGCGTTCGTGGTAATGACTAAATCTTTTTGAGTTACTTCAGTGCTTCTACCAAAGTTTATAGTGATACTTTCCCGTTGACAATAAGTACGATTGAAAGGGAAATAACTCTGAACGGACTATGATTTGTGTATAATATGTGATTTGTTTAAGCCCGAACTTGCTAGAACACTGGTGGCGCATACGAATTACGATCTTCTACGAAACTACCGGCAAATTCACTTCAGCAAGAAGGTATTAGTGCTTTAAGTCACCACTAGTGTTATAGGTAGTAAGGACTGTCATACATGGTTTTACATGAACCTTCAACTTTTTCATTTAACTACAATTTACGAATATGTGGAGTTTGAATATTTTATAATAATTGAAGACGTAACTGGATGAAATGGATAACTAACATTTTTTAACATAAGGACAATTACTTATTTTTTCCCCTTCTAATTTAAATAAACCTTGAACGGTGAGTGCTCTGAGGAATTGTTCGGAATCATACCACCTGCAACTTTTCGCTATCATCCCACGCGCAAAAATATACCATCCTCATCACCTTGATGAGTGGCAGTCTTCCACAGTGCGTTTTTCGCGTAACTTTCTGCCGCGCACTGTAAAACTCTGGAACGAACTGTCACCAGCAGTATTTCCGGACCTACACGACCTGCAAACCTTCAATAATAGAGCGTATTCCCTCCTAAAAGGCCGGCAACGCACCTGCAGCTCTTCTGATGTTGCGAATGTCCATGGGCGACGGTAGTTGCTTTCCATCAGGTGACCCGTTTGCCCCCTTATTTTATAAAACCTACCTACTTAATCACCAGGTATTATCCTTCTATGATCCTATATATCTATGTTACGCTCAAAGACCGAAATCGCTCAGTGAGCGACAAAAAGGCTCACAACGCGTTGTGGTCACAGTTAAACAGCCACGACGCGTTCTGGCAATCGCAAAAAGTCCATAGCGCGATATGCTATTCGTGCGTGTCGTGGCTGATATGCTATTCGTTTTTCTTGATCTGTTCTTGATTGATTAATCCTTCAGGCCCCGCGCGAGCACCGGTGATCGCGACAACAATAGAATACAATAGCAATTCCTGGAAATTCCGACTGAAGTATATTAATACGTGTCCATTGGTATGGAAGAATTTTGATATTCGATATTTGAATTACTACGTGTACTAGGTACAAAATATTTTTTCTTTTACTAAATCACTGCATAACGTGTTTATCATTATTATTTATAAAATATCCATACTTCCATACTATCCGTACTATTATTATTACTGTCTGTCTGTCTGGCGCAACATAGTTGCGGGCATCAACTAGTAGTATTATATTTAAATTATATATAAATAAAAATAAAACTAAATACTTATTATTTATTAAGATCAGATTACCTAATATTAAAAAAAAACAACAAACAATAGCACTTTGTGCCAGACAGACAGTAATAATATTAGTACGGATATTATGGAACTATGGATATTTTACAAATAATAATGAAAAACTTGATATGCAATGATTTTGTAAAAGAAAAATATTTTGTAGTACGCGTGGTAATTCAAATATAATCTTCAATACCTATGGATGATTAATTCAATCAAGAAAAACGAATAGCATATCAGCCACGACACGAATTTCGCGTTATGGACTTTTTGTGATTGCCAGAACGCGTCGTGGCTGTTTCACTGTGACCACAACGCGTTGTGAGCTATTTTTTCGCTCATTGAGCGATTTCAGTCTTCGAGCGTAACATCTACATATAAAATTCACATATTATAATTTATTTCAAATTATTTTCCCGGTCCTAAAGCGTACATTAAAAAAAAAATTGTTAGCGTCTTGATTCACTTACGTCTTCAATTAAAACAGACTGCAGACAGCTTGTTTCACTTGAGTGCCAAATACTTGGGACGTTATGAAAAATACAATCTGATTCCGATCACAAATGGTTCCCTATTGCATGACACATTCTAAACATATTATTAAACCATCGCATAGGAACATTGTTATTTGCAGTTTTTTATTTAACTACAATATATTATGCGAAAGTATTTTATAAAAAATATGTTAATTTAAAAATACTACAAAAGATTTGTTTTATTTCTGTTTGTAGTCTAGTATACATTTCTCAATTTTTTTTATTACAGACAAAATAATTTCGATGGTTAATAATAATGTTATTAATATGCGTCATTTAATATTCTAGTAGGTATGTGTACCAGAATTTACAAATTTATTGCAACATACAATTTCATAATTTTGAAGTTAATTTATTTTATTTTTTTGGTAAGACGAATTAAATAATAAAGAGCTATTTAGTAATTGATAATTAATAATAAAATTATTAGTTTATAATTTTGACAAGTTCATTAAAATATTATGAGCACATTAATTATTTTATACCACTGCAAATAAAGTAACAAAAATTTCACAATTTATTTAAGTATTGCATTGAAATATTTCCTACCAACATATTTCGTGATATTTCTCTTAATCATTTAATTCGCCTGACCTAATAAACATATCTTAAGGGGGCGACTAACCCAAAATTGTCGATTTTATAATTCATTTTTATACTTGAAAATAAGCCCCGAGTTGTTTCATTTTCTAAAATTAGATACTACATTATATTTCCAAGAATTCGATCTGAGCAAAAACACGATATCTTAAAATTTTCTCGATAGGAAAAAATCACAAAAATGCATCTAATTTTCAAGAATTTTTCATTTATTGCCATAACCGTGCATTAAACTAAGTTAATATTTTAACACATTGTATAAAATTCTATTATTGAGAAACCGACCAAGCAGATTTTTAAAATGTTGTATATTTATCGAGTTATTGACAAAAAACTAATTTGGCGATGAACAGCAGCTTGGCATATGAAAGACGGGCGTGAGTGTGAAGAGAGGACAATGTTTGATTTTTTGGGTTAGTCGCCCTCTTAAAGAAAATAAACATACATAATGCGTGTTTCATAAAATATAATAACAATGAATGTTCGATAAAACCACAGATCTTATAAACCAGCAGACATGACACTTCAGCTAAGTGGGGAAAGTTGGCAGCGAACGACGTGTCGCATCGACATTACTCATTTCTATGAATTTGTATAAAATCCCCTCGCTTTATGTAGCGTACGGAATTTGTTACAAATTAAGACTGGCCGCATATACATTTTTTCTGTATTCGTTCTCCTAATGTGGAAATTCCGTGAGACTAGCGCAAACGTTAGTTTTTTCACGAGCGAACGCAAGGGCTTGTATTCGAAACGCACGTGCGTAATTCGTTCCGTTCGTAAAAAGCGAATGTGTGCACCAGTATTTGCTGCTGATTCCTTGCATTCGAATGTCCGAATACGGAAAACGTGTTTATGGGGCCTGCCTAAAAGAAACCAGTAGTGTCTGATACGACATATCGTTTTCTGATGCTTCATATCGTCCGATACGATAATTAAAATATCATTTTACTTTTGTTTTTCATAAATAGTTAAAAAATATTAATTATTAGTATTGCTCTTAATTTGAAAAACGCGAGTTGCTTTTATTTCCATTTAGTTGCTCATCGAATCCATGTCGTGACATACCTACCTTAGACCATTGATCTGTGGTCAACACTAAACTACATAAAATAATAGCATAACTTCTCTATTCTAGTAAATATTTTTATGCATTTGTTGAGTTTAATGGGATCGGTAAATACGTAAGGAAACGCTTGTAGATCAAATATCCACTAGAATAGACAAGTCATTAAAATTAATATGGAATACCTAACTAGGAAGGGAAGTGCCATTACGAACGCCGCGCTCACACACACACACACCCACACACAACACTTAAACAAGCTATTATCACGGTTTTTAGGAAAACAATTCTAAATAAAACATTTAATAAAACTACTAACCTTAAAATTAAGAGGGCACGAGCAGCGCGTAAGTACAATGTGTATTACAATAATTTTCCTTCGTAACTAAAATATTAAATTGATAAAATGTTACTTTTGAACTTTTTTAAATTGGTATATCTTTGCAATTTTTTGCACTTGCGTTTATTATTATTATTCCGACTAATTCTCATAAAATATAAAACCGATACCAAACGAGTTCTGAATTTCTAGTTGATGAGATATTATCAGAATACTATTTTGAATTCCGTGATGAACCAGATTGAAACGAAACTGAATTAATTTTGGATTAAAAAGAAGTATTAGGCTACAAGTAAGTATCTAAAAATCATATGATCCGGTCGAAACTTAAGATCTTTAATAAACTAAAGCGGTATGTGTAAAAAATCGCAAAAATTCAAAATAAGAGTGACATCTAGTGCATACCAACGCTACAGTATAAGGTACAAAAGTAGTGCCGTCTACACAGTATAATGCTACACAGTAGGCAAACTTACGATTACGACAGTGAGCGCTCAGACACCGGGCATCGTTGGCACATGACGAGGAATGGGACTAGACGGGATTGGGGACGGGACTTTGGGAGCGTTCAGGTACTACGCAACGCAGTTAGGTTTATATAAAACGAACAGTGTTCGTCCCGTAAATCTCCAAAATGTCGTCTTTTTTATTTTACTCCAAAATGAAAAACGTCAAAAACGTTACGCCTCCTTTCAAAGAAGGTAAGGGCAGTGAAAAAAATGTTACGGTTGTGTTATACAAGGGACTCTATACAAAATTGCGTCACATAATACTTGAAGCTTCCCTTTTGGGTCTCGGAGGGATAACTGGGAGTATACATACGAATATCATAATTTGGGTCGCATACGATAAACATATATATCGTAAAAAATAATATATTTTGTTTTGCCAAAAAATAATTTTATCCCAAGGAATGTAGAATTTGATGTATCCCCGAATAACCCTATTACATTCCGATGCACTTAACCCTAACGTTACGATTGCAATAGTCTAATGTTCATTCGAACTACAAAATTTCAGTAACCATCTTGGACTCCATTTTACCATAGCTAATTTTTTTTCAAAAGTTATTACTATATTGTTATTGGTAAATACGTATTCAGAAATCTAAAAAATATTTTTCGTGAAATAATTATTATGAGGATTAGATATCAAACTTTCAACCTGTTATAAATGTTCATATTAAGGTAAGTACAACCACTTTTGTTTCCTGTCCACTATAATATTATTTAATACAACTTATTGGTTACTATCCTCCTGTCCTGTTAATAGTTAATGTCGCACTACTGCAACAGAACGTAAAGTTGGCGTATCAACAATCTCTTACCAATAAAATGCGTCCAAGACAGAATCTGAAAACCCTAAATAATATAACAAGTGTTTAAAGTCAGACTTTTAGCTTTCACAAAACAAAAAAATAACATTTTTAATTTCTATATAATTATAATATAATATACAACTCATATGTATTTACATATATTTAATATTTTATTTATACACATAAATAATACTTCATATCAATCATACAAGTTGCGTGCGATGACGCAACTGTCATGGCGTCAACGTACACGTACGCGGATTGTGGATGGAATTCCAATGACGCGAAAAATATTTTCAAATTAATTTATCTGCCTGTTGATTACTGAGGGATACCCTCATGAGAATAACACGTTAAAAATTGCATAAAACATTAATGCTCAGTATAAAAGTATGGGTAAGTTGACACCACAAGAGTTGGTCCACGCCAGCAACTCAAACATACAAAATACAACGTAAAATACTATTTGGTATATATAGAAATCTAGCTGACACAAATACAAGCGATATATCTACAACGGCATATAATCGTATATAGTCAAAGTAAACCAGTCACAAATCACAGTTGACATAAATTCTCGATTTCACAAGTCTTTTTACATTTATATAAAAAAAGTTAGCACATTTTCATACTCGACACATACGAATGGAGACACTAGTGGAGACATAAATGCAAGGCAGTTTATTATTTGCACTTTACCGAAACTCACGCGTCAATCACGTTTGCATTTGAAATAAACGAAGCGCAATAAATTTAATATTTTCAGTCGACGCAGAGGCGACCGCGAAAGCAACATTACGTCAATACGAACTACGTCCTAAATATAACATGCAACAGGTTAGAGGGCCACATTCGTTTGACGAGGTGCACAAAACACGTACCTCCTTACTAATAAAAAAAGTTACCCAATACGCTATACATCATTTTGTCCTTATCTATAAGGCGTCTATTTTAACCTAGGCAAGAAAAAACATTCTATAGCGTATCAATTGAGTATTTTTCTTCTATTAAAATACTTACCCATTAGATACGCTATTCAATGTGACCTGTCTATCATCTCTTCCAACATTCTAGGTAAGGACTTAACATTGTATAGATTTAAGTAACTTTTTTATTAGTAAGGAGGTTAATAAATTTTGAAGTAGGCAAAACGCATCTACACATGACATCTGACACCAATACACAGAGGGTACAAATGTCCAGTTAAAATGTACTCGAAAAAATATAAAACATACTCATATACACTAACACTATCACTAGTTCATGCAATGTGGAACTGCGACTATCGCCGCGGACTCTCGAACGGACACAGGTTTTTAAACATAAAATTTTGTCGATAACTACATGAAATAAAAAAAACGGAAACGGTCACAAGAAACGCCACAGTTACGATCTACAGATTTTGCGTTACATAATTTCATAGTCCGAGAGCCCCATGCGGCCACTTGTTAAGTGACCACCAAACTTCTATACTTATCCGACAACGCAAAGCTTTTCAAGCGTTTTCTCCACGTTAAAAGTGAACCGTTGCGATAAAATCATCAAAAAATTTACAGTCCCCGTTTAGATCCTACGTGCGAGGATACGGTGTGCGTCTACCTTAACTCGGTTCACAACCTACTACACTCAAAGAGGTTAAGTGAAATAGCCGCTTTACACTAGTGAAACTTTCAGGTACGATACTGTTACGGGTTGTTTTATAGTTGTCTATGGTGAGGCCAGTAATCGGCAGTTGTAGTCTGTGGTGAGGCCAGTGGACTGCAGCAGTTGGCACATCTCGGAGCGGCTCCGGCACAATGTCTCCCCGACCCGTGCTGACATTGGTTCCCCTGAAATCATCCACGGCTAGTAAGAGGACACATCGGTGCGTTGCGTCTTCCAAAATAATATAAGAATAATAATAAAATTATTGTTATTTTCAACACGAATAACGCGTCTTATGCCACGTAGTTGACTTACAGCAAAAATATAATATTATACAATAGTTACAGCGCAGCGATTCATTTCTTGTCTGTCGTTCCGTTTGTCACAGCTGTTATCTACCGAAAGTGAAACAGGACTAAGTGTAACTATACTACAACAGAGCGACGCGAAACTCACTTTCAATAGCATTTGGGTTATTTGTTGCGTAGTATCGCAGCCGCGTATTGATATTTAGATGATACAATTTCGTACAAAGAACATTTGGCCGCGTCGCGTCGCTTCGCTGCAGTGTGCACGAATAGTGCTGTCTGGCCCTTATGGCAGATTACAACTCTAATATTTTTCATTCCCGGATACTGTGAGTCCTAGGAAAGGACATAATACTTTTTGTCCCGGAAAATGTACGGTTCCCGCGCGATAAACGAATTATGGCGCAACGGAGTTGGGGGCGTCATCTAGTAATACTACAACCTGTTAAAAAAAGAGTAGACGATGAACCAAATTTTATAATCGTAATCAGTATCAAAATATTATGGTGGTTTTTTCGCCTAGTATTATTTATTTTTATATGCCACTTTAAATATTATCATTCTGGTACATTTTATATCTGGTTTAATGCTTCAACTCCCAAGCGGCCACAAGCCGCCGCGATAACAAAAGTCAATAGATAAGCTATTGTGTCTGGTTTTTCCACGATCGAGGTATTAATAAAGTTTTTCAATATTTTATGTAATTTAAAATTACTCACCAGATAATAGTTATCGCGACGGCCTATATCCCGCACATGGCGGCGAGGCGCGCGCTCAGCTGCTCGGGGAACTGCTCCGTGAACCGCCGCCAGTTTTCCTCGCCCACCTGGTTCTTAAAACCGTGCAGGATCTGAAAATTGTAAAAAAACGTTCAAACATATCTGTCAACGATGTATACTTTCTGAAAATCTTATAAGCCAGTATTTACAGTGGTGAAAACTAATAATATGATCACTGATTTCAGCTTCAGGGTCATGATGTCAGCTTGTTATCAAATTTCAAATTTTATACGTTACGATTTTTATGTCTACAGGAACTCATGCACACTCCTCTAACTCACAATCTACTGATAGGTCTTGCTTGTTATGCAGAGAACCAAAACTCCCACTTCTAGTCTACGCGCTTATTGGGAGTTTTTTTTTTTTTGAGGCAGACCAGTTGTTTTACAATGCGACCTCATAAATAACTTTCATGGTCATGATCATCAGTGTCTAAGTTTTTTCCAACACAATAAAAGGTATATTGTTAAACGATTTTTTTCATATAAGGGCACTTCGGCTTAGATATAACTATGTAAATGTGTCAGTGTCGAGTAAATGGCGGGAAAACAATATTCTAGTATACAATTTTCAGCATCGTTTTTCTATATCCTCAGGTCCAAAGTCTAGTACTACTAAGGAGTCAAGTCGGTTGATTCAGTAAAGTAGTAGACGCTTTACTGAAACTTTCGATGGAGTTTTGGAGGGAACACAAAATACCATGTTTCTGGATATTGCATCACTTTCCTACACTTGTGCATGATAACGAATATCTAATGGTTAATATCCTACCAATATTACACATTAGAAAACCCAGTTAACACAATTTTCGGAAAATAATACAAAAACACGACTCACTCTTTCACATTCCCGGCGAAACTAAAAATTGACGTTTTAAATTGCTTTAAAAAGTTAATTTAATATTAAGATACCTTGGTGAACATCTCCTTCAGGTCGTCCTTAGGGTGCGACCACGATGCGACCGCGTCGCAGAAAAACATGAAGTCCGGCACTACGCCGCCCGGGTTCACTTGGATCATCTGGCACATGCCGCGGAACGCCGAGTCCTTCTCGTCGTTATCGCGAATGTTGCGCAGCGATATACACCTGCGCACCACCACAATGTACCACATGACACTTCCCCGCTAGTGTGAGCTCCCGCACCGCGTCCGATACAATCCTGACACGATATACAAATCGGATGAAAAAAGTCGGATCGTGTCTCGGGCGCGGATCGGACGTAGTACGAAATGCTCTAGTAGCTGAACACTCTACAAGCTATGCGATAGGATGCGATTAAATTCGTCTCATAGATAAGGAAGCAAATAATAATTACCAAATAATTGAGTTAGAGTGAACGTATTAGGACATACGGGGACACATAGTATCGTATATGAACACAGATATCGTACTCCGAACTGGGGGCAAATATTTTTATTTATCGAATATCTCAATACTAGTATATTATCATGTTTGCGTGTACGTGTACTGCAGTAATATAATATTTGTACGTCAGTTCGGGTGAGATATAATAAATAATAATTAGCTTGTATATATATTCGGAAAGCGGATGGTGTTCACACACTGGCTGGACACGGCACTGGCTGCGGCGAGCGCGACCCCGCGACCCACGTCGGCGTAACAAAACAAATATAAAACAAAACAACTCATCGAATAAAACATATCAAGCTTTAACAAACACCATCCACAATCGAAATAATACCGACAAATTATTTATCAAAAATTAATAGTAATAATATAAATTAATAATAAAAAAAATTGACTACAGACCACTGCCGTACAAATTGATGTAAAACGGGTGCGACGTCGTGGGGGCACACATAACCTAGCCGACCGATAGTAATCGCTACGCCACGACATACCGAGAACAAAACCAAGAAAACAAATCAACAAACCATCCAAAACATACTTAATACATAATCAACAGCGGCGAATAGTGTCACCGAGACAGAAGTGAACTCCTACGCGCTAGCGACCGCGCGCGGCCCGGCAGACCTACTCGCACCCGGAATAGGCTACTTGACCTATTTTTTTTCTTCATTCTAATCGGTTCCTAATCATTCATTTTTACTAAAAAAACTAATATTTTAATATTTTAAACAGTAGAAACCCATAAAAATGTTGATCGAAAAATATGCCTTTTATATGGCGCCGAAAACACTGTCCGCCATTGTACCGCCATAGTGTGACGTCATGTTTTTTGTATTTTATACTTTCTTTATTGAAAAAAAGTTTTATGTGCTAAATGTACGAGTCTAACAGTGCTTAAAAAATTAAAAAATAATTTAGAAATCATTTCTAATGTTGAACACTTTTGTAGAAAAGTTTTGGCCATTTCATTTCCTAACTACAATGAATGGAGATAATATATAAAACTGATGTTTTATTTGAATTATTCAAGAAAATACATTTTATAAATCTTTCTAGGCTTATTCATATTATTTATGTACAAATAAACTTACATATAACGAGCGCGATAAATAAAAGATATTAAATTACAAATGGGATGACGTCACATCCAGATCGGAAGTACCGCAAAAGCGTTTTCGTCAGTACAATTCCTATTTTCATAAAATCATATTTTCAAATCGACTTTATTTATCAATCATAAGCTTTTATTTCACGATAAGGGTGAAATACAGTTTCCTAGGCCAAGTTCTACTAGAAATATGCATTTTTTCAATGAAATTAAATATATGTCAAGTAGCCTATTATCTGAAGGCCTTTTTCTCGTATCTCGAATCTCGGTACGATTATGAGCTGGGTCCAAACTCTCATACCTCCAATCACGGATTGTGAGCTGTCCCGCTCACGTACGCAAAATATCGTGCGTGTGCCCACTAGATGGGCATACAATTGAATCTAAGATACGATTATGGCTCCCAGGACAGTCTTAAAATCGATATTCCAGTTACAAAAATTGAGCCTCTGACCGAATACAGTATACTGTATACATCGATCTTTAGAGAGAGATATTTCACTTGTATGGGATTTGTAGAACGCTATCTGTTACAAACGTGTTGAGAGATGAGATAGAGCTGTACAAAGAAGGATTACACCTACCGAGTAGAGTGGCAGACAGTGCTCTCGGTCGAGCACTCAACCTGTTTATTAGGCTGCGTTTCCACCAGAGATATTGTGTTGCGAGGGATGTGTTTTTGAGAACCAATAGAATCGCTTCATTGACATGACCTTGCCATGACATCGCTCATCGCGGCGATGCTATTGGATCTTAAAAACACATCCCTCGCAACCACTGACCTCCATTATACAAGTACGCTGGACATAAGATATCCAGCTGTTTTTTGTGCCTATTTGAAGCGGAATCAGCACCTCCAATGCGGGGGAAGAGAACTAAATCTGACGTCATTTGCATATAGCCGCTCAATCGCTATTGGTTGTAGAAACCAAAGAGAATATAATCACTACGGTTGTAGAAACTAGTATTAGTTCCAAGTACTCCCACTACTGCTATCAGCGCAAATATGGCGACTTTTAAACGTTTTACGTCAGATTTAGTTCTCTTCCCTATTGGGGCGCTGATTCCGCTTCAAATAGGCACAAAAACAGCTGTCATTTCAAAGGGTATCGGTCCAGCGTACTTGTATAATGGAGGTCATTGCTCGCAACACATCTCTGGTGGAAACGCAGCCTGGATGTGCTCGGCCGAGGGCACTGTCTCGCCTCTCGGTAGGTATAATCGGACCCATACTAATTACCATATCTTTCCTAAAGCCGATGTATGTGTATATTTCTATCGGTTAGAATGTAGATTTTATAGAGCTGAACTACATATGCCAATATCATTGTTTTACTGTTAAAAAATATCTCGCGCAACCAGTTTCACGTTCAGCGAAATATAAGTAATAAATAGACAATAGATATGGATACTATAAAACTATATAACATGATGGGCGTGATCTTGCGTATTTTTAGTAAGGTAAAGTATACTAATAAAATATATAATAGAAAGTTACCAAACAATTAGTAATGTGAATATGTATAATTTGTGTTGAAAGCAACAATAAAATATTAATAATCATAATAGTAAAGATAACTACAGACTTAATACACTTCTAGTTGGTTAGTAAAAAATATTTTCCCTGTTTCATAGGGTTTTAATTTACTACCACTACAGAAAAAAAGCGGGACATGCTATTTCTTTCAACAATCAGACAATTCAAACTTTTTAAAGACCTAAATTATTGATTTTTTAATTTTTAATGTATAATAAACCCCTATAAAAGTTTATCGGTTTATAAACGCTAGTTTTCTGTTAAATTCGTTTTATTCTAACAAAAGTTTGAAGACACTATTATTTTATACACTATAGTCTGGTCTTGGAAAAGATAGAAAACCGTCTATTGATTTATATCTACTTGTCTTATTCCCCCGCACGCGAAAATATTTCTATCGCGCACCCATGGAAACGAGATAGCAATATATTCGTGGGCGAGTGAAAGAGACAGGTTATAATGGATCAATGAACTAGTTTCTACTTTCTCAACGACACACTTTAGTGTTGAATAAAGTTAGGGGGTTCTAATTTTTTTCTCTACTGGCATACTTTATTATGTTGTTACAAGGATATTGACAAATGCAGTCAGCGGTAGCTCGGGCGTAGTAACTCCGGGCCGCCTGCGGTCAGCACACACTCGCTATGGGTACTACTCATATTTACACCTCAGATAAAATAAATTAAAATATGCACTTCACTATCCCATTGCTAGCATCTCAAAAATTAAATTTAAGCTGAAAAATTTTAGGTATTAATATAATATCTCTACAAAAAACATCTGGATACATTTAACGACATTAGAAATTAGTAAACATTCAGGTGATACGTATGTTCAGTTAATATATGTAAACATTATAATATAAAATAAATGATGAACATTTATGATAAATCAATATAAAGCGGTGAAAGAAGTTTCATACGTCTCTGTAACATGACTGCCACCAAAAGTAGTTCACAGAATATTCTAGCAACTTGTAGTTTTAACTTAGGTTTATGTGTTCGCTTCGGTCACTTACCTGTGTTTTCGAGTAGTGTTTTGGGTGTGTTGTGCCTGTTGATGATGTCTACGAGATGGTTCAGCACTAGAGGTACATATTTTGATGTGTCGGCTCCTACAAGTAGACATTATGATAATATTAAAGAAAGTAAAAGTAGCATAGCCAATTAAAAGTTCTTGGCTGATAATTTATTATACCTCATACAAAAAAATAGACGCGTCCCGTCAGCTATACATATAGTCGGGACATTTTAATAGGCCACATTTGACAGTTCATCAAAATTGTACCAGGTAACCTTATAGCGACGTGCATAAAAAATAAATATTTTCGTTTTGTTATAACTGCACAATTGATTAACTTTTTTCTATTACGATTGCATATTTGTTGTAAATATGACCGATACGATTTAACGATTTGCTTTTACTGATAAACAAATCTAAACGTAATAAACAAATTCTGATCTTAATAATTGCATGTCGTTACAATGTTACGTCAGCTGACCTTTTTTCTTTTTAAACTCTAGGGAAGTTACCCTAAAAATCGAAAGTGAATAAATAGTATCGATGCATTGATTACTTGTAACGAAATATCCCCATAAATTAACAACCACGTTGTGAAAAGTAATACATATTTATGTGAAATGAATAATGATAATACTACATTTAACAGTTTTTATAATTCAAGCGAATAAATGCATTTTTTTTTTGTAAATTATGTACATGTCTTATTTTGCTCCTTGAATTTGCAAAAGAAAAAGTAATAATGGGACAGGAGTTTGTTTCAAACATATAAAATTCAAATATTTTATTTCAAGTCCGTATCGATTTATTCGTTTTGGTTGATGTTTTTACGCAGCTCACCTCACTATGGAGATTAATCTGACAGATGTCAAATGTGGCCTATTAAAATGCCCCGACTGTATTTTTACGTTATAGAAGAGAGTGAGATGCAACATAATGCATTACGGATTACCATTTCACTTGCAAGACACGTAACGTTCAGTATTCGTAAATCCTTTTCTTAGTCGCAGCGTTGGCATGTTAACAGATAGGGTTACTTTTAAAAGTATACTTACCTAGTTTTATGCTTATCTCGCCGATAGCCCACGTGGCGTTGTTGCACACAGATATCAGTTCCGGGTTAAGGTTCATGCCGAGTATGGGTAGGAACTCAGGGATATACGGTAGCACATGTTGGAAACACGCCTTCGTCAAGTCCCCTAGTAATGCAAATGATGATTGCCGCACCTGAAAACGTTGAGTTGCGTATATAGAATTCACAATTACATTCAAATGTGACTTGCCTCCAAAAGTATTAGGGCGGGTTGCACCAGAGGCGTCGTTAAAGTTACAGTTATAGTCTAAGTTAAGGTTATAGTTAAGTTTAACTTTAACAATGACCACAGAATTTCACAGAAGTCAGTTGTTAAAGTTAATGGGGTTGAGAGTATATAAAATGAATTATCCATACAAATTGACAGGAAAAAATAATTTGTTATGGCAACACTGTGACCCTTATGTCAAATTTAATTTTAACTTTAACCGAGCGAAATTGCGCGGTTATTGTTATAGTCAAATATGGTGTCGATTCTTGACTTTAACCAGAGATTTGACAGTTCATTTGACATTTCGTTAAAGTTATAGTTAAAGTCAGTTGGTGCAACCCACCCTTACAAATTCTATTTAGTTAACGATTAAAGTCACATACGAAATAAAATATGATATTCTATCTACTAACAGGCTAACAAAATAAAGAGAATCAAACATTAATGAAATTTTATTGCCTCAGATACTAAAAGATAACAATAAATAAAACATTAGCTTAACTTACCTCTGGCATTGGGTCCTGCATACACTGATAGAGTAGCTGCATCAAGTTGGAATTGAGCACCAAGTGGTTGATGTGTCCATCCAATCCCTCTGCCAGTCCACTGAGCAAGTCCAGCGCAACTATCATAAAGTCCTTGTCCGGCGCCTCAAACTGCTCAGGACTTTGACTGTTTGCCTATTAGGAGGATAGCACGAAATACATATTATATTGAATGAACTTAATAAACAAAGACTTATAGGCTTATGATACAAGTCACAATAGACTCACTAGAGCATCATTGTAATAAAGAGGTAAGCCACTAGCATAATAAGTACGACGTAATAAACGCAAATCAAATATGTAACTTACGATATTCTGATTGAGTGTCTGTTCTATGAGTGAGACACATCTTCTGAAGACAGGTTCACAGTAGGGTAGGAAACCGGACTGCAGTGCTGTGGCGACTGATGACAAACACTAAAACAAAGAAGATATATATAAGGGTGGTAAGACTTTATTACATAATTTTTTTAATGCAATAAGTAACTAGGCTGTGACTTGCACCAATTTGTGATATTTCTAATGCAGATTATGCCTCCTCATTCGTGTTATATAAAGAGTGAACGAGAAAACGTAATAATTAATTTCAGATTTAACTTAGAATAGTTCAAGTGTGTTAAGCAATTTGAACCTATAAAACATTACAAACTTACCTCCAAAAGTGGAAACAGATCCTTATCCTCATCCTTCAGGATATTCCACTTAGTTATAAGAGGGGGCATCAGTAGATTGATGTATTCCGGCTTGTTGAGATGGTGTCCCACACTGTCTGCCAGCGTGCCAATAGCGTCATACAATATAAGCAGGTTTTTGTGCTGGTATCTATTGAAGGCATACACCAGAGTCTGTAGTATATGCCCGAGGTACGGTACGAGTTCCGTACACGCCTCCTCTTCGAGAGTAGCAAACGCAGAACAAGCTGCCTCCTGTACGCGCTTGTTGTTGTCTAGCACTCGTTTTAGTAGCTGCAACATGAATAAATTGGATATAATATACGTTTGAAATGCTGCTCGAAATAAAAGGAAACACTTTATTTTGCAAGTTAGGTCACAAACTACTTAAACTCTACACATAGTCCTAACTTTGTTTTATATACAGTTTCTTAGATCAGAGCGCGGCTACACTTTCTCGTATGTTGTGCATAACGCGTCGAGTGTTACTTCTTTGGAAAGAAATAACGTTCACCCTCACACTTCATCTCCTATGCGCCGCGTCGCTAGTCGCTACGACAACACCGCTTCGACAATGTAACACGTAAATGAAGACGTGAGTGGAAGAACCAGATAACTAACATTTTATAACATAAGGACAGCTGTTACTCATTTTTTTCCTTATAATGAGGGATTTTCTTAACTTTTTAATTTGATTGTCAAACAATTTCCATTTTAGTAACTAGATGGCGTATGGGTAGACAACTATCGGTAATACCAGGGAATACCATCAATAATTGCTACAAAACTGGGCAAAAGAATGTAAAACTTGATACATTTCAATTTGAAAACGACGCCATAATAATCCAATGACTAGGATAACAAAGTTATTGCAACGATGTTTTAGTTAAAACTCACGGAAGAAATAGCCCTATTTACCGATATTCACACCAAATATCACATGAATTATACATTTTGGTTTTGACAACATCTTACCTGCACTTGTGCCAGATAACGGGTATTTCATGGCTATTTTACTTTTTTTTTACCAATATTTTACCAATAATGAACATCAAAGACCCAAATAACACAATTTGGGAAAAAATAATAAAAACCACACCAGCAATAAAAAGTAGGAGTTTGGAAGTGACATACCCATGACATGCCCGCCAAAACTCTTTCAGTTGTCAGTTTTCAGTTTGACAATTTGCGTTATCGCTTTAAATCGCTTAGGTTTAAGATATTTTGATTTATGCCACACTTGACAGTACACCGATATTTTTAGAAACACAACCAATATGTATCCGTGATGCCAACCTGCAGATAATTTCAGATCGGTGGGGAACCAATAGAAAATCTAGAAGTGTCTATCGTCGCGCCGTCTGGTGGAGATTAAAAATAAGAAAATCTCTCATTTGAGCAAACCTTGTAACTTATATAATAATTAATCTGGCTACACATAAAATACACAGTTTATTTATTTTAAATCATTTTTCTGGCCCTAAAACATCCATTCATGCAAAAAAAAAACGGCAATTTTTTACTGTTCTTACCTGGTTCTTCCACTCAAGTATTAAAATGTGGTATAATATTATCATAAAATATGTACGTAAGACCTCCGACGCACCGCAGTCCGCAACGCAACAGAGCAATGTGTCTTCGCTCTCAATATCTCTAGCAGTATATCATTTTTCTCACCTCAGTCATAACAGGTCGTAGATACAGATCGTGCGATTGCGAGACTATCCAGTGCGAGTATCTCGAGAGAGTCCAGCACGTGATGGCGCGCACTAGGGCCTTGCGCTCGCCGAGACAGCACACGAGGTACGGGACAAGGTCGGGCAGGTGCGGCACCATACCGCCCATACACCCGTCCGCCACCGCGCCGAGGGCTAGGATACCGCTCTCCTAAACGAACAATACAACAAATTATATGCATTAAATATTATAACATGGCATACAATATTATGGTTCATTTTCTATTGTGTGTCCGGCGAATAGAGGCGGTAGCGGTCATTGACCCGCTGACAAAAAACTTGTCATATTGCATCATTTATTCATTTTCTTTGAACCGAAACCACGATTGACAATGAAGTGTCAGATGTTCCTAGTCTAAGGGCGATATCGTATTTCGCAATACCCGATGTGAACTCAGTATGCAGTATATTACTACGAACTCATAAAAAGTTGGAGATTATCATCATCAAGTTACCAAGAGGTTTTTGGATGAATCTATAATAATCTCTGCCTTTATAAGAGATCAATTTTTTTCTTAACTGTGCAAGCATTTTTTATAATTATAGCTCCTGGACTAAAAATGTCAATGACCGCTACCACCTCGATTCGCTGGGTATACATTCGTGTAGGTCGCATACAACTTTATGATCTTGAAAAGTGCAATGTTTAAATATTATTTTCTTTTCTGGGCGAGTAGTGACCGTAGCGATTGCACTCTATTAGCAGATCAGCAATCAGGTAGGTCGCAACATGGTACATCAAATGGTATTTACCTTGTGCGTTTTAAGATGACATGTGTGACACATAATAATTGACAATAGTAGGGAAGTTACCACAGACATGACATGACATGTCATCTAACTAGATACATTGTATCTAGTTAGATAGGCCATGTGTATGTACTGCGCGTGCCATCGCGTTCCCAAAAGATTAGCAATTTCTATCTTTCGAAAGTCTGTTCTTTAGTCTGCGCTCCACCGTTATCGGAATCGGACGTCAATCGGAATTCTAAAAATGCCTAATTGTGCCGTATTGGGCTTTGGAAATTCGAATAAAAAAGTTTCTATAAATAGTGGATACATTTCTTATCATCGGTAAGTAATTTTGTTATTAAATCATGTGTCCTTTATTTTAAAATTAATTATTTAATGTTAATCGTGGATGGCTGTGGTTTTTACCATGTTTACGTAACTGCGTGTGTACCGCATGATTCATAATACATTGCCGCTTTAGTTAGAAAATTATAGAGCCCGTTTTGTTTGTCCGCTATTGAGCGCGCAATGGAAATAAAACAATTGATACTTTCACTCATCGCTTAGTTTCGAGGTACAGTCAATATTCTCATTTTTCTGTCAAATGAAGCAAATAGTGTTATACATATTCTCGATTCTAATTAATCGATTTTCGAAACAGACATGAAACAGAGGAATGATAATGTTCGCTTTAAAATATTTTGTGACTCGGTAATTATATTTTATGTAATATGTATTTATGTTCCTGTTTAGTGATATACCCTCTTACTAATAAAAAGTTACACAGCGTGTATAGACTATAGAGGGTTCATAAGATTTTTTCTACTAATAATCATTTTTTTGACGTAAGGCCTGTGTAACGCTGTTGTAACTTCCATACAAATTTCCACAACGCTAACACAAGGCTTCACCCTAGTATAGTGGTGTAATAGAGTGTGAATAAGATCAAGATGGCGGATTTTCAATAGATCCGCTGCACGGATGTAAAAAAAATACGGATGGAGCATTACACTATAAAGAGGTGAAGCATGCAAGGTACGACAATTTCGTCACAATTTCGTTTATTGTACACGTGAGCGACACTCACACACGCAACTTGGTACTACAACCCGCTGTCATTGTACATAGAGTGACGGCGCCAATGACACGCACACATCCTACACAGGCGGCCATTACTATGCTTCACTCGGGATTAGACAAGGTTACGTCCGTATTTTTTTTAAGTCCATGATCAGCTGATTATATTTTATTCTAATATGTAGTTGCTGAGTGCGTTTGCTGATTTCTACCATCTTATTATCAAAGACACATCAAAATAACTATTTAATATGTTTTATTTCGGTACATATTTATATTTTAGTTTTAATATTATCATTGTCATTCTTATTCCTTTTTTACCTCTTATTTTACTAACTTTATATTATTATTATTATTTTATGATAATTTTTAGAATTTTAATTAAACCGCTTATTTCGCATATATAATATGGCGGTTTTATTAAAATGTCACTTCGACCCACCCACCCTTAAGGTGGATCGTTTTTAGCTTTGCATTAGCGAAAATAGACGTCATGAATTTTCAGCGTTTGAGCGCTTAGTGGAACGCGCCTCTCACACGTCATAAGTGACAAACATGACAGTTTAAAATTTTTCTAACTTTGACATTAGCGTTGCGTTCAAAAACCATGAAAGTAAATGTCATAGTCAAACATTATAATATTTACGAAATTCACGTACTTTACTGATTAATATTAACTAAAATGTTTTAATATCAATCTTGTGTCCAATTATAATTACCAGGTTCACAAAAACATAACTTTTAAATCAATTTTTGTCATCAACACCCGAACATCAGATAGCGTGTTACTTAATTCCTGAACGTTTTCCTTTGAGTCTACAGTCTATGGTTATAAAACGCGATTTCAGTTACACAAGGTCTTGATTAACATTATTAGTAGAGCTCTCTATAGACCCTGTGTAACGTGTGTGTAACTTACACACCCTATATAACTATCCATACGTTAAACACACGTACGTGTAAGAAAATTTTATTAGTCCTTACTAAGTACTTAGTTTAGAATAATTTAATATATTACTATTTAGTAGCTGTCCTGGCAAACACGTATCTTAAGATTTATCATTCCTCTGTCTATGAACTCGAATAATAATCGATTTAAAAATCGATATACCTATTAAAATGGCAAAAGAGGCGGGGCGCGGTGATTCCTTTGAATCGATTCTGCACCGTATTCCCATTACTAAAGCGCTCTTGTGACGTCACAGTAGGTATGAAAAAAGTGTCGCTCGTGTTCATACAAATGGAGCGACATGGCGCTTCTATCTAGATCTTATTTCTGTGGAAGTTACCTAAAAAAATTAATCGATAATTTAAAAATATCGAATCACTTCGTAAAGGAATTGCAATCGAAATTAACAATTTCGTACTGACGTTTCAGAGTGGCGCCTTCCGATTTAAGATAGCCGCCCTTTTTATCGATTTGATTTCGATTCAACAGTGGCAATCTCTATTGACGTAAGTTCCGTTTCATGCATCTAACATTTTTCAAATGTTTTCGTAACAATAATTTTATACTCATTTCACAGTTAATATTTATAATTTTATATTAATAAGTTTGTATTTAGCAACTTTTCATTTTTATTCATTTACAATTATAGGAAACATTTATTTTTGTAGATGGAACATAATTTATTTACATTTTGATTTTTTTTTGTTTTCTTGTAAAAAAAATCCATAGCAAGGAATATGAGAACTGTCACCCATATCATCTTAAAACGCACAAACTATAGGTATTAGTATTAGTGTAGTAGAGTGAAGAATATAAGTACATTATTAAAAACAGCATAGCGAATCTTAAAGTTGAGTACGACTTACAGACGCTAAGAGCTCAAAATTCAGAACTGTTGGATGAGGTAAATATTTTTATTTTATGTTCCGATAGTTACCCGGTTCTCCAGATTTTGTTTAAACTCGACACATATCATAAAACATAGTCTTGTAAACAGTTGAATATAAATACCTCTGCCAAAATCATTAAAACAACTCATTCTTTCTTATTTTTGACGACCTCTGTGGCTCAGTGTTTGAGCCTGTTGACAGCACTCAAGCGGGGGGTCGCGGGTTCGAATCCCGCCGACGGAACAAAAAGTTTTCAATGTTCCTGGGCCATGGATGTGTATTAAATATGTGTATCATGTAATAAAAATCTTAAATATATGTATAGTATAAAAGTATTAAATATATTTCCGTTGTCTGGTACCCGAAACACAAGTCTTTCAAGTAGAAGAGCAGAGGCTTAGCACGGGGCCAGACTGACGTGGTGTGAAGCTTCCATAGATATTATATTAGCTGTCCCGGCAAACGTTGCTTTGCCATAATATATTATTGAAGTGACTAAATAAGTATGTCACCATGGCAACATCTATCGCTATCCTGTCGCACAATGGTCGCAGTCAGTCTCAGGTTGTAATAATTTACTATTATTTATTCAACAAATGCACTTATTAATATATAAAGAACCGAGTAGCCGATTCTCAGACCTACTGAATATGCATAATGCATATAAAATTTGGTAAAAATCAGTAAAGCCGTTTCGGAGGAGTTCGTGGACTAACATTGTGACACGAGAGTTTTATATATAAGATTATCTCCTCAGCCTCAGAGTAACTTCAAATCACAGCAACAACAAAATTTTGCATTATTGAGGGTTGTTGAAATTCTATTAGCCACCAGGTGCCGCGACGACGCGGCGACGTAGCCTTTGGGTCTATCGTGTCAAATAGACATAATGTTATCGTGACACATGACATATATCGTGACCTATGTCAGCAGTTTGACACGATAGACCCGAAGCCTACATCGCGGCACTTAATAGAATTTTAAGTGCCGCGATATAGGCTCGCAGCGTTATTACGAAGTAGTCATGTCAACACCCCCTCCCGCTTCGTCTCTGGGGCTATTGTCAGTCATGTGTGCGTTGCGACGACGCAGCGCGCCGTGGTTGGTTATTTGTATGTAAAACAACGCAACGGCAGCGCTGCGTCGACGCAACACTGGCGGCTGACTGGCTCTAAAGTAATAATACGTCAAATACCTTGATGACCCAATTCTCGTGGAACAGCGTCTCTTTCAGTATGGGGAAGAGTACGGGCAGGAGGTCGGCGCCGAACACGCCGGCGAGCACGTCGAGCGCCGCCGCGCTGCACTTGCGCAGGTTCCAGTCCGACAGCGAGCCGTCGTCCGCCTCGCCGCCCTCATCGTCCGAGTCCGAGTCCCCACCACCCGACATGGCGCTGTCGCCGCCGTGAACTGAAACGTTGGCTTATTAGTCTGTAGCTCGTTAGTACAGAGAAGTTGATTCATAGGCAGTTGGCGGACCAACGTAATTTGGTCACTTTATATCAAACCCAGCCACCAGATCACGACTAATATTGAATTGATATAACTCGACTAAATGACGTATGTCCGTCAAATGCTTATGAATAAATTTTTTCGATGGCACATTTGAGTCATTCGACTTGCGAGATGATGATTAAGCCACATAGTTTTTATTACTGTTGATATAAGTTGTCTAGCGACACTGATGCTTCAGTGTTGACTAAGGCTTCATACAGACGAACAGCACTTGTCGACGTGTGTTTGTCTATAAGAAGCCTTAGTTTTTAGCCAGACATGTCGTTGTCGCCGCCGCTCGCTGAAACGTTGGTATAAGCTGTGGCTTCCATCTCGTTAGGACATTTGAGTCATGCCAGATCTTGATCTGACTAGGGCTACACGGTCAGTCTGACATCAGTTCAGTCCATCAGTCTGATCCAGACTGACGGGAGAATGACAGTGTAACCGTGTGATTGACGGACTGTTTATGAAGTGAAAACTTCTTTAGCGGTGTTGAGCACTTTTGTGGGATGGGTAAAAACTGTGAAACTCGCGTCAGATTCTCATGCTGTTCGAAAAACCAAGGAAAAAACGTAAGACGGTTGGAGAGTAGTGTTGTAACATCGAAATCGATTAATCGAACAAAACAATCGATTGTTTTTTTTTCGATTGTCGATATTTTTAAAAATTTTTTAATCTATTTTTTTATTTATTTATTTATTTATATTTTTTATTGTTATTATTTTTTTATTTTTTAAATTATTTTTTTTAATTATTTTTTATTTATTTTTTATTTTTTTAAATTTTAATTTTTAATTTAATTTTTTTTTAATTTTTTTTTATTATTATTATAAATTATTATTATTATTTTTTAAATCCATTTTCATAAAAAATGGGTTAAAAAAAATAATGCACAACGTTAATAATCAAGTTTTCACTTCTACCGGCACTCCCGGAGTGCAAGCCGTCTTTTTTTTTATTATGTACTTTTCGGCCATCATTCTGGCGTCAGTCAGACTGATGGACTGTGTTAGTGTCTAAACACACTAGGCTGAATTACGGCAGCGTAATTTGCGTGTAGTGTGTTGCTATACAAAATTACCTCCGAATTGCTGCCGACTTTACGCTCGCCTCGGCTCGACGGAATTTCGGCATAGTGTGTCGTCTGTCGCGCTCCGCCCATATTTTGTATGGATTTAAAACACGGCGTAAACGAGGCGGAATTTACGTCTGCGTAATTTAGCCTAGTCACTAGTGTGTTTAGACCCTAACCCTAGTCTAAGCCAAATTGTTTTCATAAATTTCTGTTTCTGTTAAAATGCACTAATGTTCTAGATAAGTTGTCTAGCGACATTGATATTACGGTGTTCACTTATAAAAACCCAAATTACGTGAGATGTTTAGGGGGGGAGGGGGTCAAGTCAAATCTCATCTAATCTCACGTTGGGGAGAGGGGGGGTCTCGGCAAATCTCACGTAATTTTTTTCTCAACAAAATAATACTATTTTGGTATTTTCATCCAGATTGTAGGTACGTATGCGTAAGATTTAATCGTAAGCGTAATCGTTATACGATAAAGATCATTCACAAATTCGTTCGAAAGAAAATCTACTGACTGTCAAACCAAACATTTACGTAAGTAACCCACATTTTGAAAAATCTCACGTGAGATTTATTTCGGATAAAATCTCACGACATCTCACCAGGGGGGAGGGGGGGTCAAAAAATTCAAGAAAACACCTCACGTAATTTGTGGACTAGTACTATACTAAGATATACATAAACATAATACTCATAGCAGCATATCACTCAGAATTTTAGAGTGCCAATGTTCATATTATTATTTATTAACAGTTGCATCTAGAAATGCGAAAAAATTCACGAGAGTAGGAAATACGCTGAATTTAAAAGGAAAACTATCACAGCTAAGAAGACTTCATAAATTATTTAAGTAATAGTCGATCAACTAAAAAAATGTATTCGGCGAAGTATAAAGAAACTTTTCGTTCAAATTCCTTTGAACGCAACTGAAATGATTGTAAGGCGGACTTGCGCAGATCTGAGTTAAAGTTAACTCTGAGTTAAACATAATGTCATCTCTATCACTCACTTGGTGAGTGATAGAGATGACATTATGAATGCATACGGTGATAAATTGGTTATACCTCAACTATCAGATAAGGCTATTTTGCATAAGATCGCAATAAGGGAGCGGGTCCAGATGAAATACCATCAATTTTTATAATGTCATGCGCTACGTCTCTAACTACTCCCCTTAGATTGATATTCAACCATTCCCTTAAAACAGGTGTTTTCCCATGCGAATGGAAAAAAGCAAAAATAGTACCAATTCATAAGCCTGGCGAGAAAATGTTTTTTCAAATTACCGTCCCATCTCCATTTTGTCTACATTTTCTAAAGTGTTCGAGTCGTTGTTATGTTGGCATTTTCAGAGTCATTTACAGTTATATATCTCTAATAATCAACATGGTTTCGTTGCTGGTAGGTCTGTAATAACAAATTTGGTCACTTTTACTGAATACTTGAATGATGCTGTCGATTCTGGGAAACAGTGCGACGTAATATATGCAGAATTTTCAAAAGCAGTCATCAAAAGTTATTAAGCAAGTTATCTGCTTATGGTATCACGGGCTCTCTTTTAAATCTTATAAAATCTTACTTGAAAAATAGACCATTTTATGTTGTAAATAATGGATATCGCTCTTCATACTATTGCGCAACATCAGGCGTTCCCCAAGGATCACATTTAGGACCCACCTTGTTTAACTTTTTTATTAATGATATCATAGAATGTTTTCTCTCATCAGAATTCTATTTATATGCCGACGACTTAAAATTTTGTAAAATTATAACTTGCCTCAATGATTGTATACTTTTGCAAAACGATCTTTACAGACTTTATAATTGGTGTAAAAATAATCTTATGTCATTAAATACTAGTAAATGTTATTCGGTTAACTATGCCAGGAAAAATACTCTAATTAAATTTAATTACCATGTAGAGAACCACTTAATACAGAATGTTGACAGCATTAGGGATTTAGGCATAATTTTTGGTAGAAAATTAACATTTAATTCGCATATGGAATATGTAATTAAAAAGGCGTCTAGATTAGTAGGCTTTGTGATTAGGACTTGTAAAGATTTCCAAAACCCTAAAGTAAAAATTTTATTGTTTTTCCCTAGTGAGAAGTATTCTAAAATATGGTATACAAATTTGGCGGCCTCATTATGCCACGCACACACTTCGGTTAGAGCGAGTTCAAAAGAGGTTTCTCTGGCATTTAGCTTTTTCTTTTGGCAAAAGTAAGGAGCTTAATTCATATAGTAGTAGGTTAAAATATTTTTCACGATTCACTAACTCAGGAATTGATCAGCTAATAATTCGGGCAAAAAAACTTGATGCCGCTTTCATTTATAAAGTACTGAGAAATAAGGTATCGTGCCCACAATTGCTGCAAAGTGTAGGGTATCGTGTCCCAGTTCGTCTTCCTAGAGCTCCTATAACACCTCTTTATTATTGACCAAAAAGAACTAATCTTGGCATGAACTCTCCTATGACTCGAATGCCAAGATTAATTAACGAATGCAGCAGTGTCTTGGACTTGCACTTTGACTCCCCTGCGTCCTTTTTGCGTCACATAGAAAAACATCTAAATATTCAAACTTCAATTAAAAGTAATAATTTTGTCATGTAGAGTACAATATCAATTAGTTAATTTTTGTAAATTTTTTGTGAAATTTATTATAATTTTTTTAATTGATACTTAATTAACTTTTTTCTTTTCCTTTTACTTTAATGAATTTTTATATTTTTTAATTATGGGCTATTTCATTAATTTTTACTATTGTATTTGATGAATTATTGTAGTATGACTACTGAATTGAATAATAGTTACTTTTACTGTTTCTCATATTAATACTTTAAGCAAATTGTAATGCATGATATAATATAATATATTATATATTTTTAGTTGATTTTATGATCATTGCATTTTGCATTGCATTTATGAGCATTCACAATGAATGCGGTGTTTGTCTTTAAGAAATTGATATGCGTTTTTACTGTAACCTAAAATTGTATTTCTTAAATGTATTATGTGTAATCAATTGTTGACAAATCAAATTAAATAAATAAATAAATAAATAAACTCAGAGTTAACTTTAACTCAGATCTGCGCAAGTGGGCCTTAGTAGTGTAAAACACATTATAAATGTCCTGTCATTGACCAATCAAAAATTTGCGGTGCTACGGAACCCTATATTGCGCATGGCTCGACACGCACTTGGCCGGTTTTATTTTAATTGAGATTTGAGACTTCTATTTTTAACACGCTTTTATAAGCTTGGGCTGTATGTATGTACGGAATCTTTGAGCACGATTTTTATCTATCTCCAGTAGTCTAATTAGTTCGAAACTTTGCATACGTACTAATAGCTAATGACAATGCAATAATTTATTCAAAATTTTTGGAAAAAAAGGTGTTTTTTTAAACTATTATTTTCACGTTTGGATTTTGAAAAAAATTGGTTCATAAGGGGTATCTTTTTGCGCGTTTTAAGCTCAATATACAATAGATTGTCAACAACTTATTCTGGATACTTCTTATGAGTTATGACTCAATTATAAAGGTTACCATTGTGTTTGATGGTGTGCGAGCGCGGCTTGTGGAACCTCGGTCGTATGTCGGACTCGCGGTCCGGTTCCGCATCATCAGCATCATCATCGCGGTCACCCCGCAGCAGGATAACATCCATCTCCGAATACCGCATACCCCGGACGAGGACTGGCAGCAGAGCTGGTAACCTCGGCCCCAGTACCTTTAAAAATAAAGTATAAGTTTTCTTACAACTATACTACAAACCTAAGGCACACCTTCAAAATAATTATTGTGGTTCAATTGTTCAGTTAAAAATGTTAGCAGTATTTTTTTTTGTCATAATCTGTAAAGAGATTTGCCTAAAATATGAAAAGACAAAAGATTGTGTAGCTATAAAATTACTTTATATTTACTACTTTTACTTTATATACAAAATTAATGTAAATGATTTTATAAATAAGGTAGTTAATGGTTTTGGTACACAAATTCTCCTTTACAGAACTTCTGTAGTTTGAAAATTGCAAATTTTTTATTATTAAGAAGAGGACTAAAATTATGGTTTATGTTTATTTCAAAGCCCAACATATTAGAAGTGTAAACTGTATAGATAACAAATAAGATAAGAAGTGTTTTATCTTAAATGCTAAGCATGTTCTGTATACAAAGTTTATAATTTGAGATAATAACAGCTATCTGTTAAAATTAAAACATTTAATATGAGAGAATAACTGAAATTAAAATCCTTAGAAAAACAGCTAGGAATATTGACTTAACAATATACTCACATCTCTGCACACATTTTGTTCCGCTAACGACAGCCAGAATTCACAAGCTTCCAAAGCGACACCTTCTTCAGCATCTTGAGTGCGCATTAACATGTACTGAAAATGAGTGTCCATTAATTTAATCTTATAATTTGTGGTAACATTCACTAATAGTTTAATACAAATCAATATTGTTTCATTTCAATGTAATCAAGGATGTTAAATTATGTTTAATCCTTCAATCGGGGATTCCAAGAATTGCTTTTGTATTCTATTGTTGTCGCGATCACCGGTGCTCGTACCGGTATGGGGCTTGATGGGTTAAATTCTATGATGATGTGAGATCATGTCTTAAGAAATGAAAAAAACTTAAGAGCTCAAGTAATAAGCACAGATATATTTATTACAAAAACTTAAAACTCACAGGAAACCTAATTCAGTAGATAGGTAACATAGATTTACAATGTTAAATAAGATACTGACCTCTATAATATTTGGTAGGTATGGTATTAGTCTGTCTAATCTAACTTCCAACAGCAGAACAAGTGCGTGACAAACATTTTTCCTCACATCGGGGTCTTCGTCAGCTGCCAAGTGAAATAGGTTCTGAAAACAAATATACCTACTTATAGTTTGCTCAATCTAAATAATTTAAAAATAATAATATTTTATGGAATCTATAGGTTCCACACCGCAAGTATATAATTTCTGGCTTTCATAGAAAGCTGGCATTCATAGAGTAAATATTAAGATATATTGACTCTATTAATGGAAAGTGGAAACCATTAAGTATTGGAAAAATTAGTACTTATTTGTAACAACCTCTATTGTACAAAAATTATGGTTGCAGTAAATCTTTGAAGTTAAAAAATGCTCAAATGTATGTACCAGTCTGGGTTTGCTAGTTCAAATATATATTTAAGATAAATTAAAATGACAAGTTAGTAAAATTTCAAATGCGAATTTCTTCTAAATAGGGGGGTCTTCTGAGGGTGGAAGCGGTACTCTCTTTCTCGCCCAAAACATCCCTCCTCAACCCATGTCACCACCAAAAAGTTGGGGTAGGTTTGAAAACCTTAGCCTTTGTATGTAATTGACATTAACCCAAGCAGGTACAAGTGAATACATGAAGAAACCCACTAAATGTATGTTTTACAACAAATTACCTCAATAAAGGAGTCTATGTGCATCATAAGTGCCTGTGATCTGCCCATGATGAAGTAGTTGACACATGCTATGGCATGACATCTTATTTTAGGTGATGAATGTCTGAAAAACTGTAGGAACTTAGGTATTAAAACATTCAATGGTCTATTTAATGCATCACTGTCAAGTAACTCTGCTGTATCTTCGCAAATCTTCTGTAATGCTCCAAATGCTCCCTAAAACAAGTAACATAAGGTGACTACAAAATAGTACAAAATAAATGTTAAATAATGTAATAAGTTTCCATTACATAAGTTTAAAACCCTGGAAGTAGCACTAGCAAAGAAGAATAAGTGTTATTTACCTCACAAACATTGTAATCCTGTGAATCGAGCATCTGACACAGAGCTGGCAGCAGCTCTGGCCATGATGTTAACTCGCCCTTGCTAGCAATAGTTGTGATGATTATACCGACAGTAGCTCTTATCAGCGGAGAGGGGTCTCCTACAGCTGACAGACATTCTCTTTTGATAAACTCGGCAACCTCCGGTAGGAAGCTGTTGTACCTTGCTTTTACATTATTTTTTAATATAAGTCCACTCAAAGACCGAGTCGGCTCCTCCTCCGACACCAACTTTGTGAGGACGAAGATCAAGTAGTTGTTAAAGTCCGGGTATTTGTTTAGTTCTTCCAATTTCTGTGATTACATTGTTATGGAAATCAAAATCTGTCAATGACTGTCATGTCGGAAAAATCGATATCAATAAAAGCGTTAAACGAAGGGCTCCAAAAAATTACGATAAAAACACCCTGCCCTACTTAAAATTTGAAATAATGAAAGCACTCAAACAATTTCGTTTGGTTAAACATTGCAATATATCTCTGAAAAAACCACGCCGATAAAATTCATTGACGTGAAAACTTTAAAAAGGATACTTGTTGAACTGCTCTTTGAGTTGCAGTATCTGGTGATTGAGACTCTTTTAAAAGTGTTAATATTTGCATCAGCCCTTCTTGCTCAGGTTTCCACTCCATTTTCATAATAATTTTAGTGATAAACGGTTTTATTTCGTTTGGACTTGATAAGTTCGACCATGCCAAAAATTGACGAACGTCGCGGGTCGTCCACAGTGTTGCCACCTTGAATTTTTATAAAGCGCTAAGTCAAAAGTAAAATGTCGCCAGATTTCACAAATTTGGACCACAAAAAAACCACCAAATAACTCTAAATTATTGCATTATAATCTTTAAAAACTGCCTGTTTTTAAAGCAACAGAACGCCTAATTTTAAATAAAAACAGGTAGTTTCTGAAGCAACCTTATTAAATTATAGTGTTTTTGTGCTCTGTCCAATGACTAGTACTGTCCACGGTCCAAACACAAGTCATGTTCACAAATCTCAAGCAGGGCTTCATAACCAGGGCTTCATAACGTTATCGAATAACAGAAAAAATATCGTTACGTACCGTTATTTTCATAATGGTAGCCAGATAACGTTATTTTTTTAACGATATCTAGTAATATAACGTTATATTTACCGTTATTATTATAACGTTATTTTTTCGTTATGGCATAACAAAAATTAACGTTATAATAATAACGGTAAATATAACGTTATTTTCTGGTATCAGGTATGCGATCGTGCATGGTGCACCAAATCTCACTCATATTTAAAATGTAATAAGCGTTCTCTGTGAAAATACAAAGAAAAAAATACACCTTAAAAGCGTCATTACGTTTAGAAAATTTTCCCGCCTGTCATGACTTTCTTGACGGACTATAACGTTATCCAAGAACATATATTTACCGTTATAAATCCTATATAACGTTATAACATTTACCGTTATTAAATACATTTATAACGTTATTTCTAGTATCGGTTTAATTTTTATAACGTTATCTATGCCCTTGAAGCAATAACGTTATGAAAAAATAACGTTATTTGAAGCCCTGTTCATAACGTTATCGAATAACAGAAAAAATATCGTTACGTACCGTTATTTTCATAATGGTAGCCAGATAACGTCATTTTTTTAACGATAGTCGATATCTAGTAAAATAACTTTATAATTTACCTTTATTATTATAACGATATTTTTTTGTTGTGTATAAACGAACAAATATCGTTATAATAATAACGGTAAATATAACGTTATTTTCTGGTATCAGGTGCACGGTGCACTATTTAAAACGTAATAACTAATAAGTTTTTTCTGTGAAAATACAAAGAAAAAAAATACACCTTACAAGCGTGATTACGTTTAGAATTTTTTTCCGCCTGTCATGACTTTCTTGACGGACTATAACGTTATCAAAGAACATATAATTACCGTTATAAATCATATATAACGTTATAACATTAACCGTTATTAATATCAATTTTTAACATTATTTTTAATATCGGGTAGATTTTCATAACGTTATCTATGCCCTTAAAGCAGTAACGTTATGAAAAAATAACGTTATTTGAAGCCCTGCAAATCACACTTCGCGCGGCACGCCTCCACGGTTTACCCCATAAGTTTGCACGCCTGTACCGTAAAAAAGCTTAAAAGCCATCATGAAATAATATATTTATTTGTGTTTTTTCTTGCTGTTCTTCTGTTTTGCTATAAAAATTAAAATAAGAAATGTTTAAAATCCGACTAAACTTTGTTTCATCGTTTTTTCAACAAACGAAAAAAAGTTACATCAGAAATGTCAAAAATTTGTCATCTGTCAGATTTTTCCAAATTTTCATGTTTTCATAAATTTCACGTGTATTTTGTTTTTGCATAGTTATTCGTAGTTTTTTATTTTGTCTAAAATACCAGTTAAATTAAAATGCCGAAAATCAAAGCAGAAAAGAAATGTAGAGTTCATAATGAAATCGCAAAACAAGGTAAGTTTATGTATATTTTGGTTATAAATTTTAAATAATATACTTTTACTAGATGTTCCTAACGAAACCTAGATTTTTCGCAAAAAAGAAACCTATGCTATGTCCTTTCACGTGGTCTATTCTTCATGTGTGCCAACTGCCAAATAACATGAAAATTGCTCCAATAGTTCTTATGATAATAAGCAATTTCAAATAATTTTCCCCGTTTTTTCCACTTTTCCCGTATTTCTTCGCTCCAATTAGTCTTAGCGTGATAAAATATAGCCTATAGCCTTCTTCGATAAATGGGATATCTAACACTGAAAGATTATTCCAAATTGGACCAGTAGTTCCTGAGATTAGCACGTTCAAACTAACAAACTCTTCCGCTTTATAATATTAGTATAGATTTTTAGACTGAAGCATATAATTGAATGCTTCAAGGCCCAAGCGGTCGCATGCGACCGTGATATCAATTCAAATCTATTGTCTCGTTTTTTCCACGATCGAGGGATTAATTAAATTATAATAAAATAGTTTTTAAATATTACTCCGTATTATATGAATATATTCATATTTCATACATAATAAAATTTAATGTTTTTTATTTACATTTTTTTTAGGAATTCAATTCAACAAGGATTTTGGCCAACATATTCTAAAAAATCCCCTTATCATCACATCAATGTTAGATAAGGCTGGCTTAAGACCTACAGATGTAGCCCTTGAAATTGGCCCTGGTACTGGTAATATGACTGTAAAGATGTTAGACCGAGTCAAGAAAGTTGTAGCCTGTGAAATTGATACTAGGTATATATAAGTTAGAACTGTTTAACTTCAAGCCAAACTAGTTGAATTTAAAATTTGCTTATGATAAAATTGTGTGTGTGACAGTGTGTCTTGATCCAACATTATTTTTACTTGTTAAACAGGTTAGTTGCTGAGCTGCAAAAGAGAGTTCAAGGAACACCCTACCAAGCAAAGCTACAAATTCTAGTTGGGGATGCATTAAAGACGGAGCTACCGTTTTTTGACATTTGTGTAGCAAATATACCTTACCAGATCAGTTCACCTTTGGTATTCAAATTGCTGCTGCATAGGCCATTCTTCAGATGTGCTGTATTAATGTTCCAACAGGAATTTGCCCAAAGACTAGTAGCAAAACCGGGTGATAAACTATATTGTAGATTGTCCATAAATACACAGCTGCTAGCTAGAGTTGACATGTTGATGAAGGTGAGAAGTGTGGCTGCTTAAAATGCCCATCATAGACATGGCTTAAGCAATTTTCTCTTAAAAGACAACTTATATAGCATTTGTTTATAATTTTACTTTTAAATTAACTTTTTTTTCAGGTTGGCAAAAACAATTTCCGACCTCCACCAAAAGTTGAATCCAGTGTTGTAAGAATAGAACCAAGAAACCCCCCACCACCTATCAATTTTGTTGAGTGGGATGGCCTGACCAGAATAGCATTTGTCAGAAAAAACAAAACACTATCAGCAGCTTTCAAACACAGCACAACCATGGCAGTCCTTGAAAAGAATTACAGAGTTCATTGCTCACTACATAATAAGGTAAATAAACTTAATTAAAAATTATTTTATTATTGTTTATATATGCTTAACTTCACAAAGTTATCATCATAGTTTTAGAATCTAATTCTAGACTTAGTGTCTAAACATACTAGGCTGAATTACGCCAGCGTAATTTCCGCCGCAAATGTCAAACGCATACAAAATACGGACGGAACGCGACGTAATAGTGTGTCACCCCTCGCGTTCGGCCCGTATTTTGTATGCAATTTAAACGCGGCGGAATTTACGCCGGCGTAAT
Source organism: Lysandra bellargus (assembly GCA_905333045.1). Lineage (NCBI taxonomy): Eukaryota > Metazoa > Arthropoda > Insecta > Lepidoptera > Lycaenidae > Lysandra > Lysandra bellargus. The sequence goes on from HG995328.1 coordinate 7,634,839, forward strand.
TCAGCCTAGTATGTTTAGAGTTTAGACCCTTAGTAGATGACATGACATGTCACAACAGCATATTATGTAGAATAAAGGTCAAACCTCAAGAAAAAAAAATTTGTACCTTCTTCAATTACTATAGTTTTTCAATAAAGTTTTTTTATGTTACAGGATATACCTGAAGATTTTGACATAAAGCAAAAAGTTCAAGAAATTCTAACAAAGGCCGAAGCAGATCAAATGCGCGCCCGGACAATGGACTGTGATGATTTCATGAAGCTATTACATGCTTTTAATGCGGAAGGAATACACTTTGCATAACAATATTGTATTTCATTTTATTCTAACTTTGATCTATAACATTATATTCACTTTTAGTTAAACGCAGATTTCTTGAAACCTCTATCAGCATAATCAGAGTCTGTTGTACGTTCGGACTTAAATGGAAAACCTGGTTGTCCGGGTAATACCATTGGCTTTGTCCTCAATACTCTCCAGCCACCTTTCTTAGTCCAATCCTGCAAAATAAATGATAAATAAACTGCGTTGCAATAGATGTATGACTAAATTATCTATTTAATATGGAAGAAAGATTTTAATTTCTTTTTAACGCTTAAGTATTCAGGTCACAATTTAATGACTTTATATCACATTGTTTTTCCACAATCAAGTTATTAAACTGAGATCCCAAAATTATTTGAATCTCAAGATCTTTTTTAGATAAATCTTAGACTCAATAAATAAAGGCAAAAAGAATACAGTTTTATACTAACATTTCCATGATATTTGAAATAGTAATGAACTCCTAAAATTCCGAGAGCTATAAATCCAAGTTTTCCTGTGATATATCTGTAGTCTGCAGCTCTTTGTGCACCCTAAAAAGAGGCAAACATGGTATTTAGTTATGTGCATATAGCTTAAGCAAAGTATAATAGGTGTATCTAACGATAATGTTTTGTATGCATTGTTTAGGTCAGCTATCCCCAACCCGCGGCCCGCCGGGACTTAATTTGTGGCCCGCGTGATGTTAAGCCATTTTAGAATTCACGACCACCGGCAAAAAAATGTAAAGTCATCGTGAAAGTCGTGAATTGTTTTTAACATAAAAATCGCTAATTTTAAAGAACATTATTTTTTAAACCTAAAAATTTTTGTTGCGGCCCGCCGCCCGCGACACCAAGACCAAAACATGTTTGTGGCCCGCATGAAAAAAAGATTGGGGACCACTGGTTTAGGTTATTACTATTATGTAACTTTACCAGCATTGGAGTTAAGCGATCATAAAGAACGTCCAGGGGTTTGCGATAGAAGCGGCGGATAGGATTGATGCGTTCTTTCCAATATGCCTCAACGTGTACGGGTTCGTTCGGGGCTAAGATCTGATCCTCCAGCCACTGCTTGCGAAAAGCTCTTTCAGCATCAGTCATTCCAATGCATCTTTCGCGTTCTATTGCCACACGACCACAGATGGTCATAGGCTTGGTGCCTGCTAATTGCGACATTTTTTGTAATTAACTCCGCACCACTATTTGAAAAGATGAATGGAACTTGGAAGTAAAATAAATCGAAATCGCAATTCGGTTCTTAATTTTCGTGTTTTTTAATTTGATTTGACATTTCTTATTCTTCTTCTTTTTATTATGGCGCCCTCAGTGAGTTGCCAATGTCAGAGTAATTTTGGGAAGACTTTGCTCTATATTGCAGGTCTGGTGAAGAAACAACACTGACCTCCAATATACAAGTACGCTGGACTGTTGTTGCCAACATCAATCTGTTGATTTTTCTGCCCTTCTGTATCTACTATTGGCACATACTCAAACCAACTATCTCCATCGTGTTCGTGAAACCTCCACGTCTAAAATTTCAAACGCAGAGCCTCAGACCAATAAAAAAAGATAGACAGAGCCATCCATGCTACGCGGTGAGGCAGGCAATAGGAAGCCGATACGGCCATAGGAAGCCGGCCATTCCGGTTTCAACGAGTGACGGCGCATGTCGTTTTCATCTGTGTCAAGAAATATCAAAATATGCCGTCCTACATCGTTAAATGGTGCAAAAACAATTCTCGTGCTCAAAAGAAACCTTGTGGGATTACGTTTCACAAGTAATTAGTAGAATATTTATTTATTACCACCGAAATAACGAATTTAATTTATTAGTTTTAAAAATTGTCTCGGGAGTCTCGGAACACAGAACCTCAAACAGTGCTGCATGCTGGTCGCAAGATATTTTTCCCCATAATAGGGGAAAAATATTATTACGTGCTGTATTATCCTGACAAATGTTTATTTTTAACCTAAAATTCGTTATTCATTTAAAATCTATTAATATAAATAAAATTGGAGTGTCTGTTTGTAGTATTGAAAGATTTTTTTACTATTTGCATATTAATCTGCATACGATACATACTGCATATACCAAACAACATTCTTTACAATTTTTGTCTGTATGTATGTCTGTCTGTTTGTCTGTCTGTTCTTAGTTGAAACACATAATTTATTAGATATAGATATTTAAGTATTTACTTTTTTCAGCAATTACTAATGAATGATGATTAACAATCTATACACACCGGCATATTTAGCGGAACACAAAAAAAGGTCCATAATTTAAAAAATATGGTTTTATTTTAAAATCTACTTACTACACTTCTTTTGTTATTTAAAATTTCATTTGTTTTACTTAAAATTAGATCACATTATGAACAAAATTTGCGAGTAAAGGCTATTTGTGAAAAATGGTAAATTTTTGAACTTTTCATGTAACCGGGAAAAGTGAAAATTATTATTAAAATAACAATTAATTAAATTAAAAAAAATGGTGATTAATATCGCGTATTTTCTCCACGTGCTCTTATTAAAGTTTCTAACCGTCTAGGCATACTGAGAATTATGTTATCGATGGTCTCCTGGGATAGTCTCCGCCATTCCTCAACTACGGCGATTCGCAGTTCACCCACGTTGGTAGGAGCTGGAATTCTTGACTTAACTTTTCTTTTCAGCAAGGCCCAAACGTGCTCTATTGGGTTCATATCCGGTGATCTCGCCGGCCACTCCATAACAGTGATATTTATATCATTAAGATAAGCTTGAGTTGCCCGAGCGGTATTCGGCCGTGCATTATCCTGCATTAAAACAAAATCGTCACCGATGTATGGGACAAACGGTACGAGATTTTCTTCTAAAACTTCTCTGATATAGCGGTCCGCAGTCAGACTGCCTCTGTCAATCACTACCAAGTCTGTGCGAGCTCTCAAACAAATGCCCGCCCAAACCATTATTGATCCACCACCGTATGCAACTGTAGTTTCAAAATTTGTCTGAATGTAACGTTCTCCTTTGCGTCTGTATATTCTTTGCCTGCCGTCAATTTGATTTAAGAGAATTTTGCACTCATCACTAAACAATACCTTACTCCATTGGTCCGCATTCCAAAGTCGATGTTCCTGAGCAAAAGTTAACCTGTTTCTACGATGATTTACCTCGAGCCTTGGAGCCTTGGCGGGCACAAATGAACCCAAATCAGATTCTTCTAATCTTCTTCGTACCGTACGCTCACTTACGGTTACTCCCCGCACTGTTTCTAACTCATGTCGGGCTTGGACGGCCGTCAAACGGGGGTTCCTACGTACACGAAGCCGAATGAAACGGTTATCCCTACTCGAAGTGCGTCTTTTTCTGCCTTGTCCTGCTCTTCTCACATAAGTGCCAGTCTCCCTGAATCGTTTGACACTGCGATGGACCGTTGAAATCGATCGACGAAGATATCTGGCTATTAATCTGTATGTTAGACCAAATCTTCGCATTTCGAGTGCCCTGGCAATCTCCGTTGGGTCTAAGTCAGGCATAATTCATTCCTCAACTCCAAAAAGATACAAGATTAAATTTTTTTACAAAAAAATAATATTTGAATGAAAAATTTAAATAAAATTCAGAAGGGAGAAATACTCGAAGTTCGCTCTACATAAGGTATATTCGAATAAAATTAAAACAATTGCATAAAATGTGATGTTCAATTGTTTTCCTAATTTGAAATTATTTTTTTTAATTAAATGACGTATAAACCAGCCAGCAACCTTATATGATACTTATATCAAACCTTTTTTTTATTTTCCGCTAAATATGCCGGTGTGTGTAGTTTGATAGCAACTTTTGTAGTCATTACTTAGTAGCTTAATAAGACTGCAACAGGATGGGAGTTTGACAATCTGAAACCCTGAGTTGGCAACATTATTTTTTATTTTATTTTAGCGTTTTAAGATTTTCACAAAGTTTCGGGAACTTGGTAGCAAAGAAAAGCAATGTAGCTAACTATAGAAGACCGAAAAACCGAACATTCAAACGACAGTTAAAGTATAATATTAAATAGTATTTACATATAGTTTGCTACATACAACCATTGCTGATTTTTGCTACCAAGAATCTCATAAGTAGTTGGAATTTGCACTGGTTGTTTCATAGTTTTAGCATCGACTATACGCCCTTTTTTAATACATACGTTTTGCATAAGTTTTTTTAAAGCTTTTAGTTTTATTTTTCTCCACTTTTCATTTTTTTAGCGCGCTTTAATTTCCCTCTGTTCTTTAAGATCGTTGAACACGATGGAGATGATGGATTCGAGTATGTGCTAATAGTAGATACAGAAGGGCAGAAAAATGCTATACAAGACAAGCTGTGACATTGGGATTGCAGATCTTTAAGATATTAAAGAGAACAAAAGGAACTTATTTCTGCTTACGACAATAGTTTATTTTCGAGTCTGATGACAATCACAATAATAACACAGTTGCTAGGATACAGAAAGAATAATAGACAATACTTAATTCAAAAACCATATGTGACCTTCATAACATTCCCTCTCCTCTGAAGCAACTGTTCGTTATTTGTTTATTCCAGTTAGCTTACACAGCTCGGAAAGCCTCGGCTTGAATAGCGGCTTAGTCAAAAAGTCTGCTAGTTGATCTTTTGTATCAACCTTCTCAACTCTTATATCCTTTTCTAGGACACACTGCCTTATGAAAAAATGTCTCAGCTTTATGTGCTTTGTACGCTGGTGCGTTTCATAAGGTGGATCGTAAGCCAATCTTATGGCGGATTCGTTATCTATGTACAGTGGCGTGCTCTCTACCAGAGTGTTAGCCTGCATAAATTTGACGACCCGTCTAAGCCAAATAATTTCTCTGGTGGCTTCGCTAGCTGCTATTATTTCTGCCTCTGTAGACGATATAGCGACAGTAGTCTGACGTTTACTTTGCCATCCTATTGCACCATTGGCGTTGAGACTAATCATGCCGCTGGTGGAGCGTCCAGTCGATTGATCACCACCGTGATCAGCATCACTGTAGCATTCTAGGCCCGCAGTGGAAGACTTGTACGTGATACCGTACTCTATGGTGCCTTTAACATAGCGTAGGATTCGCTTTACTCTCGCTACGTCTTCTGGTGTTGGGCTATCTAGCTTGCGTGACACAATTCCAACCGCGTAGGCAATGTCTGGTCTAGTGCCAACCATCAAGTATGAGAGTGCTCCAACTACTTGTCTATAAGGAAAGTCGTGACAATCATTTGGATCCTTTGAAGCTGGCACGCTGTCTTTTACGATCGGGGTTACTGCGGCTTTGCAATCCTGCATTCCAAACCGTTGTAAAAGCTTCTTTGCGTAACTTTTCTGATCAATTTTGATTGAGCCATCTGACTTCCGGTTTATTTCTAAACCTAAGAAATAGGAACCGTTACTCGTCGTGATCTTAAATCTTTGCCGCATTTCGTTCAGAAACACCTCAGTTTCTGCTGAACTCGCTGACGCTATTAATCCATCATCAACGTACAACGCTATCAGTAGCTTTCTCTTTCCCTCTCCTCTTTTAAACAAGCAGGGGTCGCTCTGACTCTGTTTGAAACCAAGTTTGAGGATGTGTTCAGTAATAGTCGAGTTCCAGCATCGCGGAGCTTGTTTGAGTCCATAAAGGCTCCGTTTAAGCTTGCAAACCTTACCATCATTGTTTGAGTATCCCTCAGGAGGCTTCATATAAATCTCCTCGCTTAAAGTGCCATACAAAAAGGCGGTTGAGACATCAAACTGGGATAGAGACAGGTTTTCATGTGCAGCTACACTTAGTAGTGCTCTTATAGTGCTTGTTTTTGCAACAGGGCTGAAGGTTTCGTAATAATCCAAACCCTTTTTCTGCGAAAAACCTCTAATTACAAGTCGGGCTTTATATTTATCAATCGACCCATCTGGATTCGTCTTGATTTTAAAAATCCACTTGCTTGAGATTGCTTTTCTGACTTTAGGTAAATCTACCATCTCCCATGTCTGATTTTCATTCAGAGAATTAATCTCATTATCCATTGCCTTTTTCCACTTATTTGAATCCTTACATGTCATTGCTTCCTTAAATGTGTTCGGCTCTATTAGTTGTTCATCGTTAATCAAATTCATACAAACGGTGCAGACAAAGTCTTTATATTTGGCCGGTGGCTTAAGATTTGATCGCTCTCTTAGCGTCATCCTACCTTCAGCTTCAACATCAGATGCAGTCAGTGGGGTGTCTGCCCTTGACTCACTTGCATCGTTGACTTCATAATCCGCTTCGATGTCACCGTGAACTTCTTCCTCGAATAGTGCGTCATCAAAGGATTGTTCCGTCTCAGGAAATGTTTGTTCTGCCACAGCCATGTCATCTTCAAAAGCAGCTCTATTCTCTGCACACGATGGTTCAGCATCATGCGCAACTTGCTGAGTGGGTGATGCTATACTTTCATCGTAGCTTGTCAATGGCTGCTGGTTATCTATGACAGCCGGCTTAAAATTTTCAATTTCACGAGGTATGACGAAGTCAAATGTGGTGTCAGGTCTTTTATCAGCAGTACTGTTCGGTGTGGCTATGGGCTCGTCAGATTCTTCTGGATGACCGATTAGAGGATTCTCATCAAAAATTACATCTCTCGAACGAATCAATTTAAAGGTGCTGCTGTCCCATATACGGTAGCCATCATCAGCATCATAGCCGATAAGTATTCCCTTCTGTGCCTTCTTATCTAACTTCTTTCGTCTTTGTTTTGGAACATGTGGATAACAGTTGGATCCAATTATTCTTAAGTGGTGTATTCTGGGCTTCTTCTGGTGCCATAGCTCATACGGTGATTTACTATCTACAGTGGTAGGACCTGTCCTGTTTATGATATACACTGCTGCAGATACCATTTCAGCCCATAATGCAGGAGGAATTTCAGCATGTGCATACATTAGACTTCGTGCCATTTCCACAACGGTCCTGTTGTCCCTTTCAGTTGGGTTCTGTGGTGGCGTATAGGGCATAGTCAATCGTTGTACTATTCCTTCCTTCTTGAGAGTAGCTTGTACTTCCGCGTTGACAAACTCTCCGCCATTGTCGCTCAGCAGTTCTTTAATAACAACTCCAGATGCTTTGACTTCAGCGAGCATGAGTAGCAACTTTGCGTGTACTTCAGCTTTCTGTCTCATAAAATATACAAATCTGTACTTCGTATATGCATCTTTGAAGAGGACAAAGTATCTTAAGTTTGTGATAGAATATGGGAAGGGACCGCATACGTCTGCATATACCAGTTCTCCAGGTTTTGTAGCTTTATCTCTGGTCCCAAACCTTAGACGGTGAGACTTTCCATAGATGCACCCTTCACAGAGTTCTTTGGTTGCTGGTACTTTTATGGCCAATTCCTTCTCTATCACTTTCTTAACGTGACTCTTATTTTGATGTCCAAATCTTTCGTGATATAGCTGTAACAGATTAGAGGTTGTGGACACATGATTAACTCGAGTTCGTTGTAGACATCTTAAATTTAGTTTATACAGTCCTCCAAACTTGCTGCGAGTACCAATCAGTTTCGTCTGTCCATCAATCTTTATTGTACATTTTTGTGTGGTAGACTCAAAAATGCTTTTGTCCGAAATATCATGGGTGGCGAGGACTGAGAATAAATTCTTGCTAATGCCGGGTACGTACCATACATTTTTCAGCAATATTGGTACTAATTTACCGTTTACATCAGCCTCTGCGAGAATATTTCCGATGCCCAGGGCTTCAATACATTGGCCATTCGCGCCAGTCACTGCTTGACGGCTCTCGAAATATTTAAAGGTCTGGAAAAAATCACTCCGATTGGTCACGTGGCTGGTCGCCCCATTGTCAACGTACCAATTTAGATCCTTCCTGTCACCAAAATCTGGCTGTATTGTCATTGCCTCTGCGGTCTTGGATTCCTTGGGAGGTTTCAGAGGTTTTCCATCCTGGATCCACCGCTTGCAGGTTTTTACTCTGTGACCCTTATCCTTGCAATAGTTGCATTTGAGCTCTTTGAAATTATTCTTTTTCTTATTACCCCTCTTGGTTTTCGCATACAATGCTTCTGCCGTTGTGTCGTCAGTAACTTGTGTGTCTGTCTGACGCAACACTCTCTCATGTGCGCATAACTGACTTGTCAGATTCTCGACTGAGCGTTCCTTCTTTGAAATCAACAGCCAACTGGCCCTAAATCCAAGATATTCAGGAGGTAATGTATCTAATATTTTACATACAAGGAGAATTTCTGGTAATTTCGCCTCGTTCTGTAGTTCTAAACACAGTTCGCTCCAGATATTCTTTAAAATTGACACATGTGTAATTATGTCATGATCTGGGTTCTTTTTGTAGCTGAAGAATTTCAAGCATAAGTCGTATGTCTTATCCACCCACGTACCTCCATAGATGCGCTCGAGTTCATCCCACATGTCTTTAGCAGCATCAAATCGCAGAAACTTTTGCAAAATATCATCGGACATGTTCGTCGTTAGCAGAATTAAAATGGCGCTATTCAAATTTTCAAAGCTTTGAAGTTCATTTTCATATCTAGCCTTTTCATCGCTAGTTGCCGTAAGCGCCAAGGATGGTCTTATCTTCTTACCTTCGAGAATATCTAAGCCTCCCGGCATTGCTTTGAGGACAATGAAAATTTTGAACCTCCATGTTTTGTAATTCTTGGAATCTAATTTTCCAATTTGAATCTTGCTCGCATTTATTGCTTGCTCCATTATTATTTTCGCTCTGCTACCACTTTAAGATATTAAAGAGAACGAAAGGATCTTATTTCTGCTTACGACAATAGTTTATTTTCGAGTCTGATGACAATCACAATAATAACACAGTTGCTAGGATACAGAAAGAATAATAGACAATACTTAATTCAAAAACCATATGTGACCTGCTTTATATCAGCAGTGCGGTTCTTAAGATGAAACTTATCAAAGTTATACGTTTTGAAAATAATTTCAAAAAGCTAAAATATAATAAATTTTAAACATCAATGAAAAAAAGGCTTTAAAATAAGCGTTATGCGTTAAATCAAATTACAATTGAAAATGTCAAAATATCTTTATTATTTTTCATCGAAAAACGACCTATGTTAAATTGTGTGCCACGAATAACGTCGGATATGCAAATTCAACCAGCGTAAATCCATAGAAAAATGACGGTTCAAACTGTACCGTTGGTACATTATCGTTGAAGGAGTAAATTAACACAGAATACTGTATCACTGAACGCTCTAGTCTCGGCGGTGGCTCGGTAAGAAGTGGACGACAGCTCTGACGTCTGGCGGCCATATTCCCCAAGCCCCCACTCATAGGTAGTGCGGCCATCTTTATTTATCAATACACTACATCTACCTTTTACAAAATTTTTTTTTTCAACAAAGTTAACATTTTAGAATGTTGTCTACATGAGGCCTACCACCGGTTTGGGAACTAACCCGGCGAGAAGAACCGGCGTAAGAAACTCGCACGGGCCACCTTTTACCAAAAAGGTGGAAAATTACAATAATAGCTTAGCTAAATTACACATAGTATGTTTGAATGTGGTACATTTATATAGAAGCGGCCTATAGTTTGTCAGCTTATTTTTCCAAGATGTGCTATCATTGAGAAAATCAATTATCTTATAGAAAGCCTTAGCACACAAACGTTTTCTGGGATTTTATTGTATATAGGCGTATACAAATTAAATTAATTGAGCTAAAATATCAAAAACTCTAAACATGCATTGCAATTTGCAATCAATTACAAGTTAACATCTTCTAAACCATCACATCCTCTCTTATTTAATAATGTATCTTTTATTTCTTCACCAAGTTCTATAATATCAATTATTATATATATTATATTGATGACAATTTATCTCCAAGCAGCTGACACCTGTAAAACAATTCTACTGGAGACTTTCTTGTACGTCATAACTAAAAAAGGTGCACTATTTTATCAAATCATTTTGCCAATAAAATTTCTCAATTTGACTGATACAATTTTTTTAAATTTAGTGATTTTGTATTTCAACCTTGCCATTTTGTTGAGGCCCACAAGGTATACTATGGAATAACTGAATACTAAAATCTTTACAAAAATGTACAAACCATAAACATTTATAAATTTCGGACCATTGTCAGCTGTGTGGTATCTCTAATTATAGAAAACATTTCTTTTAGTGTGTCTGCCACTTAAGTGGCATCTATAGTTTAAGTAATTTCTTATTTTGAATACCAGTACGTATTAAGACACTAAATGCGTGAGCTTGATCTTTACGCCAAAAGCATGTTATGTGTATATCCGTTCAACTGTTACGAACTGTCAAATCATTTTCGAAAATTTTTCAATTTTCAATTACTCTCATTAAACTGAATTTATTATCCAAACCCGCTGTGGCGGTACCCACAATTCGCCTGACATTCCTGCATCGCGTTATCGAAGTTTTTTGAGCGCGTCGGTATATATACGATAGCTGAAATGTATCACGTGGGCTTCGGCCTGACCGAGCATAACACCTCGCTCGGTCGGAAGATCTTCCTTTGGCCTCCACGCATTATTCCCACATTGGTGACCCTCGACAGAACACGCCACCTTCATCATCATCACTCCCCGCCCCTCCACACCGCGCCAGCCAGCGTCGCCTCATCGGGTACCTCGTCCACTAGCCGCAACATCAGAGCACATCTCTCCTGGTCAGCACGTAGCATCGGCCCCGCACGGCAGCTTATCCGACTCACTGGATCCCATGCAGCAGCTTACAGTTCCGACTCACTGGGACTCACTGCAACAGTTCCGACTCACTTGTCGCAACCACCTCAGTGGAGGCAAAAACTATAACTATAACTCTGCTGCATCCACCTGTGTGAGCACACATGACAATTTCGCCTATGCGGCTAGTCCGCACTAGACTATGGCATTCTATATCGTGATGGCCTAGCAGGTCAATGACCACGTAGGCTGCCAACTAAACTATACACACGTGTCTATCTGGTAATCACCACATAAACGATGAACACGGTTTCTATACTGTGCAGTCGCATGGCTGCCAACTAAACTATACACACGTGTCCATCTGGTAATCACCACATAAACGATGAACACGGTGTCTATACTGTGCAGTCGCATGGCTGCCAACTAAACTATACACACGTGTCCATCTGGTAATCACCACATAAACGATGAACACGGTTTCTATACTGTGCAGTCGCCTCCAACCACCCCTTACAGCGACCCCTTACCACACGGCTCAACCGAGCATTCTATAGCTAAGCTAAATCAAACCCACTCAACAGTAGGCAGTAAACACTAGATGTGACTAACCGGCCACAAACGACTACAACACCTCGTATAATAAGATAACTAAACGATCGACTCATTGTTCGCAATCTAAATACAATATTATTATACATAACAGTTTCTAGGCGTTGGATATCCTCGATGAACTGAACACACAGCCTAAATAATAACGTTTAAGATCACAATATTTAAATAATGATAATAATGACTCACTGATAAGACTGCGCCGCGTGCTCGCCCGTCTGCGGTTCTCGATCGTCTGTCTGACAGCAGCTGTCTCTAGTGACATGTGTCACCAGAGAATATTACAACTACCCTCCTATTATTATATATGAATACCGTTGTGTACCTTTGTTAACTACAAGTTCGCGCGATTCGCGTCACTCCCCACCGCAAAGAAAATACAAGCTATGAAATAGGTATTCTGACTCTAATTATTATTATGACTCATAACAAAACTTTAATATAAAACTTCGCTTATGACCTGTACCATTGGTACATTATCGTTGAAGGAGTAAATTAAACACAGAATACTGTATCTCTGCACACTCTAATCTCGGCTGCGGCTCTAGAGCAAGTGAGCGCCAGCTTTCATGTCTGGCGACCATCTTGTCCCTAGCCTTGCCCTGATTGGTAGTAAGCGGCCATCTTTATTTATCAATACACTACCTTTAAAGCACACAAACGTTTCATCTCGGATGGCGCGGTCATACTAGGCGCATCGGCTCCGTATTAAATAAAGTTTTAAAATAATATTATAACTTTAATCTGTGATCTCTGTGCAAAAACATGTAAAAACAGTGACGAGAACTATGTGAAATTGTTTTCTAAGAATAATATCAACGGATTATAAAAATATTAACATTTTATAAATCAAAAAAATATAAGAAGAATAAAAGTGTACCAGTGTAAATAACTATAATATCATCAATAATAAGTGATTAATAACTAAAAAGAAACGTAAATTACCAAAAAAGTGAATACAAAATAAGTGAATACAAAAGTTTACATCCAGTCCGGAACAAAGAGCTCACGAACACAAGGACATATGAAGGACATTTCAAACTGAATCAAAACTCAACAGTTTACCCAAGTTAACTTAAGATACATAATTTCGACTAAAGCGTCACAAGGCTAGTTGGCGCAGTGGCAACAGTAGACGGACAAAGTATATGAATGCGACGTGCCTATGATCAAATCCTCGTTGACTGCCACTTTTTGTATGGTAGCCGCGAGGCTACTAGGCTCTAATAACATTATCTTCACTCAATATTTGTATCTAGCCAACAATGGAGAACGTCACATTCAGAAGAAAGATTCGTAAATCACTATCACAAACAAACTTAGCAACCATGGAGGACATACAACCTAGCCAAGACATCTTAAACTCATCCGTATTAGACATAACGGCTTGTAGCCTTACGAGTCTAACACAGAGGGAAGACTCTTCATATTATTTAGATGAAATACAAAGTTTGCGAACAAAATTATCGATTGCGGACAAAGAAATAGAGGAACTTAACTACGAGAACCAAACTTTAAAGAATAGCATAGAAACTTATAAAAACAAGTAGAATTATTGAAAAAATTAACAATGAAAACACAGACAGATAGTAACAAATTAATCACAACTCCACTCAGACGAAGAACATTAAATACACCTTTCCTAAATATTTCTACATCTAAACTGCCAAAATTTCAACTGAAACAAGATCATGAAGAGAATAATAAGGGCAAGTGCTATGAACAAAAATTACATATTGAGACACAAAAACACGATGAATATACTGTACTGAGAGAAAACCACATAAGAAGTAAAAAAATTCTACAAAATAATTATAAAAAACCATCAACAATGAACACTATATATATTATAGCCGACGAACAAGGAAGAGGATTACGAAAAGTGTTACAAAGATTAGTCGGATCAGAATACCTAGTGAAATGTTTTTGGAAGGAGAATGCGACACTAGAAAATATTACAAACAGCATAAAAAGTGAAATAAAATCATTAAATGAACAGGACATTGTGATTGTGTTAGGTGGTACACATGAAAAAAATCCTTTTTCCATTAAATCAACATTAGATCAGTGGCTTAAAGACTTTAACAATACAAATATATTAATAGGGGAAATTCCATGGCACGAAACTTTAAATCGAAGAATACTAAACTCAACACTAAGAGATATTTGTAAAAATTATAAACATACAACCTACCTCGACATGGGATGGAATAAATACACAACAAATAACAGAACATTTACAAATTTCATATCTAAATATTTACTAAGGGAAATACTGCGTATTGGCTACAAAAATAAAATAAACATTTACTTAAATCCACATCAATACTTATCTAAGAAAATAAAAATGGAAAATAAATGGACACAGACGTCTTCTATTGACAATAATCAAATTTATACTGAAAACAATAATAATTGTAATTATGATAATATTACGACTAGATCTAGTGACTTGGGTAAAAATACTAACCAAAACCAATGTCTTTTTCGTGTGTAACTATATTAACATTTTTCATCAAAACATTAATGGCCTTATCAATAAATCAGATTTGTTGACAGTATGTATTGACGAAATTACAAATGATGAGAGCCCTATAGACATTTTGTGTATAACTGAACATAATATGATTAATGATGACAAAACTTTTCTAAACATTCCAAATTACAAATTAATATCAAGCTACTTACGTAACAAACGAGATGGTGGTTCTTGTATTTTAGTCAAAAGGGACCTCAAAGCCGATCCAATTAACGAGCTCATGAATCTCTCAATCCCAAACTTATTAGAATGTTCTGCCATCCGATTGACAGAACAAAAAATGTGTATATTGTGTATATATAGACCCCCTAAACCTAATAAGCAAGCATTCATTTCATTTTTGGAAAGGTTTGACTTAATTCTATCAAAATTAATTAATACAAGTAAGGTAGTAATATGTGGGGACTTCAATATAGACATTCTTAAAGATACTTATCAAAGTAGAGAACTTAAAGGCTTGCTGAGCAGCTATAATCTAAGGATAGAAATAAAACAACCTACGAGACTTGCTAGTAACACATGCATAGATAATATTTTCCATAATATACCACGTAGTGAATCTAAACTCATAGATACCGCTCTGTCTGATCATACTGCGCAAGTATTGAAATGTCCATGTAAAAAAACAAGCTTGTTAAAATATTGGTACAAAGAAGTTCGCGACTTTAATATACAAAATAAAATCAAGTTCAAAGAATGCCTCAAATCGCTAAAATTTGCTGAAGTATATAATGAGAATGATCCAAATATAGCATTTAATAATTTTCATGACTTGTTTAAACTGTTTTATGAATTGTGTTTTCCTATTATCAGAATAAAAATCTATAATAAAGTTCGACCGAAATGGGTTACCAGAGGCATCAAAATATGCAGTAAAAGAAAGAGAGAACTCCTATGGAAATACCGAAAGAATCCTAATGAAATAAATAAAAAAACTTTTCAAGAATATTATAAAAGATACAGGTTAGTCATAAAAAACACACAACGAGCACAAAACAATTACTACATACAAAAATCTAAAATAAAATCAAAGGCTGTTTGGAAGATAATAAATAATAATAAAACACAATTTATAAATGAAAACATTAATGAAATACATGATGACGGAATTATTCTAAAAGACCCAAAAATTATTGCTGATCGTTTTAACTATTACTTTGCTAAAGTAGGAAAACCCGAAAACGCCTATAATAATAAAATAAATAATGATACAACACATATTTTAAACTCATGTTTTATGTCGTTTACGACAACTGAAGAAGTTTATAAGATTATACTCTCGCTCAACAATACAAATAGTGTAGGGATAGATGGTATAAAAACAGAAATACTAAAAGAAACAGCACCTATTATCGGACCGGTATTAACTCATTTAATTAATCTAAGTTTTGAAAACGGCATCTACCCTGACAGACTGAAACAATCGATAATCATTCCAATATTTAAAAAAGGATTAAGGAGTGATATACGGTCGTACAGGCCAGTGGCTTTAATACCCACAATATCAAAAATATATGAGAAAGTCATATATAGCAGGCTTTACAATTTCATGGAAAAAAATCAAATTTTAATATCAGAACAATATGGATTTAGACAGAGTAAAAATATTAATGACGCTATTTATAACTTTTTAAATAAGGTATACAGCAGCCTGGATAGTCGAAATTGTGCTACAGCATTGTTTATGGATATGTCGAAAGCATTCGATCGAGTAGATCACAAACGCCTTCTACAAAAACTGTGCATGTACGGAATTAGAGGTATCGCTCTTAAACTAATTAAATCATATTTATCTAACAGAATACAAGTAACGCAAATAAAGAGATATTGTCCTTCAAATAGATGTGAACAGCAATATCTATCCGAGGCTCAGGAAACGGAATACGGAGTCCCCCAAGGGAGCATCTTAGGACCTCTCTTCTTTCTTATTTATATTAATGATCTCGTCAAATGTAAAGGTAAAAATAATATGACATTATTTGCTGATGATAGCACAATTTTATTTATAGAAAAATTCATAAATGATATGGAATCAAATATTAAATTAACTATGGACAAAATTATTGAATGGCTACAAAGTAATAACTTAAAATTAAATTTTGATAAAACTAAAATAATGAATTTTAAACGCGTAACATCTAATACAAAAACTAAATTTGACAATAACTACAATGGACATATTTTTAATGAAATTGACACAACAAAGTTTTTAGGAGTAGTAATTGACAACAAATTGACATGGAAACCACATCTAGAATATATAAGTAAAAAAATTAATCAAAGTGCATACGCTCTATACAAACTTAGACCTAAAACAAATTTATCAACACTGTTAACAGCATACCATGGATATGTTTCATCTATTATTGAGAGTTCCATCTATTATTGGAGGAGTGTTGTTCCGATCGCGGCAGCGAACGGTCGCGCACCGCTCAACAACACACGTAGCAAATATTAATATAATTAATTAATATTTCGCGCGTCGTGCGGCTCACAGCCGCTGCACCGACACCATGGCGCTCGTATCCAACGAGCTGCTGGCGTTCGTACAACACGTCGTCAACACCATGGACGAAGATAGCATCGTGCAGCTGTGCAGGTCAACCTACACCAGCGAGGAGATCTGCAAGGGCAGGCTGATGCTTTACGAAGCGCTCGGCAAGACGGCGCAGATGACGTCCCGGAGGAGAGACGGAAGCGAACGAAGCTTGCAGGATATCATCGCCCTGCTCAAGCAGACTAATCCTGCGGAATTGCCGGTGTTTGTGGCCAAGCAGCTCCACAAACTGCCGGCGGTATCGACGGACCACGTCAACGTCTCCAGCCTGCTCCAGAAGTTCGACATCATGAGGGCAGAGCTGGTCGAGATGCGAGGTAGATTGGATGCCTCGGAAAACACCATCAGTGAGTTACGTAGTGAATTATTACAATTAAAAAGTAATAATTCATTATGTAGGTCACCCGAGCATCCGATCGACTCGATAAATATGCGTCGCGGAGCTCAGCGCGACTCGCCGTTTTGCACGTCAGCGAAATCGAGTGGGTCAGCAACAGCCGCCGCCGTCAGCTCGCCGTCACCGCGTGACGTCGACACGAAATTGAGGACATCGACTCAAGCGAAAAATTATGCAAGCGTCGCTGCTTGCCCCGCACCGCCCCCGCGGGTAAAGGCGAGGGGTGCAAAGGAGGGCCACAAGGCTGAACATCTTCGACTCGACAGGGACGAGAGCAGGAGGTGCGATGAGGAGGGCTTCGTTCTGGTGGAGAGGAGGAAGAAGAGGAAGCCCACCGTCCGCAACCACCGCGGCACCGCACCTTATGTACCCGAGCTGCGCCTGCGCAGCGAGGTGCCCGCGACGCCGCTCTACGTGTCGCGCCTGCACTGGTCCATGACGGTCGAAGACGTCGTAAACTACATCCGCAAGAAGACCACCTACACCTTGAGGGTGGAGCGTCTGCACTCTCGCCACAAAGTGAATTTCAGTTCCTTTGTGGTGAGAGTGCCGACTCAAGTTTTATCCATCTTCGAGGCGGAGGAGTTCTGGCCCGCCGGTGTAGTTTACCGAAGGTTCCGGGGGAGGCTCCCGAACGAAGCGCGCATCACGTCGCCGAAAGAGACTTTACGTGATAAAGTGTAGTGTGATTGTGTGTGTGAATGTGTAAATAATATATATTAGGATAAAATTGTTCGGCGTGCATCCGTTGTCTGATTGCCATAACACAAGTTTTACTTAGCATGGGATTAGACGACGTGATGTACGCTACCTAGCTTTTGTACTATTGTATATTATTGTATGGTTAATAAAGAATTTGAATTTGAATTTGAAAAAAAAAAAAAAAAATTTGAATTTGAAAAAAATTATTAGATACGGTATAATGTTCTGGGGCAACTCCACTCATTGGTTAACGGTATTTAGGGCCCAAAAGAAATGCATCAGGGCTATTTGCAATATTGGTAAGAGGGATTCGTGTAAACCGAAGTTTATTAATTTAAATATATTAACATTACCATCAATATATATTTATGAATGTGCTTTGTATGTTAGGAAAAATAGATATAAAAATAAACTGCTAGCAATACAAGCTAAATCGGAATTTAAAAGAAAAAGTATAGTATGTATGGCACCCAAAATTTACAATAAATTACCTACAAATATAAAAAATATTGAAGAATTAAAACACTTTAAATGTAAATTAAAGAGCTATTTAATAAGTAAATGTTATTACACCATAAAAGAATACTTAAACGAAAAAGAGACATAATCGGTATAAATAAACATTAATTTTACATTTTGTTAGTCTCGCTAAAACTCAAGAACGGCTAAAAAATTCGGCTAATTTTGGTCTTGAAATGTTCGTGGAAGTTCACGGAAGGTTTAAATTAGGATGGAAGCGATACCTAGTTCATCGGGTCAGCTGATATTAGTGAAATGGGCCATTAATGTATTGATAATTATTATTGTTACTAACATAAGTGCATAATATATTTACTTATAAAAAATTGTTAAGACTAATTCTGATAAAATATTATAATTATTATGAGTTATGACTTATTATTATTGCACGCCTTAATGGCTAATTGTAGATAAGTACCAGGACATCTTTGTAATATCTTATGTAACCTACAATTGCAAAAATAAATGATTTGATTTGATTTGATTTGATTTGATTCTGGGATTTTATTGTATAGACTATAGGCGTATACAAATTAAATGAGCTGAAATATCAAAACTGAAAATATGCAATGCAATTTGCAATCAGTTTACAAGTAATTAACAGCTTCTAAACCAGCACTTCCTCTCTTATTTAATAATATATTATTTTTTATTTCAGAGTCCATTTCACCAAGTTCTATAATATCAATCATTATATATTATATTGATTAATGTCAATTTGTCTCTAAACAGCTGACACCTATAAAACAATTCTGCTGGAGACTTTCGTGTAACCAAAAGAGGTGCACTATTTTATCAAATCATTTTGCCAATAAAATTTCTCAGTTATATTGATACAAAGCTTTTAAATTCAGTGGTTTTGCGTTTCAGCCTTGCCACCTTGTTGAGGCCCACAAGGCATACTATGGAATAACTGAATACTAAAATCTTTACAAAAATTTACAAACCATAAACACCCACAAACCTTGGACCATTGTCAGCTGTTATACCCACTGGTATCCCTAACTATGGAAAACATTTCCTTCAGTGTGTCTGCCACTCAAGTGGCATCCATAGTCCAAGCAACCTCTTATTTTGAATACCAGTGCGTATTAAGACACTATGCGTCGGCTTGATCTCCACGCCAAAAGCATGTCATGCGTATATCCGTTCGTCTATCACGTTGCACGCATAGCTGTCAAATCATTTTCGAAAATTTTTCAACCTTTAATCACTCTCACTAAACTGAATATAATATTATTAATCTAAATTCTAAACAAACTACCATGAAAGCCATAAAATACAACTTTTATATAATTCGAATCTTCAATAAATAAGCCATTAGTGGCGTAAACACACAGTTTTATATTTGAAACAAAATACTAAATTGGTGGTCAAAGCAGAAATAGCCACCCTTGAATAGTTCCAGAGTAAGACACCCATTTTGGGCGCTTGGCAGACGAGCTAATAATATATACAAGAAGTTTTACTGGGCTTAAGCTTTATAAATTCAATCCATGTTGCTAAGCTAGTGATTCATTTACCTACATAGTTCACCAGTCCCAAAAACTCTTAAGCTCTTCAAACGTTAAAAGCTCCCAAAATTTCCCCGGCTTAAAGAGGCTTAAAGAGATATTTACAGATTCTTTAAGCGCTCTACAATCCCTGATTAAATTTCCTTTTAAATCAAAAAATTGTTATCCAATTATTGTACAAGATAGAAACCTTCTATATCAATGTAAGCTTCAAGGCTTTTCAATAACATTTATATGGATACCAAGCCATTGCGGCATTGTTGGCAATGAAATTGCTGACAAATTGGCAAAAGAGGCTGTTTTTAGTGGTGATTTGTTCCCTTTTAATAATTATACGCATGATTTGGCTTCTCTGGCACGGGGTTCCCTATTGAAATCTTGGAATAAGTTATGGGCTTTGAGCAGCCAAACAAAAGCTAAACAATATCATAAAATTCAACCAGAGATCCCTACTAAGCCCTGGTTTTCTAAAATTTTCCTTTCTAAAAATATAACAACGTCAATTATTCGGATGAGACTTGGTCATATCACATATGTGCATTCCAGCGCATCTTAGGAGAATCGGTGTCAGAGATGATGATTTGTGCGACTGTGGAGAAGTAGGTGACTTGAACCACATTATCCTTTCATGTTCCCTCCATGATCATTTCCAATTGTATCATAGCTTGTCTTTAATCCATATTCCATTTCCTACTTCTGTAAATATACTTCTTAGTTCTAATGATAAATGTATATATAGTTGTATATCTAATTACTTAACATTAAATAATGTTAATATTTAGAATAAGTATGTTTATCTTATTTAGTTTATAGAATTTAATTTACCGCACTGATTTAATTAACTTTCTTCTAAATTCCGTTATCTTTTACTCACAGATTACCCCCCAGGGGGGTAATCTGGGGGGTAATCTGTGTCTTTTACTCCTTCCGCCGTTCCTTACCTTTTTACTTTGTCTGTGGCACAACATACGCATCCCTGTGTCAAGTTGCCAAAAAAAGAAGAAAAAAAAAAACCCATACAGTTTACTAGGTACATATGACTAATCTGTGATACAGTTACTATTGACACAGACTACTTAGGGACAGGTGGACGAAATTCCCGAACAAAAAAAAATTTGGGTTCCAAATTTAAACGTAGCAACTGTACCCAATCAGATAATCTGTGCAAGGTCGACTGTGATTGGCTGATAAAAAAGACCATAGAGAATATAAACTACATGAGAAAAAAGACGAAGAAGAAGCGCGGGAAACTTCGGAGTAGGCGGGAGTGTTTTCTCGGAATTTTTTTTGCAAAATTATTATAAATAGGATAAGGAGGGTTAAAGTTGTAAATAATTAAGTATATTTATTATTTATTACTTGTATAAATAAATATAGTGTAGTTAGCTGTATATATTGGTAA
The DNA here is from genome assembly GCA_905333045.1 of Lysandra bellargus. Classification (NCBI taxonomy): domain Eukaryota; kingdom Metazoa; phylum Arthropoda; class Insecta; order Lepidoptera; family Lycaenidae; genus Lysandra; species Lysandra bellargus. The sequence goes on from HG995328.1 coordinate 7,656,088, forward strand.
GTTTTTTTCTTGTATATATATTAGCTAGTTGTAAATATTAAACTATTTTGGGTGGTTCAATGAATGAGCCGCCCGACCCTACGTCGGGGCCGGGCCCGGGGCCCGGTCCTGATGTAGGCATGAATATAACCATCACAACAGATATGGACTACGAACATGAGATGAGTGGGAGCCGCAAACGGCCGAAAACATACAAACAAGATTTTATTACTGTTAATAATATAATATCAAATACGCCACCTAAATCATCAGAAACTACTGATTCACAGAATATTAAACCCCGAATGTATACAAATACTGACAGTTACCCTTATGTTGTACATGTTCAAAGGATAACATCATCTTTACAGGATGGTACCACTCTGCATCCTCTTATCTTAGGCAAATTCTTTAAAACTAATAATGTAAATAATATTGTACCAGGTAGCATTAAGAAAATAGGTAGGAACCGGTGTACAGTAGCTTTTAAGTCACACATAGATGCTAATAATTTTGTAAATAATAAAAATTTAGAATCTTTTAAGTTAAAGGCATTTATACCAAATTTTAATGTTACCAGAATGGGTGTTGTTAAAAATATTCCAACAGAGTGGACAGACTCAGAAATATTAGAAAACTTAGAAACACCAGTAGGTTTTGGTAAAGTATTAAAAATAAGGAGGATTAATTATAAGGTAAAAATAGATAACATTGTCGAATGGAAACCTTCTCGTTCTGTAGTTGTAACTTTTGATGGGCAAATCTTGCCTCCTAAAGTTTACATTTGCTATAATTCTTTACCTGTAGATTTCAGTCTGCTTACGGATCCCGTCCGATAAGCACGTGTTTCCCGCTCAAGTGCACGCTGCTAGGCGACTGTGGTGCTGTCTCTTTCTATAGACAGCGCGCTCTCGCTCGGCACACTTTGTGCTTGTTGCGATTTCGCGATCACGTCCGCGCCACGAGGTTTTTCGATTTTAGTGTGTCCGCGATCGAGCGAACTCTGCGCCGGCGCTTGTTTCGCCTCGCCCGAGTGCGGGCTCTCGCCCGCGCTTGCCGCCGTAGGTCGCGCCGCGCCTTGCTCGCCAGCGCCCGTGTGCTAGTGTTGTGAGTGTTTGTGTGTGTTTCCCGACCGCCTGGAACACATCGTAAGTACGGCGATACGAAAACTAGGTACACTACACGAGGTTTATACCTCTTTACACACCTCCCCTCCCGGTTGCCGGGCGGGGTTGTACCCTCTCGGAAATTTTTCATTAAGAGCAGACTGACCGACCGACATCATGGCCGACATGATTGATAAATTTTTATCTTTCTTAAAAGTAGAGTACCCTGACGCCGCGAAAAGGTGGGACAACTTCGTGCGAAATCACGACGCTGTTTCCCCCGCGTCTCCCGACTGTGACACCGCCGTGACTCCTGTAGAGTCCGTAGTCCCCCGACTTACATACTCGTCTCCTTCTGAGATGTCTTGCTCGGAGCAAGAGACTGACCCTGGTGAAGGCGACTTCACCACGGTCGTCAGTAAAAAGACCAAGAAGAGGAAGCGCGCTGAAGGCTCTTCCTCTCCAGTCTCGTCCTCCCCGACTAAACAGGCCGGAAAACCAAAGTCTAGAAAGACTAAACCGGCCCCTAGGCCCGAGCTACCCGCGATGTCCGTGCAGACTAGTACCGCCGCGTCCCCCGCTCGCCCCCCAATCGCCCCTCAGGCATCCCAGGCCTCGCAGGCCTCTCAAATAGTTCCGTCTCAGGCCCCTCTGACTTCCGAGACGGAACCCGCTTCCAAAATGCCTCCTCCTGTCATAGTACAGGAGAAGGAAAAATGGAACATCATCTCGGCCGCGATAAACGAGAAAAAGCTCCGTTACTCGTCGGCTACCACAACTCCGATCGGGATAAAGGTCCAGGTCCAAACGCCTCAGGACCATCGCCTCCTAACTGCGTTCCTCCGTGGAAAAAACATAGGTTACCACACCTATGCCTTAGAGGACGAACGTGTCCTCCGCGTCGTCATTGTAGGTGTCGACAAGTTCATCTCCGAAAGGGATGTACTTGAAGACCTAATAGCCCAAGGTTACCCCGCGACCGAGGTACACAGGATGTACCACCCCGTCAAAAAACACGTGTACAACATGGTACTAGTGATCCTCCCCCTTACCCCCGAGGGTAAGGAAATTTTTAACATACGCGCCGTATGTAATATAACCGGAATACGCGTGGAACCCCCCCGTAAAAGAGGCACTCCTGGCCAATGTCACAGGTGCCAACTTTACGGGCACTCCGCGCGAAACTGCCAAGCCCGACCGCGTTGCGTCAAGTGCCTAGGAGACCACGGCACCTCTGACTGCCCACGCAAAACACCAGCTGAGGAGTCCGAACCCCCCAGCTGTGTGCTATGCAAAACACAAGGCCATCCGGCTAATTACAGAGGGTGTGTAAAAGCACCCAAAGTAAAGAGGCGAATTGCGCCTCAAACAAAGAAAAACAATAAGGAAAAAACAAAGCAGAGATTTATCCCTGCTCCGCTTCCCACTAAATCACCTTGGGTGAACAGCACTAGTGTCCCTAATAACTTCCCCGTGCTCCCCAACAGGGCCCAGCCCACCGCCGCGCAAAAACCCGCGCCCTCCGCGACAAAACCTGCGCCCCCAGCGGCAAAGCCCGCAACACCCGTGGTAAAACCCGCGCACCCCGCGAAAAAGCCCACTCCCCCCGCGAATATAACCTCCAATTACGGAGACGACCTGCGTGACGTGACCGACTTCCTAAGTCTCATAAACCCGTCAGAGGTAGCCGAATTCTCCTACGGACTACGGACGGCTAGGACTTTTTCACAATTATCCGCCTGTCTGTCGACTTACAACGATTTGATCCGCAGGATCAATTCTCTCAATTTATCACTATCGTTTAACTAATGGATTCAACCGGAAGAATAAAACCGCGCTCCCTACAGGTAGTTACGTTTAATACAAACGGCATACATAATAATATAGACGAAATCCGCGAATTCGTCATAAACTACAATGTCGATATTTTACTAATGCAGGAGACGTTCCTTAAGCCTAGTAGAAAAAGCCCAAAAATAGCTAACTATAAAATAGTTAGAAATGACAGAACCCGATCCCAACTCGGAGGCACAATGATTTATTACAAAAAATCATTGCACTGTGTTCCCCTAGAACCCCCATCCCTAACTAACTTAGAAACTTCTATTTGTCACATTAGCATGACAGACCATCAACCTATCATAATTGTATCTGCTTATTTAGCCAGCAAAATGCCCATAACTTCTAGCGAATTAAGATCGCTATTTAATTTAGGCAATGCCGTCATTATTGCCGGCGACCTAAACTGCAAACACACAGAGTGGGGCAATGTCATATCTAATACGAATGGCATTAGATAATCCGTCTTAAGCGACTCCTTAAATTTTGCAATTTTAGCCCCTAACGACCCCACTCGCTACGACACTGCTAGCCGTAGTAACAACCTTATTCATAACCCTAGTGTTATTGATATTGCGTTAGTTAAAAACATTAACCTCAACATCTCTTTGGAAACAATCCACGAGCTTAACTCGGACCACAGACCAGTTAAAATTGCGCTTGGCAATTCTAACCAACTCGCTGCTAGTACTAAAAAGATAATTGATTATAAATTACTAGCAGATAACCTAGAAAACCTTCAATCGAGTCACCTCGATCTCATTCCCGATTTTATCGAAAACTCTAAAGTGGCGCTTGAGGCCTCTCTCCACTTGACTGATCATCTGGTAGAGAACATCGAAAAATCTTCTAGGGAAATGCCAACGATTCATGAGAATCGCTGGCCTCTCCCAGATGATATAAAAGAGTCCATCAGACTCCGTAACGCGGCTAAACGCACATACGATCGCTACCCATCGGAAGACTGGAGGAGGGCCCTCCGTCACTACGAGAGGGAAGTTAAATATAAAATCAAACAACACAAAGCCGAGAGGTGGGATCGACTTCTTAGCGAACTCGAACCGTCTCACACGGCCTACTGGCCGCTCGCGAAGTCCCTCAAAAAAGATACGGAGAGCGACATGCCTCCACTAAACAGACCAAATCGTCCTCCTGCACTGGAGGATATCGACAAAGCCGAATGCTTGGCCGACACCATAGAAAATCAGTGCCGACCTAGTACTCTCCCGACCGACCCTGATCATGATAATCTAGTCAATACCGAGGTAGAAAGCCGACTCATGGCCCCACCATCAGAGCCCCTCAGGCCGGTGGATATGGAGGAAATCAAAGATATTATTAAAGATTTGAATTCCAGAAAGGCCCCAGGCCTGGACGGTATCTCAAATAAAACTCTTAAATTACTACCTGCCACTATAATTGAATTGCTCGTGAACATCTTTAACGCCCTTTTACTAGGATGTTCATTCCCAGATATATGGAAAGTAGCTATAATAATAGGTATCCACAAACCGGGTAAACTCCGGACGGAACCAAGTAGTTACAGACCAATTAGCTTAATTAGTTGCCTCGGTAAAATTTACGAAAGAGTTATACTAAGACGCCTAAAAGACGTCATAGTTGATAAAAAACTCTTACCTGACGAACAATTCGCATTCCGCGAATTCCACAGCTGTCCCGCTCAGGTACACCGCCTAACGGAGTACATATTAGAACAAAAGAACAATAGGAGACCGACTTGCGCTGTTTTCTTTGATGTCGCAAAAGCATTCGACAAAATTTGGCACAATGGGCTAATTTATAAACTTTTTAAACTCGGCATTCCCGACAGTCTTGTTATAATAATAAGTAACTACCTCAAAAACCGTAAATTTCGTTTTAGAGTCGAAGGCATTCTGTCTTCACTTAGAGATCTAGAGGCTGGAGTACCGCAGGGCTCGGTTCTCTCCCCGACCCTCTACAATCTCTACACGTCCGATTTGCCCACCCACCCTCGAGTACAAAAAGCGCTATTCGCAGACGACACGGCCCTGTTCTTTGCTCATCGCCAAATAGCTTTCGCGTCCAAAAAACTCCAAGAAGCAGTTACCGAACTCGGTAAATGGTTCGCAAAATGGAGAATCGAACTAAACCCCGACAAAAGTCACGCTATATTATTTAACGGACTAAAACGTAAGAAAATGCAACCTATTAGTCTGCACGGAAAATTAATTCCCGAAGTCACGGCTGTCAAATACTTAGGAGTAGTACTAAACAAGTCGATGTCATTCACGAACCATATAGCGAATACCGTACGTAAAGCGAAATTTGTATTATACAAATTATATCCTTTACTCAACGCGAGTAGCAAAATGTCCTTAAGACATAAGCTCACCTTATACAAAACATGTATAAGAACGATACTCACTTATGCGTGCGTCTCTTTCGCACACATAAGTGACAATCAGATGAACCAATTGCAACGAGTTCAAAACCGTTTTTTGCGCATGGCAACAGGTGCCCCCCGTTACATGCGAAACATCGACTTGCATAGAGACTGCGAGCTTATCACTATCAAAGCCTATATCAAAGAACTCTCGGAGAGATTCTTTGAGAAAGGAAAAGTACATCCCAATCAGCTCATTCGTAAGGCTGTGGACTACGAACATGACGCACGGACATTCCGATACCCCTTCAGGCGGCCTAAGCATATCTTAGCCGACCCTGTAGATCCCATCACAGAATACGTAACGTACTGTGTACAGTTACGCAAACACAAATCACACTCACCCGCGTGGTTAGTACTGCACCGGGGACGACGCCGGCGCCTTCCCCGAGGACTTAACACGACCCGAACGACAAACAGACAGACCGACCGAAATCCGGTGCCGAGCTCGATCCCGGGTTCGAGTTCGCATGCGGATAGCATAGGAACACACCTAAATCATGACCGCGACCGCGACATTGTCGTAGAGAGCTCTACCAATTACTTTGACATTAGAACATACACGCGTATGTCACCCCAACCGGACTCGGAAGGGGAGAGGGACGGCCCTCATTTATGCAATAACATTAATAACTTGAGCTCATTTACCGCGATAACTCGTACGCAGCTAGTTTGTGCTACCGCGCGCGAGCAGCCTCACTCGTCAGAGAGTGAGTAAGGGGTCGGACCCCTTAAGAGCAGGGGGGATCCGTGTCCCCACCTCAGATGAAAATAGCTTATTTTCGTAGCTCTCCCCAATATTGCCCGATTAGAATGTCACACGTGTGACTTTAGGGGAGGGGGCCAGGCCTCCTCATTGTTTATCTCCAAACCAACTAGCAACAGACTAGTTATAGCCACGATTAAACTACCATGGTCTTAACCAGACCAGTAGCTTAGACCCTTTCGAAAAAAAAAAAAAAAAAAAAAAAAAAAAACCTGTAGATTTGTACATATATCCGACAATTCAGTGCTACAATTGTTGTAGATATGGCCACACAAAAACAATTTGTAGATCAACACCACGATGTTTCAAGTGTGGGCAGGAACATACAGCCGAGTCATGCACGAGTGATGCAGAGCATTGTATAAATTGTTTAGGTGAACATTACGCTACAAACAAAATTTGTCCAGAGTTTTCAAGACAAAAATCAATCAAAAATTGCATGGCTGAAAAAAACATATCTTATGGTGAGGCTAGTAAGTTGCAGCCTCCAATTCTGGTCGGAAGAAGGTCTTATGGAAAGGTTTTAACATCTGATGCACAGAGTTCTGATTATATTATGACAACTCAGAATAATAATGCACGGTCATATAAAAAAAGCTTTTATTCAAAGCCACGCTCCCCACATAATCCTGGTAAGGGATATGATAAAAATTTCCATAATAACATTTTAAAAGAGTATCAAATTCCAGCTTCTGATAATGGTTGTGCATATTATGTTGACTCTGAAAATAGAAAAGAATTAGCAAACAATAAGACAGATGCAAACACTATTTTAAATGTTTTATCTGCTCTAGTTAGTGCTTTACAACAAAATAATACCTTAAAACCGTCCAACGTTGCTTCTATAAATAAATTGATTAACTCTGTTGATATCATCAACAATGGATTCCAACATAATACAATGGAATTGTAGAAGTATACTTACTAAAAAAACTGATTTGATTTACTTAGTGAATAAATACAACCCTATAGTTATTGCCCTTTCTGAAACTTGGTTACGACCATATTTTTCGTTTCGTATTCCAGGTTATTATTGTGTACGAGATGACAGACCTGACGGGTATGGTGGGGCTGCCATGTTAATAAAAAATACTATACCATTTAAAGTGTTGACATTGCCACATTTAAATAGTACAAATTTCAATAGAGTCGGTGTACAGTTGTTAAATCCTAACATGTATATTCTCTCATTGTATATAGCACAAAATTCTTCTTCTACATTTTTAGATTTAAATAACTTGCTTAATTCATTTTCTGGCCCAAAATTAGTAATGGGTGACTTTAATGCTCATCATCAGAGTTGGGGAAGCGATGTGTCAAACAGGGATGGAGAGGATTTATTGGACATCATAGACAAATTTAATTTATGTGTGCTTAATACAGGTGATCCTACACGGGTCGTAAATATTAATGGAAACAAAAGTGCAGTGGATATTTCCATTTGCTCTCCTTCATTAGCACCAAATATATCATGGCAAACTTTGTCTTCTTCATATGGCAGTGATCACTATCCTATATGGTTATCTTTGGCTTATAAAACTAACAACATAAATAACAAAAGAATAAGAAATAGATATAAATTAGATAAAGTTGATTGGAGTAAGTTCAAAAATGAAATAAAATCTCAAATCAATTATCTTCCTGAAGTAAGATTAGGTAACGAAATAACTGCTTCTGAATTGTTAGCTAAGACAATTATTGATGTTGCTGAGAAGCAATTCCCCACAAAAAAAGCAATGGGAACAAAAGTCCCATTCCCTCCATGGCGGGACTCCGAATGTTCGGAAGCAGTTAGAAAAAGAAAAATTATTGAGAGGGAATATGCTGATAATATGTCTAATGAAAATTTTGATAAATTAACGGAAATTAATAAATCCACTCGGATTTTTTTAAAACAAAAGAAACAACAGGGTTGGAAAAATTTCTGTTCATCTCTATCTCCATCCACATGTCCATCTGAAGTATGGAAAAGTATAAAAAGATTCAGATCTGTATTTAAAGAACAGACTATGGTACTTCCTAAAGATTTTTTATGTAGTTATGTTGATCAGTTAGCTCCATCTTCAGTAGCAGAATTTTTTCCGGTCTCTTCTCCAACCTGTTACATAAGAGAACATTCGTATTCCGCACTAGATTCTCCTTTCACAATGGTTGAGCTCAAAGGTATTTTAACAAGTGTAAATGATTCTACTCCAGGTATGGACAGTATTCCGTATTCTTTTTTAACGAACTTAGGGGATAAAGCGTTAGGTTATTACCTTAATCTTATTAACACGGTCATGATTTCTGGAAACATTCCTGACTCATGGAAATCACAGGAAGTAATACCAATATTGAAACCTAATAAACCGGCCGACGAAATTACTTCTTATAGACCAATAGCGCTATCATCAGTTTTAATAAAAGTGGCTGAAAATTTAATAAAAAATAGATTGGAATGGTTCCTTGAGCATCATAAATTATTGTCAAATAGTCAGTTCGGTTTTAGAAAAGGTAAATCCACTATGGATAATTTAAGCATATTTACTACAGATATTCGTTTAGCTTTCATAAATAAACAGTACGTTGTGGCTGCTTTTTTAGATATTAAGTCCGCCTATGATAATGTTATAATATCAATTTTAGAGAAAAAAATGCACAAATTAAATGTTCCCCACATTCTTATCAGGTTCATTATTAATTTAATTAAAGAAAGATTAATTTATGTATTTGTTAATGACATTGAATATTTTCTCCGTGCCATATCTAAAGGATTGCCACAAGGGTCAGTTTTAAGCCCATTGCTTTATGACATTTATACATACGATTTGGCCCCCGTAATTGCGAAATTTGTAAAAAAATTGCAATACGCAGATGACCTAACAATTTATGCTATTAATACAGACATTAATGTCGCTTGTAATTTATTAAATCAAAGTCTTGCTGTCCTTAAACAATGGCTTTTCGACAATGGGCTAGATTTAACAGTGGAGAAAAGTAGTGTAGTAGTATTTACTAAAAAGGTTTCTATTCCAAATGTAAACATATCTTATGATAATAAATCAATTCCAGTTAAAACAAGTGCAAAATTTTTAGGTGTTCATCTGGACAACAAATTGAATGGTAGCTCACATATTGAATATGTGATTTCTAAATGTGAACGTAACTTGAATATGTTGCGATGTCTTGCGGGAGTTTGGTGGGGAGCTCACCCGTTCTGTTTAAAACTTATTTATAATGCGGTTATTAGAAGTGTCTTAGACTACGGTATATTTTTATTAGTAGGTGATAATTTGTGTGTCATGAAGAAATTAGATAAAATTCAGTCTAAAGCTCTCCGAATAATAGGTGGAGCTATGAAGTCAAGTCCCATTAATGCCTTACAGGTAGAATGCACTGAGCCACCTTTGAGCCTAAGGAGACAATATTTAAGTGATAGATTTGTTTTTCGTTTGAAACAGTACAAATTCCATTCATTACTAGAAAAACTAGCTCAACTGAATAGCGTTTTAGAGTCACGTCCCTTCTATAAAAGATCTTTGCCATGCCTTATAGTAAGTTATCGTAAACTTCTTTCTATATCTGCTCCTATTTATCAATCTGATGTACTACCTTTGTTCTCATATAATTTTGAGAGTCTGTTGATTGAACCTGATGTAAAATATGATTTACTAACTAAAGATAACATTAATAATTTTATATATACCCAGTACAGTAATTGGCATCATATGTTTACTGACTCTTCTAAGTTGCAAGAAACAGGAAATGTAGGAGTAGGTGTTTATCATAGTCAATATAACATACATCAAAAAATTAAAATGCCTATAGAAAGCTCAGTATATTCCGGAGAATGTTTAGCCATTCTGAAAGCTTTGGAATATGTATTATTGTTTAAATTAACAAAGACTATTATCTTTTCAGACTCAAAAAGTGCATTGCAGGGTATTGAAAAATTTCCGTTTCGTAGTAAACCCTATCACCATATTATTTTTGATATTAGATATAAACTTTATAAATGCATTGAGAAAGGATACACAGTAGCTTTTTCTTGGGTTCCTAGCCACTCAGGAATTTTAGGCAACGAAAAAGCAGACGAATTAGCTAAAGATGCAGTGCAGAGTGGTGACATGTTTCCATTTAAAATTTATCCCAGTGACCTTTTGAGTTTACCGGCAATCGATTTATATAGTGAATGGAATAAATATTGGGAATTTACTGGACAACAAAAGGGTAACCGTATGTACAAACTGCAGCCTCTAGTACCTAAAAAGTCTTGGTTTAATAGAATCAATAGTTCTAAACGAGTGATTTCATCTATAATAAGAATGCGATTAGGACATACGTGTATTCCTAGTCATCTAAATAGAATTGGCGTTTTCGATAATGATATATGTGATTGTGGGGAGGACACGGGGACTTTAGATCACATATTTTTCTCGTGTCCTTTGCTTGATCATACATCGTTTTTATCCTCTTTGTACTCCCTTCATGTTCCTCTTCCTACTAATATGATGTGTATATTAAGTGACCCTATAAAATATTTAAGTATTTTATGTGAATTTATAGTAACCAACAATTTAAGTTTATAATATATACCTATATAATTACCGATATTTTATATTTTAGTATATTATCAAAAAATATATATATATATTAGTATACCAAAACTTTCCTGATCTGATCCTATCCAAATTCCGTCCTTGTAATCCCTACTTTTACCGCGTCATATGTTTCCCTACCTTTACCTACTCGACACTGGCAATAGTTTTATGCTAGTCGCCATATCAAAAAAAAAAAAAAAAAAAAAAAAAGACGAAGAAGGAAAAGCGCGGGAAACTTCGGAGTAGGCGGGAGTGTTTTCTCGGATTTTTTTTTGCAAAATTATTATAAATAGGATAAGGAGGGTTAAAGTTGTAAATAATTAAGTATATTTATTATTTATTACTTGTATAAATAAATATAGTGTAGTTAGCTGTATATATTGGTAAGTTTTTTTTTTCTTGTATATATATTAGCTAGTTGTAAATATTAAAATATTTTGGGTGGTTCAATGAATGAGCCGCCCGACCCTACGTCGGGGCCGGGCCCGGGGCCCGGTCCTGATGTAGGCATGAATATAACCATCAGAACAGATATGGACTACGAACATGAGATGAGTGGGAGCCGCAAACGGCCGAAAACATACAAACAAGATTTTATTACTGTTAATAATGTAATATCAAATACGCCACCAAAATCATCAGAAACTACTGATTCACAGAATATTAAACCCCGAATGTATACAAATACTGACAGTTACCCTTATGTTGTACATGTTCAAAGGATAACATCATCTTTACAGGATGGTACCACTCTGCATCCTCTTATCTTAGGAAAATTCTTTAAAACTAATAATGTAAATAATATAGTACCAGGTAGCATTAAGAAAATAGGTAGGAACCGGTGTACAGTAGCTTTTAAGTCACACATAGATGCTAATAATTTTGTAAATAATAAAAATTTAGAATCTTTTAAGTTAAAGGCATTTATACCTAATTTTAATGTTACCAGAATGGGTGTTGTTAAAAATATTCCAACAGAGTGGACAGACTCAGAAATATTAGAAAACTTAGAAACACCAGTAGGTTTTGGTAAAGTATTAAAAATAAGGAGGATTAATTATAAGGTAAAAATAGATAACATTGTCGAATGGAAACCTTCTCGTTCTGTAGTTGTAACTTTTGATGGGCAAATCTTGCCTCCTAAAGTTTACATTTGCTATAATTCTTTACCTGTAGATTTGTACATATATCCGACAATTCAGTGCTACAATTGTTGTAGATATGGCCACACAAAAACAATTTGTAGATCAACACCACGATGTTTCAAGTGTGGGCAGGAACATACAGCCGAGTCATGCACGAGTGATGCAGAGCATTGTATAAATTGTTTAGGTGAACATTACGCTACAAACAAAATTTGTCCAGAGTTTTCAAGACAAAAATCAATCAAAAATTGCATGGCTGAAAAAAACATATCTTATGGTGAGGCTAGTAAGTTGCAGCCTCCAATTCTGGTCGGAAGAAGGTCTTATGGAAAGGTTTTAACATCTGATGCACAGAGTTCTGATTATATTATGACAACTCAGAATAATAATGCACGGTCATATAAAAAAAGCTTTTATTCAAAGCCACGCTCCCCACATAATCCTGGTAAGGGATATGATAAAAATTTCCATAATAACATTTTAAAAGAGTATCAAATTCCAGCTTCTGATAATGGTTGTGCATATTATGTTGACTCTGAAAATAGAAAAGAATTAGCAAACAATAAGACAGATGCAAACACTATTTTAAATGTTTTATCTGCTCTAGTTAGTGCTTTACAACAAAATAATACCTTAAAACCGTCCAACGTTGCTTCTATAAATAAATTGATTAACTCTGTTGATATCATCAACAATGGATTCCAACATAATACAACGGAATTGTAGAAGTATACTTACTAAAAAAATTGATTTGATTTACTTAGTGAATAAATACAACCCTATAGTTATTGCCCTTTCTGAAACTTGGTTCTTCTTCTTCTTCTTCTTTTTATTTATGGCTCCTTTGTGAATCGCCAATGTCAGAGTGTGTTGACGTAGACTCTGCCTTAAAAGTTGGTTTAATGAACAAACAAGGGTATGTACGGTGAATTTATAATAATGTACGGAATGATGTACGGTGACTGTTGAAAAATCTATAATCTAAAACCAACACAAACATTTACGGATTAGTACACACACCTATAATCTAATTTTGTTAGTATGAATGTATGTACAAAGAGTTTCAATAAATGGAGTATTTATAAAACATAAAACAGATTTAAAATTGATAGGGCGAGGGATTGTAGGAGGGAGGGAATCATACAATGAGGAACTATTTCTAGGACAGGAGAAAAAAATGTGATCAAGAGTGCCCTCGTCTAGGCCGCACTCACATAAGGAGCTATCTCTAACCCTAATTTTAGCCAGGAAGACAGGTGAGCAACAGTGACCCAATCTGATTCGGCAAACTGTTGAGCACACTGTTTTGCTAGCTTGTTGAAATTTGAAAAACCAGGGTTTGACTAAAATGCTATTTTGGACATCAAAGTAATGTTTGCCCTTATGTATACTACTATTGGCCCACTCATTTTGCCACCTGATATTCATTTGACTTTTAGCTAGGGGAATTAGATCCTGGCAACAAACCTTATACTGACTAGGTATACCTGTTGTTATGGCATCCTTTGCAAAAGCATCTGCACATATGTTGCCAGTAATTCCGCTATGCCCTGGTATCCAACCCAGAACCACCTGGACACCTTCTGTATGACACCCAAAGAGAAGTTGTCTTATTTTCAAGACCAGGGGAAATTTACTTTTGGAGCGAAACTGGTTGGAGTTTATGGCCTCCAAAGCACTTCTGGAATCCGAAAGAATAATGGAGTTGTTCAGGCGGTGGGATTGAACAAATGTAATTGCCTCCAAAATTGCCAGGGTTTCCCCTGTAAAAACTGATGAATAGGAAGGCAATTGGAAACTCAAAACTACATTAACTTTCGGAATCCATACAGCCACACCAACACAGCTGCCCTCCGAAAGCTTAGATGCATCTGTGAAAATAAGCAACCAATCCCTAAAGTGCTGATTTATAATATGTTGAAATTGAGCATTAGCCAAGTCAGAGCCTTTATCAATTGAAAAATTTAGAAGCACTTTTGGAGGAAAGGTAAGTGCATTATAGGAAGTAGCAAAAAGGGGATTAAGTCTACACTGGAAAATAGGACAAGGAAGACGGGTAATTGTATGGTAGCTGACTAGGAGACAGGGAAGTTCCTTATGCAGCCAATAGCTAGAAGAGCTGACTAGCTGCGAAAGGGTGTGGAGTTTACCGATAAGAGGGTGGGAAGAGGATTGGAATAATTTAAACACAAATCGGTCTGACAAAAATTGTCTCCTTATGTTGAGTGGGGGATCCCCACATTCAACCTGGAGTGCATTAATGGGTGTGGACCTCATGGCCCCAATGATTATTCTTAATGATTTAGATTGAATTTTGTCCAGGGTCTTAAGGCCTAATTTGTTGCAGGGTTCTAGCATGAAGGACCCATAATCTAAATGGCTTCTCACTAGAGCGTTGTACAACAGCTTTTGCGTGCAAGGATGTGATCCCCACCAGGCACCAGAGAGTGAGCGGAGAATGTTGATATTTTTCTCGCACTTTTTTGCCACATGGTTCATATGATGAATACCGCTTAATTTGGAGTCTAGATAAACACCTAAGAATTTTACATTATCTCTTACTGGGAGAACCTGATGATTTGAAGAGATGATGATGCCAGGTATAATTCTAGACCTACTAAAAATAACTACAGAACTTTTAGTGCTAGAAATGGACAGACCATGTCTATCCATCCAGTCGTTAAGGTAGCTAATGGCAGAGTTGAGGCGAGCTGCGCATTCCGAAATATCCTTTGAGGCCACATATATGGTCAAGTCATCTGCATACTGGAGGATCTCACAAAAGGAAAGGACACTGAGGTCTAGGTCGTAGGTATATATCATGTAAAGGAGTGGACTAAGGACATTACCTTGGGGGATACCAATATAAACGGTTGTAGGAGATAGGAGCGAATTTTGGGAAGAGACTGTAATGGAACGGGATTTAAGGCAATTGCAGATGTTGTTTGCCATCTTCGTGGGAATACTCAGCTGATGCAATTTTTGCCTGAGCACCGGAAGTCTGACATTGTCGTATGCAGATGACACGTCCAAGAACACCGCCGTTACATGTTCTTTTTTCGAAAGGGCTATGCGTATATCGGTAACTAGGGTTCCTACGCCGTCCATGGTGCTATAGCCCTTTCGAAAACCGAACTGTGTTTTAGATAGCATACCTCGACTCTCCATCAGCCACTCCAACCGGTTCTTAATAAGATGTTCAAAAATTTTGCCTAAAGTATCCGAAAGAGCTATGGGTCTGTAACTTGCTGGATCGTTACTTGGTTTTCCCGGCTTAAGTACTGGTAAAACAATTTGTGAACGCCACTCATCCGGGGGGATTTCTAACTGGTAGATGTCATTCAGTACGTTCAGACATAGATGTTGAGTTTCTGGTCCACTGTTGGCAATGAAGGAGTATGGAATTCCATCTGCCCCAGGAGCGGTATCCCTTAGTGAACCTAAAACCAGTCGAAATTCCTCCGGAGAAAATGGGGCGTCTAACCAGCTTGATGATGACCCTGAAGATGTCCCGACGCAAAGTTCATCGAGGGAAGGAACCGACGGAGGAGCCAACCTTCGCGAAAATGCGTCGATCCATTCAGAAGGGTCATTGGACTGACGGTAATTGCTTGAAGTCAGGCAACCACGGAATCTTTTAATGTTTGTCCAAACAGTTGAGGGTTTAGTTGTAGGTGACAGACTTAAACAAAACTGGTGCCAACCTTCTCTCTTTTTTTTGGAAAATAATTTTGAAACCTCAGCCGAAATTTTTTTGCAGTTAATAAAATTTGCCATGGTCATAGACCTAGCGTAGAGTTTTTCAGCATCCTTGCGACGCTTTATAGCTGTGGTACATTCGTCATCCCACCATGGAGGAGACATTTTACGATCTCCAGTGTACTTGAGAGGGATTGACTTCTCCGCAGCACGAAGAAGGATGTGTTTAAAATTTTGATAATTTGTGTGTGGATCGTTTGTGTTTAAATTGGGAGTATAGGAGCGGGTTTCGGAATCTGTGACTGCTGCAAATTCATCCCAGTTTGCCTTTGCAAGCTTAAATTTTTGTCTTGAGGTATGTGGGATCATTGTTTGTCTAGTGGAGTATGATATGGTTATTTTAATTGGGAAATGATCACTACCATGGGAACTAGGAAGGATAGACCATGAACACAAGGAAGAAATAGACGGCGAGCACAATGAAAGATCTACCACACTCCTCGGGTTCTGCAAAGGTGATACCCTACGAGTGGGAGATCCATCATTAAGCACAACCATGTCATTGTCATCCAAAATGTCCAAGAACTGTGAGGAATTGGAGTCATTGGAATGGGAGCCCCAGGATGTATGGTGGACATTGAAGTCACCTAATACAACCCGAGGAAGGGGAATAGAAGAAATAATGAATGAAAGCTCGGAAAGGACAGAAGGGTTAGGAGAAGGAATATAAACAGAAATATATACAGTATTTACAACACGGACAGCCACAATATTAAACAAACTACTATGTACAGGTAGAGAAAGTACTGAATATTTACAATGACTGGAGACCAAAATGGCTGCTCCAGCCTTACCATCAACTCTGTCGTCCCGGAAGCATGCATAGCCCGATACACGAAAACGTGAACCAGGCGTTAACCACGTCTCCTGGACGGCAATAATTGATGGCTTATGAGAGTTAACTATGTCAAAGATTTCTTGTTTCTTATTTTTGATGCTACGACAGTTCCACTGGATCACTGTGAACTGATCCATTATTGAGCACGGTGTTTAAGAGCTGAGTTAAGTTAGCGCGAGTTTTGTTCGGTAGCCCGGAGTCACTAAACCGGGAGAGTATATGGACCAGAGTATTAATCAGTGAATCGATGAAGTTGTCATTAGGGGATATATCAGAAGGAGAAGGGAAAGCACACCCATTTGGTAGTTGAGATTTAGGTTCCTCAATAATGCTCCTATGTGCCTGATGGTCGTAACCAGGAGACACAGGGGTAATTGGACGGCGGGGAGTAAAAACTGTTTTTCTATAGGATGTAGTAATGGGAGTTTGAGGTAAGGAACTTTGGGAACTGGGATAGGATGTGGTAAATGATGAAGAAGGGGTTTTGGCCTTGTCTGCAAAAGAGCGTCTCACTTGGGGGAATCGAGCCGCAGCTTCCATGTACGAGATGCTCTCTTGAGACATGACGAGTTTTATTTCTTTTTGGCGTGCATACTCTGGACAGGACGAATTGTTTGCTGTGTGTGAGCCAGAGCAGTACAGGCAAGTAGGTTTAGCCATCTCGCAAGTTTCTCCTTCATGAGATAATCCGCACTTGTAACATCTGGGTTGTGATCTACATTGAGCTTTCACATGACCGAAACGACAGCATTTGTTACATTGGATGGTTGGTAAAAGGTATGTCTCAACAGGTAGGGAAGTGTAATAGCAGTATACTCGGGGGGGAAGTTTTTGACCGGAGAAGGTAAGGACGACGGATCGGGTAGGAGTCCAAAGTGGTTGACGCTGATCACTATATGTCTTCCGGTTTAATCTCCGGGCTTTAATAACTGTGCCATAACCCGATGGCACTGACAAATTACACACGAGCTCCTCCATGGACCACTCCACAGGTATATCGCGAACTGTTCCCATGCGAGAAACACTGTACATTGGAATTGATACAGCATACCCAGCCTCGGTAACAACTTCCATGTTCAAAAAATCGTTAGCATGGACAGCGGTATCGAACTCGATGGAAACGCGGTTACGACCGATTTTTTTTGTACCGTCCATTTTGACGTTCTTTATATTATTTTTGAATAAAAACTGACCGAATTCCATTGGTCGCAATATATTTCTATTTTCGGTGTCTGTCTTCGAAACGTGAACCAGGAATGGCGCAGCATCATTTTCATTGTAGGGCTAAGTGGTTGACAATGAACCAGCAGTACAGAGTTAACCATGCAAATAATTCAGAAACGCGACGTTGCCGTTTGGTGCAAACTGCATTAAGTAAGCGTCTTTGAGGGGCCCACCTCCCTCGCCAGTCGACACCGAGCTAGCGGCGCAGGCGGCCGCGCGCATGTGTGCTTTGTGTTTTTGTAGCGAAAATTGCGTAAAAATAAAGTAAGTAAAATTTCGTCTCGTCGTTTTTGTGTAAATAGTAGCCGAATATCAATTGAATTAATAAATTAATTGTTTTTTGGGCTTTTACTTAAGATAGTTTCAATAAGCACCTCGTGTTTGTGCATCAGGCTACTTAACCTCAAAATTTTTAAGTATGGGGTGGTACAGAATAAACCACTTTGAGAGAGTAAACAATGAACCAATGATTCATTCAGTACCATCCTTGGTTCATTGATTACTACTCTTGGTTCATTGCGTACCAGCTTTAGTAGATTGAGTATTAACCCAGAAAAATTGCACTGTATGCCTAGTTATTTTACAAAAAAACCTAATAAATATTCAAAATTTTAGGATGGGCCGAACAAAATTAGATAGATCTGCGAGGAAAAAAGGATCCCACCTACCTCAAGCAATGAAGGCTGCTGTCAATAAACATCTTAGCGGTATGAGTCTAAGAAAGGCTGCAAAAGATAGCAACATACCATATCCAACATTAAGAAGATATGTGATAAAATATGTGAAAGACCAGTCTGCTTCCATGGAACCAAATTACAGTGTAAATAAAATATTCACGGAGGAGCAAGAATTAAGTCTCAAGAATTATATGCTTGATTGTGCTAACAAATTTTACGGTTTGAATATAAAGGAATGCAGAAAACTTGCCTTTCAAATGGCGGAAATAAACAAGCTCAAATATCCCACTTCTTGGAAAGAAAAGGGCATGGCGGGTAAAGATTGGTTACGTGGATTTAAAAAAAGGTTCCCTGATTTGTCCATAAAAAAACCAGAAGCATGTAGTATTGCACGAGCCACATCATTCAATCCTACGAATGTCAAATCATTTTTTGACAATCTTCAAGAAGTGTATGGAAGATTTCCACAATTTGGTGACGGCACTCGAGTTTACAATTTAGACGAAACGTCTACTTCCACAGTACAACGACCTGGAAAAGTGATAGCCCAAAAAGGTAGAAGTATCGCTAAGATTACTAGTGGTGAGCGTGGGATTTTAGTAACTACGTGTTTAATCGTTAATGCAACTGGACACGCGCTCCCACCTGTCATGATTTTTCCGCGCAAAAAATACGTAGCGCACATGATTAGAGGCGCACCTACTGGAACTTTGGGATTGGCTTCTAAGACAGGTTGGATGAATAGTGACCTTTTTGTTGAAACGATAAAACATTTCGTAAAATTTACAGCGTCTACTAAAGACAATCCATCATTATTACTGATGGATAACCATGAAAGTCATCTCTCAATCGAAGCACTTGACATTGCAAAGAAATCTGGAGTCACAGTACTGACGCTGCATCCGCATACTACAAACAAGCTCCAACCACTTGACGTTGGTGTGAATGGACCTTTCAAATGCTATTATAACGCTGCTGTTGATTCATGGCTATTACGCAACCCGGGGAGACCTATTTCTATATATGATGTAGCAGAATGTGTTGGAGAGGCATACTTGAAAGCGTTAACCCCAACAAACATAACAAATGCTTTTAAAAAATGTGGTATCTTTCCATTTAATAGAGATATTTTTTCGGAGTTAGACTTTTTGCCAAGTAACGTCACAGACAGGCCAGAACCGATACTAGACAGAACTATACCAACAAATGTAAATGACGACGACACAACAAGCTGTGCTACAACCCTGTCGAATGTTTCAGTACTGGATACCGTTCAAGACCCGGGTGAATGCAGAACGCCTTCACCCTCTCTGCTTACGCTTCCCAACAATTATGACCAAAATACGGTTGAACCTAGAAACTTACCTTCACTATCTCTTGAAGCAACATCTATATCAACAATGAAAGATATTTTTGAGTTCGAAAATGCTTCTTCTGCATCCATAATAGATTTTTGTGAACCTACAAGATCGTCTTCCACTAATACGCCGGACAGATCTCAACCTTGTCTAGGAAATTTTGTTTCACCGAAAGATTTTCGACCAATTTTAAAAGCAGGACCACGAAATATTAGAAAAGGTGGTAGAAAAGCTGGCAAAAGTATGATCGCTACCGACACGCCAGAAAAGAATGCACTGGCTGAAAGGAAAAACAAGAAGTCTAAAATAACAATAAAGACTGAAGCTGTAAAAAAAGTAACACATAACTTATTCAAAGGAAAGGAAAATACTTGTAAACGACGAAAGAAAAATGTGACCCTAGTTGAATCTTCGGATGAAGATCAAGAAGAATTTCAGGCAAGTGGATCATCTTCTGGCGGTGAGATGAATGAGATTACAAGTGATTCTGATGAAGATGAGATAGTTCTAAAAGATGATTTCCCACCACTTAGACGTAGTCCCCGTGAAAATGACTTTGTTATAATACTTTTTAAAACAAAAAATGAAAAGATCTATTATGTCGCTAAAATACTGGAAATTTTAGATGATGAAGAAGATTGTGATTTTTATGTATCGTACTTAAAATTAAAAAGTAAGATTCAACAGAAATTTACTGAACCAAAAGAACCTGATACAGCTGGTGTTAATATTGCAGATATTAAATATATTCTACCATTTCCAAAAATTGAAAATTCTAACAATCGACGTCAAACTACTTACAGATTTCCTGTTAATATCTCTCTTTTAAATATGCGTTATTAAAGTTTAATTTTTATGTTTTTGTTAAAAAAGTCTGAAAGAAAATAATTATTGTGATACAAATAGGAACATTATGACTGAATAGAATTACAGAAAATTTATTGTTAACAAGATCTCATTTAGATTTAGGAATTTGTTAATTAATGATAATGAAAATAATATTATAAATGTTACTTCTTCTTACTTACCAACTTGTTGTCTGTTGATTAGTACCTACGTAAAAACCTAATTGTTGATATTTAAGAAATTAAGGTTAATTTCATTAATATTTACGATATTATTATGTACCATTTTTTACCAAAAATGACGCTTTTTGATTGTAACTACAAATATATAGGTACGTTAAATAGATTCCTGAGTTTTATTTAACAAGATTTATTATAATCTAATAATTTGAATGCTTTGATTATTGGCATGGTTCATTGTTTGCACACATGGTTCATTGTGTACCAACCCCCGGTTCATTGAGTACCATTAAGTGTACACAGTGAATCATTTCCCGATAAATAAAAAAATATAAAAACATAAAAAGTTATGGTACTATAACAAAAATTAAGTACTACATAATGTAGCCAGTTATATTATCTACAATTTTATGTAAAAAGTATACACTTAGGGCTGCCAGGAGTAGAGTTACAGGTCTTGAAAATTTTGGTGGTTTATTGTCGACCACCTTATCCTACTTTTTCTTATTATTGAAATCGGGAGAAACGTAGGTAAGTTGTATGGAAGGGGTGGAATGAGCATTATCGGTCTGTCTTTTAGCAGGAGTACTACTTACATCAGGATTAGTACGTTTTCTAGAGATGGGATTGATGTCACATTCCATCACTTCTTGGCTACATACCAGGATTTCGGCACTGCCGCCCCCGGGGTCGGGTGGCTCGGCGTCCATGCTGGACGCCGGTATTAAAGATACAAAAACTAATTAAAAATAAACTTACACCAGGACAATCACAATATTAGACACCCACAAACAATACCAGACACTTCAACAGCAAAATATTCACAAAATAACCCGAAAAATAAAAACAACAAACGAAGAAAAACACTTGTTTAGGCACTCGACCGTAAAAGCGAAGCCCTGAAACTTGGTTACGACCATATTTTTCGTTTCGTATTCCAGGTTATGTGTACGAGATGACAGACCTGACGGGTATGGTGGGGCTGCCATGTTAATAAAAAATACTATACCATTTAAAGTGTTGACATTGCCACATTTAAATAGTACAAATTTCAATAGAGTCTGTGTACAGTTGTTAAATCCTAACATGTATATTTTCTCATTGTATATAGCACAAAATTCTTCTTCTACATTTTTAGATTTAAATAACTTGCTTAATTCATTTTCTGGCCCAAAATTAGTAATGGGTGACTTTAATGCTCATCATCAGAGTTGGGGAAGCGATGTGTCAAACAGGGATGGAGAGGATTTATTGGACATCATAGACAAATTTAATTTATGTGTGTGTGAGGTACGACCCACTTTACTCAAAATATAGATGAATATAAATGACTATTATTTCAATAATAGTCATAAATAACAGGATGTATAATGGTAACAATGGTTTTGTCTTATTGTTTTGTTATTTACCTTGAAATTCTTATGAGAAGTACATATTTCAATAATTCATGTGAGTTGAACTAATTATTATTAATAATTAATTCATGATATTTGGACAACAAATATAATATTATAACATTATTTTTGAACACGTCAATTAATCTTTAAACAGACAATAATTATTGTTGTTTCCGGTTATGATACTTTTGTTACAATAGATAGTAACAGTTAATAAATTAATATAAAAGTGTTATAATTAAATACTTGATTTATAATGATTTTCAGGATGATTGTAACTATGAATCATTGTATTTATGATATTAGATGCAAATCTTGGTAGTCAGACGTGGGGTGGAGTGATGTTGGCGGTGGGGTTGTTTTTGATATGGCAGTATTTAAGGCGGGCTGTCTGATGGAAGGGCCTCACTCTCTCTGTCTTGTCGTAAGCCGTCACTCTGCCTCCTGTCAATGTGAATTGGCTCTGAGTACTTCGAACAAAGATCGTTATAAGATAAGTATTTATTTGGTTAAAACGCTTCTTGGCCTTTTGTGTAATATCAGTTCTTTCAGCTTAATAATTGGAAACGAAAAAAAAGCTAAGTGAATAATAATTGTATTACGTATTTACAATACGTATAAACTACGTTTTATTTATTGGTGTTTATGATTTATACAATACTTTTATTTAGCAAGCCTAAGCTATTTCTGACATCAGAATTGGGTCTGGCCCTTACGCCGTTGAATTTTAATGCATTTTTTTTTCCTTCTAGCAAAAACAAAATGGATGCCAACTGGTTAAAAATATTCTGAACCCAACAATAAGCGAATACAAAATGGATGTCAACTGGTTAACATGTATTTTCGAACCCAACATTGAGGCAGTTATATCAAATCTAAATCTAATAACGATGCCAAGTACCAACGAAAGAAACAAGACGGCTGAGCTAAAGTATAGTGCAAAATATTGAGGTGTGGATTTTGAATTTATCTGATGCAATTTTTAATTACTTGAAAAGGCAGGTAAGGCCCTGAAGGGCTCTTGATTAATGTGGTTTGAAAATAGGAAACGGTGACTAGATAACTTTTAAATCGTATGTGAAAATCTTTGTTCTGCTTAAAAATATATAATTTTGTTTTAAACAGTCAACTCCGTTGAATCGTAATCTAAATAATTATGTTCGTGAAACGATTTTGTTTTGTAACGGACGATGTCATTAACGGAAGCTCAAGTTTATTTTAACTTGTGTACCTACTGTGTAGTGTGGAATATGCGATATAAATCATGGTTTGGCAATTTTAATAGATCTGTCATTGGTGTTAATAAGCTGCTTACATTCTCGTCAATTATTGAGAATATTCTAAGAATATAGCCATAGACCATTTAAAAAGTATTTGTATAATATAAAATATGTACTTACATATTGTATTGACCAAGAATTTATTTTTTTTCCTTTCACAAACGACACAATAATTCACTAACATGAGAGAAATCACAATTACTGGCGAGTGGAGTACTGTTTGTACGGGCTTGCGGATAGTATACTAAGTGATAAACTTAGCACAGTTATTATACACTTCACAAATAATAATGTAATGAATAATTACTTAGTACAAATACAAATTACTTATTTGCCAACAAAAAAAAAACTGTACACTTATTCGCTAACTGTAAGCGTATTGTGTGTACGAGATTATGGATAATATTTAAGTTGGCACAAAATATCATAAAGGTACAAAATATCACTTCACAAATAACATAATATGTAATTTGCTTTTTAATTACAAATACAAATAACTTATTTTCCAACAAGAAAAAAAATTTACAAGTACTGAGGGTAGTTTGTAAAAATTTGCGTAAAAATAGAATGCCATAGATGTCGTATTACTAGATGTGGCAATCTTGTTGTATGATGAACGATCTAATATTATTACGTTGTTATACATAATACTTAAATTTTAGTGGTAGTCGTTTTGTTTTATTTGTTTAGTTTAACAAAAGACGTAAAAAAATAAAATGTTTAGAAGGCTATGGAAAATGAATATTTAAACACGAAAGAGTTAATCATGGATTAAGTCAAAATAATTGTCGTTATGATATGACTAATTGAGAATCTGATAAAAACTAGTGAATAAAAAGTTTTTCTTTACTATTGTTGCTTGCTTGTTACTGAATAAGCCAATATTTTAATTGTCACTGAAATTATTCATTTTAGCAGTTCTGATAAAGAGTTACTTTTACAATAATTGAGTAAACAGGCTGATATTTATTTTATCTGCATTTGTTCGTGGAAAACATTAGTATTATAGACAAGGATAAAAATAATTTATTACAATTCTGTGCTATTTTATCCAGGTACACATAATTTATTATGTTACGTATAGATTGAAGGGACATAGATAAATTTGAACAGACACAGTTAAGGCATGTTAGGTATATTGTGGTGTTTCACAATGATTGTTCACCTTAGAGGTTTTTGTTTAGAGTGTTAAAACTTGATAGATATTTTTGAATAAATGAGATTATAACTATAATATGTGTTGTATAGGTGCCACACAATGGAAGTATATTATACTGGAATAAGTGCTAAAATATTACACGAGGGAGCAATGTCAGAATATTAGTACTGTAATGTGTTGTGAAGGAGCTAGATCTTATCCTAACATTTTATGGGCCTTATAGTGTTAACAATTTTATAGTTATTTAGTGCCATGATCGCGGATTGTATTAGACAACGTTCAGACAAAGCGGATTGTATTTAGATACGCATCTTCTAAAGTATAGTTGAATCAGTTTACCCACAAAAGTAAATGTAAAGAGAAAAAGAGACTGATAATTCCTTCATAATAATACAATTTTATTGCTAGTAATGAACATTCTTTCTGGTTAGATCAGGTGTAGTAAGGAAACTAGAAAACCAGTATTGTCAAAAATAGAGAAAATAATTTTGAACAATAGAATATCCAACATAATATTATTTGTGCTTCTCTAAGGTTATGGGGGACATCTAGAACCACGCTATGGCACTTGTTTTATATATTGTGGGCTGAACTCTAGTCCATATCATGTTCTTCCAATGGGTTGTTGGTGTTTAGGCGTCTCTGTGTGATCCGTGGAAGGTGTAAATGGGTAGTCCACCCGGTGGGGCGGCGCAGTAGCCATCTGCATCCCAATACTGGGTTGGTCTTCTCTTCATTTAATGGTTATAGGGTTAAGTTAGGTTTAGGTTAAATCTAACTTAAGGTTTGGGTTAGGTTTGGGTTAGGTTAGGTTAGGTTTGGGTCAGGATAACCTAACCTGGTTTTCAGATTTTCTTCATAATGTTTATGAGATTGAGGGTTGTTGAACCCAAATTTTAAGCGAATGTAGGTTCCCAAAAAAAAAAAAAAAAAAGTTTCGAGTGGTTTCCAACTTCCAGGTTTTTAGGAAATAAGACCATGGGTTTGTACTTGTATATCCATTGTAAAGAAAATATACTTTGGTGAGAAAACTGTTGTGAAGTCATTAATATGGGTACATTTAAAATTGATGTTGTTTTGCAAAGCGATATTATTATTCATCGTATTGCGAATTTACAAGTTAGATAAGGAGCCATAATTGAAAAGGAGAACAACATACATTTTAAATATATATATAATTATATATAATTTGAATATCAGTTTCGATAAGGGCTTCAATGATTGAAAATAAGTTTTCCTGACATTATAATATGGGCGGCAAGAAGCCTTCGACAAACAAAAATTTCATTTCAGGATTGTAATTTTCAATAGGTACTAATTACAATTAATGGAGCTTTAATAAATAATTGGCGATATACAAATAATCTCGCAATTATTGGGGTAAAAGATGCAAATTTTACTGTTCGAATTTAAAAATAATTAAAGTTGTGAAAAGGAGTATGTACAGCTTGCTGGTTGTTGTAATAATCATTGTGTTAAAAGCCTTTTACAGGTCGATGAGTACAATCGACTGGTTTTACATGGGTTTTACTTTGTTTTATTATAGATTAATTACTAAAAGGATATTATCCATGGATTTGTTATGGCACAATTTTCAGAATTTTCAGAAGTTATAAAACCTATTTAATTAAAAGTGAATTTTCAATTCTGTAAGACTGTTGAAGCTCGAGAGGCACTAAACCGATATGTCTGTCCCGATTTGGCTAGTTTTAGCCTTGAAGAAGGCTAGAAGTAAGTTGACAAAATATCTTGGAAAGGAAGTGATACGAAGGTTAACCACGTTTAACTTACTTTTTATATTGGTATCAAAGTCTAGACAGAGATGGTGTTTGATAGATAAAACAAATTGATAATAATTACACAGTAATAAATACAGTATCAATAAGTTGTGGTAATGAGGCAGAATGACCGAGCTGTTTTTGTAATGTCAAGTGAAGTTATATTTTAATGAGATATTTTAAAATTTGCATTTGGTTTAAATGAGTTGCTAATGATGGTATTCCTCAGTATTTTGACTATAGTCTGTTTTGGGTGACCAATCTTTTAGGTCTGAGCTCTGGGTACATACATTAATATTTTCTTAGAGGAATAATTTAATTTCCTTGTGAGGTGTCAACCTGGTGTAAGATTCTAACGATGGATCTATCATGACAGGTGTGACTGGCCGTGTGAGGTATGTTAATGCCGTGAAGCTGGTGTGATGTCTGGACACTATGTAGTGGGACAAAACACGACAGTTTGTGAGAGACGTAAATGCTGTGCTGGTTAGCCTACTGTGATGATGAAACATGAGTTTGACAAAAATGGTACTGCCTAATCGGATTGATGAATCAATTTGGACATTACATGGCAGTAGGTAATGGGATTGATCATGACAGCCCGATGACTATTTGGACTTTGACTTTTACTTTCCAGAACTTAGATTTTTCCTTTTCAGAAAAGTTATTAAAACACTTCGAGAACGAAGTGTCTGTCAGAATGGCCGTGTGAGGTACGACCCACTTTACTCAAAATATAGATGAATATAAATGACTATTATTTCAATAATAGTCATAAATAACAGGATGTATAATGGTAACAATGGTTTTGTCTTATTGTTTTGTTATTTACCTTGAAATTCTTATGAGAAGTACATATTTCAATAATTCATGTGAGTTGAACTAATTATTATTAATAATTAATTCATGATATTTGGACAACAAATATAATATTATAACATTATTTTTGAACACGTCAATTAATCTTTAAACAGACAATAATTATTGTTGTTTCCGGTTATGATACTTTTGTTACAATAGATAGTAACAGTTAATAAATTAATATAAAAGTGTTATAATTAAATACTTGATTTATAATGATTTTCAGGATGATTGTAACTATGAATCATTGTATTTATGATATTAGATGCAAATCTTGGTAGTCAGACGTGGGGTGGAGTGATGTTGGCGGTGGGGTTGTTTTTGATATGGCAGTATTTAAGGCGGGCTGTCTGATGGAAGGGCCTCACTCTCTCTGTCTTGTCGTAAGCCGTCACTCTGCCTCCTGTCAATGTGAATTGGCTCTGAGTACTTCGAACAAAGATCGTTATAAGATAAGTATTTATTTGGTTAAAACGCTTCTTGGCCTTTTGTGTAATATCAGTTCTTTCAGCTTAATAATTGGAAACGAAAAAAAAGCTAAGTGAATAATAATTGTATTACGTATTTACAATACGTATAAACTACGTTTTATTTATTGGTGTTTATGATTTATACAATACTTTTATTTAGCAAGCCTAAGCTATTTCTGACATCAGAATTGGGTCTGGCCCTTACGCCGTTGAATTTTAATGCATTTTTTTTTCCTTCTAGCAAAAACAAAATGGATGCCAACTGGTTAAAAATATTCTGAACCCAACAATAAGCGAATACAAAATGGATGTCAACTGGTTAACATGTATTTTCGAACCCAACATTGAGGCAGTTATATCAAATCTAAATCTAATAACGATGCCAAGTACCAACGAAAGAAACAAGACGGCTGAGCTAAAGTATAGTGCAAAATATTGAGGTGTGGATTTTGAATTTATCTGATGCAATTTTTAATTACTTGAAAAGGCAGGTAAGGCCCTGAAGGGCTCTTGATTAATGTGGTTTGAAAATAGGAAACGGTGACTAGATAACTTTTAAATCGTATGTGAAAATCTTTGTTCTGCTTAAAAATATATAATTTTGTTTTAAACAGTCAACTCCGTTGAATCGTAATCTAAATAATTATGTTCGTGAAACGATTTTGTTTTGTAACGGACGATGTCATTAACGGAAGCTCAAGTTTATTTTAACTTGTGTACCTACTGTGTAGTGTGGAATATGCGATATAAATCATGGTTTGGCAATTTTAATAGATCTGTCATTGGTGTTAATAAGCTGCTTACATTCTCGTCAATTATTGAGAATATTCTAAGAATATAGCCATAGACCATTTAAAAAGTATTTGTATAATATAAAATATGTACTTACATATTGTATTGACCAAGAATTTATTTTTTTTCCTTTCACAAACGACACAATAATTCACTAACATGAGAGAAATCACAATTACTGGCGAGTGGAGTACTGTTTGTACGGGCTTGCGGATAGTATACTAAGTGATAAACTTAGCACAGTTATTATACACTTCACAAATAATAATGTAATGAATAATTACTTAGTACAAATACAAATTACTTATTTGCCAACAAAAAAAAAACTGTACACTTATTCGCTAACTGTAAGCGTATTGTGTGTACGAGATTATGGATAATATTTAAGTTGGCACAAAATATCATAAAGGTACAAAATATCACTTCACAAATAACATAATATGTAATTTGCTTTTTAATTACAAATACAAATAACTTATTTTCCAACAAGAAAAAAAATTTACAAGTACTGAGGGTAGTTTGTAAAAATTTGCGTAAAAATAGAATGCCATAGATGTCGTATTACTAGATGTGGCAATCTTGTTGTATGATGAACGATCTAATATTATTACGTTGTTATACATAATACTTAAATTTTAGTGGTAGTCGTTTTGTTTTATTTGTTTAGTTTAACAAAAGACGTAAAAAAATAAAATGTTTAGAAGGCTATGGAAAATGAATATTTAAACACGAAAGAGTTAATCATGGATTAAGTCAAAATAATTGTCGTTATGATATGACTAATTGAGAATCTGATAAAAACTAGTGAATAAAAAGTTTTTCTTTACTATTGTTGCTTGCTTGTTACTGAATAAGCCAATATTTTAATTGTCACTGAAATTATTCATTTTAGCAGTTCTGATAAAGAGTTACTTTTACAATAATTGAGTAAACAGGCTGATATTTATTTTATCTGCATTTGTTCGTGGAAAACATTAGTATTATAGACAAGGATAAAAATAATTTATTACAATTCTGTGCTATTTTATCCAGGTACACATAATTTATTATGTTACGTATAGATTGAAGGGACATAGATAAATTTGAACAGACACAGTTAAGGCATGTTAGGTATATTGTGGTGTTTCACAATGATTGTTCACCTTAGAGGTTTTTGTTTAGAGTGTTAAAACT
Organism: Lysandra bellargus; assembly: GCA_905333045.1. Taxonomy (NCBI): domain Eukaryota; kingdom Metazoa; phylum Arthropoda; class Insecta; order Lepidoptera; family Lycaenidae; genus Lysandra; species Lysandra bellargus. The sequence continues at coordinate 7,685,719 of HG995328.1, forward strand.
TGATAGATATTTTTGAATAAATGAGATTATAACTATAATATGTGTTGTATAGGTGCCACACAATGGAAGTATATTATACTGGAATAAGTGCTAAAATATTACACGAGGGAGCAATGTCAGAATATTAGTACTGTAATGTGTTGTGAAGGAGCTAGATCTTATCCTAACATTTTATGGGCCTTATAGTGTTAACAATTTTATAGTTATTTAGTGCCATGATCGCGGATTGTATTAGACAACGTTCAGACAAAGCGGATTGTATTTAGATACGCATCTTCTAAAGTATAGTTGAATCAGTTTACCCACAAAAGTAAATGTAAAGAGAAAAAGAGACTGATAATTCCTTCATAATAATACAATTTTATTGCTAGTAATGAACATTCTTTCTGGTTAGATCAGGTGTAGTAAGGAAACTAGAAAACCAGTATTGTCAAAAATAGAGAAAATAATTTTGAACAATAGAATATCCAACATAATATTATTTGTGCTTCTCTAAGGTTATGGGGGACATCTAGAACCACGCTATGGCACTTGTTTTATATATTGTGGGCTGAACTCTAGTCCATATCATGTTCTTCCAATGGGTTGTTGGTGTTTAGGCGTCTCTGTGTGATCCGTGGAAGGTGTAAATGGGTAGTCCACCCGGTGGGGCGGCGCAGTAGCCATCTGCATCCCAATACTGGGTTGGTCTTCTCTTCATTTAATGGTTATAGGGTTAAGTTAGGTTTAGGTTAAATCTAACTTAAGGTTTGGGTTAGGTTTGGGTTAGGTTAGGTTAGGTTTGGGTCAGGATAACCTAACCTGGTTTTCAGATTTTCTTCATAATGTTTATGAGATTGAGGGTTGTTGAACCCAAATTTTAAGCGAATGTAGGTTCCCAAAAAAAAAAAAAAAAAAGTTTCGAGTGGTTTCCAACTTCCAGGTTTTTAGGAAATAAGACCATGGGTTTGTACTTGTATATCCATTGTAAAGAAAATATACTTTGGTGAGAAAACTGTTGTGAAGTCATTAATATGGGTACATTTAAAATTGATGTTGTTTTGCAAAGCGATATTATTATTCATCGTATTGCGAATTTACAAGTTAGATAAGGAGCCATAATTGAAAAGGAGAACAACATACATTTTAAATATATATATAATTATATATAATTTGAATATCAGTTTCGATAAGGGCTTCAATGATTGAAAATAAGTTTTCCTGACATTATAATATGGGCGGCAAGAAGCCTTCGACAAACAAAAATTTCATTTCAGGATTGTAATTTTCAATAGGTACTAATTACAATTAATGGAGCTTTAATAAATAATTGGCGATATACAAATAATCTCGCAATTATTGGGGTAAAAGATGCAAATTTTACTGTTCGAATTTAAAAATAATTAAAGTTGTGAAAAGGAGTATGTACAGCTTGCTGGTTGTTGTAATAATCATTGTGTTAAAAGCCTTTTACAGGTCGATGAGTACAATCGACTGGTTTTACATGGGTTTTACTTTGTTTTATTATAGATTAATTACTAAAAGGATATTATCCATGGATTTGTTATGGCACAATTTTCAGAATTTTCAGAAGTTATAAAACCTATTTAATTAAAAGTGAATTTTCAATTCTGTAAGACTGTTGAAGCTCGAGAGGCACTAAACCGATATGTCTGTCCCGATTTGGCTAGTTTTAGCCTTGAAGAAGGCTAGAAGTAAGTTGACAAAATATCTTGGAAAGGAAGTGATACGAAGGTTAACCACGTTTAACTTACTTTTTATATTGGTATCAAAGTCTAGACAGAGATGGTGTTTGATAGATAAAACAAATTGATAATAATTACACAGTAATAAATACAGTATCAATAAGTTGTGGTAATGAGGCAGAATGACCGAGCTGTTTTTGTAATGTCAAGTGAAGTTATATTTTAATGAGATATTTTAAAATTTGCATTTGGTTTAAATGAGTTGCTAATGATGGTATTCCTCAGTATTTTGACTATAGTCTGTTTTGGGTGACCAATCTTTTAGGTCTGAGCTCTGGGTACATACATTAATATTTTCTTAGAGGAATAATTTAATTTCCTTGTGAGGTGTCAACCTGGTGTAAGATTCTAACGATGGATCTATCATGACAGGTGTGACTGGCCGTGTGAGGTATGTTAATGCCGTGAAGCTGGTGTGATGTCTGGACACTATGTAGTGGGACAAAACACGACAGTTTGTGAGAGACGTAAATGCTGTGCTGGTTAGCCTACTGTGATGATGATGAAACATGAGTTTGACAAAAATGGTACTGCCTAATCGGATTGATGAATCAATTTGGACATTACATGGCAGTAGGTAATGGGATTGATCATGACAGCCCGATGACTATTTGGACTTTGACTTTTACTTTCCAGAACTTAGATTTTTCCTTTTCAGAAAAGTTATTAAAACACTTCGAGAACGAAGTGTCTGTCAGAATGGCCGTGTGAGGTACGACCCACTTTACTCAAAATATAGATGAATATAAATGACTATTATTTCAATAATAGTCATAAATAACAGGATGTATAATGGTAACAATGGTTTTGTCTTATTGTTTTGTTATTTACCTTGAAATTCTTATGAGAAGTACATATTTCAATAATTCATGTGAGTTGAACTAATTATTATTAATAATTAATTCATGATATTTGGACAACAAATATAATATTATAACATTATTTTTGAACACGTCAATTAATCTTTAAACAGACAATAATTATTGTTGTTTCCGGTTATGATACTTTTGTTACAATAGATAGTAACAGTTAATAAATTAATATAAAAGTGTTATAATTAAATACTTGATTTATAATGATTTTCAGGATGATTGTAACTATGAATCATTGTATTTATGATATTAGATGCAAATCTTGGTAGTCAGACGTGGGGTGGAGTGATGTTGGCGGTGGGGTTGTTTTTGATATGGCAGTATTTAAGGCGGGCTGTCTGATGGAAGGGCCTCACTCTCTCTGTCTTGTCGTAAGCCGTCACTCTGCCTCCTGTCAATGTGAATTGGCTCTGAGTACTTCGAACAAAGATCGTTATAAGATAAGTATTTATTTGGTTAAAACGCTTCTTGGCCTTTTGTGTAATATCAGTTCTTTCAGCTTAATAATTGGAAATGAAAAAAAAGCTAAGTGAATAATAATTGTATTACGTATTTACAATACGTATAAACTACGTTTTATTTATTGGTGTTTATGATTTATACAATACTTTTATTTAGCAAGCCTAAGCTATTTCTGACATGTGCTTAATACAGGTGATCCTACACGGGTCGTAAATATTAATGGAAACAAAAGTGCAGTGGATATTTCCATTTGCTCTCCTTCATTAGCACCAAATATATCATGGCAAACATTGTCTTCTTCATACGGCAGTGATCACTATCCTATATGTTTATCTTTGGCTTATAAAACTAACAACATAAATAACAAAAGAATAAGAAATAGATATAAATTAGATAAAGTTGATTGGAGTAAGTTCAAAAATGAAATAGAATCTCAAATCAATTATCTTCCTGAAGTTAGATTAGGTAACGAAATAACTGCTTCTGAATTGTTAGCTAAGACAATTATCGATGTTGCTGAGAAGCAATTCCCCACAAAAAAAGCAATGTGAACAAAAGTCCCATTCCCTCCATGGTGGGACTCCGAATGTTCGGAAGCAGTTAAAAAAAGAAAAATTATTGAGAGGGAATATGCTGATAATATGTCTAATGAAAATTTTGATAAATTAACGGAAATTAATAAATCCACTCGGATTTTTTTAAAACAAAAGAAACAACAGGGTTGGAAAAATTTCTGTTCATCTCTATCTCCATCCACATGTCCATCTGAAGTATGGAAAAGTATAAAAAGATTCAGATCTATATTTAAAGAACAGACTATGGTACTTCCTAAAGATTTTTTATGTAGTTATGTTGATCAGTTAGCTCCATCTTCAGTAGCAGAATTTTTTCCGATCTCTTCTCCAACCTGTTACATAAGAGAACATTCGTATTCCGCACTAGATTCTCCTTTCACAATGGTGGAGCTCAAAGGTATTTTAACAAGTGTAAATGATTCTACTCCAGGTATGGACAGTATTCCGTATTCTTTTTTAACGAACTTAGGGGATAAAGCGTTAAGTTACTACCTTAATCTTATTAACACGGTCATGATTTCTGGAAACATTCCTGACTCATGGAAATCACAGGAAATAATACCAATATTGAAACCTAATAAACCGGCCGACGAAATTACTTCTTATAGACCAATAGCGCTATCATCAGTTTTAATAAAAGTGGCTGAAAATTTAATAAAAAATAGATTGGAATGGTTCCTTGAGCATCATAAATTATTGTCAAATAGTCAGTTTGGTTTTAGAAAAGGTAAATCCACTATGGATAATTTAAGCATATTTACTACAGATATTCGTTTAGCTTTCATAAATAAACAGTACGTTGTGGCTGCTTTTTTAGATATTAAGTCCGCCTATGATAATGTTATAATATCAATTTTAGAGAAAAAAATGCACAAATTAAATGTTCCCCACATTCTTATCAGGTTCATTATTAATTTAATTAAAGAAAGATTAATTTATGTATTTGTTAATGACATTGAATATTTTCTCCGTGCCATATCTAAAGGATTGCCACAAGGGTCAGTTTTAAGCCCATTGCTTTATGACATTTATACATACGATTTGGCCCCCGTAATTGCGAAATTTGTAAAAAAATTGCAATACGCAGATGACCTAACAATTTATGTTATTAATACAGACATTAATGTCGCTTGTAATTTATTAAATCAAAGTCTTGCTGTCCTTAAACAATGGCTTTTCGACAATGGGCTAGATTTAACAGTGGAGAAAAGTAGTGTAGTAGTATTTACTAAAAAGGTTTCTATTCCAAATGTAAACATATCTTATGATAATAAATCAATTCCAGTTAAAACAAGTGCAAAATTTTTAGGTGTTCATCTGGATAACAAATTGAATGGTAGCTCACATATTGAATATGTGATTTCTAAAATATGTGAACGTAACTTGAATATGTTGCGATGTCTTGCGGGAGTTTGGTGGGGAGCTCACCCGTTCTGTTTAAAACTTATTTATAATGCGGTTATTAGAAGTGTCTTAGACTACGGTATATTTTTATTAGTAGGTGATAATTTGTGTGTCATGAAGAAATTAGATAAAATTCAGTCTAAGGCTCTCCGAATAATAGGTGGAGCTATGAAGTCAAGTCCCATTAATGCCTTACAGGTAGAATGCACTGAGCCACCTTTGAGCCTAAGGAGACAATATTTAAGTGATAGATTTGTTTTTCGTTTGAAACAGTACAAATTCCATTCATTACTAGAAAAACTAGCTCAACTGAATAGCGTTTTAGAGTCACGTCCCTTCTATAAAAGATCTTTGCCATGCCTTATAGTAAGTTATCGTAAACTTCTTTCTATATCTGCTCCTATTTATCAATCTGATGTACTACCTTTGTTCTCATATAATTTTGAGAGTCTGTTGATTGAACCTGATGTAAAATATGATTTACTAACTAAAGATAACATTAATAATTTTATATATACCCAGTACAGTAATTGGCATCATATGTTTACTGACTCTTCTAAGTTGCAAGAAACAGGAAATGTAGGAGTAGGTGTTTATCATAGTCAATATAACATACATCAAAAAATTAAAATGCCTATAGAAAGCTCAGTATATTCCGGAGAATGTTTAGCCATTCTGAAAGCTTTGGAATATGTATTATTGTTTAAATTAACAAAGACTATTATCTTTTCAGACTCAAAAAGTGCATTGCAGGGTATTGAAAAATTTCCGTTTCGTAGTAAACCCTATCACCATATTATTTTTGATATTAGATATAAACTTTATAAATGCATTGAGAAAGGATACACAGTAGCTTTTTCTTGGGTTCCTAGCCACTCAGGAATTTTAGGCAACGAAAAAGCAGACGAATTAGCTAAAGATGCAGTGCAGAGTGGTGACATGTTTCCATTTAAAATTTATCCCAGTGACCTTTTGAGTTTACCGGCAATCGATTTATATAGTGAATGGAATAAATATTGGGAATTTACTGGACAACAAAAGGGTAACCGTATGTACAAACTGCAGCCTCTAGTACCTAAAAAGTCTTGGTTTAATAGAATCAATAGTTCTAAACGAGTGATTTCATCTATAATAAGAATGCGATTAGGACATACGTGTATTCCTAGTCATCTAAATAGAATTGGCGTTTTCGATAATGATATATGTGATTGTGGGGAGGACACAGGGACTTTAGATCACATATTTTTCTCGTGTCCTTTGCTTGATCATACATCGTTTTTATCCCCTTTGTACTCCCTTCATGTTCCTCTTCCTACTAATATGATGTGTATATTAAGTGACCCTATAAAATATTTAAGTATTTTATGTGAATTTATAGTAACCAACAATTTAAGTTTATAATATATACCTATATAATTACCGATATTTTATATTTTAGTATATTATCAAAAAAAAAAATTATATTAGTATACCAAAACTTTCCTGATCTGATCCTATCCAAATTCCGTCCTTGTAATCCCTACTTTTACCGCGTCATATGTTTCCCTACCTTTACCTACTCGACACTGGCAATAGTTTTATGCTAGTCGCCATATCAAAAAAAAAAAAAAAAAAGACGAAGAAGGAGCTTAAAATTCAAAGTTCGATTTTCATTTTGTGAAAATTATTTTGTAGCAACTCATACAAAAATTGTAAATTAAGTGGATTAATTAATGAAAAACGAAAGGTAAGCCATTGTAAAATGTAAATGTAACCGTAAATTGATAAATTGAAGCAAAACATAACTATGTCATACCATGTTCTAATACAAAGTATGTCGCAGTATTATTTGCATATTTGTACAATAATTTACAACATAAACTATATTAATATGAAAAAGATAGATTATTATTTCATAGAAAATATTATAATGTATATCAGTATGCAGTTAATTTGGAAAATGTTAAAATGTATATATTGTTTTATTGTAATAATACATAAGGTTGATAAGTATGCTTAATAATTTATGTAAACTGTATGGAAATGTAGTAAATGAAAAATGTTTCATTAATTTCAGATTTTTAGGTCCCTATACTAGTTTGCAAGTCTGCAAGCAATAGCTGGAGAAGGAAGGTATGGGATTATGAGTGGTACGGCCACCAAGGAAAAATCCTCTGATCAAGACGTGAGGTGGTATGCAGCTGGCCTGAGCCCACGCGATAGATTTCAGCTGTCGTATACAGGGTGTAACAAAACAAAGTAATGATACTTAAGTGTGTTACATGTATAAAGGTGCGCGTCTACTGGATTGGGATCGGAGCATACTGCGTAGGTATGCAGCGGACGGATTTGTTGCTTTGTATGTATGGTACTGACTACTGTGAACTGCACTAGAAGTACTGGAACGTCATTCTGCGCCTAACAAAATATATATGACGACACGACGCGCAGTTCGCACCGTACGCCCCGATTCTGACTTGGTGGACGCGCAGCTTTAATCCCCTCCCTATATAGAGTTTACTGTGTAAGCCAATCAAGTAGTTAGTAGAGTAGCATAGACAGCTATTCTATTTATAAATAAAATACATAAAACTGTAATATTATAATATTAAGTAATAGAAATCAACAAAAGCTTGTGGATTAAATCTGTTTTATTGTTTAATTTACCTTATTAGCCTATTTATTTAGCTGTGTACAATATTTTTTATTGAAATAAAATATTTATTTGAGCTTATTTATTTTTTATTTTATTTTTTTAAATTTTTGGTATGTTTAGAGTGAAAGGTTTTGCACTTAAAAATTTTAACTTCAGTTTCAAATTAAAAAAATAACGGATGTTTATTTTGTGTGCGTCCCCCCAGAAAGCCCAATCGAGCTAGGTGTATTTTCAATATATCAGAATTTAGAGCAAAAATAGAGCACCTCTACAGTCAAGTAAAAAAATTGGAGCATTAATACGAACGACGCTGCGAGCTAAAAACCGTGGGCTTGCTGACGTCCTGTCCCGTCAGCACGCCCAAGCTAGATCTCGGGAACCGTTGAGAGTACTATCGTGTATTGTGGTTCAAATTTTCGAGCAAAATTGGAGCACTCTGCTCCCGTGAAATCAACTTCGAAACTAGAATGTGAAAGGAGTTAGACGTGATTAACCGGTGGGCTTGCTGGTGTCCTGTCCCGTCAGCAAGCCCACGCAGATCTCTGAAACGGTAATGATTTGGATTATGATTAAAAACTCTACAATAGAGCCCTATTTAGAGCACTCTGCTCCAAAAAAAATATTAATGTAGCTTCAATAGTTATCGAGTTACAGGCCTTTGAAATCGGGCTTGCTGACGTCGCGTCCCGTCAGCAAGCCCATTTGGAGCGTGAAAACTACTGAACGGAGAGTCGTCAAAAATATCTCAAATCGTAGCTTAGAATGAGAGAACTATGCTCCAAATAGATCAAAATCCTAGGTTCTACGGTTTCCGCGCTATCAGCGAAAAACACTTCAGCCGCCAAAATTTGTCGATTTTCACAATCGCGCGACGTTGCCGTTCCGCGCAACAAGCAAATGAACGCTTCATTTGCCGTTGGTGTACACGAGAATGAACCTTCAGATGGTTTATTTAAGAGTCTCTTTACTTGCAATCCTAAGATGGCACGTAGTTTATGTCTGATATAATAGACCAGCAGCTATCGTTGCTAATTCGACATTTAAATCTTCTTGTAAGTTCATGTAAAAGTAAGCTTGTTTGCCTACTCCCTATATTGAAATGTTACCTAATAATATTTCATTTGATGTGATGTGAGTCAGCACAGCCTGATTAAGGGCCTACACGAGCCATAATGGCGCCGCCATTAGTTAAAAATAATTACTCACGTAAGTAGTACCTACTTTTAAACGAAAACTCAGTTTTCAAGTTAGGCATTTATTTAGAAACAATCAATCGGCAAAATATAGAAAGCTGTGTAATATCTATTATTTTTAACTGAGAAATTATTTTTTAACTGATGGCGGCGCCACTTAGGCTTGTGAAGTTGTGATCTTAATAGAAGTGTTGAAATAAAACAAGAAACATACAAATGTGTAAATGTTATAATTGTTACAAATCAGTCTTGTTTATAAATTAGAATAGGTAAGGTGCCTGAAGGTACCTTTCGCACCTTTGCTTCTTATAAAACAGTCTTAATCATCATTTGGTTTCTTATGTTACTTTACTACGATTATGATTAAATAAATATAGCGTTTCATTTATTGTAGTGTTCCTATTACGTTTTTTCCAAACATGTTGAAATAAAATTTAAAATAAACTAACAGACAATATAAGTAAACATCGTAACAATAGGTAGGTATAGTGCTTAAGCAAAGTTATACAACAATTTTTATCACATTTTTAGTCATAAAATGGCACTAAAATTATGTAAAGTTTCATGTGCACAATTACCTCTTTATTTGTGTCCATTTCGCTATAATCCTCACTTTTGAAACCTTCATGAAAATCAATTTTGAGTAGGTATGCCAAAAAATATTCATGAAATAGTCGTGACTACATGCCGAATCTCGAAAATAGTCCTTCAACGATTCCAGAGTTATGGGTACCTTGGTGAGGATTATAGTGACATGCTTTTTCGGTATAATCCTCACCTGTTTTCTACTAAACGTTTACGGATTTCAGTATAAACTTGGTATCAAAAAATAGTCCGGAAATAGTCGTCCCAAACGATATAAATTTCGACCTGGTTTACTCTGTATAAGTATGTTAAAAACCCATATAACCCATGTAAACTATACATATAAAAAATCCTCAACACACCTTTATAACTCTGGAATCGTTGAAGGACTATTTTCGAGATTCGGCATGTAGTCACGACTATTTCATGAATATTTTTTGGCATACCTACTCAAAATTGATTTTCATGAAGGTTTCAAAAGTGAGGATTATAGCGAAATGGACACAAATAAAGAGGTAATTGTGCACATGAAACTTTACATAATTTTAGTGCCATTTTATGACTAAAAATGTGATAAAAATTGTTGTATAACTTTGCTTAAGCACTATACCTACCTATTGTTACGATGTTTACTTATATTGTCTGTTAGTTTATTTTAAATTTTATTTCAACATGTTTGGAAAAAACGTAATAGGAACACTACAATAAATGAAACGCTATATTTATTTAATCATAATCGTAGTAAAGTAACATAAGAAACCAAATGATGATTAAGACTGTTTTATAAGAAGCAAAGGTGCGAAAGGTACCTTCAGGCACCTTACCTATTCTAATTTATAAACAAGACTGATTTGTAACAATTATAACATTTACACATTTGTATGTTTCTTGTTTTATTTCAACACTTCTATTAAGATCACAACTTCACAAGCCTAAGTGGCGCCGCCATCAGTTAAAAAATAATTTCTCAGTTAAAAATAATAGATATTACACAGCTTTCTATATTTTGCCGATTGATTGTTTCTAAATAAATGCCTAACTTGAAAACTGAGTTTTCGTTTAAAAGTAGGTACTACTTACGTGAGTAATTATTTTTAACTAATGGCGGCGCCATTATGGCTCGTGTAGGCCCTTAAACATGCTGTGCTGACTCACATCACATCAAATGAAATATTATTAGGTAACATTTCAATATAGGGAGTAGGCAAACAAGCTTACTTTTACATGAACTTACAAGAAGATTACAAATGTCGAATTAGCAACGATAGCTGCTGGTCTATTATATCAGACATAAACTACGTGCCATCTTAGGATTGCAAGTAAAGAGACTCTTAAATAAACCATCTGAAGGTTCATTCTCGTGTACACCAACGGCAAATGAAGCGTTCATTTGCTTGTTGCGCGGAACGGCAACGTCGCGCGATTGTGAAAATCGACAAATTTTGGCGGCTGAAGTGTTTTTCGCTGATAGCGCGAAAACCGTAGAACCTAGGATTTTGATCTATTTGGAGCATAGTTCTCTCATTCTAAGCTACGATTTGAGATATTTTTGACGACTCTCCGTTCAGTAGTTTTCACGCTCCAAATGGGCTTGCTGACGGGACGCGACGTCAGCAAGCCCGTTTTCAAAGGCCTGTAACTCGATAACTATTGAAGTTACATTAATATTTTTTTTGGAGCAGAGTGCTCTAAATAGGGCTCTATTGTAGAGTTTTTAATCATAATCCAAATCATTACCGTTTCAGAGATCTGCGTGGGCTTGCTGACGGGACAGGACACCAGCAAGCCCACCGGTTAATCACGTCTAACTCCTTTCACATTCTAGTTTCGAAGTTGATTTCACGGGAGCAGAGTGCTCCAATTTTGCTCGAAAATTTGAACCACAATACACGATAGTACTCTCAACGGTTCCCGAGATCTAGCTTGGGCGTGCTGACGGGACAGGACGTCAGCAAGCCCACGGTTTTTAGCTCGCAGCGTCGTTCGTATTAATGCTCCAATTTTTTTACTTGACTGTAGAGGTGCTCTATTTTTGCTCTAAATTCTGATATATTGAAAATACACCTAGCTCGATTGGGCTTTCTGGGGGGACGCACACGTTTATTTTTTTTCTTCTAAGTCCGACCTCTTGTTACGTAGTATACAGTTTACATCCTCTTTGCTTAGGGATACTACGGTTACTATACAGTAACGTTGTGAATATTGATAGTTTTTCTTAATTTTTATCAAGAAACCTCGAATTATATAGTTTTGGAATGATAAAATAATCGTCCCCCACTCATGCCTTGAAAACACTTCGTAAACACCAGAAAACAGATGACCAATAAAAGTGTTCTGTGCAGATGACCTCATCTCAAGATTACGAGAATTTCAAATTCAAATTTGGGGGATTTGGGAGGGTTTTATGGCGGTGGAAGTGGCAAGTAGGAGTTCTTCTCAACCAAAACAACCCTCCTTAACTTGTCCTTAACCCATGTCACCAACATTTAATTCGCGTAGGTTTCTAAACCTTAGCCGTAATCCGTTTTTCCCCCTTTAGACCTCAGATCGCCCGTAAATTATTTTTCAATGAGTTTTATCCTACCATATTTTTTTTTGTTTTAAAATAATCTGTCTTGGTCTAATGTAAGGTAAGGACAACTTTCGGAAGCTTTTTCTCAACATTTTAGTACTGAGTGATAATAAAAGAAAAAATACGTGTATTTTAATTTTAAATAAGGATCATTATTTCAATTTGGCAGGAAGGTTTAATTGCACCCTGTATGTCGACCCTTCGCTTCTCTTAATTTCTTCATAGCACCAAAGACTTTCAGAAGTACCAATAATAGGGTCAAAACGGGACGATTCTATATGGTTCTTTAATGTTTTATAGTAGTGATTGGTAATGATGATGACTGATGAGGAATGTAATTTGCGTAGTATCATATGCTTTCCCCTCTTAAAACAACGTCGAAACTCCCAAACTTGTAAAGGGTCAGAAGTTCTCTCAGCACCTTCCAAACCATAGTATACCCGGTGCAAAATCTTACTTGTTGGTAGCATATGCTTAGAATACTGTTCATGAAACCGAAGTCATCATGTTTCCATGTAAGTAAATTTTGAGGAGTTCCCTAGATTTCTTATGGATCCCTTCATCAGGTCACCACTTTTATGAATATCGTATCAAATTGGGATGATAACCTTTACACCAAAAGAAAAATTTTGAAAATTGGTTCACAATCAGCGGAGTAATCGTTGAACATAAAAAACGAACATAAAACCTCCTCCATTTTGAAAGTCGGTTAAAATTGTAGCCCAATATATTGTGTTACTCTGATGTATAAGCTATATTAATGTAAAGATTCATTAAAATCCGTTCAGTAGTTTTATTAAGTCCAAAAAATACTAAAAGAAAATTTTGCATTCAGTATATTATTAAGTATATATATAATTTATTTTCATTTATATTGGTTATACTTAAAAAGAACATAGCTTATACTTAAAATATAATACAAATAAATAATAAAATATAAAGAAAAATCTTAAATAATTCAATTGTGCTTAGTAAAACATAAATACTCAGTCAAAAGTAAATACTGAGTGTCTAAATTCATTTTTACTGAGTATTTACTCTGATCTGAGTAAATACTCAGTAGCTTACCCATCCCTGATACCAACTCATTCATAAGGATGTGACTACACACATTGAAACAGTCATTTGGAGGGGCGCGCCATGTTATCGTAGTTGATCTCTACTTCGGGAGATTCTCGGTACTCCAGCACTCTAGGTGTATTACTGATGATGGTTATAGAGTTAAAGTCTAGCAAAACTACAATTGTAGGAATCTCGTCTTCCACTGCCGGACATTTTTGACAGTTATTTCCAATTAAATGATGTATTTATTTATTTTAATAGTAATTGTATATGTATTTTCATGCAATAAAACAACAAAATAAATGAATAACTTTTTATTTTGCCTAAAGTACACAGTTAGTTACCAACAAACGCCCTTAATTCTAATTCGTCCTAAATATTACAAACATTATTTCATTCAGAAAGCTCATCTTCTCTTCTATCGCCATCCATAGATAATTTTCTGTTTGGTGTGTTTTTTCTGTTTTCTGTTTGTAGTGGACGGAAAGCGACTATTTGTAAAGAATAAAAAATCGGCCAAGTGCGAGTCGGACTCGCGCACGAAGGTTTCCGTAACGTTATAGAGCAAAAATAGCCCAAAAATGTGATTTTTGTATAGGAGCCCCCCTTAAATACAGGGTGTAACAAAAATAAGTGATAATAATTAACTGAGGTAATTATTCTTGGGTTAAGGTGTATCCAAAAAGCAGTACTAATATTTGTACGCAACCCAATTTTGGAGAAAAACGCATTTGAAATCTTTGAAATTTTTTTGGAGTTACAGCCCTGTCCACTACTGTACACTACTCCACGTGGACTTTCATTCATTCACTCAGATTAGAACGTATCGATTAGTCTAACCGAGTCTCGCAAGCGGATCACGTGAGCGCATGAACCAATCAACGCATCGAAAATTTTTCATTCATGGCTACTAACTCCACAATCCACATACTTTTTAATTTTGTGGTTCCGCATAATTAACTTAAGGAAAATAAGATTCTAAGTTTATTGTTATGATTTTATTTTAATGTACTTTTTTACATTATTGTTTTGGATTAATTGTAAATAATAAAAAATAATATTTTGAGTACAAAATGTTCTATTATATATTATAATAAATCTATTATTTTTACATTATTTTAAATGAGAAATCAAATATGATAAATGTGTTACACTTTTTAAACTAGTAATAATGCATCTAACACGTTTCTCTTTCGAAAATAAAATATCTTTCGTTACTGAACCCTAATTTCCAGATCACCTGATTGAGGTCATTGCGCTCGCGCAGCGCGCTTGTACTGGGTTGATAAAAATTTTTACGATGCGGTATTTAATTAAAAATGTATGGAAGGAAAAAAAATGTCTTTCAGCGCTGCTACCTTTGCAGTGAACTCTATGTAATGGACACATACACACCCTAAAGTATTATCACTTATTTTTGTTACACCTGTATTTATTTTATTTTATTATCAATTACTAACTTAGTACAAAATATATAATTAAAGATTTTGTAAAAATTTCAAGTGCCTAGCTATACCCATTATTGATATCGAGCAAAAAATAGCAACAAAATCACGTTTGTTGTATGGGAGTCCCCCTTAAAATATATTAATTTTATTTTGTTTTTAGTACTTATTTGTTGTTATAGCGGCAACAGATATGCATATTCTGTGAAAATTTCAGAAGTCTAGCTATAGCCGTTCTTGCGATACAGCCTGGTGACAGACAGACGGACAGACAGACATCGAAGTCTTAGTAATAGGGTCCCGTTTTTACCCTTTGGGTACGGAACCCTAAAAATATTGTGAAAGGATTTTAATTCATTCCTTTCTCGGAAACTGGTTTATATTGCTTAGGTACGATAAAATTTAATGTCATTCGTATTGCTTTGGCCCTTGTAGTACTGATAATATTTATTTATTACATGAGCAAGAGGAGATGAAAGAGTGAAACGAAAGTAGAAGCAGCCATGGCCTGGCGTTTCTTTTGCATAAAATAGTCCCTTCAAAAATAATTAATTATACCTCTGTTGGCCTTTATATCAATGCAATATTAGAATTTTTGATAGTTGAAGAGAAAAGTTTTAATGGTCGCTTTCATTATTTGCCACGCTACGGCAAATTATAAAAGCGACCAACCTCATTGCAAAACCCTTATTTTTGAACTGCACGGTACATTTTCTCCATTTAATGCCTGAGAACTACGCTTCACACAATAATTGGTTATATTACTGGTTGACTGGTAGCAACTATTATTATATTATATTTCTTCGCCTAAAGTACAGTGGTGATATTATAAACACATTTTATTCAGAAGTCTAACTTTGTAAAAAAATACGTTTTAAAACTTGGTGTAATATTATATTGCTGCAACTTAGTACACCTATCATTACATTTTTGATAATAAAATTTTAAAATGTTTAAAAATAGCATGTATCATAAAAAGTATACATATAACAATATTATTTTGTTTCGTACACTGCGTTTTAAAAACGTTAAAAACGAAACAGCGTAGAAAAATATCTTACAATACATAAGTGTAAGGTAACAGGGTCTACCCTATACATGATGTTGCAAAAAAATCACGTAAAAGTCACACAAATAGGATTCAAACCTAGGTATGACCGTATGACCTATGTAGGTTCTAGAACTCTATTAACTTGAATTATGTCTCATTGCCTGGTGTTGCCAAACAAGAACATAGTTAATGACAATTGACAAATAAATAATCCGAAACTTTAATTTTTATCTCAGTCAGTAACAAACAAGCAAAACAAAATCTTTACAAAACGATAGCGGATGGATTATTATGGGTCATCCTTAATTCATGTCACACGTTAAGAGGGAACCACTCATATGTAGACGACGTTGTGTACCGACTAAAATATTATAAATTCGTATTCTAAGCGCCTGATTTGAATTTCTGCCTCTATTACTCGCCGTGACGTTAACGCCTCTAGTACACCGACGCTGCGAAACGCAAAATACCAACCAATGCGAAACAGAAACAGAGCGAGATGCAATACAAGCCATTGTCTTGTGGCGGGTGAGACAATCGGTTCGTCGCTGTTTCGCAGTTCGCAGCTCGGTGTACTAGAGGCGCAAAGGTACCGTTCCGATAAACGCGGTAAGCGACCGCCACCGACAAGAGTTCAAAGAAAACGGCACTTTATTACATAGGCTATATAGGTTTCATTTTGCTCTACGCCACTATAAAGCAGCGGCGGCATGGATCGTAAGACCAATGTCGGTAGAAAATGAAACCTATAGCCTATGTAAGTGTCATTTTATTTGAATTTTTGTCGGACGCAGTCGCTTGCGGCAAAGATGAGAAAGTCATGTTTACCTACTTAGTAAAGTTATTTAGCTTCGATTTGTATGGTGTCAAAGCAACCTCTAAAGTTTAATCAGCGAAGGCACAAAACCAGTGGCATAACTATAGGGTGGCACGGCTGGCAAAATGCCACAGGCCCCCGACCCAAAATGGCCCCGGCCCAAGAGGCCGGGAGATCAGAATACATTATTTTACTATTAATGTGAAGATTTTTACTAATAGAGCCCCATCAATTTACCACGGGCCCCGGATGTTATAGTTACGCCACTGCACAAAACTTCACATAAATGTCAAAATCTGTATAAATTTCAGTGCCTCGTTATTTTGATTATATGATAGTGACAAAAATTCGCACTCAACACACTTTTATTACTTTAAGGCCCGTATAAATAATCAGTACTCAAGATGCATCTCGGTCTCAAGACACTGTTCAGGCTCTGTGATTGGTTGGCTGTCAAAATTTGGACCAATCACAGAGCCGAACCACGTCTTGAGACCGGGTCGCATCTTAAGTACTGACTATTTATACGGGCCTTAATGTTCCATATAAAAGCCATTATCTTAATTACTGTATCGGCCTTATCTAATGCACGGTTATATAAATATTTGTACGCGAATTGACATCGTTATTGCCGTTGTATAATGCACAGTTACGAGGGGTTCACCTCGACCACAGTGTTCATGTGCTGTGGGTGCGGCTTGAACTCCACAACCTCTTTCCACACCAGCTCTGAAAAGCGAAAACATTATTTTTAAGAATGTTTTCCGTTTTAACCTTATAGCCACAAGCTAGTGATATGGCGCGTTTGCATTCATTAAAAAATCGGCCAAGTGCGAGTCGGACGTAGTAGGAAAGTAGGCAAAAAATTGCGTTATTTGTATGGGAGCCCTCCTTAAATTTTATTATTAATTATTAAAGTACAAATATGTATAACTAAAGATTTTGTAAAAATTTCAAGTGTCTAGCTGATACCATTAAAATATTGATTACGAGCAAAAAAGGCCAAAAAATGTTATTTTTTGTATGGGAGCCGCCCTTGAATATTAACTTTATTTTGTTGTTGGTATTTGATGTTATTGCGGCAACAGATATACACATTCTGTGAAAATTTCACTATAGCTGTTCTTGAGATACAGACAGACGGACGGACGGACAAACAGACAGACAGACAGACGGACAGATAGACATCGAAGTCTTAGTAATAGGGTTCCGTTTTTACCCTTTGGTTACGGAACCCTAAAAAGTTGCAATAGTATGTAACATTAAAAACATGTTGCAAATGGTTTTAGGCCTGGATAAAACTTGTAATAGTTTGGCCATAGAGAGTTGACTAAAATGAGGGTGCACGTTTCTTAGCAGTACAAAGGCGGCGTAAGGCGTACCTAGGCGATGTGGGCGACCACCCACCGCTTCGGGATCTAAGGAGCCTCGCGCCCCTGAGACTACGAGTTTTTTTTTTTAAAGATTTACGAGTTTTGATACTCAAATATTCATAAAAGTTTTATGAAGAGTATCAAAAGATTCTTTCTCTCAACAAGCATGTCCTTTTGCGTCATCCACCAGGGGGCCTTGCAAAATATCTTTTAGGGAGCCTCGCAAGTTATATTTCTTGCCCCGCCACTGAGCAGCACATTGTACGATTTCCTCACCTTTCCACTTGTCGACGGGCAGGTCCATGTCCTCGAAGCTCTGGTCGTAGGGCGCAGAGGTGGGCTCGTCCGTGGGGTCCGCGTACTGCGCAAGGTACGCGTGCGCCAGCGCCTGCTCCGCCGTTATGCGCCTGCGCAGCGTTATGAGATGATTAGTTGCTGTTGTAAATGTACTGTTTCCGTAGGACATTTCACGTGCAAAAATTCGATAAAATAGTGAGTTCGCGTTAAGAAGAGTGTATCATCAACGCAAGGACGAAGGACGCTTTGTCCGTGTTAATGTTCAATTTTAATATCGTCGGAGCCAGAGGTAAAAAAAAAACAGCTTGGGTAAGCCTCAAACAGCTTTAAGCTCACTAATGAGTCGTGTGTAGTGTGTACACGTGCTGGGCTGTATCACGCACGAGGTAAGAGTATCGAGGTTCATACCTTCGCCCTCATAATGCAAATATAGTACGGTAACGAAAAATAGTAATATGTAGAAAATTGTACCATCGAAGGAATTTATTCATAAGTAGATGAAGGATCTACGTCATTTAGTCGGGCTATGTCAATTCAATATTATAGATCAGTTAACTAAAGCTGGCACGTTCACAGTGCTATCACTTATGCAATTTCATTATACAGTATGTTTAAAAATATAATATGTTTGCATCATGAATCATGATAAAAATTATCGTATAATCTGTGTACGATAATAATATGCTATCGTACATCGTACGTACGCACAAAATTATCGTATCTGCACGATAATTATCGTACGGTTCCGAACGCTGGCCGCTCGCCGATCACACGTTACCGACTTGTAACATCACGCTGTATTTATAAACAGTAGCATATGAAAAACAATAACTGTCCCCTTCACGCTCATAAGATAGACCGCGCGCGAGAGAGACGGGTAGACTTTTTATGATGCGTATGCAGTACGACGTCACGCCACGCGCTTATTCACAGACACTACACAAGCGCAATGTTTGAATGTATCGATCGTGCCAGCTCTTGTTAACTAACCTGTATAGGCGTGATCTGTTGGTTGGGTTTGACATAAAGTGACCAAATTACGTCGGCCCGCTATCTGCCTATGAATCAATTTCTTCAATGTTACATAGTAGATTAGATATATTATATTATGTTGGTATGTTATGTGATGGACTCACTTGTCAGCGTCCAACTCCAGCATGAGCTCCAGCAGGTTGACGACGAGCGGGTTGGCGCCGCGCAACACCTCGCGAAAATCGCGCCAGTGCAGCGTCGGCAGCGACTGGATGTAGTTGGTCATGCCATGTGATGGACTCACTTATCAGCGTCCAACTCCAGCATGAGCTCCAGCAGGTTGACGGCGAGCGGGTTGGCGCCGCGGAACACCTCGCGGAAATCGCGCCAGTGCAGCGTCGGCAGCGACTGGATGTAGTTGGTCATGCCATGTGATGGACTCACTTGTCAGCGTCCAACTCCAGCATGAGCTCCAGCAGGTTGACGGCGAGCGGGTTGGCGCCGCGGAACACCTCGCGGAAGTCGCGCCGGTGCAGCGTCGGCAGCGACTGGATGTAGTTGCGAGCCTGGGAAGTAGATCTAGTTTAGTATATGAGAAGGCCAAAGATGTATGTTCGTTAAAACTGAAGGCAATGATGATTTTTGCTAAATTATTCGGCAGTAACGACGCGAGCAAGGGTTAACACTTAGCGCTCTTCATACTTGCCGCGTCGGGCACCGATAGCGGCATGACGAGTGGCAGCGCGAGTCCAGTATTTACATTCTCGCGCTACGCTCTGCCCTGCGCAAAAGGGCTGAATGCAAATGGGCCATTATACCGGTGCAGCGACAAATCTTCCCCATTACTCATTACTGTATATTTTGTTTTCAGCTGTTATACAGTAAGTGCCAAACTTAGATGCTACAACAATAGCACATAGCTACTGTTCAGGACTTAGAATTTCTGACCCATGTTCACAATATTGAGCGATTTCATGACTGTGACACGGCTTTAAGGTATTAGGAAGTGACCTTTACGTACCCATCGGTATGGATTTAGGCTTGTAAATTAAATTAATAAACTTGAAATAAAGGCATTTCTTCATCCTTATTAATTGTGGAAGCAAAGGAGCAATTAGATCACCTAATGGTAATGAAGGGTTTATAGTTGCCCCTAGCTATTAATTAAAAGAGATACAAGCACGTTGAGTCATTTAAGGAGTACACTCTTTTCATGAAGGCATGCAGGCCATGTTTAAAAGAGTAGAGCTATTTCAAGAAGTGACAGGCGAGGAATAGTCTACATATTATCTCGGAGTATCTTCTCACCAAGATGTTTAAGAAGAATTATTATTAATTTTAATTTATTAAGCGCATTATGTTTCAACCACACGCTGCATTTTAGGATAGCCTTCGTAAGTAAATTGTTAATAAGCTTACCTCTTCGCTTAGTAATTTATCAATTGTCTCCTGATCTGGCTTCCCGCATAAGAACAAAATTCTTGTGAATTGGTCAATATCTGTTTGCGCAAATGTTAAGGTAAGCAAAACTTACACAAGCGACATGTTACAAAGCTCCTTACAAAAACATTATTTTTAACCCCAAAAATTACCTTGACATTACAATATAATTATAGACATATTTTTTGAAGACGGACAAAACAACTTACATCCTTAAACTAACGAAATTTATAGACAAAGGGAATATTGGACAGAAATAGGACAATCACGCTGACAATACATATTTTTCACCCAGTTAACAGTTTTCTCCCATATTACTTACTGACTCTGATGATATTTTCTGCATAAACTCCTGTGCGGGCGTGCCCAGTACCTCCATGATCAAATTTAACTGGTGAATATCTGTCTCATAAATTAAGGTTGAAAAACCAACTCAGTTTCTTGTTAACAAGCATTAGTTATAATTATTGTTATATCCAATATTTCCCCCAGGAGAATAGAAACTTTTTTAAGCAGCCATTAGTCTATTTTTTTTTCTTGAAATTAGTGCAGATAAGCATGCTTTTACCTTTTTTTACCAGCGATATTAAATTTTTTTTAATTGTTTCCAAATGTCATGGGTCCTATTCAAGTTTTTACACCATCCACAACCAACTCACAAACTTTTAAAATATACTTGCATTATTAACAACTCACAATTCAATACCAATAATAAAATATTTTATACATAATATCAAGTTTCGAGAGATACTAACAAAATATTGTTAACATACATTTTATGAGTTTAAAGTACAGTAAACAATTGAAGTAACATTGCCAAGCTTATATTTTACGATTTAGCTAGCCATACTGTGAAATATACATGCAAATTAACATCATTAGAAAGGCGGCTGAAGAAAAAGATAAATTGTCAAAAGGATACGGTCTGTGCCGGGGAACAGAGTTCTGCCGGTGAGCAGTTCGGCCATGATGCAGCCCACCGACCAGATGTCTACTGTCTGATTGTAGTGCATCCAATTGAGCATGATCTCAGGTGCTCTGTACCACCTGTTCAAATTGTTATGTTTAGAATTTAGATCAACAAAATAGTGGAAGCAAAGTTTTAAGAACTGAGCAAATAAATACATTTTATTACAGTAGTCAACACTGAGTCACATCACTCACAACATGTTACAAAGTTCTAGGAATGGCTGTCATAATATACTGTTGTGGGATATATGTGGCGACGCTAAAGGAAGATCTTCCGACCGAGCGAGGTGGTATGCTCGGTCAGGCCGAAGCCCACGTGATACATTTCAGCTGTCGTATATATACCGACGCGCTTAGAAAACTTCGATAGCGCGATGCAGGAATGTTAGGCGAATTGTGGGTCGCCACATCACTCCCCCCCGAAGACCGGAGGTCGAATCTTGAAGTCTTGTCGCTTGAGTCGCCAGTGCCAGTGAGTTCCAGTGAGTCGGAACTGTTGCAGTGAGTCCCAGTGAGTCGGAACTATAAGCTGCTGCACGGGATCCAGTGAGTCGGATAAGCTGCCGTGCGGGGCCGATGCTACGTGCTGACCAGGAGAGGATGTGCTCTGCTTGCTGACCGGTCGGTGTAGTGAGAAAGCCCGATGATGCCGATGCGGAGTCGCCCAGGCCGCGGTACGTTGCGGCTAGTGGACGATGTACCCGATGAGGCGATGTTGGCTGGCGCGGTGTGGAGGGGCGGGGAGTGATGATGATGAAGGAGGCGTGTTCTGTCGAGGGTCACCAATGTGAGAATAATGGTGTGGAGGCCAAAGGAAGATCTTCCGACCGAGCGAGGTGGTATGCCCGGTCAGGCCGAAGCCCACGTGATACATTTCAGCTGTCGTATATATACCGACGCGCTTAGAAAACTTCGATAGCGCAATGCAGGAATGTTAGGCGAATTGTGGGTCGCCACACTGTATAACATGCGTTATTAGCTATACAGCAATGATAAATTCTTTAGAAGTATCTTCGAGCCTCAGTGTAGCAATATCCCTACAGCAGTGAAACGAATGTACTTGCGCAGAGCAACGGAGGGGTACCCGCGGGGAAGCGGGCGGCGCGGGCCCGCGTAAGCAAACTCGCGGAGTTCGCTTACCTTTGCGCGCAGGGGTGACGTTGGCGCGTTGTCTACGAATTTTGTGTTGTAAAACGATAACTTATCATATAAACAATGAGATATAATAAGTGTTCAGTGTACGGATGTAAATCTGATTCAAATAACAAAAAGGATTTAAATTTTCATAAATTATATCGGCTCGCAGTTCACACTAATATTGTGTTGGCCTTGCCGGCATTTATTTGCATCTCTGTTTTATTGTTTACGTTGTAAGAAGTGTAACAAGGAGAGAAACAATATAGAATAAATTGAAAATCTGTCAAATACCCTGTTACGTATAGTACTAATTGGTACCTACCTAGCTAGGTACTGTGTACCTAGCTAGGTAGGTACCACACATCAAGTGTAACATTTTGACCTTTGGATCGCCCTTACCGCGCCCGTAATAAGAGCGGGTTTTGGAGTGCTTCTGTTACACCAGACGTGTGGCCTACCTACCTACCAATTGTTATATGATTCAGGCGCGGTCTGAAGGGGGGGGGGGGGGGGGGCAACGGGGGACACGACCCCCCCCCCCCAAAATCTAAGGTCAAATAGAAAAAAGCCTAATAATAAAAGGAAATTTCTAACCTAACCACCAGTACGTCCGACCTTAGACAGCTGTGACTATCAACCCAGAACCGTCCGAGGGCGCAGATAAAAAAAATACTATACATAATATTAGCAGTGACTAGTGAGTGACCCCCCCCCCCCCCAAAATTTCAGACCGCGCCTGATATGATTTATAATTGTTAGATATTTTATATACTCGAATGCGTCTTTATTATTTTAATCCTTCGATCGTGGATTCTTGGAAATCTATTGTTATTCTATTGTGTCTTGCTCACCGGAGAGCTTATGGGGCTTGATGGGTTAATTAAATTTTTAAATCCATACTAATATTATAAACGCGAAAGTGTGTCTGTCTGTCTGTCTGTTACCTCTTCACGCCCAAGCCACTGGACCGATTTTGCTGAAATTTGGCATGGAGATACTTTGAGTACCGAGAAAGGACATAGGACACTTTTTGTCCTAGAAATGTACGGTTCCCGCACAACGGAGTTGCGGGCATCATCTAGTAGAGAACTAAAAATAAAGTTTCACGTGAATATCTGGCAGTACGACATAATATGTAAATATAATATGCTGAATAAACAGATTAAATGATAACATTACAAGCACAATATTTTATTTTTATTTTATTTCCCATTCCGTGGCAACCCTGGTATATCTGCTCGATAAATACACTGGTGGCGGTATTGTGCGACATCAAAGGCGTTTCGTTACTGTAGGGATATTACTATACTGTGCTTCGAGCATTGATCCTGTTGCAATGCAATCCTTATTAAAAAGTTGATGAGATGAGTGAGACATTTAAACTTTTTAAATAATTTTAAAAGGTTGTAACATTAAAATAACGGCCAGTTGATAGTCAAAGTATGTACATAATAAAGCTGATCCTTAGTTAAACTACCCCCACTAATCACTAAAAAATAGAAATCAATACAATTACATTATTTTAAATAATATTGGTTATCAGTTTCTTACCTTGTAGCTACATAACCTGTCATCTCTGTCTCTGTGGGTCTGGCAAGGCCAAAATCTAAAATCTTCAATTCACAGTCTTCATTCACAGCAATATTTGAAGGTTTAAGGTCCTGAAACAAATAAGTAACATAAGAGAAAACAAGTACAAAACAAAATTCTCTATAAATCTAGATACCTAATTTGTTTTGTTTCTTAGCAATTTTAACCTTTATACTGAAAACATTTTCAGAGAATATACAAACAAAAAATTATCCTCATTTTCATGATAAGAATTAAATATTTTTATTTATCACACAATAGATAAAATATTTCAAATTAACACACCCTGTGTATGATCCCCGCTGAGTGGATATATTTTAAGCCTCTCAGTATCTGATATACAAGAAACTGAACATGATCATCTGATAACTTCTGGGTCCTCACAATATTGCTCAAGTCCGCACCCATCAAGTGCGTCACTAAATATACTTGCTGGAACTCCTCCAAGCTTTTTTCTGGACTGAAAACATCCAGGAGACCTAAAAATTTGGAAAAAATATATTATATTAAGTGTAAGTAATAAAATAATATAAAATATTGTTGTCACCTACGAATAATAAAAACTAAGGAAGAGTGTGTCAAAAAATGTGTCCACAAGTCTACAAAATGGGACAATTTTGTGTAAAAATAGAAGTGACAATTAATGTCAACGGCTTTATTTCGTAAAGGGGTTTGGGTAATATTGGCGTCATTTTCAAATCTCACAGCCACTGACCAAACCAGCATATATTGAAAGAACATATCAAAGGGAGTAAACATTATTATGGGGGACATATAGCTAAACTATATCGGAGCCGAGATATTACGCATTTTAAGTTGGTATTTTCAACTAAACGTAAATTCAATCATAACATGAATATTCAGGAAAATACAAAAAAAAAACGGAATTATTTACTAGCTTAAAGTCTCCCTCGATAAAGGAGCTATCCAACACAAAATCAATTTTTCAAATCGAACAAGCAGTTCCTGAGATTAGCACTTTGAAACACACTTAAACACTTCAGCTTAATAATATTAATATACAGGGTATAACAAAACTAAGTGATAATACTTAAGGGTGTGTACTGTGTATAAGTCGCGTGTATAGAGTTTACTGTAAAAGTAGTAGCACTGAAAGAGAACATTTTTTTTTCACTTTTGTATGGGGAAACTCTTTACGCCAGGGCGCTTGCCCATTCAAATCACAAAAAAAGTTTTGGTCTTTCAGCGCTGCCTTTTCACAGTGAACTAGATACAAGGGACACTTAATATAATATATATTATATGGGGCGTTCCACGCCAAGCGGACAGGAAAAAATAGTCGATGTCTCCGATTTTGATAATATTTGGATATGTTATACCTACACGTGTTATTAATACGTGTGCCAAATATTTTTGTAATATAATGGCTAGATTAAAAATGATGGAACTTTGAAACATGACTTTTCTATTGGACACTCCGTGCTTCAAAGTCGATTATAGATTTAAAATATATATATTAGAATAATTAAACCACTGAATTTGTTACTTCATTTAATGAGCTCTTTAAGTGCATTTTTGAAAACAAAAAAAATGTTTTTTTCTTTGAAAAAAATGCAAATTAATTTTTTTCTCTTGATTTTCTCAAAGAGGGACCCTTTTGATTTTTCTTATATTTTTTGTGTAAATAGCTAATATTCTATAGAACATTCCTGCACAACTTCTATAATGGGCCGGGAAGTGGATTAGGAGCTAGACTGAAAATACTTCCGAAGGGTGGCGTCCAGCGCCATACTGTACTATGGGCAGAAATCGCTAAGTAGTGAAAATTGCCAAAATACTTCGATTTTGATGTGGAGAAATGAACCCTTAGATAAGTTTTTTTAAAGAGTAACATAATTTAAAACAAAAGAAAAATTTTTTTTTTGAGAAAAAAAAAATTTTTTTCACGATTTTTTTTTTCTTGTAAGTAAACATTTTTTGTCTATTTCTCTTTCAAAAATCTATTAAATGTTACTCTTCGCTATATCGAAATTGATGTTATTTGGCAATTTCCACTATGTATCGATCTCTGCCCATAGTATTGTATGGCGCTGGACGCCACCCTTCGGAAGTATTTTCAGTCTAGCTCCTAATCCACTTCCCGGCCCATTATAGACGTTGTGCAGGAATGTTCTATAGAATATTAGCTATTTACATAAAAAATATAAAAAAAAATCAAAAGGGAAGATCTTTGAGAAAATCAAGAAAAAAAAATTAATTTACATTTTTTCCAAAGAAAAAAACTTTTTTTTTTATTTTCAAAAATACACTTAAAGAGCTCGTTAAATGAAGTAACAAGTTCAGTGGTTTAATTATTTTAATGTATATATTTTTTAATCTATAATCGGCTTTGAAGCACCGAGTGTCGAATAGAAAAGTCACGTTTCAAAGTCCCATCATTTTTAATCCAGCCATTATATAACAAAAATATTTGGCACACGTATTAATAACATGTGTAGGTATAACATATCCAAATATTATCAAAATCGGAGAGATCGACTATTTTTTCCTGTCCGCTTGGTGTGGAACACCCCATATACCTTATCTAAAGTATTATCACTTAGTTTTGTTACAACCTGAAGATATAGATACAAGTACAATTATTAATTTCATCATTTATTTTTAATTTTAGTTATTCATACATTTTAGAAGAATTACTTAACCGAATTCATTTTAGAAGAATGACTTAATTTATATTTTAGTGTGCAAAAGAGAACCAAATTCAAAACGGTTGAAGTATGGGAGATATGCTTCCTTAGCTTATATTATTCGTAGGCTGTCACCCAATAAATAAGAACCTACATACCAAATAAAATTTATTAAAGTTTTATTATTTTTTACTATGTACACATACCAATAACATTTTCATGATTCATATGCTTCAACATTCTCAATTCACGATATGTTCTCTTGGCATGTACTGCCGATTGAAAAGGTCTAGCCAGCTTCTTGATAGCTACTTTTATATCATGCAGAGTATCTATTGCAGAGCTGAAATGTTTATCATTAAAAAGATAAAGAATTTTGCCATTCATTTTAATGCAACATAATATGTAAGTATATTGCAAAACAAACTATAAATACACAAAGTTAATCTATAAAAAAACAAATGTTTCCAGTCGAAATGCGGAATATAATATTATAGAGTGTGAATGTAGTTCTTTGTTAGTGAAGACAATAACAACATAATACTAAGGAACAAGTTCCGCCTACACATTTTCAATTAAAATAAACGTATCATATTTTATTTCAAAATCTTCAAGATAGTTTTCTTTAATATTGTAGTGTATGTATAGTAATTCATTTTAAAAATAAACATTGGCACTAATATTATTAGTTACTAAATAAAATACGTAGTACGTACCAAACTTGGCCGTAAGCTCCGGATCCTACAGGTGTAAGATTTTGGTACCTCTCCGGCACAATCCATTCTGTTTTGTTTATTTCCACCGTATGGTACCGAGGCATATTGATTACTAATTACTAATGATTTATATAATAAATGCAAATTGCCAATAACCTTAAATCGCAAAAGAATTCTAAAAACGCGAAGCTCGATTCTTTTCAGTTTTCTGTCCACTTTCTGTCATTTTCAAGTGACGTAACTCGTGAAAAATAACATTTGTCAAATGTCACAATTTTTTTTAAGATATTTGTGTGTGTGTATGTGTGATAGAGTCAAAAACTAGTAGTCGTGTGCGTACAAGACAAAAAAACGAGGAATACGGCTTTTGCTGAACCAAAGATTTCCTTTGGTAGGATTGATCTTTATATCCCTAAGATGGCTTTACGATGTGGAGCCACCTGAATATTTCATGCAGGTGGGGGAGGGGCGGTTTTTAGCTTTAACAAGGTATTCAGAGGTCAATAACTGCGTGGGATTTAGGTATAAAGTCGAGTTTGGTATCATTTTCGATTAAATCGAATGTTTAAATGTAAAAAATTGGAATAATATTTAGATAAAAGATAGTAAAAATAAAATAAAAAATAAAGAATATAATATTATGATTTTTAACCAACGAAAACGCTATTGACAGGGCTTAATTAATATAAGGAGGCTGATAGCCGCATTATTCTGCATGCCAAAGACATGGTGATGAATGGAGCATTAAACATATTAATAATACTAGACGTTCCGCGCGGCTTCGTCCGCGTAAATCTGAAATTTCACGGAAACCGTATATTTTTCACAAATTAATAACCCATGTCTCACGTAGTCTACTATATATTCGTGTCAAATAACATAAAAATTGCTCCAGTAGTCTGTGAGATATTAGCCCTTTCAAATAATTTTCCCCGTTTTTTTACATTTTCCTCTGTATCTTTGCTCTTATCGGTCTTAGCGTGATAAAATATAGCTTATAGCCTTCCTCGATAAATAGGCTATCAAACACTGAAAGAATTTTTCAAATCGGGCCAGTAGTTCTTGAGATTAGCGCGTTCAAACAAACAAAGTGACCAACAAACTCTTCAGCTATATTTTCACATTTTCCTCTGTATCTTTGCTCCTATTCGTCTTAGCGTGATAAAATATAGGCTATAGCCTTCCTCGACAAATAGGCTATCAAACACTGAAAGATTCTTTCAAATCGGATGAGTAGCTTGTGAGATTAGCGCGTTCAAACAAACAAACTCTTCAGCTTTATAATATTACTAGACGTTCCGCGCTGCTTCGCAGATATTTCACAGACAAATTAGTCCACAATAAATAGCCTATGATCCTTCATGTTCCTATTTTTTATCTGTGCCAAATAACAGAAAAATTACTCCAGTAGTTCGTGAAATAAGCCCTTTCAAATAATTTCCTACGTTTTTTCCACATTTTCCTCTATTTCTTCGCTTATATTAGTCTTAGCGTAATAAAATATAGCCTATGCCTAGCCTTCCTTGATAAATGGGCTATCTAACACTGAAAGAATTTTTCAAATCGGATCAGTAATTACTGACTCATACTAAGATTAACGCGTTTAAATAATTTCTACTTCTTCTTTTTACGTTGTTTAACATCTTTATTTTGCAAATATGAGTCCTAAAATGAATTAAGCATTCTTTAGTCATCCGAATATGGTACCGAACTTGGAATAGTGCCATAATTAATGCCTCTATACAGATTGAGACTCTATTTTCCTCCAGAGCAGAAGATGCTAAAATTTAACGAAAAAATTGCATCAAAAATCGCGGTGGCTCCACATCTTAAATCCATCCTTGGGGCATAAGGACCAATCCTACCAAAGGAAATCTTTGGTTCAGCAATAGCCGTATAATTTACCGTACACAGGCAACTATAGGAAATAAAACAAAAAATATCAATATTGTTACGAATACGGGCAGTTGTTTACCTGCGCGCGACAGTTGCGCGTACCTTCTAGAAAAGCCCGACCCTTGTTTATGTGAATTGCGTGTTTACGTAAACAATCCAGAATATAACGTTCCAGAAGGCGACGCGGACCATATAAAAGGTAAGCAAGCCGGCAGTCAAGGCAGTTTGATACAAGCGATCATCAAGGCGACTTCGAAGTGAGAACAATTAGTGATCAATAGTGAGTGACAGTGATAGTGCTTAGTGTTTGGACTTAGTGCTTAGTGTTTGGACTTAGTGCTTAGTGTTTAGACTTAGTGATTAGTGTGACCTAGTGTTTGTGAATAAAGTCTTCAAGCGAGTCACCAGGTCTTTCTCTCCGAATCCTCGAACCCTAGCACGTAACAACTGGTGTCAGAAGTGGGATTTGGAGATGCCATTGACTCCGAGAGACGACCTCAAGGGGAGTGTCAGGACAAGGGCGCAGCGAGCTGCTGCCATTGACTTCGAGAGAGGAGTTGGAGGTGGGGCTGCGGAGGCCACACCCACTGGGGACCAAGCTCCGCCCACTGCGGGGCAGGCCCCACCCGCCGGCCCCGCCCACCAGGCTCCGCCCACTGACCACGCCCCCCAGGCTCCACCCACTTCGGGTGAAGCCACGCCCACTGGCTCCGCCCACCGAGACCCGCCCTCTGACCACGCCCCCCAGGCCCCGCCCACCAGGCCACGCCCACTCAGGCCACGCCCACTGGGCCCCGCCTGCTCAGGCCCCGTCAACTAGCTCCATCCATCCTGCCACGCCCGTAGTTTCTACAGCCCCTCAAATGGCTCCTCAATTAGAAAGCATAATTGGGTTGATTCAGGCTTTGCAAGATTCTCAAAGGGCAATGATAGAGGCACAAGACCGCAAGTTCTGCGCCTTGCAGGAGTCACAAAAGCAACAAAAAGTCCTCCAAGAAAAAGCACTTGGAGCTATAAAGGATGTAAGTGACACGGTGGTTAAGCTCCGAATAGATGTCGACATAATGGACGAACGAGTTACGGGGTTAGGATTGGATGTGGAAAATGTGGAAACCGGCCTCACTGAACTTCAGAAGAAAGTAGTGCGCCTGGAAACCACAGGAGTGGCGGTGTCTAGTGGAACTACCGGAGTGGTGCAAGTGGTACAAGGACCAAGAGTTAAAGTGCCACCATAGGACGGTACTACTTCTTGGAACGCTTATCGTCAGCAATTCCAGACGGTTGCTTCTGCCAACGGATGGACTGACGAACAATGCCTGACCGCTCTCACTGTTGCGCTCAGAGGGCAAGCTTTGTCGGTCCTAGAAGCACATACGGGAAACGGGTTCAAAGACCTGATGGAGGCCCTTGAATCCAGATACGGGGAGCGACACCTGGAGCACGTGTTCCGTGCTCAACTTCGTGACAGAGTCCAACGCTCAGGAGAGGGGCTACAACAATGGGCGTTGGAAATTGAAAAACTTGTCAAGAAGGCTCACCCAGGAATCGACACCAAGATGGTTGACATGAACATTGTTCAAGCATTTGTCGACGGAATCAGGGACCTGGAGGTCAGAGCTGCAGTGAGGCTACGTCACCACACCTCGCTAAAGGAAGCATTGGCGCATGCTTTGGAGGTCGAGGCTGTTCGCCGTGACATACGACAGACCCATAAGATCCATGAGGTCTCTGAGGAAGTTAAGGCGGTCAAGGCTCCCACGAAGAGAAGTTTTGGAGCCATGTACTACAAGTGCGGTGAGAGGGGCCATCTTCAGCTCAACTGCCCGCAGAAGGAGACCCAGATGTCAAGGATGAAAAGGCTCGAGGAACTAGTAGAGGAGCTGAAGAAGCAAGGAGCTTCGTCCCCTGCCCGGGATCAGGGAAACGAATAAAAGCCAGGACTAAGGGGCGAGTACTGGCTGACGCTCAAGAAGCCCCGATAACTGTTACCTCCCAAGCATGCAGCGGGAATAGTCTTGGGATTCAGGGGACTATTAACAGGACGGATTGCAAAATGACTCTAGACACAGGAGCCTCTAGAACAATAGTGAACCCAAATTTGGTAAAAGCCGCAAGAAGGCACAAGAGGAGAATTAACTGTCGGCTTCTTACTGCCTCCGGTCAGCCAATACCCGTCCTGGGAGAAATGACAGTTACGATTAATGTAGGAGGATTCTCATACCCCCATGACGTTATCGTGGCTGAAATTATGGATGATTGCATCTTGGGTTTGGATTTCATGAAGAAGCATAACTGCAGAATTAATGTCGCTGACGGAGTTTTCAAGTGTGACGAAGAAGAAATTTTCATCCTTGGAGGCGCCTGCGGGAAAGTCGCATGTGTAAAGGAAGTCATTATACCTGGACGAGCCGAAGCTAGAGTGCTGGTGAAACTACCGCCAGCTGGAAAGAAGAAGTCAAACAGATGCGTGTTGATCGAAGACACACCAACCAAGACATCATCGCAAAAACTAATGACGGCGAGAACCCTTGTTAGTGGAAGCAGTAACGCTGTGGTCAGGGTTTTGAATCTTGGTGATCGCGAGATCTGCTTGCACAAAGGTGACGTCATTGGAAAGTGCGAGGAAGTTGTCTGGATGAGAAAGTGTAGTTCGATGACAGGCGCAGACTCAGCAAACAGCAGCAACTACGGATTAGTGACTGAGCTACTCGACGACTGCAAGAGTAATCTGACTTATTCGCAGAGCATGAAAGCTAAGAGGTTTTTACAACGCCACGCGAATATCTTCTCCAGTCAGGAAGGCGACCTTGGAAGAACGTCGATGGTTCAGCACAGGATAGATACCGGAAACGAGAACCCAATTCGTCAACGAGCAAGACGGATACCCATTGCAAAGGAAAAAGAAGTTGAAGGCCTTTTGGAGGACATGAGAAGGCATAAGATTATTGAACCGTCTGCAAGTCCGTGGTGCTCACCTGTTGTATTAGTGAAGAAGAAAGGTGGCAGCACAAGATTTTGTGTGGACTACAGGCGTCTCAATGATGTCACTAAGAAGGACAGCTATCCATTACCTCGAATCGACGACACTCTGGAAATCTGGATACTGGCAGGTGGAAATTCATCCAGAAGACAAGGAGAAGACAGCTTTCTCCACCGGTAAAGGTTTATGGCAGTTTAACGTCATGCCCTTTGGATTGTGCAACGCACCTGCCACATTTGAGCGACTCATGGAGTGTGTTCTGGCAGGCTTAGTTGGAGAGGCTTGCTTAGTCTACTTGGACGACGTCATCATTGTTGGCCGCGACTTCGAGGACCATTTGCGAAACTTAGAACGAGTTTTCGCCAAAATAGAGGGGGCCAAGTTAAAGCTGAATCCGAAAAAGTGTCGTTTATTCAGGAGTAAGGTCAATTATCTCGGCCATGTCATCTCCAGTGATGGAATCCAGACGGACCCGGAGAAACTGGAAGCAGTTTAAAATTGGCCAACCCCTAAGAACAAAACCGAAGTGCCGGCATTTCTCGGCCTATGCTCCTACTACAGGCGTTTTGTTAAGGGATTCTCAGAGATAGCCAAGCCATTACATCGGCTGACGGAAGATAAACGACAGTTTATGTGGGACGAGACTTCTGAAGATTCTTTTCAGAAACTGAAGAAACATCTGTGTCAAACACCAATCCTGGGGTATCCACAACCTGAAGGTTAGTTTATAGTCGACACTGACGCATGCAACACGGCCATTGGAGGGGTGTTATCTCAAAAACAGGGCGAAATAGAAGTTGTAACTGCATATTTCAGCAAATCTTTATCTAAGCCAGAGAGAAACTACTGTGTGACAAGAAGAGAACTCTTGGCTGTTGTAAAGACGCTACCACATTTCAGCAAGTATCTCATCGGCAGACAGTTTTTACTGCGAACTGATCGCGCAGCCTTGAAGTGGCTACTGCAATTCAAGAACCCAGAAGGTCAAGTAGCTCGATGGATTGAACAGCTCCAGGAGTATAACTTCAAAACAGAACACCGCAGCGGAAAGGCGCATGGGAATGCCGACGCCCTTTCACGAAGGCCGTGTTCAGAGGACTGCAAACATTGTAATAAGCAGGAATCTAATGAAGTAACATTACAGTTAACGAGAACAAGTCCTTTAGGTCCATGGGAGAATGATGCTATGAGGGAGGCTCAAGAAAGAGATGACGACCTTCGGCTCATCATCACATGGAAGAAACGCGGTGACGTAAAACCAATCTGGAGTGAGGTTGCACCCACTGGCGCTGTCACTAAGGCGTACTGGGCGCAATGGGACAGTCTGATACTTCAAAATGGAATACTTTACCGAAAATGGGAGAAGACTAACGGCAGAGAGTTCCATCATCAGATAGTTGTCCCAAGAACGAGAGTATCGGATGCTCTCCGTGAAATACACGATGGCGTATCAGGAGGTCATCTAGGTGTTAAGAGGACGTTAACAAAAGTGCGAGAACGATTCTACTGGTTGCATTGTCGAGATGATGTACAGGATTGGTGCCGCAAATGCACTACTTGCGCTGCAGTGAAGGGACCACAGACCAGGAGCCGTGGGAACCTGCGGTTGTATAACGTTGGCGCACCGTGGGAACGAATTGCAGTTAACGTAGCTGGGCCATTTCCCGTGACGGAATCGGGAAACAAGTACTTTATGGTCGTCATGGACTACTTCACCAAATGGCCCGAAGTGTTCGCCATACCAAACCAAGAAGCTACAACGGTTGCTTCTAAGCTACTCGAAGAAGTGATATCACGCTTTGGTGTGCCTCTCGAAATCCATTCCGATCAGGGCAGGAACTTCGAATCGCAGGCCTTCCAGGAAGTGTGCAGAATTTTGGGAATGCATAAGACGAGGACCACCGCGTACCATCCACAATCTGATGGAATGGTTGAGAGATTTAACCAGACCCTTGAGAGGCATTTGGCGAAATTAGTAGATGACAAACAAAAGGATTGGGACAAGTATATACCACTCTTCCTTCTGTCGTACCGTACCGCCGAGCATGAAAGCATAAAAGCTACCCCGGCGTATGTCAATTATGGTAGGGAACTAAGAGTTCCAGTAGACCTTTTGACAGGAGGGTCACCGGAGGAACCAAAGACCGTACCAGATTATGTCTGCGATTTAAGGGAAAAAATGCGTCATATACACGCCATGGTTCGGGAAAATGGGTTACAGTCAAGTGAGAACATGAAGACCAGATACGACCGGCATTCAAACACGAGCGGCTTCGAAGAAGGGTCACTGGTATGGCTGCATAACCCAACTCGCCGAAAAGGGAAATCTCCAAAGTTGCAGACCATGTGGGACGGCCCATATAAAGTGGTTACCCGATTGAATGATGTGACTTACAGGATTCAAAAGCCACCAAGAGGTACATTCAAAGTGGTACACATAGACCGTTTGGCACGTTATCATGGCAGTAACAACGATGCTCGGGACGAGCATCTCTAAGAGGGGAGTAGTATTACGAATACGGGCAGTTGCTTACCTGCGCGCGACCCTTCTAGAAAAGCCCGACCCTTGTTTATGTGAATTGCGTGTTTACGTAAACAATCCAGAATAGAACGTTCCAGAAGGCGACGCGGGCCATATAAAAGGTAAACAAGCCGGCAGTCAAGGCAGTTTGATACAAACGATTATCAAGGCGACTTCGAAGTGAGAACAATTAGTGATCAATAGTGAGTGACAGTGATAGTGCTTAGTGTTTGGACTTAGTGTTTAGTGTTTGGACTTAGTGCTTAGTGTTTAGACTTAGTAATTAGTGTGACCTAGTGTTTGTGAATAAAGTCTTCAAGAGAGTCACCAGGTCTTTCTCCGAATCCTACGAACCCTAGCACGTAATAATATTTTTTGGAATTCGGACGCATTCTTTAATTTCCATTTTTTTATACCAACCAATTATTTAGGTAACACCTGCTACTTTATTAATTTAAACGCTAAATAAGCATTCATATTAAATTCTAGTGAGTTGAGACTTGAGAACATGAGAGTATGAGACCAAAGCTTTTATGGCGCATTTTCACTGGTCGATAGGGCCCGCATGCGGGGTGCGCACTGACCTCCATTATACAAGTTTGTATAATAGAGATCAGTGGGGGTGCGGGAGATTTTTAAAGGCGCATTTTCATTAGTCGTTTACTCGTACGGTATACAGCATGCGTGATGCGGGGAGTCTATGACAACTAATGGCGCATTGTCATTGGTCGTGGCATGCGTTTCAGAAATCCCCCGCACCCAAGAAGCTTATAATAACACCGCACCCCGCATGCCCTATCGACCAGTGAAATTGCGCCATAAAATGCATGCCACGGCCCACGACCAATCAAAATGCGCCATTAGTTGTCATATGCTCCCCGTATGTTGTACCGCACGAGTTAACGACTAATGAAAATCCGCCCTTAGGGCTGCTGGCTCGAAGGACCAAAGAAGTAAGGAACAGAAAAGTATTCGGATATAATGTTAATTCATAAAACATTATATACTTAAATAATTAATTCATGACCTTATAGTCAGGACAAGTTTGTAGTAAGTAGGTTATAGTTACACTACCCGTTCAAAATATCAGTACAAATTATTAATAATTCTTAAAGCATGCTGCAAGCTAATAGAAATCTGATTTTACCATAGACATTTTGACTAAATTGTATCCTAATCGCTTGTTAATTTATAATATCCCATTATTATAATGCAAAATTTAATTTTTCATATAGTCAGCAGAAATAAAACTTTCCTGGTTTACTGGTTTAGTATGTACTTTATTATTTACAACATATTATGATGCATCCACACCAGTGTTACTTTTTGTTGCAGCAGTCTATTAGCAAGGACCAAGGGGTGGCTTGATAGTTGATGGAAACCAAAAGTAGCACTGCGATAGATGTAGTATTGATACCGTGACAATTTACAGTTCATGATTCATAAATATCAAAATGCTTTTATTAAAATTAAAAAATATTTATTTCTACGCTAGTTAAAAGCTTAAATCAAAACATTAAATAATAACCCTTTGAGGTCTTCCCTTTTGTACATGAGCGACATCCATCAATCACATCCTGTTTTAGAGTATAAAAAGCTTCCCCACAACAGACATAACATTATATTATAAATTATATGCGCCCGAGTTTAAGATCGCTCGCCGAAACTAAAGGGTAATAATCAGCACATGTGTATAATGCCTACTACCAATAATGTTCTAATCGCGATTTTTTTCTACGTTTAGACTTTCGTCCATTTTCTTTCGTTGTTCATCTCGTTATTATGTATGGAGAGCACTCAAAATTCCTTTGCGGGGGAAGGAGAAGATCCCCGCTACTTTTGCCATCCTGCGTAGAAACGGACCTGAATAACGACGGTCCTGATCAATGACGATCTACCGATGGGTGCACCCAGCACACCCTTCGCCACACCAAAGATATCTAAAAATCGAACATTGCGCGATTCCTTTCCGGTTTCGCCAAGCAATCTTAAAATTCACAACGCATACCTATAATTGTTATGATTATAATCAATCAAATTACTTAATATACCTTGTATTTGTTGAATGTTGTTATATTTTGCATACTCTCAACTCTCTATAGTACATTGAGTTTATAGATAAAGCCTCAAATGCAGAGGAAGAAATAGGTACTTAGTAACATTTTCGTCACATAAATATCTCGTCTATAGTACTTGCGAATTTGCATATAAGCCTAATGATATATTTTAATATACTTTGAAAACATATAGAGAAATCTAGATCAGCGCAAAATGAGAAAAATTTAAAACATAGAATTGATCAATGAGAACTTTTATCAAACCACTCAATTAATATGCTTGTCACCAATCACTAATTTAATATTGAAACATATTTTTATTACACATACATTATCACATTTTTGATGACGACATTATTGATTTTCCTACAGACAAGTTCAACGGGAGATCATCGGAATCCGTGTTGTCTGCTTCCTCGTCCCTCGCGCAAACCTCCACCTCCAACTGGGAACCTATGTCACTCGTATTAATATGAGGTATATTGGATCGGTTTTCGTTTTGGTTTTCCCCGGCGGCGCGCAGCGGCGACGCAGAGTCATCTCGCCTACCACTGACGACGTTGACGACACTCCTCAGTCTTTTACTCTCGCGGCTGGAGCGGCGGTCGTCCGCCCTCTCCCGCTTCCGTTTCCTCCTGCCGGCGAGCCCGCTCGTGCCGGGCTCCGCCGACACCGGCCGGGGCTCCTCCGCCGCCCTCGAGGTGCTAGCTTCGCTCCTGCTCTTCGAGCTCTTGACGCCCTTTCCGGAGTGGCTTTTTCGTTTGCTGTGCTTGTCTCTGCCGGATGAGGGTTTGACTTTTTTACTACGGCGATGCGAGCGCGAGGGGCGTTTACTCCTCCTC
Source organism: Lysandra bellargus (assembly GCA_905333045.1). NCBI lineage: Eukaryota > Metazoa > Arthropoda > Insecta > Lepidoptera > Lycaenidae > Lysandra > Lysandra bellargus. The sequence goes on from HG995328.1 coordinate 7,723,575, forward strand.
CTGCGCCTGTCGGGGGAGGTAGATTTCCGGCGTTTCCTCCGCCGGGGGCTCTCCTCCGTGTCGCTGGAGCTGATCGAGGAAGAGGCGGTGCTGGAGCTATAGTCGGAGCGGGAGGAGGGGGAAGAGGGTGAACAGGAGGAGGGCGAGTAGGAGGAGCTCCAGCCGCCGGCGGTGAGTGGCGGGGCGGAGGCGTCGCCGGCATGCGGGCGGCGGCGCGGCGGCGGCGTGTACGTGCTGCCGTCACTCTGCTCGTCGCTGTCGCTCGGTGCCGCGGGCCTCGCCCGGTCGCTGTGCTTCTGCAGTTTCAGTTTGACGATCAGCGGGGGCCGCGGCTCCGGGGCTGAGTTGGGCGGGCGCTCTGGCGAATTGTCCTGTACGATGACGTCGCTGTCGGAGCCGAGCAGGTCCACCACCTCGGGCGTCCGGTCCTGCGGGGGCTTAATGTACCCCACCACCATCACCTCGGACGAGTCGTCGTCGGTGTCGGAGTGCGAGATGGTCTCGATGGGAATGACGTTGTCGCGAGCGGCGGCCGGCTCCGGGATGTAGTTCTGCGGGTAGACGGGGGCGGGACCGCGGGAGGGGCCGGCGGGAGGCTCCGCGGGCTGCGAGCTCGACACCATCACGATGTCGGAGTCGACGGTCGCCTCGGACTCGGAGCTCGAGATGACCTCGTTGACCATCGTCATGATTCTGTTGTTGGTGGTGTACTGGACGTGTCTGTCGTAGCCGGTCATGTCGTACGGCGTGGAGGCGAAGCAGTAGAGCTCGTGGAGGAAGTGCTCGGTCCGCTCGCCGAAGTACCGCGTCATCTCCTCCCTGAACTCAGTGGAGTTGATGTGATACTGCGGGAGGAGCTCCAGGATCCGACCCACCACGTACGAGATGTGTCCGTCGTTCTCGTTCAACAAGTAGTGCAATTCTCTATTGAGCCAAGGCACCAGCCGATGCATTTGTGAACTATTGTACCTTTAAAAGAATTATTCGAAGTTTTAATCCAGTATGTAATAATTTATAACTCTCGTTTTCACTACATCGGAAACCGTGTTATTAAATTTCCTGAACTGTCAAAGTTAGCAGTATTACCTGTAAAATTCTGGGGTGCAGTCTCTAAATCTGCCTGTAAAATCTGGAAGAGGACGGGCCCACAGGTTGTATCTGTAGACTGACCGCCTGAAGGAGTGTGGCGAGCGGCGGCGCGGGGTGGGAGAAGGCGGCGGGAACACCTCCGCTACCATCGGGTAGTGATGCATCAGTAGTTGCTGGAAGGCCAGAGTCTCCCGCCTCGGTAGTGTTAAAGTTGTCCTGAGATTAGAAGACATAATAGTATAATAATGAGGGAGAGAAATTTCTATAAGGGTTCCATACCCCAAAAGTAAAAACTGGACCCTATTACTGAGACTTTGGTGTGTCTGTCTCCTCGCTGTATCTCAAGAACTGTAGACTACTGAAATTTTCACAGATTGTGCATTTTTTTACTTGCTGCTATAATAACAAACACTAAAAACAAATAAAAATTAATATTTAAGGATTCCCGTACAACAGATATTGTGTTTTTTTGCCTTTTTTGCTCAATATCAATAATGGCAATGGGTATGCATTTGAAATTTTCACTAAATTTTCAATTATATATGTGTACTTTAATAATTAATAATAAAATTAAAATTTAAGGATGGCTCCCATACAAAAAACAACAACATGCTCTATAACAGTACAGAACCCTTGGAGTCGGACTCTCACTTGGGCGATTTTTTTTGTTTTTATAATGAGCTTAATATAGTACCTGTATCTAAATCGTCTTGTGACCAGGCTGTCAATGTCAATTCTGTGGGCTGGCTCCTCCGGAGGCTGCTGTTCCACCATATACTCCTCATATTGGTGATTGGACCGCACATTGTGAATAATAGATCGAAAATTTTGTTTACACAGAGGACATACTGCTTTAACCTAAAAGTTTACATAGGTTATATCAGGGTTATATAAATATTTCTCAAAGTACTTATTATAAAACTAACACAGTAAGTAACTATTTTGATGGTTCGATACAAGTCATGGGTAGGGCCATGGAGCCTATATAGAGAGGAGCTGTCGTAATCAAGTTACCTTATGAAACGACGCGTGACGATTTGCGGGGTGAGGGGGTGTCAAGCTCCGCCCACTTTTCAATATTTCCTCTATCGGCTAAAAGCAAAACTACTAGCTTAGGTCGATGTTGATGTTACTACGTAGTTCAGCTATCTTACACTAGATGTCATTTTGTCTTGAATATTATGGGACGTACTCAGAACTTTAAAAATGTATATGTGACGTTATCTGGGAAAAGGGACCTTATGGAGGGTTTTAGTTTCCGAGATAATCGCATTTAAAGTAAAACGTCGAGAAAAATCATTTTTTCTTTTTTTGCTCCATATTAATAAACGGACTCTAAATTTTGATATGACAAAGACACAGGTTCTAAAAACGATTTTTTATAGGTTAAAATATATCTTAAAGTTTAGTAAAAAAGGGACCTTATTGTCGGTGCTGCAGTCGAGAGTCGATTGCGGCTTTCTTTCGGCACGGTATCTACTGTTATACTACTAGTAATTTGCACCAAACTGAAAATCGGTAACATTGATTAGAATATCTGGGGGCACGGCAGTGCCCCCGCCAAGTAGAGCGCGAAGCAAACACTGCAGTACCATCATTTACAGGAACCATTTCACCGCATTTTAGGCCCCTATTTGAGAACCTCTAGAGGTCATTAAGTTCTGAAGTTAAGCTAAAACAAAGTTTCTCATTTATGACACTCACTCACTCACTCAAGATCATCAAAAAGAACTAGTACTTTCCATAAACTCAGAGAGCTGAAATTCAGCACAGAGTTTAGGGTTTAATGGCCATTTATTGGAAAAAAAAACCATAAAAATTAGCCAAGTGCGAGTCGGACTCGAAATTAGGTTTTTTGTATGGGAGCCCCACTTAAAATTTAATTTCAATTTAATCCTGATCAAAGCCTCAAAGGTGATCAACCTTTTTTTTTTTGCGTTGGGGGAATGCATTTACGCATTCCCGGGGCCTGGGGAGGACCACCGAGGTATGTGGGACTCCCCGGGCGGACGGAAGACGCACCCGGGCTGGACGACCTACCCACTAAAACCCCAACGGTGTTCCTGCTCCTGAAGGTGGGACTACGGGAAACGCGTGATACACGACCACAGCCAAAGGTGATCAACCTGCACTGTCCTAACCAAACTTGGAAATAATACGTTTCCAACGCGGGAATCGAACTCACGACCTCCAAGTCAAGAGCCACGCACTAAACCACTAGACCACGGAGGCGTATGTAACACATGTGATGCTGATGGTGACATTTACACGAGCGCGCAATCCTACACAAGTGATATGATGGAACCCACTACTTACGGCTCAGCTTAAAAAATATACGTGGGAGAGCCATGCTTCGGCACGAATGGGTCGGCTCGACCGGAGAAATACCACGTTCTCACAGAAAACCAGCGTGAAACAGCGCTTGCGCTGTGTTTCGCCGAGTGAGCACGCACGCACGTATCTATAAAAAGAAGTGAAATCCCACCAAATACATTCTGTAAAAAAACGAGCCGAGTCTCGAATCTCGATGGAGCTGCTTGTTAATCTCTAATAAGGGTTCCTTCTTGACTACGGAACCCTAAAAAGTTCTGAAATCTAGACAAAGTCGTACCAAGTCTGAGGTTCCTTTATTTTTATAAGGATATCTCATAAATATAATTAAATAATGAAAAATATTATTAAATATATATTGAAATAAAATAAAAAAATAAAATAAAAATAAATAATAATGTTACAGTTACTACGAAATTAAAAGTATTTTTGTATCTTCTTTTGACTTTATTACTAAAAATGTAACGACCGACATTAAGGTCCCTTTTAATATTTATGAATACTTCTATGGTAACTAAGAGAAATTACATGTTTTTGGTGCACGTTTAGTTACTAAAAGATAATTAAAATTATTTAAAACATAATAACTTCAATGTTAATAAAAATGTATGTTTATTTTTATGTCATATTACTAAACTTTTAATCACCGACAATAAGGTCCCTTTTGAAATGTGTTAATTGTTTGTACCAGCTTTTTACTAAACTTTACCTTTAATTTTAAGACAGAAAAAAGTTACTTTTTAAACAGAAGTTTATATATTTGATCTCATTTGACTATGTTTAAGTGTAGTAAATATATATTTTTGTTGATTTTGACTGATTAATAAGATTAGTAGAAGCACAATGTTTATTTGTTCATATTTTTTTTAATACAATATACAATGTTGTTTAATATCGAAGACGTCTCTATTTAGTAAAAACTAATCCGTTTTATATTATACTTTTATAAAATCCAATAGAAAACATACTATAAGTGAAATATTGAGTAAAAACCATCTTGGGCATTTTCATTACATCATGCACTTTGGCGTGGTAAACAACAGGAATAGAGTTATAAAATTATATAATTGAAGTTAAATTCTAAAAGACCATATAACTTACTCCTCAAAAAAGATGATATCTATGTAACTTCCTACAATAACATACTTTTTTAGAATGTCGAAGTTTAAATGCAATTTTCTCAATATCACCTTTTACGACTTTCGAGCTTAAACATTTTCTTAAAAAATATTTTCCAGACCTACACGCATGTTATTTACATGGTTCGATAGCCTATTAAATGTAGATTATGGAGATACTAATAACTCAATACCGACAATAAGGTCCCTTCACGCTGATAACGTCACATTATTATGAATTATAAATAACCTTATTATATAAATAAAATTAAGGGGACAAACGAGTAAACGGGTCACCTGGTGGAAAGCAACTTTCGTCGCCCATGGACACTCGCAATTCGCAACATCAGAGGAGCTGCAGGTGCGTTGCCGGCCTTTTATGAGGTAATAAGGTAGGGGAGGGTAGGGAAGGGAATAGAGTATAGGTACTAGGTATTATTTAGGAATAGGTAATAACCGCTCATACCTACTTAAATCGTCATTTTTTCGTGAAAATTTACTGTGTTGTTAAAAGAATCATTTTTTCTTACGATTTTTATGAATAATAAATGTTTTTATACTCTCAATCCCGTTACCTGTTCTTGAATAAAAAAATAAACGCAACAGACATTTGTCAATTTCGTCGGTCAAAGTTAAGGTTAAAGTTAAAGCTAAATTTAGCCTTAACTATAACTTTAACCTTAACTTTAACCACGCCTCTGTTGCAACCTATCCTTAAAAATAATTGAATTCTAAATAGTATTTAGATTTCAATTATTTTATAATATTATTTAGTAAATACGGCCCTGGATAAATTGTTACGTTTCAAATAGTTATCCTAGATGACGACAGATGGTGCTTTATAAGTACTATCATAATAAAAGCTATATAAGTGCCGTCTTAGCTAATTGTATTTAAAGGCCCGTATTCACTTTCATTAGTAATAAGTGCAAGTGATTAGGGCAGGTGATTAGTTATTAGGAAAAAGTAAGTGTGGACAGCGACTGTTTAGTGCAAGTAATTAGCCGGCTGCGTAGTAACGTGATTAGTTCTGTATTCACTTTGATTAGTGATTAAGTGCAGGTGACTAGTACAGGTGATGAGTTATTAGTAGAAAGTAAGTGTGGACAGCGACTGATTAGTGCAAGTGCATACTGCGTAGTAACGTGATTAAAAGCGTGTTATATTTTTTGCGAGTGCAAGTGTGTGACAGATGAAAAGCAATTTTGGTTTCGTTTGACAGCTCGAGATTGTTACTATTATTCCGCTAGGTATATTAACTTTATGGACCAGACTGACGTGGTGTGCCGTGTGAAGCGGAAGGAAAATGTTGAAAAAATGGAGGAAATTATATGAAATTGCTTATTGCCTTAAGATATATTATCTTACGAACTACTGGAGCAATTTTTATGTTATTTGGAAAACATGAAGAATAGAGCACGTGAAGGGATATAGGCTATTTTTTGCGGAAAAATGTAAGGTTGCATGAAATTCCTAAATTACGTAAGCGAAGCCGCGCGGAACCTCTATAATATAATATAATAAAATCGTAGGAAAGTCAATTCTGTACATTGAATATTTTTGTAGAATAAATAACACTTGGGATGTGATCTACTATGCTAACGCGGACGAAGTCGCGGGCAACAGCTAGTAATATTATAAATGCGAATGTGTGTCTGTCTATCTGTTACCTCTTCACGTTTCAGAAGTCAGAACCGATTTTGCTGAAATTTGGCATGGAGATACTTTCGAGTCCTAGGAAAGGACATATAAAAATACTTCATGGTCAAATAGTTTTTAATAAAACCAATATTAAAAATGAAGGACATGTCAAAATGGCAGTTTTATTTTTGAAACTTGGACGCTCGTGTTGACAGCTGCTACTGAATTTACTAAATTAAATTACTAAAGAGCCACTAAACAAGAATTGGACACTACTTGCACTACACACCTGCACTCCACTGCCTCAATTACTAGTCACTTGCACTTGCACAAATCAAAGTGAATACAGGCCTTAAGACAAAGTGTATAACAATTTAAAGTATTCAAGTATGATAATTGCAATAAACTTATGCAAAATTAAACGCATTTACAGTACCCGGCAATAAATATTGCACATCGACCTTTGGAAAGTGACAGTCGGCTAATTTCAGTTTTGTAGAGCGTTATCTCTTACGCACGAAATACAAAAAGTCCGGTATATATTAGGAGCTGTTAAAACAATTATGGTTTGCTTCTTTTGACAATTTTATTATTCTTCGTATAAAATACACCAAATTTTCTATAAGTTATGGCTTTAAATTCGGGTAAAATAAAATGAAAAAGGGTGTTCAAATTATGTTTACGTATTTAAAATTCTTTTGGAAAATTACAGCTGTAGCAAATTTAGGGGTGTTAACAACTCTAGATATATATTTTGAACTGGACGCGACTGCACTCTATTGAATTTGAACAACGACTGACATAATGTCAAATAGGTGTGTGCTACAAAGATAACGCTCTATGAAACCGAAATTAGCCGAATGTCTCTTTCCAAAGATCGATGTGCAATATTTATTGCCGGGTATTGTACGTCTGTATTATCTTTCAAAGGTTTGGCCATCTAGTGTCAAGTAGTATAATGAACACTGAAAGCTGAAATGTTCTAGAACTTTTATATTAAAACTACAGTTTTATTACGTTTAAAATTATTTACGAATAAAATGTGATGTTATTTATATTATCAGACGGTCTGTCTGAGTAACTTTGACATTGTAAAACACAATACTTCATCCTTTCCTTGTTAAAAACGCAAAAAACACCAATTTATTGGGATTCTCGTTACGTGTGCACCTGACAAACGCCGAAAGTGTACCGACTTAAGCCCCGCCCACAATGATGACGTCAGGACCTAGTTGAGAATCACAGTGCGCAGTTGCTTAGGCCAGCTCCTCTCTATATAAGCTCCATGGGTAGGGCAGAGTATTTGTCAAAAAGTTCGGTTTGAAATTGAAATGTAAGGTTTTTATAACATTTTCATAAATGACATTGCTTAAGCTACTAAGTATATGTCTACCAGAGTCTGATGGCAATTTTTACAGCCGATTTTCAAAAAATATCCTTGATCATTGGATAAATTTTTATATTCACATGTTTAACACACAGAATCAGCCGCTATAAGAAAAAAAAGGATCAAAATGTTTTATTCCAACTACCCCGGTATTGCTAGTCAATTCATTTTCTCACTTTTTGCCATCAGATTCTGGTAGACCTATAATGTTCACATACTCACAAGAGCTGAACTTTGTTGAGTAATACTGAGCGACATGATAAGATGATAGTTTATGAGATAATAATGACATAGCAAAAAATAACTACTGAATATTACTATGTTACATAATGCTGAAAAAAAATGTAAACTCTATTTAAGTATGATTAAGTTAAGTTAAATTCTTTTAAGTCTTCTATTATAATTTAATACCTTAGCATTACAGAACATGAACAAAGTTGAAGATATTTTTATACTTATCTATACTAATATTATAAAGCGGAAGAGTTTGTTTGTTTGTTTGTTTGAATGCGCTAATCTCAGGAACTACTAGTCCAATTTGAAAAATTCTTTCAGTGTTAGATAGTCCATTTAACACGGAAGGCTATAGGCTATATTTTATCACACTAAGACTAATAGGAGCGAAGAAATAGAGGAAAATGTGGAAAAAACGAGGGGAAATTATTTGAAAGGGCTTATTTGAACGCGCTAATCTCAGGAACTACTGGTCCGATTTGAAAAATTCTTTCAGTGTTAGATAGCCCATTTATCGAGGAAGGCTATGGGCTATATTTTATCACGCTAAGACTAATAAGAGCGAAGAAATAGAGGAAAATGTGGAAAAAACGGGGGAAATTATTTGAAAGGGCTTATCTCACAAACTACTGGAGCAATTTTTCTGTTATTTGGGTCAGATAAGAACACGTGAAGGATCACAGGCTGTTTTTTGTGGACTAATTTGTCTGTGAAATATCTAATTTACGCAGGCGAAGCCGCGCAAAACGTTTAGTAATACTATAATTCTAAAGTTTGCAATAAATTAGGGAGTTACAAAACAAACTTGATCCAGTACTATATCATACATAAATTATTAAATAGATATAAGATAACTATAAAAAGTTAGATATCATAATAATTGATTCTGCTCTGTATATAATATTATATAATACTTGTTTATTTTATTTCTTAACAAGAAACAAGTTTTTTATACTTATATCAGATTCAAACAACAAATAATAGTTTGTTTGCTAATTTATACATTCTAAGTATAGTATAGTACTACATTTTAAAAGGTGTAATTTTATAACTTAGAAAAAGTTTTACATTTTAACTTAACAATAAAATACTCATGAATATACTTACTCTGCTCCAAGTAAGAAGACATTTAAAACAGAACTGATGTAGGCAAGAGTCTGTGAAGGATTTATTTCTACATGTACCAAGGCATATGGCACAGTTTGGCGGTGGGGAGCCTCTGCACCCTTCATTCCTAGGGCTGCTGTCATCACTTTTCACACTACTGGGGTTTGCACTTGAACTGTCATCTTGAACGGCAGCTGGTATTGCCTCCATTGCCAATTATTTCTCAACACCTGATCAAATACAAACATGCACTTTTTATAAAGCTTTAAACATGCTATAAAAGGTTCTGAACAATTTGACACTTTGCCATTTAATTGCTCTGATCCAAATAAGATCAATAACAGATTCCATTTTGATTTATAACCGTTATCAATTTCCATGACTGTAAAACTTTTCGTGAGAACAATCGATATTGTAAAGTTAGTTTAGCTTTGTAACTTCTATAGTTCTCTGCATAATTTTTTATAACCAAATTTTTAATCTTACAACTGCAAACAGTTGAAATACATAATCATGACTGAACATTTTAATTTAAAATTCTATTGTAAGCTTTTAAAGACATAAGATTAACTTTCGTCTCGCTTCTTCGTGCTGTTATTGAAAATTTACAGCATCACAAATAAAAAAAGGTTAACAATTATACCTCATCCTATTATTAAAAAACTTTGTAAACAAATAAAATACAGGTGTTCAAAAACATAATAGGATCGATTATTTCTTGTACTATCCCGTTAATATTTATTACTTTATCAATTTTTACTGTAAAATGCGTAATGATGATAAATTCTAGCAAATCAGATTTTTGACAGATGGAATAATAGGGTATTTATCAAAGTTTGACATGTAATTTTTTTATGATACTGGCTGTAGGCTGTAGCCACTGACCTCCAAATCGTATGGCGTAAAACCGAAAACGTAGTGATTAAACCATAGTATCTATTAAAAGTCTATGGATTATACTCTCGTAACGTAGTGATTATAATATTCTCTTTAGTATGGCGTATCAAATTCAGGCTTAGAGTGGGTTGTACCAGAGGCGTGGTTAAAGTTAAAGTTAAGGTTAAAGTTACGGTTAAAGTTAAATATGGCGTCCTGCTTTAACTTTAACCTTAACTTTAACCGGAAAAATTGACAGATGTCGTATGAGCATATGGGGTGTTTGGACGCCATATTTAACTTTAACCAGAGATTTGATATTTTGCATTGTGTAATGACTAATGTCAAATCTCTGGTTAAAGTTAAAGTTAAAGTTACAGTTAAAGTCAAAGTTAGTTGGTGCAACCCACTCTTAGTCGTAAGTCGTGTTCGTACTTTGTTTGGTTTTTCAACTGCGCATTCGCGGCTTTTTTGTGTGTCAGTGGGAGTGTCATATTCTAAAATATACCGATTTTCTTTCATACTTCCAACCCACGTGTATTATATTTCTCTATGTTCTAACCCAAACAACTTGGTTTTGCCTGCAAAGGTGGCTATGAGGCAGCTGTTCACTCTTTTCGAACTCATATACAAAATTCAAAAAACACTGTATACCTAAAGGTGGACGTTAAAAACGCATTTAATTCCGTAGACAGGGTCGCCATGTTGACACAGATAAAAACTAAAGCCCCCACGATTCTGCCTTTCATGCTACAGTGCATAGAGAAATATAATACACAAGAACCCACTCAACTTATTTACCGGAACTATTTAATTCAATCTGAAGTTGGCTGTCAACAGGGCGACCCTCTAGGTCCAGCAACTTTCAGCTTAGCTATTCACCCGGTCATCGAACTCCTAAATTCCAAATTCAATGTGTGGTACCTAGATGACGGGACTCTCGCCAGTGACCCATCTACAGTTCTTTCGGATTTTCAGACCCTGATTCGCGAATTCAAAATTATAGGTCTAGATTTGAACCTGGGGAAGTGTGAGCTCTTCGTCCCTGATGATTGCGAGAATAGAAACGAAATAATATCCAATTAATTAAAAAAAATACGCCCCAGAATTATCGGTGACTGAGAAGAGTTCACTTTTTCTCTTAGGTTCACCTATTCTAGCCGATTCGTTTCCGGACTATATAAATGAAAAAATTCTAAATTTTAGTGAAAGTTTAGACCGTCTTCTGCAAATCAACAGTCACATGGCATTTACTTTGATTCGGCATTGTTTATTCGTTCCCAAATTTACGTATGTTTTGCGGTGTTGTCAGCGCTGGAAGTTTCCACAACTTCTTCATAGCTTAGATGACACCCTAAAACATACGCTCTCCACAATTTTAAACATCAAATTTGATGAACGTTCCTGGACCCAAGCCATGCTACCCATAAGGTTCGGTGGCCTGGGAAAACGGAAAACTTTTGACGTAGCATTACCGGCGTTCTTGTCCTCAGTTCACGCAAATCGACAAGTAATAGCCAAAATTTTAGAGCCCTCATCTTGCCCATTAGACATTCCCTTTGCGGACGAGGCCAAGGACGCCTGGGATATTGCTAGTGCCGGCAGCGAGGTCCCCGTAAACACATCTTCACAGAGGCTCTGGGACGGGCCCGTCTGCGAACTGGTGCGTAATAAACTCTTAAACACGTCTACCAGCGTCGCAGAACGGGCTCGCCTTTTGGCCGTGGAGAGGTAGGAGTCGGGAGCTTGGCTGCAGGCACTACCATCCAAAAACACAGTGTTACGGAAACTGGAAGTTGTTTACGTGTTACGAATACGGGCAGTTGTTTACCTGCGCGCGACAGTTGCGCGTACCTTCTAGAAAAGCCCGACCCTTGTTTATGTGATTGCGTGTTTACGTAAACAATCCAAAATAGAACGCTCCAGAATTCGACGCGGGCCATATAAAAGGTAAACAAGCCGGCAGTCAAGTCAGTTCGATCCGAGCGATCATCAAGGCGACTTCAATAGTGAGAACAAGTGATCAATAGTGAGTGATTGTGATAGTGAACTAACGACTCGGCTACGACCTAGGACAGTGATAGTGGTCAGTGATTTGGATCTAGTGCTTAGTGTTTGGACTTAGTGATTTGTGTGAGCTAGTGTTTGCGAATAAAGTCTTCAAGAGAGTCACCAGGTCTTTCTCTCCGAATCCTCGAACCCTAGCACGTAACAACAGGAACATTGCTGGACCGAAATACATTCCGCCTAGCCACTGCTCTGCGTCTTGGTGCTCCCCACGTCGTCCCCCATCAATGTGCTTGCGGCACACACGTAGATAGCTACGGTCATCACGGGTTGTGCTGCTCGCGAAGCGCTGGACGCTTCTCTCGACATCACAGCCTAAACGACCTCATTCGTCGGGCTCTTGTCACTGCCGACGTGCCAGCGATACTGGAGCCCTCCGGTTTGGTTCGCGACGATGGCAAGAGATCCGATGGAATGACCCTGGTTCTCTGGAATGTGGGACGGGCCCTTGTGTGGGACGCTACTTGTGTCGACACACTCGCCCCGTCTCATGTTCAGGGCACCTCGAGCTGTGCGGGCGCTGCCGCAAACCAAACAGAGAACCTCAAGCGGCGCAAATATGAGAACCTCGGTGGAGATCTCATATTTGAACTGTTTGGGGTAGAAACCCTAGGCGCATGGGGTCCGGGGCGGGGGCACATAAGCTTTTTAGCGAAATATCTAAGAGGCTTATTGAAGCCAACCGAGACCCCAGTGCCGGGAGCTACCTAGAACAGCGAATAGCAATTGCAATTTAACGTGGCAATGCTGTCAGCTTGCTGGGCATTCTGCCAGATGGGGACGACCTGGGAAAGTTTTTCTTTTTATAATTTTATATTCTAAGTTTGTATATATTTGTATATTTTATTTTAGTTTGTATTTTTAGTAATGAATTTGTGATTTTAAGTTTATATTATTATGCTATGATGTGTTAAAATTAGTTAAATAATTTAATAAAGTTTATTTCTGTCAGATTTTAGAAAATCTGACATGTATTTTAGAACATGACTATAAATTGGTGTCAGTGTGAGTGTCATGTTCTAAAATACCTTTCTAAAATCTGACAGAAATTGATCGGTATTTTAGAATATGACACTTGCACTGACACACAAAAAAGCCGCGATAACGTTATTGCTTCAAGGGCATAGATAACGTTATGAAAATTTACCTGATACCATTGACATAAGAAACTAATATGGACACGAAATGACCACGAAAGAAACGAGCCTGCCTTCAAAATTTGTAAAACAAAAATGGCGGATTTTACTAGAGACGTCCCTGAATAATAATAAAATATCGATATCGATACTTTTTCAAATAAAAGTAAGGGTGACTATAACGAACTAAAAGCCGAGCTTTGTGAGGGCTCGCATCGTCACACCTTGACTGACTGATAAATCATCTATCTACAGTAATATTTAAATAGAAATTACTATGTAAAGCACAAATCAATAGGTGTGATGATAGTTTTTCCGTAAAGTATACCACAAAATGTAACGGTTGTGGGATATTATAGTAGGGCTCGCTTCGCTCACCCTGATAAATATGTATAAAGCTGGCCCTGTAGCCAAGACGTTTTCCTTATCGCTTATATCGCTTCATAGAGTTGCACTTGTCAAAATCTATGGAATTGACATTAGACAAGTCAAACGTCCACTTCATATCATCGACCGCTTATGTCAATTCCATACAAAATGTTTAACTGGCGATTCTATGACAAATCGAAAAAGTCTTGGCTAAAGGACGCGACCTCTCGCATTTACTACGTCTGCAACCTCACATAGTGCCAATCACGTGCCAATTATTGCCCATAGCCAATGCACAAATCACTGATACTTATGGCTCATGGGGGCCCACTGACTTCTAATATCACTTTTATCTCAATGGATCATGTAGGTGGTCATACCACTTGGATATACACTGAGTTTGGAAAACAGGAAAAGGGAGAAATTAAATTCAAATCTGTAGGAACTTAATGTAATATAATTTTTTTATTCAAATTGCAACTTTTTATACAATATTATCTACTAGCACAAAAAATACCTGACAGATCCTCCCCAGTAGGTGAAGGCATGATAATATGTAGCCTATAATAATATGTTGACCAGACCTCTTCGTAATATTCATGCTTTGATTTGATTCGAATGATGAATTTGCTGTACTCTATTTTACAAAAAAAAACTTGAGAGGTGTCAAGGAACACTCGAATGGAACGAAGTTATTTCTTATGTTAAAAAAATCTGTACTATACTTAAACTCAAAAAACAATATTTAAAAACCGCCATCTATTGACGCCCGGGAATACTAACAACGCGTCGCTGTTTATTCTCAAAAAACGCCATCTAGTTGACGCACAGGAATACTATCAACGCCCTCTGCCCATAACATGCAGGTACTTATAAAAAAAAATCGGTTGTCTGTAAAGTCGGTTTACTGACGATAGTTGAACGTGACAACGTATGACGTTGTCTCGTTCAACTATCCTTAACCCCTTAACCCTCGCTTCCGAATCTCTATAAATAGAAACAAATTTTTTTCGAGTGTAACCTAAAGTTATTTCGATGTATTTCTTTCAAATGATTGTCTAAAAATATTTATAATGAGTAAAATAAACTATTCGCAATACAAAACAGTGCAAGCAATAACTGTAATGGAGATTTTAGGAAGAGAAGGAAGGTATGGGATTATGAGTGGTACGGCCACCAAGGAAAAATCCTCTGATCAAGACGTGAGGTGGTATGCAGCTGGCCTGAGCCCACGCGATAGATTTCAGCTGTCGTATACAGGGTGTAAAAAAAAAAGTAATGATACTTAAGTGTGCTGTGTGTATGTATAAAGGTGCGCGTCCACTGGATCGGAATCGGAGCGTAGGTACGCAACGGACGGATTTGTTGCTTTACTATTTATGATATTGACTACTGTGAACTGCACTAGAAGTACTGAAACGTCACTCTGCGCCTGACAAATATATGACTACACGACGCGCCGTCCGCACCGTACGTCCCGATTCCGACCTGGTGGACGCGCAGCTTTAATCCCCTCCCTATATAGAGTTTACTGTATAAGCCAATCAAGTAGTTAGTAGAGTAGCATAGACAGCTATTCTATTATATTTATAAATAAAATACATAAAACTGTACTGTAATATTATTGTATAAAGTCAGCTGTGAAATTGGTCTACTGCTAAACACAAGCAAAACAAAAATTATGACGAATAGTAGAATAATTCCAATATTTGTTGACAATGTTCCAATTGATTATGTAAATGAATATGTTTATCTCGGAAAACAGATATCATTCAAAAAATCTAGATATAGAGATGAACTAAAAAGAAGAATAAATATGGCCTGGAACAAATTCTGGTCCCTAAAAGAAGTTTTTAAATCAAACCTACCAGTGAGGCTAAAGTCCTTGACTCCTGTGTACTGCCAACTCTATCATATGCATCACAAACATGGATATTTAACAAATTCACTAAAAACAAGATATTAACAACGCAAAGAGCCATGGAACGAAGTACTCTAAAAATAAAACTTAAACATAGAAGAACAAATAAAGATATTAGAAATATAACAAAAGTCATAGACGCTCTACAGCACTGCAAAAGAATGAAATGGAAATGGGCTGGCCATGTTTCTCGCATGAGTGATGATAGATGGACAAAAAAGGTTACCACCTGGAAGGGCCCAATGGGTAAACGGAGCAGAGGTAGACCAATGGAAAGATGGTTAGATGAAATTTTAGAGATAGCTGGAAACAACTGGAAAGAAAAGGCGACAGATAGAGATATGTGGAGATCAATGGAGGAGGCCTTTACTCTGTAGAGAGGTCCTTAATTATAATATAAATCTTAAATATAAAAATTTCATGCATGCATTAAATAATTAAAAAAAAAAAAAAAAAAAAAAGGATGTACTATAGTTTGTTCGTTTTATGATGATATGCGTGACACATTATAATTGACAATAGTAGGGAAGTTACCTAAAAAAATTAATCGAATAATTTAAAAATATCGAATCACCTCGTAAAGGAATTGCAATCGAAATTATCGATTTCGTACTGATGTTTCAGAGTGACGCCGGCGATTTAAGATGGCCGCCCTTTTTTATCGATTTGATTTCGATTCAACTGTGTCAATCTCTATTGATATAAGTTTCGTTTCATGCATCTGACATTTTTCAAATATTTTCGTAACAATAATTTTATCCTCCTATTTCAAAGTTAATATTTATAATTTTATATCAATAAGTTAGCATTTAGCAACTTTTCATTTTTATTCATTTACAAATTACAGGAAACATTTATTTTTGTAGATGGAATATAATTTATTACATTCTGAATTTTTATTTTCTTGTAAAAAAAATCCGTAGCAAGGAATATGAGAACTGTCACCCATATCATCTTAGAACGAACAAACTATAAATGTAATAAAAGTATGTTTTGATAGCCTTATATCATAACATGCTAATTATTATTGGCTTGTCAAGATATCAGTATATATATATGTATGTGTATATGTATGTATGCATATATATATATATATATATATATATATATATATATATATATATATATATATATATATATATATATATATATATATATATATATATATAAATGATGTCAATAAATATAATTTATTAATTGTAAAAATATTATCAATTTATTTTAATGTATTTCAAAATTATAATTTTAAAGTATTAAATAAGAAGTCTAATGAAATGTATTTATAATATTATGTTTTGATAGCCTTATATCTTAACACGCTAATTATTATTGGCGTGTTAAGATATAAGATAAGTATATAAATAAACGATATTAAATGTAATATTAACTGTAAAAAATATTATCAATTTATTTTAATTTATGCCAAAATTATAATTTTAGATTATTAAATAAGCAGTTTAATGAAATTTATTTAAAATATGAATGATTATGAATGTAATTTTTTATTGTAAAAATTGCATGCATTTAATTAATTTATTTAATTTAATTAAATTAAATTAATTATGCGATTTGGTATGTATATTATGAGTATGCTATAGCAAATTGGTTTATTGAAATCTGATTTAACATAATACTAGTTATTGTTACGATGTAAAAATATTACCTTTATATAATTTAATTCTAAAAAATGTTATCAATTTATTTTAAATTGTTTCTTTAAAAATTATAATTGTTAAAAAAAAAAAAAAAAATTGATAAGTAATATACATAAACATTAATATATAATATGAAAAGGAAACTGTTAAAATTAAAAGTTAAATCAAGGTATTAAATTAGCATGCTATGATGAAAATGTGATATGTACTTATATAAATTAATATTAAAACATGTAAAAATGTTAAAAGTGTAAGAGTTAATATTGTAAATTGTTAAGGAATAAATAAGGCTTTATTATTATTATTATTATTATTAATATTATTAATAGAAATCAACAGAAGCTTGTGGATTAAATCTGTTTTATTGTTTAATTTACCTTATTAGCCTATTTATTTAGCTATGTACAATATTTTTTATTGAAATAAAACATTTATATGAGCTCATTTCTTTTTTATATTATTTTTTTAATTTTTGGTATGTTTAGAGTGAAAGGTTTTGCACTTAAAAATTTCTTGTTTAGTTTCAAATTAAAAAAAATAACGGATGTTTATTTTTTTTCTTCTAAGTCCGACCTCTTGTTACGTAGTATACAGCTTACATCCTCTTTGATGTCTACTTAGGACCCAATTTTTTTTATTCCTTATTATTAATATTATTTAATCCACATTTTTTTTTTTTTTTTAATTCACGTAGCAGATTGCGGCAAATCACGCGAAACCCGAACGGTGTCTGCACTTCTGTAGACGCCAGACGGACGAACCCGGTACGAAGTGAAGATAGGCGTAGGCGAGTTTGACGGCTGTCAAACTCGTATGCAGGTACTTCACTTGGTACGAATTTGACAGTTTTGACGATTTGACACGTGGGCTTAGTGTTGCCAATTTAACAAATATCTGCCATATATAAGGAAAAATATTTATTGTATTAAATTTAACGCAAAACTTAACATTACTTACGGCTCCTGTTTTTACTTTTAAAATAATTGGGGTTAATTATTCTTCTTGAATAGTTCATTAATATTTTCGATCCAGCTCTAATGCGACCAAAATTTGAATTGCAAACTAAGGATATTTTCAACGTTAATAATTAAAACCACTTCTAGATACAAGGTACAACCATGTTACAACCATACAGATAATATACCTATCGGAATAGTCAATAGAGCAACAATCTCGAGGTGTCAAGCGAAACCAAAATCGGTTTTCATCTGTGTGAAAAATATGTGTACGTATACACTTACACAAGCATGATTGAACATGAATTCTATGAGATTAAATTGTCAACGTGCGGCACGTGCCGACTGGACGTCAAAAAAGAGTGCTGCTGTCATGTATCACACGTCTCTTTTAAATTTTACCACGCAGTGTTACTGATAGTGGCATCTCGCTTGCTCAGGCCTTTGTTTCTCTATTCCGCTAGGTATATTAACTTTATGGTTACAACCGATATATTCTCAAAAATAAAATTCAAAACAATATGTAATGGACAGCATCAAAATCCTTTCTACTTCTCAGAAAAACATTTTTGTCCTTAATCTGTGATTTTTGTATCACGCCAGAGGCCGGAGTTAAAGTTAAGTTAAGAAGAGAGGCCGGAAAATTTTTCTTTCAGAATTGATAACACTTTACGAAAATGAAGCTTTTGGGCATTTGGAACTCTTTTGCAATGTAATAGAGTTTAAAATCCGAAAACAATTTTACAAATGTCATTCCGGTTTGACGGACGAGGTACGTGTAGTGTGTAGTGGGACGACGAACCGTCAAAACTGTCAAATTTGTCTCTCACGGACGGACCGCGTCCCTGAAAGACGCGGTCTACAGACCGGGTTCGCGCAATCTGTAGAAGCCATTACTTTCGCCGCTCAATTAAAGCTTTAAGGATTATTGGTAAGGTTACAGATTCTAGGATTTTTTTTAGGAAATTTACTGTTCTTTAAGGATCTATTTTCAAATTTTGCTTATCTCAAATAGTTTTTGAAATATTTTTAAAAAAACCAAACCCTTATTTTTATGTTTACTTGTTTATAACTTTTGCATTTTTTTTTCAGCCCGTCTTGGAATTTTGACAGAATGTTCTAGATGGTATTCCGAATCGAATGAGATCAAAATCATAATTTTCGGTGCATGAGATCAGGTTTTGACGAAAATGGCACTTGTTTACCAGAGTATATTGCGCGTGGCACGACACGCACTTGGCCGGGTTGGTTTTTTTTTTTTTTAATGAAAGAAGGGGGCAAACGAGCAAACGGGTCACCTGATGGAAAGCAACTTCCGTCGCCCATGGACACTCGCAGCATCGGAAGAGCTGCAGGTGCGTTGCCAGCCTTTGAAGAGGGAATAGGGTAATAGGGGAGGGTAGGGATGGGAAGGGAATGGAATAGGGGATGGTAGGGAAGGAAATAGGGTAGGGGGATTGGGCCTCCGGTAAACTCACTCACTCGGCGAAACACAGCGCAAGCGCTGTTTCACGCCAGTTTTCTGTGAGAACGTGGTATTTCTCCGGTCGAGCCGGCCCATTCGTGCCGAAGCATGGCTCTCCCACGTATAAATGACACGTAGATGTGACAACACTGTCAACATGGGCACCAGGATTTATTAATGAAAAATCACGATCGATTCATCGACGTGTATCAATCATGTGTATCAAGGCCTGATAAAAAAAAGCAAGGACGTGACACTGACACTTGATGTTGACAGTGACTATTGGCCTCTACAGACGGGCGAACCCGGTACGAAGTGAAGATAGGCGTAGGCGAGTTTGACAGCTGTCAAACTCGTATGCAGGTACTTCACTTGGTACGAATTTGACAGTTTTGACGGTTCGCAGCGTACCGTCAAATTTGACACATGGGCTTAGTGCTGCCAATTTAACAAATATCTGCCTATATATAAGGAAAAATATTTATTGTAGTATATAAATTTAACGCAATACTTAACATTACTAACAGCTCCTGTCTTTACTTTTAAAATAATTGGGGTTTTAGAATAGAATAGATTTTTTTATTTGTACAAAAACTAAACTACAGAAGAAAAACGATAAAGGAATCCGTACAAAATAAAGGCGGTCTTACCGCTATAGTGGTTTCTTCAACTTTTAACTTTCAAGTCTGATAGAAAAATAATTATTTTCTTTCTATTTGGCTGTATAAGCTATTTAATTATGCTATATAATATTCAAGTTTAAAAAGAATAGCTGTCACTCAATATACTTGTAATCTGTATTCTGTGAGGCTGTCACTTTTTTTTGTACTTGAACTTATTAATTATTTTAGTACCTATCCCTTAACAGTCTGTGAATTATTAATTATTTTTAGATGAATTTGTTACATCTATTTATGGAAAATTAATTTCATTATGAAAATTGGTTTTGATAAGTGTGAAATATTAAACAAGTTTACAATTCCAAACTATGCTAAAAGGAAATAAATTTGTGTTAGCAGAACATATTGTAGGAATGTAGAAGAACTGAGAACTAATGGCAGCATACGAGCCACTAGCATTCGTCAAGCATCGATGACTGTTTCATGAACAACAATAACAAAGATATTATGTGAGATACTTTTTTACTTAAAATAAATAAAAAGTAATGTTTTTAAAAATCTTGTTTTTATTTAAGTTTTTTACAACATTAATACTCGAAGATTGATGTCTATAAATTTACTAAAACGCTGTAAACATTCTTCATATTGTGTTCTTCATCATCTGAGTCTTTGCATTACACTTTCAATATGGATTCTTACTCGAGCAATATCATAAGTCCCTTCGGTTTCTCCTTGAGAGAGTTGAGAGTATTAGTTTTGTTTTGCTCAAAACTTTATCTCCAGCTTCTAAAAGATAATTTAAACCAGATTTTGTAAGATTACAATAACATTACCGTACTCACTTTTTAAATATAATTTTACTAAAAAACAGGAAAATATGCAAAACAATGTTAAATCCGCTGTGAAATATCAACTTTTTAAGATCGCTAGCTTGACGTAAAAGTAATAAATGTTTATCTGTCAAACGGTGTCGCTTAAGAGAGTTGGTGGTAGGCCCCCAGTTGTGACGTACCCCCGCAAGGTAAGCGTCCACAGGTCGGTATCGTACGCAACAGACGTCACGCATCAAACGGACATCGTCGAATGCTTTGTCGATGATGCGGCGAATGGCGAACGCGAATGTGTAAATGCAGTATCAGACTTCTAAGGGGATAGGTACTAGGTACGTATTATTAATTGTTATGTAGTTGTACCTACTATGTACGCAGTATGGTACTTCTTCACAAAAAAAAAAATGTCCATCTGATGATCTGTGATTTTTGTATCACGCCAGATGGAGGCATTTGACATGGCTATTTGTATTTGCTATTGGCTATTTGTTGTATTTGATAACATTATTGATGAATACGCAAACAAGCAAATAACGTGGACGTCAAATACCAAACTTTTACTTGATTTTCTTTACTTGCCTATTTGACTCCTTTGAAGTGCGTCAAAAACCGACAAAGTATTGGTCATATTTGTCAAATAGGCAAATGAGGCCAATATTTGTTAAACATACCGTCTACACATGGCGATTGTTTGGCGAATACATCAAATACGCAAATACAAATAGCCATGCGAAGTGCCTGCAAGAGTTTACAAAAACTTGACAAATACAGTATGGGGAAAATATTTCTTTCGGAATTGGTAACACTTTACGAAAATGAAGCTTTTAGGGCATTTGGAACTCTATTACAAATTAATAGAGTTTAATATCCGAAAACGATTTTACAAATGTCATTCCGGTTTGACGAATGACGATACGAGGTTCGTGTAGTGTGTGAACCGTCAAAACTGTCAAATTTGTCTCTCACGGACGGACCAGGGCTTCAAATAACGTTATTTTTTCATAACGTTACTGCTTGAAGGGCATAGATAACGTTATGAAAATTTACCCGATATTAAAAATAACGTTAAAAATTGATATTAATAACGGTTAATGTTATAACGTTATATAGAATTTATAACGGTAAATATATGTTCTTTGATAACGTTATAGTCCGTCAAGAAAGTCATGACAGGCGGGAAAATTTTCTAAACGTAATCACGCTTATAAGGTGTATTTTTTCTTTGTATTTTCACACAAATCTCGCAAAAAAAGTGGGCTGCGAGTGAGATTTAGTGCACCGTGCACGATCGCATACCTGAGACCAGAAAATAACGTTATATTTACCGTTATTATTATAACGATATTTTTTCGTTTATGCATATCGAAAAAATATCGTTATAATAATAACGGTAAATATAACGTTATTTTACGAAATATCGTTATAAAAATAACGTTATCTGGCTACCATTATGAAAATAACGGTACGTAACGAAATTTTTTCTGTTATTCGATAACGTTATGAAGCCCTGGGACGGACAGCGTCCCTCACGGACGCGGTCTGCAGACCGGGATCGCGCCATCTGTAGACTCTATACTCTACAACTACAGTACATATCTGTGGACTATACTCAATCTGTGACAGTTGGTGACAGTGACATAATATTCCAATTTGATTATTTTTCTCCATCTAAAATTAATATTTTTAAGAATTTGCAAGCATTACTTTACATTATTTCAAAAATAACTACCTACCTAAAAGTTATTAAAGATGGGTGCACTAAAAAAGGTAGCAATTTATAAATGCTTATAAAATTACAACAAGGTTATATAATATGTAAACGATTTCAGTTGAGTTTTTTCACTATTTTTTTAATTTTCAGACTACAGGCCTGCTAGGTTTAGCGGTAGTACCAAATCCACACCATACTCTTGGAGCTCTATATGGAAAAATTTTGAGAACCCTACAACAAATGCCTGAGCAGGCAGTGTATAGAAAGTACACAGAACAAATTGTCAAAGAGCGAGCAGCAATCTTAAAGCAGGTAATTAATTACTTCCTATGATTTTTACCTGGATTTTACATAGGTCAGTAATGGTAATTCACATTCAGTCTTTTATTAAACTGGTTATTATATGATAATCATGCTATTTTGTCTGCAGACTAAAGATACATATGAAATTGAGGCGAAAATCAACTGTGGCCAAGCTGAAGAATTAATAATTCAGGCAGAGAATGAACTAAATCTGGCAAGAAAGATGTTAGTCTGGAAGCCTTGGGAGCCACTAGTTACAAAGGCTCCTAAGGGACAATGGGATTGGCCACCAACTAAGGCTTAAGTCTTTACTCTTTTGATTCAAAGTTGCATTACTTTTAAAAGCCTATGGTCACAGCTGGGTAAATTCCTCAAAAACCATAACTTATTGCCAACAGATAAAAAATCCTGTTTTGTTCTTGTGAAGATGAGTAGCCATTATAAAGTTTCCTCATAGACTCACAATGTTATGTATGTATATTTAATTAAATAAATAGTGTACAAATTATTAACATTTATTTCTGAAACAAAATAAATAAACCCTTAAATATAACATCCTCCAACCATTGCAGGTTAAAATAAACTGATAAAAAATTAGTTCATTTCAATTATTGTTTAGTTATGGATTTAAAAAGCATGGATACAAAAGATTTTTTAGACATAGTATAACAATGAAAAATTGCACACAAAGCAGATTTGGAAAGTGACAAACTGATTCCTACTGGCAGTCTTTGTTTCAGGGCTAGCGTGTAAAGTAAAAAGTTCAATATAAAATACAGTGTAAAAAGCTTGCATCTTTCAATGTGTATATTTTGATTATCTAAGTAAATTCTCATACATATGACGATCAATACCAAAATTATTTTCTCATACGAAAATATTTAACATATTTGAGTTATTTTTCAGCTTAAAACAGTAATTACCTAGGTTCCTGCACAAAAATTTACTACAAAATATTTAAACACAAAAAAATATAATAAAATACAAATATATATATATATATATATATATATATATATATATATATATATATATATATATATTAAACAGCCATAGTAAATTTACTACAAAATATTAAGTCAAAAAAATAATTTTAGTACTTATTTAAATATTTTGTAGTAAATTTACTATTTATTTAATGTAATTTTTGTGCCCGAACCTAGGTAATTACTATTTTAAGCTGAAAAATAACTCAAACATGTTAAATATTTTCGTATGAGAAATTGATTTTGGTATTACGTATGTATGAGAATTTCGAGGGTACCCCGGCCTCTTAATACATTTACTTATTAAATACTAGTCTAAAATAATAATTCATCATTAGCATCATTCAAAATTGAATGCTTCAGACAATAATATTAATAGTTTGAATACTTTGATGTAGATCAAAATGAATTTTAATAGAGCATAATATGACATTTTGTAAATCTAAACACTACATGGATTGGAGATTTGTTTAATACTAAACAATTTATCTGATGTTTACACCCATGGCAGGATCGAAAAATCTTCTATTCTTGTCACAAGTCGTCCAAAGTCGCAGTCGACTGGTTAAAAAAGCCATTCAATCAAATAGCCCTTTGAACAACGCCATTCAATCACACGGCTATACGTCGTTTAGCCGACTTGCTGACTGCAACGTTCAACACTACAGCTAGATGACATTTAGCCAACTGGTTAAATGGTAAATTAACTAATTAGGTGACCATTAGTTTAGTGCTATTATTACACAAGCGTAATGATAACAAGCAGATGCAAACTCATTTTGAACACAATTGCAATAATTACCTTAGTGATGCATTTCATAATCCCGTAATTTCTCCTCGAATACTAGTTTAAAATTTAAGTTTTGATTCACTCGTATGTGCCCCCACAATTTCAGTCTCCTTAATAATACTTGTAACGTATATTTACGAAAAATATCTTAATACAACCACAAAACACCAGTATAAGTACCATATTGCAAACAAAACGCACCTAGCGCCGCGGTAGTGAGCGCTGAACTAATTCAATCAAACGGCGGCTTTGAAGTTTTGAACCAGCTGTAGTGTTGAACGTTTTGAGCGACTTAAATATTAGATTAAAAAACTAGATGCGTGATTGAATGGCGTTGTTCAGTCAAAGGGCTCGCTGTTTGATTGAACGGCTATTTAAACCAGTTGGCTGCGACATATACATAAATATTTAAATAAGACAAAGATTTACATGTCATTGGACATATTATTATAATAACTATTACAATTTATATAGAACACTATAATGCCGCGGCCGCACCTGCGTTTATCGTCACGAAGATTCGTGCTAAGAGACTATAACATTGGACAATTTTTTTCATTGTCCAATGTATCGTCTCTTAACACAAACGCAGGTGCGGTCGCGGCATTACTGAATTTTACACTTTAGGTATTACCTTAGGCTTAAAGCAAAATATTATATGAACAAAATTGACAATATTAGAATTTAACTTTCAAGTTTAAAGTATTAATTATTATTAATAAAATAAATTTAAATTAAGTTGCTAACTTAATTTATTTATTACCTATCAAATTTTAACTAAATCTTTCAAGGGATAACACTTAAATTAGCTTAAAATAGTAATGAATAAATACATCATGGAGTAAGTATTTAAAAATATAACATACAATGTTTGCCTTATAATTACTAATACTAGTAATGTCAAATAAATGCAGCATTTGGAAATGTCAATAATTTAACTAAATTCCATTTTAAAGATGGCAAATAATCTTCTAAAAAAATTATAATGTTAAGCTAAGGTTTACCTTCACCTGTCCTTTATCAGGTAAACTAGTGTATCTTTCACCTATTTAATCTCTAAGATCTTTAAATAGCAATATTCTGATAGTCCATTAACATACTGGTTCACAACTTCGAGCAGATTGATGTCAAGTTGTATACATGGGTGCCGGCAGAAATAAGGTGCAGACTTCGGGTGCAGATTTTAGTTTTCTTTCTTTTCTTTTCACGAACAACAGTGACTGTCTATTTATGTCAACAGAATACATTTAGTGCCGAAACACTACGAACTATCTTTGTATGGCATGGTAATAGGGTTACAAAATGCTTTTTATTTCAATAATTCCTGTTGATCCCGAGATTCTCAAGGGGTGCAAATGCACCACCTGGCACCGGGCGCCCATAGTTACATACCAATTTAAACTACCAACTGAGTAGCTGTAAAATCTTGTCATAGTAGTTGGTGTTGCCAAATTTTGTAAATCGTCTGAATAAGCTTTCCTTCTTAATTCCAATTGAACATTACTTTAAATAAGGTACAATTTACACCCTGTTAAGAAATATTTTAGAACATATTATATACTTCTGGCTAGGGTTGCCAGGCGTCCGGATAAAACCGGATACAGTCAGGCTTTTTGCTTGCGTGTCCAGCCAAAATCAAAGGGAGTCCGGCTTTTGTAGAGCCTCAACACAAATTTTAGACGGTTTTACACCTAATGAGATGTAAATTTGTATAGCTATTAGATGTTAAGTGTTTTAATAGAACAGAAAATTTGTAGGGTGTACACGAGCTGCCGAACGCATTTCTATATTAAAAGTTTAGATTCTAAGTACTCGATAGCAACTCTTTTTTGTACTTATGTTCGGCCAAGCTCACTGCTTTGTCCAGCTTTTTGGTTTAGTGACCTGGCAATCCTACTTCTGGCTATCATTAAAACATTGGTTTGCATTAATATTAACTTAGTTGGCACGGTTACATTTGAATGTGCTATTGAAATGAAAATAAATAATACATTGAAGAGAGCCTAAATATACAATATATTGTAAAACTACTTGGCAAATTGGTAACTATAAATATTCTAAATACTTCTTTACACCCATTGTTACCAAACACATGTTGTTCAAACTTAAAATACATTTATAAATAAGTAACTTATTAGGGTCATAATTCATGGGGTTCCTTTATGGCCAGGTTATAATAAAAATACTTAAAGTTTGTACTCAATTTTGTACAATGCAAAATATGGAAATCTTGTATTTTATTATTAGTCTAAGACAGTAGTTATATTATTGTCAAATATCTTAAAACATAATTTTCTTTTCAATGATTTCTCTAAAGGATAATAATTATACATGTTGTGTGCAGATCAACTACGATAACATGGCACGCCCCTCCAAAATTCAAAACATTTGAAATGGGTTGTCAAAACGTAGAAGTGCGTTGTCTTGCACGGTAGGCTAGATATGATTAGTTGACCAACAAATCTTGGTAATAATAGAATATAAAAATAAAATAACTGAAATATTACGTGTACTGTGATCGGTTGAATACTTACTACATACAAACTCTTTCACCTCTCAAGCGTCGGGCTCTCAAAATGTCAAAAGCCGTCTAGTGTCGTATTACATGGGAAATTCGCGAAAGCTGTTCGCGCGGTTTTCCCGCGCTTGGGTTTTCCAAGATTATAAAAATGAATTGTTATTTTATCCCCTGTACTTATCATATATGTTTACAATCTAGAAATCTAGTCCTATATGATGACGTAACTGTAATATAACCTATAATACTAATAATCTTCTAATAATCTTGGTGCAAACACAAAACATGAGATTTTTCACACACTGTCGACCGTCGGCAGGCGACGCTTTGACTATTTATGGAAAAAAACTTAATACATACGCAAGAAACTTACTGTTTATTAATTAAATATATGATTTACTTACGTTATTATTTATTTATTTTATTCAATACTGTATACAATAATATTACAAAATACAAGAAATCTCGCCGCAAAAACTTTATCTTTTTCACAATTAATTTACACTCACAATAACATATTTTCTTCTTCTTCTTCTTTGGCGTAAGCCTCCCCGTTTAGGAGTTACCAGCGTCAGAGTTGCGGCGAAAAATATGTACAGTTATAACATATTAAATAATATAATGCAAACTGATTGCCATGCACTGGGCACGGGTAATGAGTGATGACTTCATGCGACCATGCAAATACAAGATATAATAAAACAGAAAAAACCAGAACAAGCAAATATAAAGCAAAATATTGTTTCTTAGCCTTTAAATATACATGGAATACATAAACATAATTACTTACAATAAATAATATAATAATTATAAGGAAGAGAATTCTTATTACACCTAGAGCCTAATGTGATTATGAGCAATGAACGAGCATAAGGTGCCTATAAATGGAGAATATACTAACTATAAAATAGATTTAAGATTAGTGGGACGAGGAATATTAGGAGGAAGGAAATCGTACAATGAAAGGTTGTTTTCGCAAGCAAAAAATATATGGTCTGGAGAGCCTTCATCCAAGCCACATTCACACAATGAGCTATCCCTCACCCTTATTTTAGCTAGAAATACTGGATTACATGAGTGACCCAGACGTAGCCGACAGATAGTAGAGCATACAGGCTTATTAGCTTTCAAATATTTAAAAAACCACAGTCGACTAGGTACTGAATCTTGAATTTCAGCGTAAAAACGTCCTTTATATCTACTCGACTCAGTCCAAAAAGTATTCCACTCCAAAGTCAAATGTGACTTGACCAGAGGCAAAAGATCCTGGCAAAAAATTTGGAAATTGCGTAAACCACCGGAATTTGCAGCTTCTTTGGCATATCTATCCACACATTCATTTCCTATAATCCCACTATGACCAGGGATCCAAGCAAGTACAACCTGAATGTTGCAACAATAGCATTTAAATAGTAACTCCCTAATTTTAAAAATTAAAGGAAATTTAAATTAACTTTTACAATCGGACATAATAATTGTCTTATTAAGTTTGTGCAATTCCACAAATGAAAGCGCATCAAAAATCGCTAGAGACTCTGCATTAAAAACCGAAGAAAGCGAAGGCAATTTATTATTAAGGATAACATTAAATTTTGGGATCCAAACGGCACTACCAACACAAGAAGTATCCGATAGTTTTGAAGCGTCCGTGTAAATGTGTAAATCAAAGTCTAATCCTTAAATTTATCACTTATTATGGCATTAAATTACATTAACATTTCACAACAATAACAATGACTGCCATCACATTGACATAAAAATGGCACCTCGCAGATTATATTTTTTAATAAATTCACTTGCCATAGATACAGTATGAAGTCCGGTCTGTAGTCCGGTCCGGAGTACAGAACACCAAACACTTGTGAAGAAGCTTTACTTTTTAAATGAGAAGAAAATATAAAATCTCATATCTGCCACGGCTCTAGGAGCCGTGCAACGCTAGACCGGGTTACTTTTATTCGTCTCCAGGAGCCGCGCGACGCTCGGGAGGTTCATAAAGATGTGACTACACACATTGAAACAGTTATTTGGAGGGGCGCGCCAAGTTATCGTAGTTGATTTCTAATTAATAACTTATTTCATTAATTATATTGAACAATGCAAACATACCTGGCCATTCGATTTTTTAAAATACTATAAAATAAATACTTGTTTGAAATTATGTGGATGTGACTCCTTTTCTGGCCACTAACAGATTGAGAACTGGGTGTTTCTTGATATAACTAACAGCCTTTTTGTGTGTAACCATTGTAAAGTCATATCCATTACATTGTAGGATTTTGTCATGCATTCTTAAGCCAGATTTTGCTGCAGGACTACCTTCATGCACTTCTGTAACATAAATACCCTGAAAGAGAAAATTATGATAATTTTCTTTGGACACTCGGTAGTGAGTTGATAAAAAGTAGTTGGCACGTCATCTATACTTACATTATCAGTGTACCCCTGCGGACTCTTTCGAAAGTCTTGGTCTATTCCTCCCCCGATTTTAAAGCCACACTTCATAACCTCTCGTCCTTCGGGGTCAACTCCAGCTTCTTTTTGAAGGGTGATCGGTATCTGTAAGCGCAAGATTATTTGATTGCTGATCCTTAACAAAGTACGGTACATGTAACATGGGAGTGGTCTTCGGACTTACACTAAGACACTCCATTGCCGTTCCGGCCTGGTGCTGAAATGCCATTTTCGCCATGGTTGCTTAATTTTGTTTGGTAGTTTGTTAGATTAAGAAAAACGACGCTTTAATACACAGATTAATTATTTAAGTAGCAAGCTACTAAATAACAATAAATTGAGAGTTATTCTTCTTCTTTTACAAATGGCCGACTCAGTGAATTGCCAATGTCAGAGTGGTTTAGAAGTTCTAAATAGAATCCTAAAAAGAAGACTAATTAAAAGCTTCTTATTCCACTTGTCCTAATTTAGTAACTATATCAGTTGTGACGACGTAAACGGTAAAACAGGGCTCCAGTTTTGTCAAAGCAACAAAAACTTGGTCTTAGCTGTTGGCTCAATGAAAATCAAAATAAATAAAAGGCAAAAAAGATGGTTGAAATAATTTTTGCTCCACGAACAAATTATGAATTATGAACTTTCTGAACTACTTGGAACCAGCAGACTTTAGAAATTACCTACGAATGGATTTCAGATCGTATAACATAATGGAGGCACTTCATATGGCTATTTGTATTTGCTATTGGCTATTTGTTGTATTTGTGATTTGGCAAAATGGGGAAGGCAAGTTAAAGATGATTGCAGATGGCGTTGCGTACGATTGTTCCTATTGTTTTATGTTTGACATTTGAATAAAAAGTATTCCAAAAGTCCGAAGTGTTTTTTTTGTGTTTATTGAATTAAAGACCCAGCTATGGAAACTAAATCATATTCTACATGGAGTTTGCTTGAACTTAAGACTGAGTTACGGAAACGGGGTGCATCTTTGAAAGGAAAAAAAGCCGATTTAGTTGAAAGGTAAAAATTTTGTTTCATTTTGTTTACGCCCTGATATTTCCTATATTCATTGATATTGAATCTTAAACATTTTACATTATTGTTTTTGATACTGCTAATAGTGAAATTAGACTATATTTTATTCCAAATACATATTAAAAATTATTTTTTTTTGCATGTGAAAAAACCGGTATCGAACTAATAATTTATGTATTGTTTTAGATTGGAGTTATAATATGATAAAAACTTTAATTTCGTTACACCACAAGTTTCTCCTAACCCAGAGCCTTCAATTGTTACACCTCCATTAGAGATGTACCATGACATCAATAGTAACTCTTTGTTGCCGCCACTGGAACGATTACATCTAAGATATTATTTTGAAAGGTATGCTATTGTAATTTTGGCTGTGATATTTTTATATATTTACATGTACCTACTTGAAATTTAGAGAATACTACAAACCATTATGTAGCTCTTGGTATTATTTTGCAGATTTAACAAAAAAACAGGACCTGCTGAGAAATTATACGAAGCCCGATTTTTATTATTTATAAGATCTGCTATAATGAACGATTGCTTTTATATAAGAGGTTCTGTAAAGAAAACAATGAAAAAACTGTACTATCAAGTTGATATAAGGATAGATAAAGAGGGAAGTATT
The DNA here is from genome assembly GCA_905333045.1 of Lysandra bellargus. Lineage (NCBI taxonomy): Eukaryota > Metazoa > Arthropoda > Insecta > Lepidoptera > Lycaenidae > Lysandra > Lysandra bellargus. The sequence continues at coordinate 7,754,799 of HG995328.1, forward strand.
GAAGAATGCCACTGCGAATGTCCAGCAGGATCTGGTACTGAGGCACACTGCAAACATGTTGGAGTAGTTTTGTTTGCTGTCCTTCATATGAGGAGTAACAAAATATTATTGACGGCAGAGACACAAACCCAAGAACTTCAGTCTTTCCATAGACCAAGAAAAACATTTTGTGGTACTCCGGTTAAGGCTGAAAACCTGTCATCCAGGAAACACAGTAAAAATGTTATATTTGAACCTTACCCAATGAAGACAATAAATAAAAAAAATTACAATGATAGAATAAGAAACCTTATATTAAATTTCAACTCTGACATGCCGTTAAAACAGATGTTTGGACCTGCAAACCCTATTGCATTAAGTAATGATCATAATTACCTAAAATTTAACAAAGAACAATTAACTCTACAAAAATTACATTTAGTTAGTATTAACAGGGATGAAATAGAATTAATAGAAAATTCAACAAAAAATCAAAATTCAAACCCCCTGTGGCATGAATACCGCAGCTATAGATTGACAGCCAGTAATTTTCATACAATATGCAATGTAAAAAGCAGATCTCTACAAGCTTTAGCAAAACAATTACTACAAAAAAAAAACTTTTACTTCAAGAGCTACTGCTCATGGTCTAATAAATGAAAAAAATGCTTTGAGAAAATATTGTGAGTTATATGATTTGGAACCAATACAATGTGGAATGTTTGTATCCAAAGATAGACCTTGGCTTAGTGCTTCTCCAGATGCTTTACTCGGAGAAGAGACTGTCATAGAAATTAAGTGTCCATATGTAAGCAGAAACATACATAAGTCCAGAATCTGTTTCCTACCTACAAATACATAATGGAAACTTAACTTTAAAACAAAGTTGTCCTTACTATTTCCAAGTACAAGGCCAAATGTATTGTGCTGAAAAAAAATTTTGTAACTTAGTAATATATACTTATAAAGATCTGAAAGTAATTTTTTTAGAAAGAGACGAAACTTTTATTAACTACATGTTACTAAAATTAGATGAATTTTACACTAATTATATGAAAGGGGAAATCATAAACAAGTATTTGTATAAGGATTACTATAATATAATAAAACCAATAGTTCATTATTTATGTTTTTTATTCATAATACTCTCCCTGAAATTGCATAACATTACGCATATGAAAAATATTTTAGATGCCAAAGCAACATAATATGTGTTCATTTCGGTGGTTAAGATTTTAAAAGTTTTACTTAAACCAATAAGGCGTTCAATGTGTACTCTCTGAGAAGCTATTTTCCTATCATGCAATAGTGCTGTGCCACACAACTGAGATCTCCCCCGTAAAAAAGTGGGAATATTAATGCCAATGTTTTTAGAGGCAAAAAGGTCTTGCACATTAAAACCTCTGTCTGCCATTACACTATCGCCTTCATCACATAAATCAATAATGCTGCTCCTTTCAATCATTTGACGATCACTCACAGAACCTCCAAATCCTTGGGAACAATAACAAAATAAGCCTCCTGGAGTTGAGCCTACTAAAAACTTAATTGTATTTTTATTTTTATAATTGCTAAAAGAAATTTGTTGTTCCTTAGGATTACTTGGTTTAGTTATAGGTATTTCTGTACAGTCAATAATAACCCTGGTTGGCATTGAATGGCCTTTAAATTCTTCTGGCATATAATAATTAACCAAGTCTCTTGTTGGCCATATTTCTATCATTGACCACAGGTCATGTACAAAGTTAACCCATGTTATAAATATATTAGAGACCTGTGTTTTACTCACTCCAAACATTTTAGATAATTCAAAATCTGGCTTTGCTCGCCTAAGTTTAATCAGCATTAATAAAAACTGGTCTTCGGTTGAGATGCTGCATACTCCAGACCACCTGTATTTTAAATTATTTGCCATAGGTAATAAAGTTGTAAAGACTAATTTAAATTTTTCAACACTTTCTAAGCCAGTATAAAATTGCACTGATTCATTATCGCTCAGTAAAATATCAGTAGAAAACAAGGATAATGTCGTAGCAGTTTGAGTAGAAATTGTTCTCTTCAAATCTTGAATATTATTCTCAGAATTGGTGGTACTGTAAGAAATTTCTATCTCGTTTTGGAAATCTGGCAGGAATGATGAAGTTGATGGTTGTACGTCTAAGCCTTTGTCTGTTGGCTGTTGTGCTTGTGAGGTAGAAGGCTGAGAGAAAAGGTTCTTATGAATATTTCTTTGTAGAAGTCTGTGACCTCTTGCTTGAGCGCTACTCGTAATCTTCTTTTGATTCCATGCAAATATGCTAGGTATGGCATCTTTTTTTAGGTATCTGTGTGCACAAGGTAAACCTATAAAATGATGGTAATATTAATTTATGTTATTGCAATGTTAAAGTTAATATCTAAAACATTATATAAAATACATACCTGTACTTATACTAACTGATTTATAGTCATTTTCATTAAAATGCTCCCGACATAACCTCGTCGTATTTTTCGGAACAAAATTATTAATCCTTACAGCTTTAACCCACATTCGTCTTATAGTAGGATTTGAAGGAAATTTGTGTGTTCCTATATTTTTACATCCAATTACACAACATTTAGTCATCTTGAGGAGATTTTAAACATTTATTTATTATTTCTATAGAATTTGACAGAAACTTTGGAACAATCGTAAGCAGCGCCACTTTGACAGTTGTCTTCCCCATTGTTGACATATTACATCTCAAAGACATATACACATATATTATAAAGCGGAAGAGTTTGTTTGTTTGAACGTGCTAATCTCAGGAACTGCTGGTCTGATTTGAACAATTATTTCAGTGTTAGATAGCCCGTTTTATATATTTTATTACGCTGAGACTAATGGGAGCTAAGAAATAGAGGAAAATGTGGAAAAAACGGAGGAATGTATAACGTGAAGGATTATATAGGCTATTTTTTGTGGACCAGTTGTGGACCAATTTGATTATATATTTACGTGGGAGAAGCCGCGTGGAACGTCTAGTAATAATATAAAAGTTCCCTATTTATTAGCAAGCCAATTTTTATCTATTTACTTTATCTCATTTGATTTTCGTCATTTTGGCGCTGATTGCAGTAGTGCGAGGGAGTTGGATAATGCGATCCATAAATAAATATAGAACGTTTGAATTTTGATTTTTTTATTGGGGTGGAGTAGGAAAGGTGTTATTAGTATAAATAATAAAAATATAAGTGCGATTTGTGTGCGATACTTTAAAGCGGGGAATTGACTACCGGGCCGCCCGTCACGGGCAGGTCTGTCGCATGTCTGCTCGTCAATTCCTAGGTACGGGCACAGACATGCCCGCCGGCCCGTGCCCGCAGCCTGCCCGCGAGATCGCATTTACCCACGCGGGCACGGGCAAGTCTGTACATGAATGGTCGCAACGGGCTCGCAACGGGCAAAATTAAATCATTGGCCTAAGCGATTAGGCTAGTATACTGGTACTAGTTTAGGAACACGCTGAGATGAAAAACTTGTCAAACTGAAAACTGACAAGTGAAAAAAGCGCGGGAATCTCCAAAAAGGGCGGTCGTGTTTTTTCTGGAAAAAATAATTTTTAGAATTATTTATTGTAAATATCTTAGTTAGTTAGTTTTCTTTTTATATTTATTTAGTTTCTTTTAGTTTTTATTGTTTTCTGCGCATTTTGGTAAGTCTCTTGTATATAGTATTTTGTAAATATGGATGTGGACCCGGGGGGGCCGGAGTGCCCCCCTGCTGGCCAATTTATAACTATTCAGACAACAGAAATTAACGATTCTTCTATGGACACTGATTCTTCGATTAATAATTCATCATCTTCAAACCGCAAACGCCCTGCAACATCCAGACGAGTTTGCAGAAAATGCAACAAGAAAATTAAGAAAAATCCTAATAAAACTAATCCAGATGTCAACTGTATGTGTTACAGTGATTCAGAAAACAAAGACAGCTTAAATAATATTCAGGAAACACATGGAGTTGATATCAAAGAGAAAAGCCAGGGCTTGACTAATCCCCGTGTAAGTCGTTTACTGTACACCGACACCGACTCTACACCCTATGTAGTACATATTCAGAAAGAGATTTCATCTTCTAACGGAAATTGCTCTTTACACCCCGTAGAGTTTGGTCGTTTCCTTAAAAATAACAATATAAAAAATGTTGAGAACGGCAGCCTTAAAAGGATTGGCAGAAATAGATTATCTTTATCTTTCTCAGTGTTTTCTGATGCCAATAATTTTATCAATAATGAAAATTTAAAGCTGAATAATTACAAGGTTTTTCTTCCTTCTTTCCAAGTTTGCCGAGTAGGCTTGGTTCGAGGTATACCAGCAGATTGGACTGAGGATGACATTTTGGCTAACGTTACCCTGCCTTATGGTTGTGGGGAAATTTTAAAATTAAGGCGTTTAAAGAAAAAAAACATTGTAAATAATTCTGCACAGTTTGTTAATACTGAGTCTGTAGTTTTTACATTTGACGGCCAAACATTACCTAAAAGAATTTTCATATGTTATAACTCTTTGCCTGTTGACTTATACATTTACCCTACTATACAGTGTTACAATTGCTGTAGGTATGGGCATGTTAAGTCGCAGTGCAGATCGACTCCCAGATGTTTCCGTTGTGGTCAGAGTCACTCGGGTGACAAATGTTCAGTAGATGAGGATTCTGTATTTTGTTGTTTATGCCAAGCTTCCCATATAGCTACTAGCAAGAATTGTCCCGAGTTTCACAGACAAAAATTAATAAAAGAATCCATGGCTCACAAAAATTTATCATATGCTGAAGCTTCAAAACTCCACCCTCCTATTTCAAAACTGTATTCAACTGTTTTATCTTCTCCTAGTTCTCCTCCTTCTTTCTTAAACCAACAAAAACAAAATCCACCCAGCAACAACTCTGTAAATAAAACAACCACAGAATCATACAAAAAAAACTGTGTTCAGACAACCTAGGACACCACCTAAGACAATTAGTGGATATGATAAAACAGCTCATTTTAATTTAATTAAAGACTATAATCCGCCAACGTGTTCGAATGGTTCAGCTTTGATAGCAAACAACGATAATAATATTTCAGTACCTGAATTAATATCAGCTATATTAAGTTACTTAACTCAATCAAATATTATATCCACATCAGCCTCACCGTCCAACGTAGCCTCCATTAATAGTATTAAACCTAAAACAACTTCCCATTATGGATTATCTGATCCAATGGAACTGTCGCAGTGCAGTCAGCAAAAAAAGTGAAATTACTCATTTAATAAATAAATATAAACCACTAGTCTTCGCTCTTCAAGAAACATGGTTCAAGCCAGATTCTCATTTCAAGATTCCTGGCTATGCCTGTATAAGAGAGGACAGATCCGATGGGTATGGCGGTACAGCCTTACTCATCAACAATCATCATTCATATGTACATTTTTCACTCCCATTACATAATCCAAATGTTTCTATAATCGCTGCATCTGTTAATAACATCTGTTTTGTCTCATTGTATATTCCTCATCCATCTTATTCAATATTTTTAGAAATTAGAAATTTAATTAGCCATTTACCAAAACCTTTTGTAATTCTTGGTGATTTTAATGCTCAACACTTGTCTTGGGGTAGCAGTAATAATAATCAATGGGGTTTTGAAATATTAGATTTATTAGATTACCACAAGTTATGCATTCTTAATACGGGGTTTCCAACGAGGCATACTGCACCCGATGAGGGTTATAGTGCTCCCGATTTGTCTATTTGTACTTCAAATCTTTCTTCTCTTTTTCACTGGTCAGTTTTATCATCTAGTCACGGTAGTGACCACTTCCCTATTCTTCTGTCTCTCCCCTGTAAAAATAAAAAGCAGAATCATCCTACTAATTTTTCATCATTAAAATATAATTTAAAAAATGCAGAATGGGAAAAGTTTCATCATGCACTAGAAAATAAACTGTCTCTTCTTCCTAGTATATCACCCGGAAATGAATCTGTTTGTGCTGATGCTTTAGCATCTGCTTTAATTGAATCAGCAGATGAAACTCTCCCTATTAAGAAAACTCCTAAACGTTACATACCATCACCTCCTTGGTGGGATAATGACTGTTCAGTCGCTATACATAAAAGAAAACAGGCTGAAAGAGAATATAATATTAATTCTACCTTTGAAAACTACGATATTTATTGTAAGTCTGTTAACGACGCGAAGAAATTATTTAAGAAAAAGAAGTCTGCAAGCTGGAAAAGGTTTTGCGAATCTATTAGTCCGGACACACATGCTTCCATAGTTTGGAACAATATTAGAAGGTATAGGTCTGCATATAAGCCCCCTTTTCATCCTATGCCAGATTCTCTAGCCAATGATTTTTTAAAGAGATTAGCACCTCCCTCTGTGTCACTTCTCCGTCCATCACCTTTAGGCGAAGTTAACCTTATAGACCTTAACTCGCTTTTTACTCTACAAGAGTTAAAAGGAGTTGTCGCAAATTTAAACGACTCGGCTCCGGGCATTGATGGAATCCCATACTCTTTTTTTAAACACGCTTCAGATGACATTTTAACTTATTATTTGGATTTGGTTAATTCAATGTTATTATCAGGTAATATTCCAAATTCATGGAAAACACAGAAGGTTATTCCCATTCCAAAACCTGGAAAACCTCCCTCTTCAGCTTCCTCCTATCGCCCAATAGTCTTATCATCAGTGCTACTAAAGATTGCAGAGCATCTCGTAAAGAATCGTTTGGAATGGCATATTGAAAAACATAACCTCCTAGCCAAAAGTCAATATGGATTCCGAAAAGGAAAAGGTACAATAGACAATATTGCACTTTTTACCACAGATGTTCGTATCGCTTTTACAGAAAACAAATCTGTTTTAGCGGCTTTTTTAGATATAAATGCAGCATATGATAACGTAAGAATAGATATACTCCAACGAAAGCTACATTTATTAGGTGTTCCCATATTATTAATTAATTTTATTATAAACATATTACTTGAAAGATTTATCGCTCTGCCTTTGCAAAATGAAACGTCAACGGAATTGCGGGTTGTAGATAAAGGACTTCCCCAAGGCTCACCAATAAGTCCACCTTTGTACAATATTTATACATCAGATTTAGAAGAAGCAGTTATTGGCGAGACTTCAGACTTGGAATCATTTACGTTAACAGATATAGAGTATGTAGATGATGAATCATATCTATTGCAATATGCCGATGACTTAACAATCTATGTCATAGACCAATCCATTGCAAGGGCCTCTATTCGATTATCGCGCTGTCTAGCAAGACTAAAAATGTGGTTAGATGCAAATGGATTAGATCTTTCAGTTAATAAAAGTACTGCTGTTCTATTTACCCGTATACGCTTACCTCCGCCTGTGGTGGTAAAATATAATGGATTGCAAATTCCAGTCGACAAGGAGGCAAAGTTTTTAGGGGTAATTTTAGATTCAAAATTCAATGGTAATGCTCATAACGAGTATGTTGCGTCAAAGTGTGAACGTACTTTAAACATAATAAGGTGCCTATCAGGAGTGTGGTGGGGATCACACCCGTTTAACTTAAAATTACTGTATAACGCATTGATAAGAAGTGTGTTAGATTATGGAACATTCCTTCTTGAACCCTGTAACGTAGCTGGTTTCAAACAGTTAGATAAGATTCAAGCAAAAGCGATGAGAATCATTTGTGGAGCCATGGCTTCCTCGCCAATAAATGCATTACAGGTAGAATGTGGTGAACCACCGCTCTATCTCAGGCGGCAATATTTGGCTGACAAGTTCTTCATTCGCTGTTTGCAATTTTCAAACCACCCTCTTATTCCGAAACTAAAAAAACTGTTAGATTTAGTAAACAAGGATAATTTTTGGCTACACAAATCTCGCCCTTGCTTAGTAAATAGTTATGTGCGATATTCATTTCTTGACGCCCCTACTTTTAGATTACCTGTGTACCCTCTGTTTCAATCTTCTTTTGATTCCCTTATTTTGACTCCGGATATCCGTTACGATATAAGTATAAAAAAATCTGATAAGTATTATGCAAAACCATTTTTCAATTATTTAACAACCAATAATTGGGAAGGTTGGCATCACATATACACAGATGCCTCTAAAATGTCAATAGTTAATAATAAGTGTGTTGGAGTTGGTATATACCATCTCCAATACAACATAGTCCAAAAAGTCAAATTTCCGCCGCAAACTTCCGTATTCACTGGAGAATGTTATGGCCTATTTAAAGCGGTAGACTACATTTTACTAGCGAAACTTAATAAAACTGTTATTTTTAGTGATTCTTTAAGTGCCCTTCAAGCATTAAATAGATTTACGTTTAAGTCAAAATGTTTTCCTATAATCATCCAAATTAGAAATCTTTTGCAGAAATTTATTGTTGCTAACTTATCTGTTACGTTTGTCTGGATACCGAGTCATTGCGGCATTCTTGGAAATGAAAAAGCGGATGCTTTAGCCAAAGACGCTGCTTTTAGTGGAGATGTTTTCCCGTATATGAATTACTGTCATGACTTGCCTTCCCTTGCTAAGGACTTACTCCAACAGAATTGGAGTAAGGACTGGGCACGAACGAGTCTTAAAAAAGGTGTTCAGTATAGGCTAATACAACCGGAGATTCAGTTCAGACCTTGGTTTTTCAAAATTAAATTATCAAAAAGCACAACTTCTTCTTTAATAAGAATGAGGTTAGGACATGTCCTCACCCCGGCCCACCTAAAAAAGATACGAATTCGCAATAATGATGCTTGTGATTGCGGTTTGGAGGTGGGTGATTTGAATCATATTATTCTTTCCTGTCCTCTGTATGATCACTCCTGTCTTTATGATAGTCTCTCCTCTATGTCTATTCCCTTTCCTACTTCCGTACCAACTTTATTAAATTTATGTAACAAATTAGTTTATTCGTCTTTATCTCAATATTTACATAGCAATTCAATTAACCTTTAATTAATATACTAAACCTTGTAGTGAAACTTCCTAACTAGATCCGAAATCCTAAATTCCGTACTTACTTTACTTTTCCACCGCCTATTCCCTACCTTTGCATATGGCAAAGTACACCGCCGGTGTCAGTGCCAAAAAAAAAAAAAAAAAAACTGACAAGTAACAACAGTTTTGGCGGCCATGTTACTTTCAAACTTCTTCTACTTTTTATTGTTGGTGTGGTTTTTATTATTTTTTCCCAAATTGTGTTATTTGGATTTTGATGTTCATTGTTTTGAATATATTGGCCAATAAATATCCGTTATCGTGCACAAGTGCAGGTAAGATGGTGTCAAAACGAAAATATATAATTCCTGTGTCATTTGGTGTGAATAACGATAAATAGGGCTATATTCAAATTGAAATATATCAAGTTTAACATTCTTTTGCCCAGTTTTGTAGCAATTATTATTTATTGATAGCCGATAGTTGTCTACCCATACGCCATCTAGTTACTAAAATGGAAACTGTTTGACAATCAAATAAAAAAAATAAGAAAATGCATTTAATATGCCCATTGATCAGTGTTGCCAACACGGAGTTTTTAGAGCTAGATTTAGCTCTAAATCCGCTTGGTTAGCTTTAAAAAAGTGGGTCTAGCTCTTTAGCTTTGTTTCTTCTACAATCTTAGCTTTTTTCCGTGTACACTATAAATAAATCCTTAGAAAATAGATTAAGGGTGTTCCTTACGGAGATACCGTAATTTACCGTATTTCAAGCCTTATAAACTCATCATTTGAAAGCTACAAAGTTATAATACAGCAGTAATCTTCACTCTTCAGCATATCAATATTCCTTTCCTCGTTTTAAATTTTCTATTTTTGATTATTATACTCATGATATTATCAGCTTACAAAGTAAAACCAATTTATTAAAATTCAAGCATACATTCAGCATCTCCTCACCATGGATACCCAACTCCTCACCAACTTAGACAATGGCTTCGTGTTTGGGCTCATTTTAATTGCAACAACTAGTAAGACGTAGATAAACTGTAAATATTTGCATGTTGCTGCTGCAGCATCACCTGGATTCTATAGGAGCCGAGCTCCATATGAACCCAAAGTGAAGGTTTCATGTTTGGCCTCGTCCAAAAGGACATTCATAGATGGTATTCATTAGGATATATTATGATCCTGTTGATAGGAATTATTCTGCACTATAACCAACACAAGTTTAAAAAGCATGAAATAATTAAGAAATAAAAAAAAAAAAACCCGCCAATAAACTTAAAAAAATATGTAATGAAATAATATTTACTGACTTTAATTGTAAATAATTCCTAGTCTAAAGTGATATTTTAGTCCATCGGGGGACCGCTAATGTAGATGTTTGAGTTCACATAACCTTAAAGTTTAATGGTCAGTTCATATCAAAGTGCGAACCGAATCCAGACTGACCATATTTAGCAGAATTCTGCGATTTTAGCAGAATATGACCCCCAATTTAGGCCTTAGCATAATATGTCGCATAATAGAAAAAGTTGACAGATTTTAGTAGAATCTAAAAAACTTTAGCAGAAATTTAACAGAATTTGACATTTTATGAGTTAACTGAAGTTTATTTCAAAAATCTACCCATTTCCAATTTGTATACATAGGTGCGGTTTTTTCTTGTGCTGGTCACCGTTTTCAATTCAGGGGAACTCCCGAAACATGCGTAGGTAACCGGTATTTTTTCCTTGAGGCGCTGTATCTACCAGTTTCAGGGGAACTCCCGAAACATGTGTAATCGTTATTTTTCTTTGAGGCGCTGTATCTACCAGTACATTCTCTTTGTTTTGCTTGGTTTCGGTGGTTATTGTGTGTTTTGAAAGGGAAACAATGAAAAGAAAATATGACCAGAACTATCGTTCCGAGTGGGAGGAGGATCCGCAGTTTTCGTCCTGGCTATCAAGAGCCAAGGACGACACTAATGCCGCTTTTTGTAAAGCATGTAACATACTTTCAATACAAATTTCCATCCCTATCCCTACTAATACTTATAAATGCGAAAGTAATCTGTCTGTCTGTCTGTTACAAGCGTAACATACAGACAGACAGACAGTTCAGTGGTTAGGCAGGCGTGAAAGCTCACGCCTGCCTAACCACTGAACGGATTTCGATGAGGTACAGAGACAGATAAAAGCTTGGAAAAGGACATAGGCTACCTTTTATCTCACTACTGGACATGCGCGCGATAACGTGAAGTCCACGCGAGCGAAACCGCGGGCAGAAAGCTAGTACAAAATAGAGATATAATTCGTTAGCAGAATTTTAGCATTTGTTACAAAAAGTTTAGCATATTTTAGCAGATTTTAGCTGAGCAGATAGCATAATGGCTTATTTAAATCTGGTCACACTGACCGAATCGAGACAATCAGTGACTTGGCAATACAAAATGCAAAAGTCGCTGTTGGCGGTCCCCCGACACAATATCACTTTAGACTAGGAATTATTTAAACTTAAAGTCAGTAAATATTATTTCATTACTTTTTAAAGATGTTTGTTAATAAAAAGTACATAAAATAATTTAGCTCTTTTTTCTAAAAAAATCTAGCTCTCTTTTAGCTTTTTTTCAGATATGATCTAGCTCCTTTAAAAAATCTGAGTTGGCAACACTGCCATTGATTGACAATCGTACGTAGTATCCCCTTAGAAAAAAAGGCGGGAAACTGTCGAAGTGGAAAGGCGAGCGTATTAAAAAATTTTTCTCTAAAATCTAAATTTAAGTGTATATTCTGCAATAATTTTGCATTATATTTGTTTTCTGTTGTGTACCTGTGTGTGGTGTTGTATTAACGCCTAGTCATGCCAAAAAAGAAGCGGAAGAGGGACGGTCCCGTCCCTTCAAGTCCAAGCCAGCAACCGCTGGAAATGTTGGAGTCTACGGACTCTGACTCTGCAGAGTCCATGGTTTCGGCGCACTCAAATTTTAAGTCCAAGGAGGTAGAAAAGGAACCCAAAGATAAATATTCAATATATAGAGTAAAAGGGTATACTCGTAAGTATGCGGAAGACTCTAAACAGACTGGGTTGATTGTATTCCTTACTAATACAGACGATTCAATGGTATTTAGCGACAAAGACCGACTAGCTCTTTCAAAAGGTATAAGGGAACACGGGGTATCAGGTGTAATCCATTTACGCAGTGTCAACAAATACAAGGTTGGTGTTACATTTGATCTACCGAATAATGCAAATATGTTTTTACAAAATAAAAAACTGTTAGATCAGTTATCCTTCAAGGCATCAATTCCTGCTAAGGACACGGAGGTCACGGGTGTTCTGACCTCCGTCCCAGTAGACATGTCTAATAAAGAAATATTTTCTTTGATTGGGAGTTCCAAGAATGTTGTGCAGGTCAGGCGCTTCATGCGACGTGTTCGAAGCGATAATGGTAGTTTTTCGTTTAAGCCTACACAGGCAGTTGCCGTCACATTTGCTTCTACCATCTTGCCAGAGTACATTTATTTAGACTCTTGGAGGCATAAAGTGAATGTATATGTTCCGCCTGTCAAACAATGTCTAAAATGCATGCGGTTTGGACATATTGCTAAATATTGTCGAAATTTAGAAGTATGTTCAATTTGTGCCGAGAAACACAACTTCAAATCTTGCCAGGTTGCTCCCAAGGATGCAAAATGTGCAAATTGTGAGGGTAATCATATTGCTATTTCTTATAAATGTCCAATAAAAAAGGGAAAAGTAGAGGAAAATAAAATAAAAGCTAGGAATGCCACTTATTCAGATTTATTTGATTCTAATGCCTTTCCAGCTTTAACAGCACGTAATTTGGATACTCAGGTAAATAATCTCATGAAATCTGATAGGTTCGTTAATAGTTTAGTTAACACAATTATTCAAATAGTTAATAATAAAGATAGACCAGTAAATTTTGCATCCATTAAAGAAATATTGAAAACGTCCTTTAACGATAAATTTTCTACCTCCTAATGGATATCTCAAAATTGAATATAGTACAATGGAATTCTCAAAGTTTAAATAGTAATAAGCATATATTCGTGGATTTTCTGTATAATCACAATATACACATAGCTATTATTAGTGAAACATGGCTTAAACCTCAACAAAATTTTAAGATAAAACATTATAATATCGAAAGAAATGATACTGGTAACACACATAACGGAGTTGCATTAATTATTCACAAAAGTATTTCCTACAACAAAGTCAATACTTACTTTGACAACTCATTACAAAATATTTGTGTAAAAATAAAAGTTGGTAACAAAGAAATTAGTATAGTAAGTTTTTATAGTCCTTTGAAATGTAATCCAGCATTTAAAAAACATGACTTTGATTTATTAATAAAATCTATTCCTGAACCTTTTATATTTGCCGGAGACTTTAATGCTCATCATACCTCTTGGGGTTGTGGCTCAGACTCAATACGTGGTCGTGATGTTTTGGATGTTATTGATGATAATAATTTAGTTCTACTTAATAACGGTCAAGCAACAACAGTTGGATCTTTAACTTGGCGTCCTAATGCCCTGGATTTAACCCTGGTTTCTTCATCCTTAGCACTTAATTGTGAATTGGATGTACATGATAGTCCTCTTGGTACTAGTTATCATATTCCTGTAATCATTAGAATAAATATTAGTAATAGTCATAATATTGAAGAACATAACTATTTTTGTAACACTGCACATTTGCCCATTTATCCTAACTATAGATTGGTGGATTGGCAAAGGTACAGTAGTTGTGTTGCTGAGTCATTACTTGATTTTAAAATTGATAATTTAAGTCCTCTTGATTCATATCTCCAGTTTTGTACGATTTTGCGCTCAGCTGCTGCAAATTCCATACCAAATTTTAACCAATCTAATGTCAACTTTGATATTGTTAGCCGCTCATGTAATAAAGTTGTTACTAAAAAGTATTCGCTTCCTTGGTGGAACCAAAAATGCACAGAAGCTGTATTAAATTTTAAAAAAGCATATCTTCATTTTAAAGCTAATCCATCAGAAGAAAATTATTTGCAGTTTAAAAGACTACGTGCATGTAAAAAGCTTATTTTAAAAACGGAAAGACAAAAAAGTTGGTTTTCTCTTTGTGAAACATTTAACAGATGTACACCATTATCTGTCATATGGAAATTTATGCGCAAGTATAATAGAACTTATCATTTAAATGTTGAGAGTGATGATAGGTGGGTGTTAGATTTTCTTCAGAAATATACTCCTGACTTTGTATCAGATGACCCAAAAACTTACAATAATAACATCAATCCCAGCAATAATTTTCTTTTAAATCCTTTTTCTATACAAGAATTGCTGTCAGCCTTAACTTCCAGAAGAGATACTGCCTATGGTCTTGATGGCATGCCTTATATACTTTTCAAAAAACTTAGTGCTACTAGTTTGGAAATATTTTTACACTTATTGAATTTACTATGGGAAAATGATATAATTCCTCATAATTGGAAGATGGACTGTCTTGTGCCTGTCTTAAAACCTGATAAGCCTAAAATGGACCCTGATTCTTATCGCCCTATAGCTCTCACTTCTTGTGTTGGGAAATTATTTGAACAATTGTTAAAACAACGTTTAGAGTTTTATATAGAAAAGTATAGTATTCTGCCTTCAAATCAGTTTGGTTTTCGTAGGAATCGGTCTGCTAGGGAAAGTATTTGTCAATTACAGTTTGATATACATAATTCCTTGTCCAAGAATGAAAATTTGGTTGCTGTATTTTTTGATATTGCAGGTGCTTTTAATAGTGTAAATATAGATGTTTTGTGTGATGAGTTGTCATTGATAGGTATCCCTGGAAAAATTATAAACTGGATTAAAAAATTTCTCGATGGCAGGGAAGTATTCATAAAATTTCATAAACACCTCTATGGTCCTAGACTGTCGTCAAAAGGAGTTTGTCAAGGTGGTATTCTATCGCCTTTGTTGTTTATATTGTATATTCGTTGTTTGAACTTAATTTTGGGGTCTCAGGTTAAAAATCTACAGTTTGCAGATGATTTAGTGGTTTACGCATCTGGGAAGAATATTTCTCAGGTTGTTGAAGCAATCAATGTTGCTTTAGTGAATTTGTATAATTATTTTTGTAGCCTTGATCTTTGTGTTAATCCTTTCAAATCTAAAGTTGTTATATTTGGTAAACAGAATCACAATATTCCTGCTGTGATGTATAACAATTGCATACTACCTACCTCGCTTGAGGTGAAATTTTTGGGAGTTATTTTTTCATACAATTTGACCTGGAATATTTATATAAAACACCTAATTGGTAGAGCTAATAAAGCTCACAATATATTAAAATCCTTGAGTGGTACATACTGGGGTGCAGACCCTAAAATTTTGTTAATGTTGTATAAATCTTTAGTTCGTAGTCACTTTGAATATGGTTTTTACTGTTTTGCTGCAGATTCTAAACTTGTAAATAGTCTAAATATTTTGCAAAATAAGTGTTTGCGTGTAGTAACTGGGGCATTCAGAAGTACTCCTGTAAATTCATTACAGATTGAATGTAATGTCCCACCTCTAGCTATTCGATTCAATTACTTGAAAGAAAGGTTTCTATTGAAATTATACAGCATATCTAGTAATAGTCTCTTAGTTAATTTTTTGCATTCATCTACTTGCATAGGTTTCAAACCTTTCTATATGTTGCAAGATCTTCCAAATTTTATAGATTTTATTAAAAATATTAATATTCATCGATTTAAACACATTTTACCTTGCTATGAAGGAACTTTTGACAGTAAGTTTCCAGCAATGGACATAATTATAAGCAAGAAAACTGATTTGCCCTCAAAAAAGGAAGTTTACACAATGTTGTCACAGTGGTCAGATCACAAATTGTTGTATACAGATGGATCCAAGAGTGATTCAGCTGCGTCTTTTGCTATTTATGAGCCCTCTTCAAATATAGCTATTGGTAGGAGAATTTCTAATATTGCTAGTATTTTTACAGCTGAAGCTGTTGCTATTTTAAATGCTATGAAATATATTAAAAATTGTTATTTGGAACATAAGTATTGGATCATTGTTAGTGATAGTATGAGTGTTTTAAAAAACTTGGCTAATAACACATTTAATGCTAACACTAATTATATAATTTATGAGATAAAAGAACTATGGGTTGAATTGTCACAGTTAAACGTAGTTGTTCGATTTGTTTGGGTGCCATCGCATATTGGGGTAGTAGGTAATGAAAAAGCAGATTATCTTGCCAAAAAAATTGTTGAAATGGAAAACTTAACACCTTGCTCAGATATTGATGTGTCTGTGCCTCACACAGACGCAGTCAGTCTTTTAAAACGGCGTATGTGTGAAGCATGGGGGAGATATTCATATCACTGTATAGAAAATGAAAACAAGGGTACTTGGTATAATAGTTTGGATGTTCAAATCAACTCTGTTCCTTGGTTTTGTAAAAAAAGAGACTTCATAAACAAAAAATTTTATTCAATTATTTGTCGTATGCGCTTTGGTCATTGTCGTTTAAATTATCATCTTCACCGTCTCAAAATGGTTAGTTCGTCGTTTTGTGATCATTGTCAAACACCAAGTGTTCAATCTCTACATCATCTCTTCTTTGAGTGTTCGTCCTTCAACATTCAGCGCCTTGTGTTGTCGGGTGAACTTTTAAAAATTTATGAGAAGCCTGAAAATGTCCCGCTGAACATACAGGAGTTACTTAAGAATGCCTCAACTTATTTATATTTGTACAGATACGTTTTGAAGACTGTAGGGGTTGTATAATTATTTAATTTAAGTAATACTTATATTTACATAAATAGTATATTTTATTTAGTTGTAAGTTGTAACTTGTATATATTGATAAAATTTAAGGTTGGTTTTAACTCTGATTTAGAAAATATTTGCACGGAGATTCGACCATTGACAAAGCAAGTGAATATCTGGAATCTGGATTAACATTTACTTATTGGACAATGAATTGACAGTTTAAAACATGGATTTGAACAGAAATTGATATTTACTACGAATTTCCTTTGATGTTTTACGAAAGACATTTTATGAACATAATTTATACTTAGAGGAAAATTCTACGAAAGACAAGGCGGTATGGTCGAAAGACTATAGCCTGCACCGTGGGCGGAAAAAAAAAAAAAAAAAAAAAAAAAAAAGTAGTATCCCCTTAGTAGTCTGAGACAATCGTAGAAGAAAATTTTTAAAACCAACAAATTTTTTTCGTGAATTTGTGTTTGTAAATATAAAAATAAAGGTATGCATTTCTTTCTATAAAAGAAAATTATTATGTAATCTCATTTAAATAAACTGAATTTTAGGTGGAGGCTACGTTGAGGTGTATTTTAATTTTAAGGTTATGTTTACAGTGCAAAGAAATTTACTAATAGTAATTACTTAATTTTTGCAGTGTTAACTCTGTTTTAGATGGCTAATGGGGAACAAAGACATTTGTGGAGAATTGTATTCAGGAACTTCATAAATTCCTTAAAGCCGAGACAGATCAGAGGCAATGAAATAGGTACCGTATGTAATGTTGACGAAAGTGCCAAAATAGTATCAATACTGTTTTAATATTTGATGGCGACAAAAATAGCATCTAATAAGCTGTTGGCACTAGTTGCAAAGTAATGTTTTTACTGTTTATGTTTATTGTGTGATGTTTCAATATTTATCATGTTTTAACTTTTTGTGCCAAGTTTTACAAAATTACTAAAGTGTTACTTTAATTATTCTCTCTATTCAGGTAAAGATTATATCGGAAACAAATATTATGAGATCCCAGCCGAGCCAAATTCTGGAAGGCGCAAACCATCTCGCTGGTATGATCCACCCAAAGGGCTAGATTTTCAAGATCCAATACCAGCTGAATGGGAAGCATGGTTAAGAATGAGACGGTAAGATTTGTGACACAAACATACATTTAGGGCATCAAAACCCAGACCCAATTTACAAAACCCGGGTTTTCAGGTTTTTGTTAAATGAAAACCGGGGTACCCGGGTTTTTCGGGTTTTTTCGGGTTTTCTTAAAATTGAAAGATTAACGATGCGAAAATATGATTTTCAGCGATTGCCAGCACCTTTCCAGTAAAATACTATTTAAATACCATAGTATGCGCTCACAGCAGTGCCCAACCAAGTCTCGATTGAACGAGCATGGTATCATACTTTATATCGTATATTATTACCGTATCATACTTTTATCGAATTGACTATTTACCTCTCCTATATTTTGGATCCTATTAAAGCTAGGGATTAAGATTTTCCGGCCAAGATAAAGTATTACAACAAGCTTCACCTCCAAATTACGAATATTATTAAATGTATTTGTATTATATGAAATATATAAAAATCAATCAAGAATTTTTGAACACAGTAAATGGAAGAATAACCTCAAATATAAAACGTATGCCAACAGATCTTTATTTTTATCTTTTACATTTTTATTGCTGATTGTCAAGTCATTAGTAATTTTTAGTCCTAATTGATGTTGGCATACTCTATACCTGTAATTAAATTTTTGTGCCTAGTTTTTATCTGAAATTGCCTTTTGTCTGCCTTGCTACGGTATGAAGCCGTGCCTTGCTACGGTATGAAGCCGAATGTTCTTTGCAACTATTCTATCATCAAACTTACTGGAAAATCTTACATTACACTACACCTCACACAAGTCACAATAGACAGAATCCATGTCAGATTACCATGTACATAATTGATCAGACTAGACCATATTTTTACTTTTTATTTTTTTATTTTATTTATATTTTTTTTTGTTTCTGACAAGATATTGTCTTTAACCCGTAACCGAGTAGACAATATACAGGTTCTCTAATTTTAAAAGATAAATGAGCTACAAGAGGAAGACAAACATTAAATCTAGGTACATACTAACATATTTAACAAAATTATAAGCTAAACTAGCTGTTGCCTGCGACTTCGTCCGCGTGGACTTCAGTTTATAGCGCATGGTGTCAACAAAATTGGTGTCAAATAGAAAAGCTTTTTAAAACCCTGGTACCCCTTAAATCAAAATACCCAAAAACAGCTGTGCGTGAGTGTGCACATAATATTTCATTTTTTAAATTAAACTTTATTTAAATACCAAATTTAAAGCTTATTTAGCATTACACAACTTTAGCTTTACCCATAAACTATTTATCAATTATCATTGGTAGGTTTAAGGTTACGTCACTGCATAGATAAAGTACTGAGAGGTGGTGAGTTATTTGATAACGTGTATAACATTCGAAAAAATCGGAAAACCCGACTTAACATGGTACCACCTCTTATAAAAATATTTATGAGCAAGCGATAGCGCGATGTAGGCGACTCTTAGCGCCATCTGTTATGAATTTTTGGAACTTACTTATTTTTAACAAATTTACGCATTTTCACCCCCTTACAACCCTTTTTTCCAGTAAAAAAGTAACCTATGTCCTTTCTCAGGCTTTAGACTGTGTACAAAATTTCATTACAATTCATTTCATTAAAAAACAAACGACAGACAGACAGACAGATAGACAGACAGAGATACTTTCGCATTTATAATATTAGTGTAGATCATTTAAGCGCTTTACTCTTTGTTTTCAGATTGGAACCACCAACAGAAGAGGAGATAGCAAAAAATGTTGCTATAGCTGAAATGAAAAAGTTGAATGCAGAAAAAATAGAGACTCAACGATTGGCCGACGGTGGCTCACTACCATCAGTGATGGAAAAAGGCCAACAGTCCTTTCCCACTTATAAGGAGTTTTATGGTGGGGATCCAGAAAATAAACATAGAAAATGAGAATATATTAGTGCAATTGTAAATAGTATAATAATTTAGGTATTTATTAATAAATAATAACTACTGTTACTGATTTAGTCCTTTTTTTTAACTTTATCTAGTACTCCATTCACTAAAACTTGTAAACAGTTGAAAGTATGGTGATAATAATTATTTTCGTTACAAAAAAAGTAAGAAATTTCTAAATTTCAAAAATTGTAAAGGTGCAGTAGAAAAATATGTGTGGAGACTTGAGACAGCCAGTAAAAGGTAATAATTCTTCAAATTCAAATTCTTTAATATCTGGGGGCACGGCAGTGCCCCAGCCAAGCTTTTTAGAAAAGGCACGGCCGTACCATACTTTTCTCGAAGCGGTTCGCGGCTATTTCACACCCCCTTTATCTTCAATGTTAACAAAGCTAGGGATTTAAAATTTCGGTCACTAGGAGCAAGTATTAAAACTAGCTTAACCTCCAAATTACATGAAATTTCGATAATTAGTTTAGTAGTTACGGATGGTCAAAGTTACTACATTTTGTCACTGACTGGCAGATCATCAAAATTCTAAGGTACTTCTAACAGACTTAGAACCTTGAAATTTGGTACCCGGATAGGTCTTCATTACGAGGGCGGCACTGAAAATTTCGGGAATGAAGGAGGTGACACAACAGTACTATTTAAAAATGTGTTTATTGCTTTTCAAAGTATTCTCCGTAATTCGGAAGTTGGGGTCTCCAAAATGGCCGTTTTGTAGGCGTCCACAGCATCTTCAGATGAAAATCTCTGACCACGCAATTTATTCTTTGTTTTAGGGAAAGTATAGAAATTATTAGGGCTTAAGTCGGGGCTGTACGGCGGATGGTCTAATAATTCTATGTTTTCTTGCTCTAAAAACTCTTTTGTTCTGTGCGCGGTGTGAGAACTCGCATTGTCGTGATAGAGGATGATGCGGCGGTTGGAGTTCTCTTTACGGAGTTCAGAAACGACCTGTGGCAAACAAATGCTAGCATACCATTCTGCATTAACCGTTCTTTGTCCCTCAAGAGGAATAGTCGCAATATGGCCGGTTTTGGAGACAAACGTGGCCACCATTTTTTTTTGCAACACTCCGTGAACGAACAATTTTTGTTGGCTTTAACTCATTTTCGAACACCCAAACTCGTGACTGGTTTTTAATTTCGGGTTCGTACGCGTATATCCAGGATTCGTCACCTGATACGATGTTGTATACAACATTTGAGGATCCTGCGTGGAATCTTTCGGGAGTTCTGACGCACCAAGTAACACGAGCCGCTTTTTGTTCTTCACAGAGCAAATGCGGTATCCATCGGGAAAACAACTTTTTTAATACTTCAGTCGGAATTTCCAGGAATTGCTATTGTATTCTATTGTTGTCGCGATCACCGGTGCTCGCGCGGGGCCTGAAGGATTAAACCTAATTGTTCATGCAATATTATTTGTATTTGACTCATGCTAATGTCTAAAGTTGCCTGAATTTCGCGGTATGTCACAATATGTCGATCTTCCTCAACTAGTTTACGCACAGCATCAACGTTTTCTTGGGTGACTGCAGTTTTTGGACGACCTTGACGGGGATCATCACTGAGCCTGACACGTCCACGTTGAAATCCAGCAAACCAGCGATAAATTGTGGTTTTGGATGGGGCTTCATCACGAAATGCAGAAATCATCCGACCAAGACACTGTTTTTGTGTTAAGAGTCCGTATACGAAATTTTGCCGATTTCGCTCATTTAAGAGCCCGGGTTACCCTCGAAATTCTCATACATACGTAATACCAAAATCATTTTGTCATACGAAAATATTTAACATGTTTGAGTTATTTTTCAGCTTAAAATAGTAATTACCTAGGTTCCTGAACAAAAATTAACTTCAAAATATTTAAACACTAAAAAAAAATTTTTTGTATACAATTTTTTTTACTAAATTTACTACGAAATATTTAAACACTAAAAAATAGAGTAAAACAATAAAAAAATATATACATAAATATTAAATTTACTACAAAATATTTCAACTCTAAAAAATATTTTTTAGTATTTAAATATTTTGTAGTAAATTTACTATTTATTTATATATTTTTAGTGTTTTACTCTATTTTTTAGTGTTTAAATATTTAGTAGTAAATTTAGTAAAAAAAAATTATTTACAAAAAAATTTTTTTTAGTGTTTAAATATTTTGAAGTTAATTTTTGTTCAGGAACCTAGGTAATTACTATTTTAAGCTGAAAAATAACTCCAACATGTTAAATATTTTCGTATGACAAAATGATTTTGGTATTACGTATGTATGAGATTTTCGAGGGTAACCCGGGCTCTTAACAGACGTGATTTAACAGTTAAAATACAGTATTTCTATAAGTTTTAATGCACAACATGTAAGATCATTTCAATTATAATATGTGACGTTATCTGGGAAAAGGGACCTTATGGAGGGTTTTAGTTTCCGAGATAATCGCATTTAAATTAAAGTGTCGAAAAAAATCATTTTTTCTTTTTTTGCTCCATATTAATAAACGGACTCTAAATTTTGATATGACAAAGACACAGGTTTTAAAAACGATTTTTTATAGGTTAAAATATATCTTAAAGTTTAGTGAAAAAGGGACCTTATTGTCGGTGCTGCAGTCGAGAATCGATTGCGGCTTTCTTTCGGCACGGTATCTACTATTATACTACTAGTAATTTGCTAAGCTGAAAATCGGTAACATTGATTAGAATATCTGGGGGCACGGCAGTGCCCCCGCCAAGTAGAGCGCGAAGCAAACACTGCAGTACCATCATTTACAGGAACCATTTTACCGCATTTTAGGCCCATATTTGAGAACCTCTAGAGGTCATTATATTCCGAAGTTAAGCTAAAGCAAAGTTTCTCATTTATGACACTCACTCAGTCACTCAAGAGTCAAGATCATCAAAATAGAACTAGTACTTCCCATAAACTCAGAGAGCTAAAATTTAGCACAGAGTTTAGGGTTTAATGGCCATTTATAGGGAAAACCATAAAAATTAGCCAAGTGCGAGTCGGACTCGAAATTATGTTTTTTGTATGGGAGTTAAATTTTAATTTCAATTTAATCCTGATCAAAGGTGATCAACCTGCATTGTCCTTACCAAACTTGGAAATAATACGTTTCCAACGCGGGAATCGGACTCACGACCTCCGAGTCTAGAGCCACGCACTAAACCACTAGACCACGGAGGTGTATGTAGCACGTGTGATGCTGATGGAGATGTTTACACGAGCGCACAATCCTAAACGAGCGATATGATAAAACCCACTTCCTACGGCTCAGCTTAAAAAATCAATAGTCCACGTTTCTATAAAAAGAAGTGAAATCCCACCAAAAATATAACTCACAACTAGCCAAGTCTCGAATCTCGATGGAGCTGCTTGTTTATCTCTAATAAGGATTCCTTGTTGACTACGGAACCCTAAAGAGTAATGAAATCAAAGTCGTACCAAGTCTGAGGTTCCTTTATTTTTATAAAGAAATCTCAGAAATATAATTGAATAATGAAAAATATAATTAAATAAATATTTAAATAAAATAAAAAATAAAAAATAGTAATATTACAACTACGGAATTAATAGTATTTTTGTATCTTCTTTTAACTTTATTAGCTTTATTACTAAAATTGTAACGACCGACATTAAGGTCCCTTTTAATATTTATGAATACTTCTATAGTAACTATGAGAATTTACATATTTTTGGTACACGTCTTGTTACTAAAGGATAATTAAAGTTATTTATAAAATAAGAATTTCAATGTTAATAAAAATGTATATTTATTTTTATGTCATATTACTAAACTTTTAATCACCGACAATAAGGTCCTTTTTGAAAAGTGTTAATTGTTTGTACCAGCTTTTTACTAAACATTACCTTGAATTTTAAGATAGAAAAAAGTTACTTTTTAACCGACTTCCAAAAAACGAGGAGGTTATATGTTCGGCTGTGGATATTTTTTTTTTTTTTTTTTATTTTTTTTTTATTTTTGTATGTTCAACGATTACTCCGCCGTTTGTGAACCGATTTTCGAAATTTTTGTTTTGTTGTATTAGGTTTCACTCCAATTTGGTACCATGTTCATAAAAGTGGTGACCTGATGATGGGATCCATGAGTAATCGAGGGAACTCCTCGAAATTTATATGGAAACATATGGTGATTTTGGTTTTATGTGAAGTGTACTAAGAATATGCTACCAAAAAGTCAAATATTGGGTCAAAGTATACCATGGTTTCGAAGATGCTGAGAGAACTCCTGACTCCTTATAGATACACGTTCGGGAGTTTCGGCGTTGTTTTAAGAACAGAAAGCATATGCTACTATGCAATTCATATTCATCATCATAATCATCATCATCATCATCATCGTCATCATCATCATTAAGGTCACCAATGTCTCATGGCACAGAATTAATAATAGTACAAGGCATAGGTATGGATATACTAATAATAATAATTATGTGCTGTATAACAACACCTGTTTGTTTAATACATGGCGGTCGGCGCCGCAGAGGCGACGGCGTCGCCGCGCCGCCGCGCCGCGTGGCGCGTGGCGGCAGACAACAGATCGAATACTTTACTAATTACTTTATAAAATTTAAATAGACAAATAGAATTAAAATAAAGTTATTTTAAAAAGAGCATTTACACAAAACAAAGTCATTAAGTGTCTTTTTAATCAGTTATACTTATTAATCGATAGATGGCGCACTAAGTATCGATTTGAATTCTTGATTAAGCGCTTATTCCACTTATCCTAGCTAGGAAGTCCTAGCTAGGGTCCTAAAAAATTTAGTCAAGTGGAATAACATTTAGAAGCTAGGATCCTAGCTAGGATCCTAAATCGGAAAAAATTTAGTCAAGTGGAATGACATTTAGAAAGCTAGGATCCTAGCTAGGACTTCCTAGCTAGGATAAGTGGAATAAGCGCTTTACAAGAACAGAGCTGTCAATAATTATGATAATATTAAATATTATGAGTAGCTACGCTACATCCTATGCAAGTTTATACAATTTTTTATCTGATAGATCCTTCGATCGTGGAAAAACGAGACACAATAGCCTTTCTATTGTTATCTCAATCGCCGGTGACCGTTTGGGGCTTGAAGCATTAAAATTGTTAAATTACTTAGCACAATATGTTCACTTCACTGATAATATATGATTTTGTGAGTGTGAGTTGTGACTCTTGACAAATTGTAATAAGATACGTAAAATATACGCGAAGGTTTACCTACTAGTGTAACTAAAAAGAGTGAAATTATTATTATTTTTAACAAAAAATTAAAACCGACTTCCAAGGTAAAAACAATAATAACATTAATATGAACTAAAAAGTATTAAATAATTTTTACTATCTAATGGTGCCTTTTTCCGAATTCGGCTAAACCTCAACTATTTCTGTATTCAATCTTCATAATTTTGAAGTCGGTGCCAGTTCCAAAAGTTTCAAATATTCTGTCAGAGGACTGAAGATTCAGCTATCTGGTACCGACTTCAAAATAATGAAGATTGAATACAGAAATAGTTGAGGTTTAGCCGAATTCGGAAAAAGGCACCATTAGATAGTAAAAATTATTTAATACTTTTTAGTTCATATTAATGTTATTATTGTTTTTACCTTGGAAGTCGGTTTTAATTTTTTGTTAAAAATAATAATTGAATAGAAGTTTATATATTTGATCTCATTTGACTATGTTTAAGTGTAGTAAATATATATTTTTGTTGATTTTGACTGATTAATAAGATTAGTAGAAGCACAATGTTTATTTGTTCAAAATTTTTTTTATACAATAAACAATGTTGTTTAATATCGAAGACGTCTCTATTTAGTTAAAACTGAGCCGCTTTATATTATTCTTCTATAAAATCAGACAGAAAACATACTATAAGTGAAATATTACAAAAAACCATCTCGGGCATTTTCATTACATCATGCACTTTGGCGTGGTAAACAACAGGAATAGAGTTATAAAATTATATAATTGAAGTTAAATTCTAAAAGACCATATAACGTACTTCTCAAAAAACATGATATCTATGTAACTTCCTACAATAACATACTTTTTTAGGATGTTTAAGTTTGAATGCGATTTTCTCAATATCACCTTTGACGACTTTCGAGTTTAAACATTTTTTAAAAAAATATTTTCCAGACCTACACGCATGTTATTTACATGGTTCGATAGCCTATTAAATGTAGATTATGGGGATACTAATAACTCAATACCGACAATAAGGCCCTTCACGCTGATAACGTCACATATAGTGTTGGAGCTAGATTTTTTATTTTTTTTTAAGTATCTTTATTTAAGGTTTGAGTTGGATTATTTAATCCAACTCTATTGACGTCTTAACGGTATGAAAAAAATACAATGTACTGTTGAAAAAGTCGTCTATAAAGTGTTGGAATTACTTTTTACCACTTCAATATAAAAAACCCTTTAAAAACAGAACCTCTATCTGCCCGCTAACTTGGCGATCGTCCTTTTTCACCTGGCATATGAAAGACGGGCGTGAGTGTGAAGAGAGGAGTAGAAAAGAGAGGACGGGCTCTTAAGACTTAAGAGGCCAATTCCAACTGTCCTAGCGTTATGAAATTTGGCACACAGCACAGTGTTTTAGAAACCCACAAAATCGGACATGACTGAGTTAGTCGGCGTCTTTTTGGCACACAGGTAGTGTGTTATATGCAGATAAACGAAAAATTAAGAAATTTAAGAAATCGGTCAAGCATGAGTCGGCTCATCTACGAACTTTAGATAAAAATTCCAGTGATACAATCAGAAACGATGAGGAGGGTGGGAGGACGAGGAGGGGGTGGATATAAAATATTGTCGTGTATAATATACACTCTAAAGCCGCTATCCCCAACCCGCGGCCCGCGGGCCGCATGCGGCCCACCGGGACTTTATTTGTGACCCGCGTGATGTTAAACAATTTTGAAATTCGCGCCCATCGGCAAAATAACGTAAAATCTGCGTGACAGTCGTTAAATTTTTTCCACTTTTTAATCGTTAATTTTGAAGAATGTTATTTTTAACCCTAAAAATTTGTTGCGGCCCGCGACCGCGACACCAAGACCAAAACATGTTTGTGGCCCGCATGAAAAAAAGGTTGGGGACCACTGCTCTAAAGCTTATTAAATCCTTATAATTGACAGCAGATGTCGTTTTTATTGCCGATGGCTCCGTAGCTCAGTTGGTTAAGCGCGTGGTCAGTGCTCATCCCGGGGGTCCTGGGTTCGAGTCCCACCGACGGAACAAAAAGTTTTCAATGTTCCTGGGTCTTGGATAAGTATTAAATATTATATTATGTATTATCAATAATATTTCAAAAAATTTAAATATATTTTATGTTTAATATTATAAAAGTATTTAAATGTACCTATATTTCCGTTGTCTGGCAACTGTAAGCTGTTTGTAATTCTGTCTCGTAGGCACTTAGCACGGAGCCATACTTACGTGGTTATTATTATTATTATTTATTCATTCGTAAATCGTAATAATATTAACATTGTTTAATAAACATGCTCATACCTATCCGTATTAAACAATGTTTAATACGGATAGACGTATGAGAATTTTTATGCAATGAAAATTATCGATGAAAATGAATTCGCATTGTAGTTCTTATAAGTGGCAGCAGATGTCATTTTTATTACAGATGGCTCTATAGGCCGTAGCTCAGTTGGTTAGGCGCGTGGTCAGTGCTCATCCCAGGGGTCCTGGGTTCGAGTCCCGCCGACGCGACGGAACAAAAAGTTTTCAAAGTTCCTGGGTCTTGGATGAGTATTAAATATTATATTATGTATGTAATATTTCAAAAATGTTAAATATATTTTATGTGTAATATTATAAAAGTATTTAAATGTATGTGTATTAAATATTATTTAGTTATAATAATAAAACACGAAGGTGATAATCGAGCTCCAGGAGAGGGTTCAACAGATGCGCGCATTTTGACATCGCACTCCTAGAGCGCGGTCAACAGTTAAGGGGGTAAGTAATAAAAACAGTTTTTTTACAATTATTACTTTATTCTCAATTTTATCAAAGGAAATAAGGAATCAGCCAATTATACCAGTATTTGTCCGGAATTGAGAGTAAAAAAAAACTCTATTTTGATAATATGCTCTGCCGTCAGCCAGCTCCTGTAGTAAGGAACTGCCAGATTGACGGCCACTCTTTCTGACGGCACGGAGGAGGCCGTAGGAATTAAATATTTCAGGGCTAGACCCGAAAGAACTGGTGTAAAATGTCGAATATCTACCCAAAATTACATCACACTGATTCTTGATTTGAAATTGAGCCCATACAGCCTAGTCCAGTTTCCCAAACTTTTTTTTCTCATAGACCACTTTAAACATTTTGCTGGATCCGGTGGACCCCACAGCTCCCCAAGTTCAAGGTCGGTCTAAAAAGTGTATTCATCCAACAGTTGGACCTGTACTTTTTGACCGACTTCCAAAAAGGAGGAGGTAATATAGGTATTCGGCTGTATGTATCTTTTTTTTTTTTGTATGTTCAACGATTACTCAGCCGTTCGTGGTCCGATTTTCAAAATTATTTTTGTGTTGTATAGGGTTTAACTCGAATTTGGTACCATGTTCACAAAAGTGGTGATCTGATGATGGGATCCATGAGGAATCGAGGGGACTCCTTGAAGTTTGTATGGAAACATATAGTGATTTTGATTTTTTCCGAAGCATTCGAGGTAAATGCTACCAAAGAGTAAGACTTCGCACCAGGTTATACCCTGGATCCGAAGGTACCGAACAGAACTTTTGAATGCTTATAGGTACAGGTGTTGCTTAAACAACTGAAAGCATAAGCTAATACATCAATTTGATTAATCATCATCATCACAACCATAATTATACCATGAGTCATCACACTATGACCCAATTATTGGTACTTTTCGTGATATTTTGCATCGAATCAGATGTTTTTGATAATGATTTCGCTGTTTGTAGACCGATTTTCAAAATTATCATGTTGTTGTATAGGATGTAATCTTAATTTTGTATAACAATTACGAAAGTGGTGGGCTGATGATGGGATCTATGAGCAATCGAGGGAAATCCTTGAAATTTATCAAAACACTCATAGTGGTTAAAATGTTGTTTCTAGTAAATTGAACATATTATGTTACGAATAAGAGAAATTTCATACGAAGGTGTCTCTTGGTGCAAAGGCACTGAACAAAACTCCTGAACCTTTAAAGATAAAATTTTGGAAATTGCAGCATCGCTTAGATAACTGCAAGCATTTACCACAATTTCGCTTACAGTAATATAATGTGAATAGTTAACATTCGTATTGGGGTTTTACGCATAAAGCCTAATTTTATAGATACTTAACTAAAAAGAGTGAAATTATTATTTTTTAACAAAAAATTAAAACCGACTTCCAAGGTAAAAACAATAAGTATTAATATGAACTAAAAAGTATTAAATAGATAATTCTTACTCTTTCCTAGTGCCTCTTTCAGAATTCGTCTAAATCTCAACTACTTCTGTACATACTATAGCTTCATTATTTTGAAGTCGGTACCAGCTAATTTAATCGTGAGTCAATCAGTCAATGTCAGAATATATGAAACTTTTGGGACTGGTACCGACTTCAAAGAAATGAAGCTATAGTATGTACAGAAGTAGTTGAGATTTAGACGAATTCTGAAAGAGGCACTAAGAAAGAGTAAGAATTATTTAATACTTTTTAGTTCATATTAATACTTATTGTTTTTACCTTGGAAGTCGGTTTTAATTTTTTGTTAAAAATAATAATTTCACTCTTTTTAGTTATTTATCGGTAAACATAAGCTGTCAGTTGTAGATAAGTATATAGGATTTAGGTATGAAACTATCACAACTACTATACTCAGGCAGTTTTCAAAAAAGTTTTATGCTATGTCTCAAAAGCCATGAGCCCTATTATTGATACCCTACTATTAATATACACACCTGTCATGAAATGGCTACTATAACACGTCGTTATTTATTACTTATTTACTATAATCTTATTACTGAATTATCATGAATAGAATTTGCATAATAGCATACTTTCAGTTCTTAAAACAATGACTCACATACAGTTTTGCTCGATAGTTTTACTTGACGTCGAGTAAAAACCACTGTGTGGACCGCAAAACTCACATCTCGAAGGCTCGCATCGAGCCAGTTTGAAGTTTGTCAAGCTGGCTCGATTCGAGCCAGCTTGACAAATTTTTTGACACTAGTTTTTATTATTCGTAGAGCCTAATTTCCTTCGAACTGGAGTAAAACTATCGAGCAATGCTGAATGTGTGGACGAAAGCCCGAGCCGTGGTTTTTACTCTACGTGATTGCTCGACCCAGCAAAACCGTATGTGAGTACTTACACGAGTTCATCAAGCAATGCTGAAATGTTCAAACGCCTATCTCTGAAGGTTCTGGTTCAGTGGCTTTCGTTGTATGGATCTAAACACACTAGGCTGAATTACGCCGGCGTAAATTCCGCCGCGTTTAAATTGCATACAAAATACGGGCCGAACGCGAGGGGTGACACACTATTATGTCGTATTTTGTATGCGTTTGACATTTGCGGTGGAAACTACGCCGGCCTAGTAAACTTCCGCATGTAAGCTCATCAGCTCAACATAATAAAATATTATGCTTTAACTACTTTAAGCTACAATAATATAACTATATAATATTTTGTCCCAATCAAGGAGTTTCCTGGATCAAATTACCAACTTGGTAACCACAACAACAAGTTTAAATCATTTACTTTGTAACAACATTAATACAATTTTCAAAATCACTGGATAAACTCGAGTCTATAAATCACTATATGTTTCCATATAAATTTTGAGGAGTTCCCTCGATTACTCATGGATCCCATCATCAGGTCACCACTTTTGTGAACATGGTACCAAATTGGAGTTGAACCCTATACAACAAAAGAAAAAATTTGAAAATCGGTTCACAAACGGTGGAGTAATCGTTGAACATACACAAATAAAAAAAATTAAAAAATCCACAGCCGAACATATAACCTCCTCCTTTTTTTGGAAGTCGATTAAAAACAATAGTAATATGAACTAAAAAGTATTAAATAACACTTACTCTTTAATAGCACGCCTTTTTCAGAATTCGTCTAAATATCAACTATTTCTGCACATATACTACAGTCTTCATTACTTTGAAGTCGGTACCAGGCCCAAACAAAAGTTTCAGATGTTCTGACATTACTGAACTCACGATTAAATTAGCTGGTACCGACTTCAAAATAATGAAGACTGTGGTATATGTACAGTAGGGTGTCCCTTAAATTTCAAGTTCGATATATTTTTACGCATACCGTCTCAAAAGTTTCGTAATGACCCTATATTGTCTAGAAATAAATATAAGTTCGATTCCTAAACTAAACCCGTGCCGACTTGAGATTAAACTTCTTCATAAAAGTTCGTCAGTACTGCGTTGTGACTTGAAAGTAAATATTTTTTTTTTGGAATTTCATACGAGATTTTTGAGATTATTAATGCTCTATTATTTAGTACGTAAACATGTCAGTTTATTTACTCCTAACTGCGTGAAGAAATTTATTGATTTATATCATGTTTGGAGAAAGTGGTAAAAAAGCAAACTATCGTTTAAAATTTGTTTACTATAGTCACTATTCACAATAACTGCGAAGGACAAAAATGCTCTACAAGATATTTGCTTATTATTTTCAAATGCACCGTGGTAACTAAAGCATATTTCTAAGATTTGTGCTTTTTGAAGATGTTAAAGAGTACGGAAAAATTGATACAACAATTTTTAAGGCCTCTAAGAAAGTTTTGCCATAACTGATAAGACAACTAACTAACTGAAGAGACAGTCATTATATCCCTGTTTGTTGATGAATGTTGGTAACCAAACTAAAAAGCAGATGATTTTCAACTTTAACGGGGACAGAATCACAAATTTTAGCAAACGCCGTGATCCGTCGAAGGAAAAATTGTCTCAAATGTTGTTTCGTTGTATCTTCTTGGAACAATAATGCTTTTCTACAATTTTAAAGAAAATAAGTCATCTGAGAGATGTAAATTTTAAGGGCTGTTAAATTGATGCACGGCTGAAGATGAACAAAAACAGTTGTTGCTGCGCTGAATGCAGGAACATAGAAAAGTGTATCTTAACTGTAAAAAACACTACTCTAATTATTTTTAACAAAAAATTAAAACCGACTTCCAAGGTAAAAACAATGAGTAATAATATGAACTAAAAAGTATTAAATAATTCTTACTCTTTAATAGTGCCTCTTTCAGAATTCGTCTAAATCTCAACTATTTCTGTACATACTATAGTCTTCATTATTTGAAGTCGGTACCAGCTAATTTAATCGTGAGTTAATCAGTCAATGTCAGAATATAATATGAAACTTTTGGGACTGGTACCGACTTCAAAGTAATGAAGACTATAGTATGTACAGAAATAGTTGAGATTTAGACGAATTCTGAAAGAGGCACTATTAAAGAGTAAAAATTATTTAATACTTTTTAGTTCATATTATTACTCATTGTTTTTGCCTTGGAAGTCGGTTTTAATTTTTTGTTAAAAATAATAATTTCACTCTTTTTAGTTATTTACCGGTAAACATATAAGCTGTCAGTTGTAGATATATAGGATTTAGGTATGAAACTATCACAACTCCTATACTCAGGCAGTTTTCAAAAAAGTTTTTTCCTACGTACCTCATAGATCCCATGATCAAATTGCCAACTTGGTAACCGCAACACCAAGTTTAAATCATTTACTTTGTAACAACATTAATATAATTTTCAAAATCACTCGACAAACTCGAGTCTCGATCGAAAAGACTATGAGTAGTTTTAGCCGAATTCGGAAAAAGGCACTATTAGATAGGAATAATTATTTAATACTTTTAGCAGTGGCGGGGCAAGACCTAAATTTTATGTGTGCAAGATATATCTTGCGAGGCCCCCTGATAGATGATGCAAGAATATGGATTTTCGGAGAGAAAGAATTTTTTGATACTCAAACTTTTATTTATAAAACTTTTTTTTATGAATAATTGAATATCAAAACATGTAAATTCTTTTAAAAAAACCTCGTGGTCGAAGGGGCGCGAGGCCCCTTAGGCCGTGGGCGGTCGCCCACACCGCCCACGCCTTGCGCCGCCTCTGCTTTTTAGTTCATTTTATAAGGATGTTATTATTGTTTTTACCTTGGAAGTCGGTTTTAATTTTTTGTTAAAAATAATAATTTCACTCTTTATAGTTACCAGAGTAAACCATCGCGTACTATAAGTAGAATAATACACCTGTATAATATTATTCTGCGTATCTTATTACAGTCACACTTACAAAATATAATATCAGCTGCAGCCTGCAGATAATTTTAAACAATACATTAAAAAAAATCGAAGTGAACACATGTCGTGACGTGCTAAGTAGCCGGTCACCGGACTAGTTTCAACTTTCAATAGGCTGGCACTCGCTCAACTTGTCGCACGTGACGCGGATCGGACGCACCGCACATAGTCCCTACCCGGCCCGAGCCGCGCCGCCGCGCCGCCGCGCCGCCACGCCGCGCCGCTCGCTTGACAGCCCTGCGGCCCTGGCAGATTGATTATTGTACTATGAACGCTAAACGCAATGCAAAGGGTTGAAATTAGGTTGTTTTCCAGAATAACTCGGCGAAGTGAGACAGAATGTTACATTATCGAAGCAACTTAAACTTCTCAGAAGTAATGTCAAATGTGTGCCTTATGGAGATAAGGTTGAATTTGGTGACATTGGTGACCCTGACATGGTAATGATGATGATGAATGTAATTTGCATAGTAGCATATGCTTTCAGTTCTTAAAACAGCGCCTAAACTCCCAAACGTGTATCTATAAGGAATCCGGAGTTCTCTTAGTATCTTCGGAACCATAGTA
Organism: Lysandra bellargus; assembly: GCA_905333045.1. Classification (NCBI taxonomy): domain Eukaryota; kingdom Metazoa; phylum Arthropoda; class Insecta; order Lepidoptera; family Lycaenidae; genus Lysandra; species Lysandra bellargus. The sequence goes on from HG995328.1 coordinate 7,788,462, forward strand.
TACCTCGGTGCAAAATCTTGCGTTTTGGTAGCATATGCTTAGGATGCTTCTCATAAAACTAAAATCACCATATGTTTCTATATAAATTTCGAGGAGTTCCCTTGATTACTCATGGATCCCATCATCAGGTCACCACTTTTGTGAACATGGTACCAAATTGGAGTAAAACCTAATACAACAAAACAAAAATTTCGAAAATCGGTTCACAAACGGCGGAGTAATCGTTGAACATACAAAAATAAAAAATAAAAAATAAAAAAATATATCCACAGCCGAACATATAACCTCCTCGTTTTTTGGAAGTCGGTTAAAAAGAAGTTACCCAGTCTGATTGCAAGAAATGTATGTTATTAATTAAATATTAATGTTCATCTTATTGAATTGTTCCATTTCCACTTACTTTAATTGCAGTTCTAGTAATTTAATGTAGACCGACATATCAGGACAAAATTACGTTTCATACAAAACTTTGAGGCTCGGTCGGCACGGGTTGCAATTTTGCTAGGAAGGCGAAATTTTGTATTTGAGTATCTTATAACCATATAACGTTAGTAAAAAATATACAGGGTATGCATTTTGAAATTCGAATAAAAAAAATTTTTTGTCATATAAGGGACACCCTAATGTACAGGAATAGTTGATATTTAGACGAATTCTGAAAAAGGCGTGCTATTAAAGAGGAAGAGTTATTTAATACTTTTTATTTCATATTACTATACATAAACATTCATATTACTATACGTAAACATACTGTATAGTGAAATTGCATAAGTGACAGCACTGTGAACGTGCCAGCTTTAGTTAACTGATCTATACTGTTTATCGGTGATCTAGGGCTGGTATAAATAGTACTCAAGAAGCATCTCGGTCTCAAGACACGGTTCAGGCTCTGTGATTGGTTGGTTGTCAAAATTTGGACCAATCACAGAGTCGAACCGCTTCTTGAGACTGGGTCGCATCTTAACTACTGACTATTTATACCAGCCTTAGAAATCTCTAAGTTGGTAGAGATAAACTACGAATTACGATAACATGGCGCGCCCCTCCAAATTACTGTTTCAATGTGTGTAGTCACATCCTTATGAAAGAGTTTGTATGTAGAGATCAACTACAATAACATGGCGCGCCCCCCCAAAATTCAAAACAACTTTGAAGTGCGTTGTCAAAACGTTTGAAGTGCGTTGTCTTGCGCGGTAGGCTAGTTATTATTAGTTGACCAACAAATCTTGGTAATAAGTGACATTAACAGAAATATTACGTGTACTGTGATTTGTTGAATAATTACTACATACAAACTATTTCATAAGGATGTGACTACACACATTGAAACAGTCATTTGGAGGGGCGCGCCATGTTATCGTAGTTGATCTCTAGTAAGTATTCAACCAATCAACCAGTACTCGTAATATTTCACTTAATGTCACTTATTACCAAGATTTGTTGGTCAACTAATCCTAGCCGACCGCTCAAGACAACGCACTTCAAACGTTTTGACTTTTGGAGGGGCGCGCCATGTTATCGTAGTTTCTCTCTACTAGGTTGCAGTCCAACTGTCGATGTGTGCGTGAGCTCAATTGTTTGTATGGTAGTGCGGTCTCGTGATTAAGGCTGCCTTCACATTAAAGCTGGGAACAAATTATCGGACGTTTTCCTCGGATGCGGCTTGTTTCTATCTGGTTAATACAAAATACACTAAACTGTGCACATTGTCTGACATAAGTCGCGGACGCGACCTTGAGCGTTCGGACGTCTGAAAAGAATCTGGCTAGCGAGATGTTTTTGCATCCGCGGACGCTATGAACGGGGCGCGGGGACGCGTCCGCGGACGTTCAGTCGTATTCGTTTCATTTTTCTATGCGCATGTGCAGCTTTCCCGCATGTGCAGTAATAGAAATTAACATCAATTTCTGTCAGATTTTAGCACATGACACTGTTGTATTGGTCTTCGGACATCTGGCCAGTCATTTCAAATTGTTAGCGGGAAGCATGTCAAGCAGCGACAGTGAGGATGATTATTTAGCGGTAGCTGCGCTGTGTTTTCCGCCAAAAAAAAAAAAAGAATAAAAAGAAGTATTTGGGTCCATGATATTAATAAATATTCGGCCAAGTGTGAGTCGGACTCGCGCACGAAGGGTTCCGTACCGTTATAGAGCAAACATAGATAAAAAATTGTGTTTTTTGTATGGGAGCCCCCTTAATTTTTTATTATATTTAAATATTATTATGAATTATTAAATAAAACATATATTTAAGGCCTTCGTGAAAGTTTCAAGTGCCTACCTCTTATCATTATTGATTACGAGCAAAAAAGGCCGAAAAATTCACGTATGTTGTATGGGAGCCCCCCTTAAATATTATTTTTATTTTTATTTTAGTATTTGTTGTTATAGCGGCACCGGAAATACACAATCTGTGAAAATTTCAGAACTCTAGCTATAGCGGTTCTTGAGATACAACCTGGAGACAGACAGACAGACGGACAGACAGACGGACAGAAAGACGGACAGACATCGAAGTCTCATGAATAGGGTCCCGTTTTTACCCTTTGGGTACGGAACCCTAAAAACGATTGCAGTTTGGTGAATTTCACACCTTGTATCCTGATTTACAAAAGGACGAGAGACGTTATAAATTATATTTAAGAATGAATGAAGATCAATTTGTGTTTCAATTATTGAAAATGACATTGAGAAACAAATGACCCAGTTTCGGACACCAATATCTGCAAAGGAACGTTTAGCCCCCCCCCCCCCAAACGTTCCTTTGCAGATATTGGTGTCCGCATTAGGCGGCCAGGTCGCTGCGACCGCCTCGCGCACTTTGCGGCCACGTCTGCGACCACACTCGTATGAGTATTGAGTAGTGATTTGATGACTAAACTTTGAATATTATTTTGTTTTCTGTATACAAAAAACGTGTGGCCGCGGCGACCAGTGCGCGCACACTGAGTAATTTACAAATTCTCGTATAGTGTCCGACCAAAACTGAGTTTTCAGCCAAAACTGAAACCGAAACCAAAATTTGATAACATCTAAAATTACAATTATTTACTGAAATTTACTTTTTTTTATGAACACAGCCAAATTGGATTAAAATAAATATTATTAATCTTAGACTCGAATATGTTCCCCAGAAACTTTTCAGTACTCATATTCCGTTTTTTTTATCCGAGCAACAATAATAATAATATCTATGGACTTGTGTTACAGGTACCAGACAACGGAAACAGAATATTTATTAAGTAATACTTCTATCCATACTTCCATAGTAATATTATTATAAATCTGTCTGTCTGTCTGTTACCTCTTCACGCCCAAACCGCTGAATCGATTTTGATGAAATTTGGTATGGAGATACTTTGAGTCCCGGGAAAGGACTATAGGATACTAAATACTTTTATCCAGGAAAAATGTACGGTTTCTGCGCGATATTGGCACAACGGAGTTACGGGCGTCATCCAGTACTATAATAGGCATACATAAATAATTTTGTTATAACTTCGTAATTCGTATATATAAGCTTTAAAATTGAGTTTATAAGGCTCTAAATACGGTAAATTACGGAATCTCCGCAGGGAAGGCCCTTAACTTTAGTCATGTTAGCGCTCGGATAGGTATTGTGTTCTCTGTCTGTGTGTCATGTATGGAAATGATCCTAGGCCTACGAATGTTCGATAAGAATAAGTTTAGAAAATGTAATGAAAATAAAACGAAGTACTAATAAAAACAAAATAAATACTTAGTGATTTGGCACTAATTTGCAAAAAATAACCTGAAAACACGATTAAATGGACGGTACCGACGAGCAAGCACGAGTTAAAGTATGCGAAGTTTACTCAACGACGCACGAAAATTTACGAACACTCGAGTTTCGGCAGAGCCGAAAGTTTCGGCTATATTTAGGCAGATACCGAAACTAAGGCCGAAATCGAAACTAGATTTTTTGGCCGAAACTGGCCGAAACCGAAATTTCGGTCGGTCACTAATCTATGCCCGAAACGTCTTTGGAGATGCGATGTTTTTGCATCCAGCCAGCCAGATCATTGTTCGGACGTCCGAACGCTCAAGGTCGCGTCCGCGATTATGACAGACAACTTGACCTTGACGACCTATAGCATCCGCGGACGCCATGAACGGGGCGCGGGGACGCATCCGCGGACGGCGGACGGTTTTCTGAAATGACTGGCCAGACATCCGAAGATTCATTTTCCTACGAAGCTTCCTGCATCCGCGGACGTCCCCGTATGAACCGTGCACATTGTTAAGTCGCATCCATCAGCCGCGACTTATTAATAATAATATTATTAATAAGTCGCGAATATTGTAAATAGACCCTTGGATCGCCCCGTCCCTGCAGGGTCAGTATTATCCGTTCTAATAAAGTACGGTCGCTGAGCACGTAGAGTCAACTGCACCCGTTAATTTGCCTAAAAATATTACGTACCTTTACCTAGTATTATAAAGATTACAGCAAACTTTTAATACTTAAGTTAAAGATAAGAAAATAGGTATCGTAAAAATCCATACTGTTACGTGCTAGGGTTCGAGGATTCGGAGAGAAAGACCTGGTGACGCTCTTGAAGACTTTATTCACAAACACTAGCTCACACAAATCACTAAATCCAAACACTAAGCACTAGATCCAAATCACTGAGCACTATCACTGTCCTAGGTCGTAGCCGAGTCTTAGGTCACTATCACAATCACTCACTATTGATCACTTGTTCTCACTTCGAAGTCGCCTTGATGATCGCTTGTATCAAACTGAGCTGATTGCCGGCTTGTTTACCTTTTATATGGCCCGCCATACTTTCTGGAACGTTCCATTCTGGATTGTTTACGTAAACACGCAATTCACATAAACAAGGGTTGGACTTTTCTAGAAAGTACGCGCAACTGTCGCGCGCAGGTAAACAACTGCCCGTATCCGTAACACTACTCCCCTCTTAGAGATGCTCGTCCCGAGCATCGTTGTTACTGCCATGATAACGCGCCAAACGGTCTATGTGTACCACTTTGAATGTGCCTCTTGGTGGCTTTTGAATCCTGTAAGTCACATCATTCAATCGGGTAACCACTTTATATGGGCCGTCCCACTTGGTCTGCAACTTTGGAGATTTCCCTTTTCGGCGAGTTGGGTTATGCAGCCATACCAGTGACCCTTCTTCGAAACCGCTCGTGTTCGATTTCCGGTCGTATCTGGTCTTCATGTTCTCACTTGACTGTAACCCATTTTCCCGAACCATGGCGTGTATATAACGCATTTTTCCCTTAAATCGCAGACATAATCTGGTACAGTCTTTGGTTCCTCCGGTGACCCTCCTGTCAAAAGGTCTATTGGAACTCTTAGTTCCCTACCATTATTGACATACGCCAGGGTAGCTTTTATGCTTTCATGCTCGGCGGTACAGTACGACAGAAGGAAGAGTGGTATATACTTGTCCCAATCCTTTTGTTTGTCATCTACTAATTTCGCCAAATGCCTCTCAAGGGTCTGGTTAAATCTTTCAACCATTCCATCCGACTGTGGATGGTACGCGGTGGTCCTCGTCTTATGCATTCCCAAAATTCTGTACACTTCCTGGAAGACCTGCGATTCGAAGTTCCTGCCCTGATCGGAATGGATTTCGAGAGGCACACCAAAGCGAGATATCACTTCTTCGACTAGCTTAGAAGCAACTGTTGTAGCTTCCTGGTTTGGTATGGCGAACACTTCGGGCCATTTGGTGAAGTAGTCCATGACGACCATAAAGTACTTGTTTCCCGATTCCGTCAAGGGAAATGGCCCAGCTACGTCAACTGCAATTCGTTCCCACGGTGCGCCAACGTCATACAACCGCAGGTTCCCACGGCTCCTGGTCTGTGGTCCCTTCACTGCAGCGCAAGTAGTGAATTTGCAGCACCAATCCTGTACATCATCTCGACAATGCAACCAGTAGAATCGTTCTCGCACTTTTGTTAACGTCCTCTTAACACCTAGATGACCTCCTGATACGCCATCGTGTATTTCACGCAGAACATCCGGTACTCTCGTTCTTGGGACAACTATCTGAAGATGGAACTCTCTGCCGTTAGTCTTCTCCCATTTTCGGTAAAGTATTCCATTTTGAAGTATCAGACTGTCCCATTGCGCCCAGTACGCCTTAGTGACAGCGCCAGTGGGTGCAACCTCACTCAAGATTGGTTTTACGTCACCGCGTTTCTTCCATGTGATGATGTGCCGAAGGTCGTCATCTCTTTCTTGAGCCTCCCTCATAGCATCATTCTCCCTCGGACCCAAGAGACTTGTTTTCGTTAACTTTAATGTCACTTCATTAGATTCCTGCTTAACACAGTGTTTGTAGTCCTCTGAACACGGCCTTCGTGAAAGTGCGTCGGCATTCCCATGCGCTTTTCCACTGCGGTGTTCCGTCTTGAAGTCGTACTCCTGGAGCTGTTCAATCCATCGAGCTACTTGACCTTCAGGGTTCTTGAATTGCAGTAGCCACTTAAACGCTGCGTGATCAGTTCGCAGTAAAAACTATCTGCCGATGAGATACTTGCTGAAGTGTTGTAGCGTCTTTACGACAGCCAAGAGTTCTCTTCTTGTCACACAGTAGTTTCTCTCTGGCTTAGATAAAGATTTGCTGAAATATGCAATTACAACTTCTCTTTCGCCCTGTTTTTGAGATAGCACCCCTCCAATAGCCGTGTTGCTTGCGTCAGTGTCGACTATAAACTGACCTTCAGGTTGTGGATACCCCAGGATTGGTGTTTCACACAGATGTTTCTTCAGTTTCTGAAAAGAATCTTCAGAAGTCTCGTCCCACATAAACTGTCGTTTATCTTCCGTCAGCCGATGTAATGGCTTGGCTATCTCTGAGAATCCCTTAACAAAACGCCTGTAGTAGGAGCATAGGCCGAGAAATGCCCGCACTTCGGTTTTGTTCTTAGAGGTTAGCCAATTTTGAACTGCTTCCAGTTTCTCCGGGTCCGTCTGGATTCCATTACTGGAGATAACATGGCCGAGATAGTTGACCTTACTCTTGAATAAGCGACACTTTTTCGGAATCAGCTTTAACTGGGCCCCCGTTATTTTGGCGAAAACTCGTTCTAAGTTTCGCAAATGGTCCTCGAAGTCGCGACCAACAATGATGACGCCATCCAAGTAGACTAAGCAAGCCTCTCCAACTAAGCCTGCCAGTACACACTCCATGAGTCGCTCAAATGTGACAGGTGCGTTGCACAATCCAAAGGGCATGACGTTAAACTGCCATAAACCTTTACCTCCTTGTCTTTTGGATGAATTTCCACCTGCCAGTATCCAGATTTCAGGTCCAGGGTCGAGAACCATTTCATGCCACTCAAGGTATCCAGAGTGTCGTCGATTCGAGGTAATGGATAGCTGCCCTTCTTAGTGACATCATTGAGACGTCTGTAGTCCACACAAAATATTGTGCTGCCGTCTTTCTTCTTCACTAACACAACAGGCGAGCACCACGGACCTGCAGACGGTTCAATAATTTTATGCCTTCTCATGTCCTCCAAAAGGCCTTCAACTTCTTTTTCCTTTGCAATGGGTATCCGTCTTGCTCGTTGACGAATTGGATTCTCGCTTCCGGTATCTATCCTGTGCTGAACCATCGACGTTCTTCCAAGGTCGCCTTCCTGACTGGAGAAGATATTCGCGTGGCGTTGTAAAAACTTCTTAGCTTTCATGCTCTGCGAATAAGTCAGATTACTCTTGCAGTCATCGAGTAGTTCAGTCACTATTCCATAGTTGCTGGTGTTTGCTGAGTCTGGGCATGTGATCGAACTACACTTTCTCATCCAGACAACTTCCTCGCACTTGACGTCACCTTTGTTCAAGCAGATCTCGCGATCACCAAGATTCAAAACCCTGACCACAGCGTTACTGTTTCCACTAACAAGGGTTCTCGCCGTCATCAGTTTTTGCGCTGATATCTTGGTAGGTGTGACTTCGATCAACACGCATCTGTTTAACTTCTTCTTTCCAGCTGGAGGTAGTTTCACCAGCACTCTAGCTTCCGCTCGTCCAGGTATAATGACTTCCTTTACACATGCGACTTTCCCGCAGGCGCCTCCAAGGATGAAAATTTCTTCTTCACCACACTTGAAAACTCCGTCAGCGACATTAATTCTGCAGTTGTGCTTCTTCATGAAATCCAAACCCAAGATGCAATCATCCATAACCTCAGCCACGATAACGTCATGAGGGTATGAGGACCCTCCTACATTAATCGTAACTGTCATTTCTCCCAGGACGGGTATTGGCTGACCGGAGGCAGTAAGAAGCCGACAGTTAATTCTCCTCTTGTGCCTTCTTGCGGCTTTTACCAAATTTGGGTTCACTATTGTTTTAGAGGCTCCTGTGTCTAGAGTCATTTTGCAATCCGTCCTGTTAATAGTCCCCTAAATCACAAGACTATTCCCGCTGCATGCTTGGGAGATAACAGTTATCGGGGCTTCTTCAGCGTCAGCCAGTACTCGCCCCTTAGTCCTGGCTTTTATTCGTTTCCCTGATCCCGGGCAGGGGGCGAAGCTCCTTGCTTCTTTAGCTCCTCTACTTGTTCCTCGAGCCTCTTCATCCTTGACATCTGGGTATCCTTCTGCGGGCAGTTGAGCTGAAGATGGCCCCTCTCACCGCACTTGTAGCACATGGCTCCAAAACTTCTCTTCGTGGGAGCCTTGACCGCCTTAACTTCCTCAGAGACCTCACGGATCTTATGGGTCTGTCGTATGTCACGGCGAACAGCCTCGACCTCCAAAGCATGCGCCAATGTTTCCTTTAGCGAAGTGTGGTGACGTAGCCTCACTGCAGCTCTGACCTCTAGGTCCCTGATTCCGTCGACAAATGCTTGCACAATATTTGTCTCGATCATCTTGGAATCGGCTCCTGGGTGTGCCTTCTTGACCAGTTTTTCAATTTCCAACGCCCATTGTTGTAGCCCCTCTCCTGAGCGTTGGACTCTGTCACGAAGTTGAGCACAGAACACGTGCTCCAGGTGTCGCTCCCCGTATCTAGATTCAAGGGCCTCCATCAGGTCCTTGAACCCGTTTCCCGTATGTGCTTCCAGGACCGACAAGGCTTGCCCTCTGAGCGCGACAGTGAGAGCGGTCAGGCATTGTTCGCCAGTCCATCCGTTGGCAGAAGCAACCATCTGGAATTGCTGACGATAATCGTTCCAAGAAGTATTACCGTCGTATGGTGGCACTTTAACTCTTGGTCCTTGTACCACTACTCCGGTAGTTCCACTAGACGCCGGGACTCCTGTGGTTTCCAGGCGCACTTTCCACTTCTGTAGTTCTGTGAGGCCGGTTTTCACATTTTCCATATCCACTCCTAGCCCGGTAACTCGTTCTTCCATAACATCAACATCTTGCCGAAGCTTAGTCATCGTGTCACTAACATCCTTTATAGCCAATAGCGCTTTTTCTTGGAGGTCCTTTTGTTGCTCTTGAGACTCCATCATTGCCCTTTGAGAATCTTCCAAAGCCTGCATTAACTTAATTATGCTTTCCAATTGAGGAGCCATTTGAGGGGCCGTAGAAACTACGGGCGTGGCAGGATGGAAGTAGCTAGTCGACGGGGCCTGAGCAGGCGGGGCCCAGTGGGCGGGGCCCAGTGGGTGGGGCCAGTGGGCGTGGTCATGTCCAGAGTGGGCGGGGCCTGAGGGGCGTGGTCAGTGGGCGGGTCCCGGTGGGCGGAGCCAGTAGGCGTGGCTTCACCCGAAGTGGATGGAGCCTGGGGGGTGTGGTCAGTGGGTGGAGTCTGGTGGGCGGGGCCAGCGGGTGGGGCCTGCCCCGCAGTGGGCGGAGCTTGGTCCCCAGTGGGTGTGGCCTCCGCAGCCCCACCTCCAACCCCTCTCTCGAAGTCAATGGCAGCAGCTCGCTGCGCCCTTGTCCTGACACTCCCCTTGAAGTCGTCTCTCGGAGTCAATGGCATCTCCAAATCTCACTTCCGACACCAGTTGTTACGTGCTAGGGTTCGAGGATTCGGAGAGAAAGACCTGGTGACTCTCTTGAAGACTTTATTCACAAGCACTAGCTCACACAAATCACTAAATCCAAACACTAAGCACTAGATCCAAATCACTGAGCACTATCACTGTCCTAGGTCGTAGTCGAGTCTTAGGTCACTATCACAATCATTCACTATTGATCACTTGTTCTCACTTCGAAGTCGCCTTGATGATCGCTTGTATCAAACTGAGCTGATTGCCGGCTTGTTTACCTTTTATATGGCCCGCCATACTTTCTGGAACGTTCCATTCTGGATTGTTTACGTAAACACGCAATTCACATAAACAAGGGTTGGACTTTTCTAGAAAGTACGCGCAACTGTCGCGCGCGGGTAAACAACTGCCCGTATCCGTAACAATACAAACGGGTTTAGTCTCAAATCTCGATGTTTGCGTAGTTTACACACATCATGTGTCTAACATGATTCAAGATACATGACGGTTGTAAAGGTTAGTAATTATTTACTTTGTAAAGGTACGATAACATAGCTCGTTCCATCTGCACTATCCTGGACTAATCTCATATTATTTAGTTCAGAATAAGACTCTTTACAAACAAAGTCATTGTTATCTCCCAAGATATATAAACGAGTAGGTGAGAGAACTGGTGAGAGTTGAAAAGCACAGTGGATTCGTATAGGTAGGTGCTTCGATTTAGTCTAAAAAAAATAAATGAAAATTAATAAAAAAAATACATTAAGTAAAAAATCATTACGCGTTTTGATATTTACTTAGTTTCGCGCATTTTTTCGATTTTTAAAAACTTTGGTTTCGTCTTCTACGAAAATTGTTATGTTCTAATATTTTTTTGTGTGCAATAAATGCCTTTAAATAGAAACAAATAGATTGTGAAGCAGGCCCGAAATTTTCCAAACAATTGGCCAACATTAGATTGACGACATTAGATTGATAACGGTAAATCTCAATTAATACCAATCAGTGTATGTAGATGCGTCGCAGGAGAAGGTCAACACGAGTGATATAGTTGAGAATTTTCGTTATTTTCCTCAGACATAATGGCTGGAAAACAAAATATGAGCTCTAAAGAAATTTTCGCCCTGGAAGATAAGTATGGATGCCGGAACTACGACCCCGTTCCCGTCGCACTGTGCAGAGGAGAAGGTAACTAATATTTAACCAACTTAAAAATAGAAACAACCCACCAGGATTTCAAAATTATTTATTAAGGGGGCGACTAATCCAAAATTGTCGATTTTATAATTCATTTTTATACTTGAAAATAAGCCCCGAATTGTTTTGTTTTTCTAAACATAGATACTACATTATATTTCCAAGAATTTGATATGAGCGAAAACACGATATCTTAAAATTTTCTCGATTGAGAAAAATCACAAATAATGCATCAAATTTTCACGAATTTTTCATTTATTGTCATAACCGTGCATTAAACTAGGTTGATATTTTAACACATTGTATAAAATTCTATTATTGAGACACTGACCTGGCGGATTTTATAAAGTTGTATATTTATCGAGTTATTAAGAAAAACTAACTTGGCGATGATTCCGCGTCGTCCTTTTTCACCTGGCATATGAAAGACGGGCGTCAGGCGTGAGTGTGAAGAGAGAAGGACGATGTTTGATTTTTATTTTTTTGGGTTACTCTATTTATTTATCGGGGGACCAATTAACAGATTCGCGAATCATATTTATAATATGTTACTGATATTTTTATAAAAAAATTTGAGAAAGTATAAAAAAATTCTTTCTCAAGAAAATCCGGCCTCTTGCGTCAGCAATCTGGGGGCATCGCCAAACATAATATCTTGCCCACATCAAATTTGGTCTTGCCCCGCCACTGTTTACATATTTTATAATATTAGTATGGATATGAATTTTATTGTTATGTATAAGTATATCAGAACTTATGATGCTTTATGATCAATTCAGATGTTTCATTTTATCGCTCGAGAACCTTAAATTTTTCTGCGAAAGAAACTATTTAATTTTCTTTCCCGGTATCAATATATATTTTTATCAAATTACATTTAAATCAGTTGAGAGTTTTATGTCTGAAGGGGTATTTCTGGACCCGTTGCGCGTTAGGGTTTTCGGAGCCCAGTTAAGGAATCCCTTGCTTATTGTTAAGGGCCCCCGAGACGATCAAACGGTTTGATTCCAACCTTACGTATTTGATGCAACCGTTTAATGTCGGTTTGAACGGTTTGTCAAACGAAACTGCGCAATTTGGTTCAATACTCGCTGTGGAGTACACGTCTTGTGACGAATAAATATTATTTTTTAAAAGACAAAACCGACTTAAAAATTGTACGAAATTGAGAATTAAATTCCCTATCTCAAAAACTACTAAACCTATTTTGATAAAACTTGCAGAAGTCTCCCAAGTTAAACAATACCTGTTATAGTACAACAAAAAATATTTAAATCGGACTTGTAGTTCCGGAGATATGTGAACACAAACATAAAAACATACATAACTTTTGAAATTTTGCACATTTGTTCAGATGCTGATATAGACTAACATTATATACGAAAACTGGGCAGTTCTGGAAATATTACATACATACGCATCGAATTGATAACCTCCTCTTTTTTAGTCGGTTAAAAATAATGTACCTACTCCAAAGAATGGTATAAAGTTTGTTCAAACGCATCGGAACACGATCAAACGGCGCGTCAAACACAACAAAAATATGAAATTTCATCAAACGAGCTTCAAACACGTAAATGTTTGACAAACCGTTCAAACTAGCTTTGTAAACGATCAAAATGGTTTGAGTCAAACCAAAATTTACGTGTTTGATTCAAACCGTTTGATCGTCGGGGCCCTTTAGCTACTACCGATTTAAACTGTGTGTGTTAATGTAGTCAGTATTTACCACACCTACTAGCTATGACAAGTAGTTATCAAGTAGTTATGAATCTTATTTCGGTACATCTATATAATAATACGTGAGAGAAAAACTTTGTAACCCTTTTTACAAAAATGGGGAAACGTAGGTGCATGAAATTTCGCACAGTTATAGTTTATATGGAGAAAGAGTGCATCGAGCCAATATTATTTTAAAATTATGCCTTTATCATATATATTTTTACAAATAAAACGTTACACACACTACGACACTACTACTAAAAAAGATGACAGATTTTTGAGTGATAAGCCTATACATACGAATTATACTCTTTTATTTATGGTTGAAGTCTGTTGACACTTGACAACAACTTGACAAATTGAAAATGGATTATTGTTTTTTTTTTATTGAATTTTAGATACTATTAGACAATGCTTAAACGGCCAGTCTGAGATCAGATGAGTCCCAGAGACAAGAATTGAAAAAAACTATGAAGTCAATATTTTTTTACAAAATATAGGTAGTAGTCAGTGAACTTAAAACTACAGGAAGAGTAACTCCGTCAAAAAAAGTGCACCAAAAGGCTACAAAATGTGACCCGAAACATGTATACTTTATGCATGTGTTATACACGAGTGACATGTGTGACAGTGACAGTGACGAAGTCATACAGATACGACTTTTAATACAGGAATAACCTTTCAAGTTTCATCAGTAAGTGATTTTTTTTTAATTATGCTTAGGTAAAGTTCTTGTATTTTTTCCGACCCAAAAACATGCCCAAAAAGATGGTTTATTTAAGTTGGATGCCAGGGTATTTGCGTAAAATTAAGCTGGTCTCTTTGTGTTTGTCTTATTAAGTTTACATGTTATTGTAAAAATGCAATAATCAAAAAATAATATAATTACAAAATTTTTACAAAGTCGCCATGGACAGTGTTATGCAAGATGTAACAATTAAACGAGGGTCTGACTAACATCAGTATGGAGTATCTTATTTTTATAATGCCGTTCGTACTTCGTTTAGTAAGAAACGAACCGAATTGGATGCCGAGCCAGATTACTCGTTTATGTAGCATACACTTTAATAGTCATGATATATTTTGTATGAGTAATGACCGAAAATTAAAGAGATTACGAAAATCTGCCTTTGCACCGTAAGTTTTTTATTTCAATTCTGTAATAATTCTGTAATAATTTCGCACAAAGATATTTGTAATCTGAAAACGTCTTGTCTAGGTGCCCTGGATAGTTTTAAATTCGTCCGAGTCGTACAAGGTTTGTTCAAAATCTTATATATAAAAATGGATTTTTAAATGTGTTAGTCGCGCTAAAACTCGAAAACGGCTGAACGGATTGGGCTGATTTTAGTCTTAAAATATTCCTAGAAGTCCAGGGAAGGTTTTAAAGTGACACGAAGTTCACCGGGACAGCTAGTTATTATATATTATTATTATCGATGACTTAAGCGGGGAATTCACTACCGGGCTGCCCGCGGGCCGTCCGGTTTGGCACAAGTCTGCCGCTTGCCCCGATTGAACACACACAGAACAGGCAAATCAGTCGAATAGATAGAGAGCTGCAGCTCGCTCGTGGACTCATGGACTCAATCTTCTTTGTAATAAATGATAGATCAGCATCGGCATTGATTTCTTTGGATTTTTCAATAAGTTCGCTGTATTAGCGACATTACGTAGATCAGAGGAAAATGTTTGATTTTAAAATAATAATTATGTACTCCTTTCTTCGTGATACTTAGTAGATATGTTTGGTGTATACTGCATAATGCCATCCGCTTTTGACAATTATTGTCCACGGCTTTGTTTTATAACTGTGACAGTGACAATAACCGCGCAGGCTGTCGTCCAGCGCGCAATATTATGATACGTTACCTGGGAAACGACCTTGGCGAGAATCTGAATTGTCATATTTTAGTGTTCGAAAAGGAGCCAAATTTAAAACGGTTGAAGTATGGGAGTTACGTTTCCTGTAGTTTTGTTATTCGTAGGTAGTAGTCCTAACTCCTAATGTCGTTGCAACTTGCAAGTAAGGTCGAATTTCGACCATTGGGCGATCTCTAGTTATGATTTATGTCTCTAACCACTTCGGTACCTATGTCTTTAAGTTCTAACGCTACCAGCCCGGAAAAGTTCTGAGATCCTTGACATAGAACTTAAGCTAAGCTGGTACCGACTTCAAAAGCATGAAGATGGAATCTGAAGACGGCACTATAATAAGGAATAAGAATTATTTGATTCTTTTTAAGAATATTACTTTTGTTTTTACCTTGGAAGTCGGTTTTGATTTTTTGTTAAAAAAATAATAATTTTGCTCTTTTTAGTTACCTATGAGACCACAAGGCTATATTATAGCGACGCGGACGCGGTCATTATCCGAAAGGTTGCACACTGCACAGATTGTGTTCCTCCCGCACGCGCACCCCCGCTTGGTTACGCCCACTATTGACTATCATAATATTTTAATTTCGTCATAATATCAAAACTAAACGTCCAATTTTAATCATTCAAAGACCAAATTTTATCTACATAAACTGTTCTTTTGTATCTTTGATTTTTTTGTAGACATTTATAAGATCTACAATTACTTAGAACATTTTATGGTTCTATCTTTTATAGTTTCGGCAGCGTACGCAAAATAAGTAACTTTTGTGGTTGATTTTATACCTGGCGTCCGAAAAAGTCTTACGAAACCCTATTTTTTCCAAAGTAAAAGTATCTCCAATCTCCATAGTCCATACCCAACAAAATCGGTTTGGGCGAAGAGGTAACAGACAGACAGAGATCTATATAACTTTGTGCCTCGTTTCATAGCCTTGAATGTATCAACTAACTTGATATTAAATTAGCATATCAACGAAAAACAATAATAATTAAAATTCGTTATCACTACAGTTTTAAATAACTTTTCTGTGGGGGTCACATACGTAGAGAGATGAACTTATCTTATCATGCAAACAAATATTACGATGTTAATGGAAGATTTTGTAATCGAGACAACAAATATGTCTTATGACATAAATATAACTGCTTTCATTCAGATTAGAAAATTAAATGTAGGTGAAAGATAAGAAGAGTAAATATCTTCTAGTTTCGACCAGGAAAAGTTATAGGTACACAGCGCCGTACCTAACAAAAGTCAAAATATAATCTCAAACATGATCAATATCACATTAGAGCAGGGGCTGGGTGCAGACTGCAGGGTTTAGTTAAGAGTCCGTATACGAAATTTTGCCGATGAATACGAAATAGCAAAGGTTCGCTACAGAAATATTATTAGGTTTTTTCCCCTTATTAGACTTAAAAAAAAATATTTTGGCACAATTTGTTTCTTATATTTTTTCTTTTTTCTCGAATTGGATAGAATTTTATCTATAGATTATTTCTGTCGTTTTCTTTTTATGAATTACAGCTCCAAGTTGCCGAAATTAACAGCAATTCTTTGCCCATTTTCTCTAAAATTTTGCCGAGTTACATATTTTTTTACTCAACTATTTCATATTAAAGTGGTAAAAAGTAATTCCAACATTTTATAGACGACTTTCTCAACAGTACATTGTATTTTTTTCATACGTCAATACAATCTATAAACAGGTGATATTCTAAACCTTTTACAGCAAAAATCACAAAACTGTCGCGGGTTTGAGTTGGATTATTTAAAAATACTTACTTAAAAAAATAAAAAATCTAGCTCCAACATTAGATTATAATTGAAATGATCTTACATGTTGTGCATTAAAACTTATAGAAATACTGTATTTTAACTGTTAAATCACGTCTGTTAAATCAGCGAAATCGGCAAATTTCGTATACGGACCCTTAAGGGCCCGTTCTTCCAAATTCACGTTTCTAGGATGAGTAATTTTTAAGGAAAGCGTCATTAAAAAAAACTGAAAAATATATACATGTATAGATACATCTTTTATCTAGTGACTTTTTTGGTTAGAAACACAATACAGATAATTTTACTTGATAAAAAAGAAAACGAATCAACCTCGATTTTAAAAACATTTTTAGTTTTATAGGACTTACAGGGACTCAATCAAAAAACAATTTGGACAGTTCGATTACTATTAAAATTTTACAGGGATTGGATACATGTTTAGTTATAATATTTTTTATCTAAGTAAAAAGGTTTTTTCTCCTATTTCGCCCTATCATGGACGCGGCGAGCGTCGTAACCGCCACCGTACAAGGCGCACTGATATGAATGTTATTTTAATGTCATTTACGTCGATATTCGCACTGACAGACAATCGAACTGCAAAGGGGTATGAAGATTTTTGTATGGAGCCTGGCCGACCAACGTGTCCGCCATTTTGTTTTTTTTTTAAATCGCGTTCACGAATAATTCTTTCAAAAATGGATAGCTAACATCAATACAAACAAAAAATAATCTTGGACAAAACCGCGTAAAGTGTCACATTTCGAAGATATGGGCTGCCAAAGTTTTACCCTTGGAAATAAATATTTAAGATATTGCAACTCTAAGGCATGGTTATTCCAAGTGATTTCTGGTCTATGAAACAGTAGCGCCACTCTGTAACACGCCGTTGCGAGTTTCTCATTAGGTATGTAGTTGCTAAAAATTATTGTTTGAGCTAGATTGCACTTTGTCATCACGCGACGGCGTGTTACAGAGTGGCTACTGTTTCACAGAAGAGAAACCACTTGGTTTAAACCCCAATTTGATAATCCGTGACTCCCGGTTTACCTACTTCCAATATAATAACGAAATGTAAAAAATATGAGATACAAAGCACAATATTTAAAAGACTTTAAACCATGAACATTTTTATAAAACGTAATACTTTGGCTGTAATTAATTTACAAACTCACCTCCGACAAAAATCTAATTCATCGAAATATAAGTATTAACTAGGATAATTATACATTTTATTTTAATAAATTGTTAGTAAATCTATATTAAGATATCCTGAACCGAACAATTTTGTTTCTTAATATTTATTTCCAAAGATATTTAAAAAAAAACATGAAAAATAGAGAAGATCCGCCCCTAGTAACTACAGTTTTATGCTAATCTAAAATGAATCTTATTGCGACGCGTATACGCTTGGTCTTTGGTTGTGTGCAAGGTTATCGTTTTGGATTGAGATTGTTCCCTGCCTTAAGCTTCCAAAATTTGTACATAGATTGGTTCAAGCATACACTTTAATTTGCCCATAGCTTATATGAAATGTATAAATCATGGTTTTTAAATTACGCAACAAAAACCATTTTGTCGCTTACGCCTTTTCCATTTTTCCAAAACATATCCAACACCTTAAGTAATATGCAAAATACGAGTACCGCATTCTGTGAATGGGGTTGGACCACTTTTTGATGGAGTGGTGTAGAAAACAATGGACCAATACGACTCCTGGTAACATTCAGAATCATAATCTGCACTATTTTCTAAGTTCAACCCCATTTAACAGAATGCGGTCCTCATACTTAACATACTCAACTCCACCCAGCACCGGCTCTAAGGCTGGTATAAATAGTCAGTACTCAAGATGCATCTCGGTCTCAAGACACGGCTTAGGCTCTGTGATTGGTTGGCTGTCAAAATTTGGCCCAATCAAAGAGCCGAACCGCGTCTTGAGACCGGGACCGAAAAAAAAAAAGACTTGGATGTCTGTCTGTCTGTCCGTCTCCACTTCTCCAGGCTGCATCTCAAGAACCGCTACAGCTTGACTTTTGAAATTTTTAGAGATTGTGTATTTCTGTTGCCGCAATAACAACAAATGTTAAAAACAAAATGAAATTAATATTTAATGAGGGCTCCCATACAACAAACGTGATTTTTTTGGCCTTTTTTGCTCTATATCAAAATAGCAACATGTAGGCACTTAATTTTTTCACAAAGTCCTTCAATTTATGTGTGTTTAATACATAATAATAATCTAATATATAAAATTCTCGTGTCACGGTGTGCGTAATTGAACTCCTCTGAAACGGCTCGACCGATTTTCGTGAATCTTAGCGAGCATATCGGCTAGGGTTGAGAATCGGACAACATCTACTTTTTATATTGATAAGTGCATTTGTTGAATAAATAATAGTAAATTATTACAACTTGAGACCGACGGCGACCATTGTTTGTGCGACGGGATAGCGATCGACGTTGCCATGGCGACATACTTATTTTGTCACTTCAATAAAATTATTATATGGGCGAAATACTTTATAATATGGCAAAGCAACGTTTGCCGGGACAGCTAGTATTAAAATAAAAATTAAGGGGGACTCCTATACATATTACGGTACGGAATCATTCGTGCGTGGGTCCGACTCGCACTTGGCCGATTATATCTATACTAATATTATAAAGCGGAAGAGTTTGTTTGTTTGTTTGAACGCGCCAATCTCAGGAACTACTGGTCCGATTTGAAAAATTCTTTTAGTGTGGGTAAGTTAGTCCATTTATCGAGGAAGGCTATGGGCTATATTTTATTACGCTATGACTAATAGGAACGAAGAAATAGAGGAAAATGTGGAAAAAACGGGAGGAAATTATTTGAAAGGCCTTCCGATTTAAAAAATTCTTTCAATGTTAGATAGCCCATTTATTGAGAATGGCTATAAGCTATTATATTATCACGCTAAGGCTAATAGGATCGAATAAATAGAGGAAAATGTGGAAAAAAACGGGGTAAATTATTTGAAAAGGCTTATCTCACGAACTACTGGAGCAATTTTTCTGTTATTTGGCACAGATCAGAATTCAGAAGTACACCACGTCAAGGATCATAGTCTATTTTTGTGGACTAATTTGTCTGTGAAATATCTAATCTACGCGAGCGAAGACGCGCGGAACGTCTAGTTATATTATATTATTCCCTACTTGGAGAGTGAAGAACCGAGATTAAAATATGATCTGACTAAACTGTCTCGTGTCTAGGTCCATTCGAACCTGTTTTGAGGTGGTTTTGAGACTCAAACAATGGGACAAGAATACCGCGTCCTGCTCTAACAACGTCATTTCACGTTTGTTAGAGTAGGAGGCGGCATTCTCGTCCGATTGTTTGAGTCTCAAAACAGCTTCATGGTACAAACTACAAACCCTGTCTCGTGTCCTAGGTCCATTCGTTTGGGATGTAGAGGGAAAGAGGTATTTTGACTTCTTGAGCGCGTACTCAGCAGTCAACCAGGGTCACTGCCATCCCAGATTAATCAAGGTGCTGAAGGAGCAGGCGGACAAACTGACGCTGGTGTCCAGGTAAGTGGAACTTCTGCTATTACTGAATACATCATTCACGTAACACAAAATTGTAATATGACATTAAATAAGAAAGTCAAGAATCGCGACCATATTTTGAGGGTCTTTCATTAAAGACCTTTGTCCGATATGCACCTATTTTTTTGGTAAAAAACGTTGGGAAAGGAGATAAAATAAACGAAATTAAAAAGAAAAAAATAGTTATCATTATATATTTAATCAAATTGCGAGGGCAGATTCGCTCTACCACTTTTAAAATATGTCAAGTGATCTCTACCATCGCGTCGTAACGTTTGGGCGATCGCGATGCATTAGATACACAGTACACGTCAAACCTACCTACTCCTACCTACATAACAAACTTGGCTCAACGTTCCTGAATCATAATTTATTAAAAATATTCAGGGCATTCTACTCCGACCAGCTGGGTAAATATGAGAAGTTTATGACGGAGCTGCTCGGCTACGACCGTCTGCTGCCCATGAACACCGGCGTGGAGGGGGGCGAGAGCGCCTGCAAGATCGCCCGGAAGTGGGGATACGATGTTAAGAAGATACCGTGCAACCAGGCGAAGGTGAGTGGAATTGAATAGCCTGGGCCCGTACCACGAAACCGTTGTGTTGTGAGACTCAAACAATCCAACGAGAATGCTGCGTCATGCTATAACAACGTCGATTCACGTTTGTTTCAAAACGGTTTCGTGGTACGGGCCCTGAATTGTAGAACCCGGTGTTAACTATAGTCTGTGCATTAGGCAGGCAGATATTAGATTAGCTTTAAAGCTAAATAAATGTGATTATCAATACGATTTTATCCAGCTCAGAAATATTCTTCTATCTTCAAAGAATCACAAATATAATATAGCTATTTTACATTGTACCATCTTATTGTTACGGATACGGACACACAGAGCCATCTAGCGTCAAACCAGCGCAACTTATCGGAGAAACGCAGATAGCGTAGATCCGCTACTCGATACTAGATGGCGCTAGCTGTATCTACGCGTATTCTCTAGAAACATCCCACGCTTGTTTACACGAATTGGGTACGATCTAGATTGTTCTCGTACAGTCCAGAAATCGTCTCGACCCATATAAATAGCCGCAGGTAGAGGACCCGGCAATTCAGTTTAATCGGAGCGATCTTCGAGGCGAGTTCGAAGTGAAAACAAGTGATCAATAGTGAGTGATTGTGATAGTGAACCTACGACTCGGCTACGACCTAGGACAGTGATAGTGCTCAAGGGGGTGACACACGTACGAACTTAAAGTACGCGGGTTTTAAGTTCGCGAACTTACTCGGCTTGCGTCCGTGACACACGAGAATCGCTCACACGCCCCGCGAGCCGCGAGCCTGGGGGCATGGTAACCCCCAGGCTCGCGGCTCGCGGCGCGCGGCTTACGGCTCACGGCTCTATGCTGACACACAGGCGATTAAGATCGTCAAACCATAAGTCCGCGTACTTACTCGCGTGTCTGTCACCCCCATAGATATCAGAAACAACAGGAGATAGGCTGCCGAGCGCACTTTGTTTGAGTCCTGATGTAAGCTACACTTACATTGACACCTAAATAATTACACAAATTACACCCACACATTGACAAATCCCTGTCGCTCACACATTCAAGGCGGTGCTCTCATTGCTGCGCACACATTGCTATATACTGTGTAAGTACGCGCCTCAGTCCAGAAAAACATTCAACAAATTTCACACCTACGCTAGTGATTGACTGTCGATAAATTTGTTATCGAGCAGTTACTTTGTAGCATATCGCGAACAATTTTAGCTTTAGGCCCCAATACAATAAGTAATAATTTTGAACAAAAATTATGGACTAGAATATTACTTTATACGACACACCGTGAAAATAATAATTATTATTATTTTCACGGTGTGTCGGGGGACTGCCAAGTGCCAAGTAAACCACGACAACAGCGGCAGCGACTTTTGCATTTTGTATCGCCAAGTCGCTGGTTGTCTCGATTCGGTTCGCTGTGAACTGACCCTTAAACTATAACGTTATGTGAAATCTAACATCTACATTAGCGGTCCCCCGACACACCTTGACAATAATTATGGACTACAATATTACCTATACCCAAATCCCAATGATATTCTACTAAATACAGATCTGTTACGTTCATACTATTTTCCGGCTTAAATTGCTTCCGAACAATTTTAAAATTCAATTGTCAAATTTGACAGGTAAGTGAAACAAAAGATACGAAATGCCATTTACATAAAAGAGACAGACTAAATAAAAGACGGGCCAATTGGCCCGTATTTATGGCTTCACAACGCGCGCGGTAGTAACATATCTGCTTTGAGATTTTTTATTTAATATCATTGCCTATACCTCTACTTTATACTTATGAATTATTTAAACTTAAAGTCAGTAAACTATTATTTCATTCAGCTTGGCGGTTATTTTTTTTATTTCGTAATTTAATTTTATTTCATGCTTTTTAAACTTGTGTAGGTTATGGTGCAGAATAACTCCTATCAACAGGGTCATAAAATAACATCATGATTACCATCTATAAATGTAATTTTTGATGTGGCCGTTAATATGAGCCCAAACACGAAACCTCCACTTTGAGTTCATACGAAGCTCGGCTTCTACAGAATCCAGGTCTACTGCAGCAGCAGCATGCAAATATTAACTGTCTGGTTATCGCAATAAAAATGATGATTTTTAATTTTTTATTAAGGGGCCGGGCTACCCTCGAAATTCTCATACATACGTAATACCGAAATCATTTTGTCATACGAAAATATTTAACATGTTTGAGTCATTTTTCAGCTTAAAATAGTAATTACCTAGGTTGAAGGTTCCTGAACAAAAATAAACTTCAAAATATTTAAACACTAAAAAAAATAATTAAGTGTATAATTTTTTTTACTAAATTTACTACTAAATATTTAAACACTAAAAAATAGAGTAAAACGCTAAACAACATATAAATAAATAGTAAATTTACTACAAAATATTTTAATACTAAAAATATTTTTTAGAGTTGAAATATTTTGTAGTAAATTTAATTGTGGCGGTACCCATAATTCGCCTAACATTCCTGCATCGCGCTATCGAAGTTTTCTAAGCGCGTCGGTATATATACGACAGCTGAAATGTATCACGTGGGCTTCGGCCTGACCGAGCATACCACCTCGCTCGTTCAGAATCTTCCTTTGGCCTCCACACATTATTCCCACATAATATTTATTTATATATTTTTTAGTGTTTTGCTCTATTTTTTAGTGTTTAAATATTTAGTAGTAAATTTAGTAAAAAAAAAAATTATACACAAAAAATTTTTTTTTAGTGTTTAAATATTTTGAAGTTAATTTTTGTACAGGAACCTAGGTAATTACTATTTTAAGCTGAAAAATAACTCAAACATGTTAAATATTTTCGTATGAGAAAATGATTTTGGTATTACGTTTGTATGAGAATTTCGAGGGTTACCCGGGCTCTTAAGTAATAGAAAAAACAACAACCACGAAAGGCGAATTTACACACATCCATTCGCACATCTACCTACATTCATTTAGGTACTTTGTTTGAGTAATTTAATTATAAAAAAATAAAAAAGAAGATAATAAAGTAATTCAATAGATTGTTTTACATAATGGAGATTGTCCATTTTTTTTTAAATTTTGCTCATTACAAAAAACATTTCGAGGAATAAGGTCAGTGATCGTTTTTCTGTATATAAACGAAAAAAATACTCATTAGTTACTTATATTTTTGAACAAATATGTTTAACCTTAGTTTGACCTTCAATGGCGTTAAATTAGCAATAAATTCGACCAACATTACGTTTCGAACTTTTGGTAAGCTTCTCGTATCAGCTTTCACATAATGAGAACTTGCATTTGACGAACCAGCCATTATAAATAAGATTTAAAGGAAATTTAAAACATACTGCAGAGGTCAATTGGCCGCCGATGATGACGTCAGAGCGAAACTTTAAAAATTTATTGAGAAAAAACTAGCCAACGAATTTTAAAATTATTTAGTTTATATTCTTAAAATACCATATTTTAACGAAAAAAAATATAAAAAGTACATGTGATTTTTTTGGACAATGCCCATTATAAATGTTTATTAAACTATCAAAATCATCTACAGTTTAATATTAGTTATTACTCGTAAGTACTAATCGCGGCAACGAACGTGATGTACATCGTATCGACAACAAGAAACGACAGGTACATCACTATCTCACGGCGCTTATCAGCGGCCGGTGGCGACCATGCACGGGAAGCGACCGATTCAATAAGCGCAATTTTCATTACTCGGTCAGACTGTTTTCAACACTAGGCACGCTACACTTAGCGAGCAATGTATTGGGTTCAATCGTTAGGTTACATATTTCTCTCAGTACCCGACTAGTGCAATTATTTTAACGAAAAAAGTGAGATTTTGGTAGAAAATACTGGAAATACTAAATTGTTTTTGTACTTACCTATGAAAAGTGACCCTTTAAGTTTATGGTCACTTCGATTCTTGCATACAACAACTGAACAGGTAGGCATTTAAAAAAAAAACACTCCCGTAGTACGCGCTTAGACAATGACGTCCCGACTAATTGTGTTTTCACAAGTTTGGCCTGTTTTGCTCATGTTTCACTTACACCGGCCACGCCCCCACAGCCACAGCCACTCTACTGGTTTAATACCTCTGTGGTCACCCCCTTCAGTGATTTGGATCTAGTGCTTAGTGTTTGGACTTAGTGATTTGTGTGAGCTAGTGTGTGTGAATAAAGTCTTGAAGAGAGTCACCAGGTCTTTCTCTCCGAATCCTCGAACCCTAGCACGTAACAATATTTTTGGAAAAAAAACCTTCTTATTTATATTATTTTAACCATACCATAACCATAACCATTTAAGCCAACCTTCATATTTTTTTCCAGATTCTCTTCGCTGAGGGCAACTTCTGGGGTCGAACGCTGTCGGCGGTATCGTCGTCCACCGACCCCACGTGTTACGACGGCTTCGGACCCTACATGCCGTGCTTCGAAATTGTGCCTTACAATGACATCTCAGCATTAGAGGTTCGTTGACTCGAAAAGCACTCTCTATTCCTGTTCTCTCATTACCGAGTGAATCTGAAGACAGACACGACTGGCGAGAGATCATGTGCAGGACCGACTTTTTACATGCCCATCTGACGCATGAAATATCTGGGCCAGCTGGCCGATTCTGTATCGTACATTTGTGAGTTAATCACTGAGTTAGTAACGAAACGGAGGAGTGAGTAACGGAAAGTCTCACTTTTGTATGCAAATGAATACAAAAAGTGGCACTTTCCGTTACTCACTCCTCGGTTTCGTTATTAAGGGTCCGTATACGAAATTTTCCGATTTCACTGATTTAACAGACGTGATTTAACAGTTAAAATACAGTATTTCTATTAGTTTTAATGCACAACATGTAAGATCATTTCCATTATAATCTAATGTTGGAGCTAGTTTTTTTAAAGTATTTTTAAATAATCCAACTCAAACCCGCGACAGTTTTGTGATTTTTGCTGTAAAAAGTTTAGAATATCACCTGTTTATGGATTGTATTTACGTCTTAACGGTATGAAAAAAATACAATGTACTGTTGAGAAAGTCGTCTATAAAATGTTGGAATTACTTTTTATCACTTTAATATGAAACAGTTGAGTAAAAAAATATGTAACTCGGCAAAATTTTAGAGCAAATGGGCAAATAATTGCTGTTAATTTCGGCAACTTGGAGCTGTAATTCATAAAAAGATAATGACAGAAATAATCTATAGATAAAATTGTATCCAATTCGAGAAAAAAAAAAAAAAAACAAATTGTGCCAAAAAACATGATTCAAAACAACCTAAATCTCACATTATATTACTCGCCGCAAGGTTCGAGTCGGCTTTCCGCGCTTAGTTATATTTTAAATCTAATAATTAATATACTTATATATTTTTTAAGTCTAATAAGGGGAAAAACCTAATAATATCTCGAGTATCTATCTAGTAGCGAACCTTTGCAATTTCGTATTCATCGGCAAAATTTCGTATACGGACTCTTAACTCAGTTATTAACTCGCAGTACATACTGTTACGTGCTAGGGTTCGAGGATTCGGAGAGAAAGACCTGGTGACTCTCTTGAAGACTTTATTCACAAACACTAGCTCACACAAATCACTAAGTCCAAACACTAAGCACTATATCCAAATCACTGAGCACTATCACTGTCCTAGGTCGTAGCCCAATCGTTACTTCACTATCACAATCACTATTGATCACTTGTTCTCACTTTTGAAGTCGCCTTGATGATCGCTCGGATCGAACTGAACTGCCGGCTGGACTGTCTTCGACTATTTATACGGGCCGGATCGAATCTCAGAAAATTCCGGAACATCCCAGAATAAGCCCGATATGCGTAAACAAGTATAAGATATTTCTAGAAATTACTCGTAGGTACACCTAGCGCTATCTAGTATCGAGTAGGGGATTTATGTTGCCTGTGTTCCCTTGGTAAGTTTCACTGCTTCGACGCTAGATGGCTCTGTGTGTCCGTAACACTACTCCCCTCTTAGAGATGCTCGTCCCGAGCATCGTTGTTACTGCCCTGGTAACGCGCCACGTTGTCCTTACAACTCCTGGTCTGCGGTCCCTTCACATCAGCGCAAGAAATACATTCGTGGCACCAATTCTGCACATCATCACGCCAATGCAACCAGAAAAATCGTTCTCGCACTTTCCTTAGCATCCTCTTGACACCTAGATGACTCCCTGATACACCCTCATGTATCTCGCGGAGAACATCTGGTACTCTCGCCCTTGGGACAGTTATCTGAAAATAGAACTCTCTACCGTTAGCCCATTTCCGGTAGAGTATTCCGTTTTGAAGTATCAGACTGTCCCATTGCTCCCAGTACGCCTTAGTGACAGCGCCAGTGGGTGCAACCTCACTCCAGATTGGTTTTACGTCACCGCGATTCTTCCATGTGATGATGTGCCGAAGGTCGTCATCTTTTTCTTGAGCTTTCCTCATAGCATCATTTTCCAAGAGACCCAAAGTATTTGTCTTTGTTTTTCCGCTCCGTGCCTGGGAGGTAACAGTTATCGGGGCTCTCTCCACGTTGTCCAATACTCGCCACCTAGTCCTGGATTCTATTCGTTTCCCCTTGTCCCGGGCAGGGGACGAAACTGCTTGCTTCCTCAGCTCCTCTATTTGTTCCTCGATCCTTTCCATCCTGGCCATCTGGGTCTTCTTCTGCGGGCAGTTGAGCTGAAGGTGGCCCCTCTCACCGCACTTATAGCACATGGCTTAGAATCTTTTCCTTGCAGGAGCCTTAACCTCCCTGACTTCCACAGCGACCTCGCGGATATTATGGGTCTGCCGTATGCCACGCCGAACAGCCTCGACTTCCAAAGCATGCGCCAATGCTTCCTTTAGCGAGGTGTGGTGACCTAGCCTTACTGCAGCTCTGACTTCTAGGTCCCTGATTCCGTCGACAAATCCTTGAACAATATTTGTGTCGACCATCTTGGTGTCAGCTCCTGGGTATGCCTTCCTGACGAGTTTTTCAATTTCCAGCGCCCATTGCTGAAGCCCTTCTTCTGAGCGCTGGACTCTGTCACGCAGTTGGGCACGGAACACGTGCTCCAAGTGTCGCTCCCCGTATCTGGATTCCAGTGCCTCCATCAGGTCTTGGAACCCATTTCCCGTATGAGGCAGTGCCTCCAGGACCGACAAAGCTTGCCCTCTGAGTGCAACAGTAAGAGCGGTCAGGTATTGCTCCTCCGTCCATCCGTTTGCGGTAGCAACAGTCTGAAATTGCCGACGATAAGCGTTCCAAGAAGAAGTGCCATCGTACGACGGCACCTTGACTCTTGGCCCTTGCGTCACTCCAGTGGCTCCACTAGACACCGTAACTCCCGTAGTTTCAAGGCGCATTACTCTCTTCTGCAGTTCAGTAATCCGGTTTTCAAATTTTCCACAACCGATTCTAACCCGGTAACTCGTTCATTCATTACGTCGACCTCTTTCCGAAGCTTAGTCACCGTGTCACTGACATCCTTTATAGCCAGAAGCGCCTTTTCTTGAAGGTCCTTTTGTTGCTCTTGTGACTCTTGCATAGCGCCGAGCTTGCGGTCTTGTGACTCTTGCAAAGCGCCCAGCTTGCGGTCTTGTGCCTCCATCATTGCCCTTTGAGAATCTTGCAAAGCCTGAATATCAGCTCTTTGCAGCTCCATTAATTTAATTAAATTTTCTAAATGAAGAGCCATTTGAGGGGCCGTAGAAACTACGGGCGTGGCAGGATGGATGGAGCTAGTCGACGGGGCCTGAGCAGGCGGGGCCCAGTGGGCGGGGCCAGTGGGTGTGGCCTGAGTGGGCGTGGCCTGGTGGGTGGAGCCAGTGGGCGTGGCCATGACCAGAGTGGGCGGGGCCTGAGGGGCGTGGTCAGTGGGCGGGTCCCGGTGGGCGGAGCCAGTGGGCGTGGCTTCACCCGAAGTGGGTGGAGCCTGGGGGGCGTGGTCAGTGGGTGGAGCCTGGTGGGCGGGGCCAGCGGGTGCGGCCTGCTCCGCAGTGGGCGGAGCTTGGTCCCCAGTTGGTGTGGCCTCCGCGGCTCCACCTCCAACTCCTCTCTCGGAGTCAATGGCAGCAGCTCGCTGCGCCCTTGTCCTGATACTCCCTTTGAAGTCCTCTCTCGGAGTCAATGGCATCTTCCAAATCCCACTTCTGACACCAGTTGTTACGTGCTAGGGTTCGAGGATTCGGAGAGAAATACCTGGTGACTCTCTTGAAGACTTTATTCACAAACACTAGCTCACACAAATCACTAAGTCCAAACACTAAGCACTATATCCAAATCACTGAGCACTATCACTGTCCTAGGTCGTAGCCCAGTCGTTAGTTCACTATCACAATCACTATTGATCACTTGTTCTCACTTTTGAAGTCGCCTTGATGATCGCTCGGATCGAACTGAACTGCCGGCTGGACTGTCTTCGACTATTTATACGGGCCGGATCGAATCTCAGAAAATTCCGGAACATCCCAGAATAAGCCCGATATGCGTAAACAAGTATAAGATATTTCTAGAAATTACTCGTAGGTACACCTAGCGCCATCTAGTATCGAGTAGGGGATTTATGTTGCCTGTGTTCCCTTGGTAAGTTTCACTGCTTCGACGCTAGATGGCTCTGTGTGTCCGTAACAATACGATACAGAATCGGCCAGCAGGCCACAACAGTGCGTTGCGGCGTCGTATCGCAAAAACAAAATCGCACAGAAATGGGATGCGATGTGACAACGTAAAAATTTCATCGGAAATGTCGCTGACGCATCGCAAATTTCCACGATGCGTGCTGCGACATCGTAGATTTTTACGATGCGACGCCGCAACGCATTGTTGTGGCCTGGTCCTTACTTGTCAGACAATTAGGTGACCAGCCTGCATTATCATTATCCTAGACAACTTGAGAATAAGGTGTTTCCAACGTGGGTATCGAACCTACGACCTCCGAGTCAAAAGCCACTCTCTAAACCAGCTATCCCTAACCCGCGGCCCGTCGGGGCTTTTAAATCGTTAAATTTGAAGAACGTTATTTTTTAACCCTAAAAAATGTTTGTTGCGGCCCGCGACACCAAGATCAAAACATGTTTGTGGCCCGTGTGAAAAAAAAGGTTGGGGACCACTGCTCTAAACCAATGGACCACGGGGGCGTTTCGTTGCCCTAAATAGAGTTAACAGAATCTAATAGACACACTTCTTTGCATTAATTAATATTGCATACAAGGTGAAACAAATTACAAAACTAATTGATAATACTTTAGTTAGGGTGTGTATATTGTATTCCTTGTAGACAGACAAGAGTGCACTGTGAAAGTAGCAGCGCTGAAGGAGCATTTTTTCACTTTTGTATGGAGAAACTCGTGACGCGACGCTTGGGCGCTTGTCCATACAAAACACAAAAAAAAAACGCTCGTTCGGCGCTTTTACTTTCACCATGAACTCTTTATATGGGATACATACAAACCCTAAGGGTGCGTTTCCACTGACGCGGAGCGGAGCTTAGCGGTGCCGAATTGACCAATCACCATGCTCGAAATCTTCGCTCTGCTTCGCTGTCATTCCGCTAGAATAGCACGATTGTCGATTGGTTAATTGGATTGTCGGCCTAAAGCAGGGGTCGCATATTAATTTTGCTCACGGTCCATCTTGAGAATTGAAATTATCTTAGCGGTCCACACATTTTTTAAGAAAAAATATTAAACTAATAAATTTTATTTTCCGTTTTTTTTATGAAATTACGTTCTCTGTAGTGCAAATTGGTATGTTCCGTGGTCCGCACACAACGGTTTGGCGGTCCAAATGCGGTCTGCGGTCCGCCATTTGCTGACCGCTACCCTAAAGTATTACTTAGCGCATTGTATACCTTTTACTTGTTTCACAGAAGGCTCTGCAAGACCCGAACGTAGCGGCGTACATGGTAGAGCCTATACAGGGTGAGGCGGGAGTCGTGATACCCGACGACGGCTACCTACGCCGCGTGAGAGAGCTCTGCACGAAATACAACGTGCTGTGGATCGCTGACGAGGTGCAGACTGGATTGGGTATGTGACAACTTTTCACAAATAATTATTATTATTCAATACCTAAGTAAATAGAAACTGTATAAACCAGGGGTTCCCAAACTTTGTCTACTGCCCACTTTGGAAACAAATTATGTTTTAGCGCCCCCATTGTTTCAATTTAAAATGCATCAGATGAAATAAATCACCACCCAAGCCTCTTCTAAACGCCCCTATTTTTTTTCTTGGTCTTACACCTTTAGACCTTCAACGCCCATAAGGGGGCGTTATCGCCCACTTTGGAAAATACTGCTATAAACTGTAGAATATACAGGCCGAGAGCGCGACAATCCAGATACACTTAAAAATCCGTTCAATATACTTTATAAAAAACTAGATTTTTCGGAATTAGCTGCAATCTCCTTCTAAGTCACTGCTTTATTTTGTCAGGTAGTTATTGGCGTTCTGCATGAGTTTAGTGTTTTTTCCTAGCGAATTGAGGAAAGCAATTTCTCTAGTTATTGTTAGTCCTATCTTCTACGTATGTAATATTATGTATAAAGTCACTAATAAAAGTCATGACTTTATTTATAGGCTTTAAACCACGAACAAAAATCTTTAAATACGTAGGTACATAATAATAATAATAGCTCCCACACCGGTTTCGGTGGCCGGTTTCATTGAAACCAGGCCAGCTACGCAGCCCGCAGGAGTAATTTTATAGTGCCCAAGTGTGTGCGCAGTACACAAGAGCACTCTCTATTCCTTTACCCTCATAACCCAGTGGGACGGAAGACCGACACGAGCGGCGAGAGATCAGACGTAGGTACATGTATAGGTAACTACTACATCAAACTAATAAATCTTTATGCCAAGAATGGCCATATTAGTTTCGCATAAATTTAGTTTTTGCGGCCGGCTGTTTAGCGAATATGGTCGTGTCAACTCCAAGCATGACGATTAGAAATTCAATTATTTGTTTAATTTATTGCTCAGTGCTGACATGTAATACATCTACTTAGTTACTCTTTTATAAGGACTTGAGAATATTTTGCATTTATACTTAGTGATAAAACATCTTCGATCAGCTATATATCGAAAATAAATTATACCGCAAGGGCAATTTTATACTTAATTTGTATGACTATAAAGTCGTGAATACGCTGCGGCCAGAAGCTATCGGCTCGCTCGGAAAACATGCGACAAAACGTAATTATAATTATTTAAAAAAGGAGCATTTAAGCAAAATGCTTCTATACGATTTTGAGTTGCAAAGGTGTCTATTAATTAGACTAATTTCCTACAAACATCTATTTTCGTTTAAAAATAATTTTCAAATTTCGTATTTTTAAGAGGTCATTTCGATCGAGAAATGTATCGAGGCAAAATACATTAATCGTGTTTCTAGTTCTTCTCAAACCTAGATAAGGCTATGAAGATATGTATATCTCATTACCAGATTTGTAACATTTCTGAGGGTCCTATTGTATCACGTCAAAAAGGACAGTTTTTTCAATATAGCGTCTTATTCCTTTTACGGGTAGGTGCGCAGTAAAATCAAGTATCAATATTTTTAAGGGCTAGCTAATTATAGAGACAATAATTGTGGATATACTCATGTACAAAATTCTACATGTGCTTCGCCATCTTAATTTACAAAGACTAAGTGCCTAAACACACCATGCCGAAGTTCCGCGGCGGAAGTTCGGCTTGATTCCGACTGCAATATATTTTAAATTAAGGCAGGGGTCAATCTCAATCCAAAACGATAACCTTGCACACAATCATCACACATCGCAATAAGATTCATTTTAGCTTAGCATAAACTGTACTTACTAGGGGCGGATCTTCTCTATTTTTTGTTTTTTTTTTATATATCTTTGGAAGTAAATATTAAGAAACAAAATTGTTCGGTTAAGGATATTTTAATGGAGGCGTTACACTGTAATAACTGACTCACTGACTATAATGTGGTGTTAGGTCGCACGGGCAAGCTGCTGGCGGTGCAGCACGAGGGCGTCAAGCCGGACATCCTCATCCTCGGCAAGGCGCTGAGCGGCGGCCTGCTGCCCGTCTCCGCAGTGCTCGCCAACAACGACATCATGGATGTGAGTCACCTATATATTAGACCGGGTTTTGTTTACGGGTTTCACGAAAACAGGATCCAGGAATTATAATAGCTGTGCCCATTTGTGTGAGACTGAGCAACTTAGGGCGGACAATACAATTTTCAAGTGTCACGAGTTCAGGACTGGCGATTTACTTCCTACGCATGCTTTGGAAGTTAATCGCTAGTTTATATTTAGATGATATTTTTTGGAGAATCAGTCAGTCAGGATTGTTTAAATCAGAGTCAAGCTTAAAACCATTTAAATCTGAGTATCTGCACTGTTTTCCGATATTAGGCTCTATATTATATGAATCTGCACACCCCTTGGCACTTTTCCCTAACGTCCTTCTGTCTATTAAGAGCCTGTTTCATCACTTCCTGATAAAATGCCGGATAGATAGCCTATTCGGCATTTTATTTGACAGATTTTCGATACTCTATCTGTCGAGTTAAGTGAATAGACTATCCGGCACTTATCAGGAAGTGGTAAAACAGCCCCTAAATCTTTTAACTTAATATTGTACGTTTCAGGTGATAAAGCCGGGCACCCACGGGTCCACGTACGGCGGCAACCCACTCGCCTGCGCCGTCGCCACTGAGGCTATCAAGGTATTGTACTCGTATGCTATTAAGGTGACGTCGCGCAAAAGTAAAAAACCGTGTTGGAATGTTTTAGATTGCTTGTTTTCTATGAGAGGCCAGGCAAGAAATGGAAAGAGCGTAAGCGACAAAATGGTTTTTGTCGCGTAATTTAAAAACCATAAATATATTTCATATAAGCTATGGGCAAATTATAGTGTATGATTAATCTATATACATACATGGAAGCTTATATCACTCTCCTCTGTTGATAATTCAAAGACAAAGACGTCATGATGAATACATAAAATAATAAAAATCGATATCGCTACAGCCAAATTATCAAGGCGTCGTCGCCTTAAACCATCATATAATAATATAAGCAATTACTCTAGGTTAGAATTTGGGTCTTTTGATGACCGTTGAGGCTTCGCACGAAGAGAAGGAAACTCAGAACTGTACTAATGATGAAAAATTATTGCCGTTGGATTGAAACTGACGCGCCATTAATTTCAAATAAATGGTATATCTTTCCCTTTAGTAAATACTAACTATACGAGAGATGACATAATAATCAAACCTAGATTGCCGCGAGTAATCCAAGTTGATCCAACACCTAAGGGCTAAGGGGGTATTAGATTATCATTTATATTGGATCCTAGATTATTGAGTCATTTATATTGGATAATGTTATATAGATAAATGATTCATTTCTTCCTTGATCATAGATTTTTGACATTTGCTGGGAGATTGGATCCAATACGGTCATAGAAATTGGTGTTGCCAGTTATTTAATATAAAAAAATAGTTTTTAATTTCTTGTTCGTTAATATGTTTCAAATAATGTAATGTAATTCTTTTTCTAATTATATACTTGAATAATCTTGCTGAAATAACAAAAAACAAGCCATATTAAAAATTACGATGTCTTTTGACAAATCGAATTCTCTGAGATCTAGTAACACTGATGTCAATACCTGTCAGCGTTAGCGCTCCCCATTGGCTATTGAAACCACATAATATGACGTAAAATAGGATCAATGATATATGATAATGTAATATGCAGACATGATCAAATGATCATTTTTATTGGATCCTATATATGATCCTATAAATGATCCAATATAAATGATAATGTAATACCCCCCTTAGACCCATTAAACATTTATTGCCGTGGGTGTTGGTCGATCGAACTCTGATCAAAGCACGACTCACCAAAATATATTTGACAGGTACTACTAGAAGAGAAGTTGTGCGAGAAAGCCGAGAAGCTGTGCGGCGTGTTCCGCGCCGAGCTCGAGAAGATTCCCAAGTCCATGATCACGGCGATACGCGGCCGCGGGCTGATGTTCGCGATCGATGTTCACGACAGTACGTACACCTTAATTAACACTCGGCGAAACATGGCGGTAGCGGTCATTGACTCCCTGTCAAAAACTTGTCTTTTCTATATAAACCGCGATTGACACTGAAGTGTCAGATGTTGTCAACCGCGGCTTGGTATAGAAAATGACAAGTTTCTGACAGCTAGGAGTCAATGACCGCTACCGCCAGTACCGCCATGTTTCGCCGAGTACAGTATAAAACAGTAGCTGGCACTATTGTACCATATAAATCAGCACTAACGCCCGGTTTTTGGGGTTACAGTATAGCAGTTTATTTATTCACTCGCTTCTAATTGGCTTACTTCAAAATGACCAATCAGCAGTGCTGTTGAAAAAAATTCCTGTCATAAATGACAAAACCTGAGAAACCGGCCGGATGATTGCGTATCTTGCGACAACAATACACTGATTGAATCTGCTGTCTGCTAAAGGTGTGGTTTACAAAATTCCTATCGAAATTTCTGCTGGATAGCTATCGCAAGATACGAAATCACCCAGGTTTTTTAGCTGTTTACCTTTTGAATAGCGTTGTTGATTGGTTAACATTTGAAGCTAACTAGGCTTTGTATATTATTTTACAACAAGAAGCCTTAGTCACAGGTTACACGGTCAAATTTTCATCAATCTGATTGACGGAATATTGACGGTTAAAAAAATTTCATATTAAAAATACGACCAATCCATCAATCCGTGGCGTACACGATCAAATTTTCCGTTTTCGTCTTGATCAAAATTTGACCGTGTAACCGGTGACATATGTAGTCCTGATAAAGACCATAGGTCTACTAGAATCTGATGGCTAAAAGTGAGAAAATAAATTGAGTCGAGCAATACTGGAGTAATTGGAATAAAACATTTTCATTCTTTTTTATTCCTTTAGCAGCTTATTTTGTGTGTGAAACATGAAAATATAAAAAATTATCCAATGATCAAGGATATTTTTTGAAAATCTGCTGTCAAAAATTGCCATCAGATTCTGGTAGACCTATAATTATTATAGAGCAGTGGTACTCAACCTTTTTAACCGACTTCCAAAAAGGTGGAGGTTATATGTTCGTCTGTATATATATTTTTTTTGTATGTTCAACCATAACTTTGCCGTTTGTGGCCCGATTTTCATGATTCTTTTGTTGTTGTACAGGGTTGAATCCGAATTTGGTACCATGTTCATAAAAGTGGTGACCTGATGATGAACTGAAATGATAACTCCTTGAAATTTGTATGGAAACTTATAGTGATTTAAATTTTTTCTGAAGCGTTCGAGGTAAATGCTACCAAAAAGTAAAACTTTGCACCAGGTTATACCCTGGATCTGAAGGTACCGAACATAACTTTTGAATCCTTAGATCCTTAGATACAGGTTTGGGGATTTCGCCGTTGTTTAAACAACTGAAAGCATAAGCCAACACATCAATTTGATTGATCATCATCATCACAAGTATAATTATACCATGGATGACCCATGGTATAATTATACACATTATGACCCAATTATTGGTACTTTTCATGATATTTTGCATCGAAGCAGATGTTTTTGATGATTGTTTCGCTGTTTGTGGACCGATTTTCAAAATTCTCGTGTTTTTGTATAGGATAATATAATCTTAATTTCGTATAACAATTATGAAAGTGGTGAACTGATGATGGGATCTATGAGCAATCGAGGGAAATCCTTGAAATTTATCAAAACACTCATAGTGGTTAAAATGTTGTTTCTAGTAACTTACACTTAAGTTACGAATAAGAGAAATTTCATACGAAGGTGCCTCTTGGTCCAAAGACACTGAACAGAACCCATGAACCTTTAAAAAGTTTGGAAATCGCAGCATCGCTTAGATAACTGCAAGCATTTACCACAATTTCTCTTACAGTATTATAATATTAAGGATACTTAGTATTCATAGTAGTATGTCAAAGTTTCAGCAATCTGATCCATCAATCCGATAAAGATTGACGAAAATTTGATCGTCTAACCCAGCGGTCCGTAACCTTTTTGATATTGCGACCCAAAAATTAAAAAAAAGAGTTATGAGCGACCCCAGAAAAAAAATCCTAAGGGCCCAAATTTCGAACGCAACTAGGACGTGCTGTAAGCGCGCGGTTGTAACGCGTCTGTATCGCGTTTATATCGCGTTCGTGTCGCGGTGGGGGACAGGGCGCGTGCTCTTCACCCGTCGTTCCCCGCTGAGTCGCAGTGTGTTTGTATCGATACAAACGCGCGTTCAAAGCTTGTCTCAATAGCGTTCAACTTGCATCTGTATCAATACAAACGCGCGTTAAAAGCGCGCTTCATTAGCGTTTATCTTGCGTTTGTATCGATACTAGCGCGTGTTTTATTTGCGTCAAAAAACTTGTAATATCTGCCAAAACGCATCAGAAACGTGCGTCGACAGTGCGTAAAAAAACATCGTGTGGAAGGGCCCTAAGTTAACAATTGCAAAGGTTGGTTCAGGTAACGAAGTTAGCTGTTTTTGTTTCGTAAATTATTTATATTGAAGAGTTTATTTATTTTGGATTTATAATGAAATTACAGGACCTTGTTGACTTTTTTGGCGACCCCATAAATATCTTTCGCGACCCTACATGGGGTCGCGACCCCAGGGTTGCGGACCGCTGGTCTAACCTACGGATTGATGGATTGATCATATATTTATGTCGCCGGTTACACGGTCAAATTTTCATCAATCTGATTGACGGAATATTAATGGTTATAAAAAGTTCATATTAAAAATATGACCAATCCATCAATCCGTGGGTTAGACGATCAAATTTTCGTCAATCTTTACCAGATTGATGAAAATTTGACCGTGTAACCAGCGACTAATATGAACTTTTTATAACCATCAATATTCCGTCAATCAGATTGATGGATCAGATTGATGAAAAATTGACCGGGTAACCGGCGACATAAAGTCGTGCCGCAGGTTGAGTATAGCTGTTATAGAGACTTCATTCAATACTACATTATGAAGAAAGAAGGCTATACTAAAAAAAATGTAACTTTTTCAGGTATCCCAGCTTACGACGTGTGTTTAAGACTGAAAGACGCTGGTCTGCTGGCGAAGACCACGCACGGGCAGACCATCCGCCTCGCACCACCCCTTGTCATCACGGAAGACCAGCTCAGAGAGGGAGCCAACATCATACAGAAAGTGTTCCAAAGCTTCAAGCAATGACCCTTGCACTTAAGTGTGTATGAGAGATAATAAAATATTGTATATGTACAGCAACTATATTGGTTTATTTTGTTCTGTATCAAGCTGCTATCTACAACTAGTGCCTTTGGACTATTATTTAAGACTAACTAGTACAAGTCTATGCTACTAATATTACTTATACAATTTCTCAACACGTTCTAAAAATAATATTATCATGTCTATACAGTCTATACTTACCCTGCATTTCAAATAGTATTATTAATAAGTTTTTTTTTAATTTAGTTAATTTTTTCAATTTATTCAGACAGAAATACAAATGAACTACGATCTAATAAATAAAAACGTGTATATTTTTCATATTTCCTTGACATGACATTTAGAATTAATATAAATAAAACTACTAATATTATATACATATTTTATTATCATTTTATCAACTTGCGACAAAACACAATCACAGTTGGTCGAGGTAAATTATAGGCACTGAGTTGCTGACGTTATTAGGGTGTGTTCACACCAAACTAAGTTTAGGCTGTATTCACGAATTTCACTACAATTCAAATCAAATAGTAACGGCCGCACTAGGATTAATTTCACGAATACTAAAGCTGATCGCACATTGTCGAACGCACCGCATAGTGCACGGAATGCGGCGCGTGCGGTGCGGACGAATGTGCGAGGTTTTACATCATTTCATACATAATTAATTCGAAAATGCGGCGCGTTCGGCGCAAGCGT
Source organism: Lysandra bellargus (assembly GCA_905333045.1). NCBI lineage: Eukaryota > Metazoa > Arthropoda > Insecta > Lepidoptera > Lycaenidae > Lysandra > Lysandra bellargus. The sequence continues at coordinate 7,827,082 of HG995328.1, forward strand.
GCTGACAAATTATTAGCGATCGTCTTTAACTTTTTAACAAACAATAAAGGCACAAGTTGGAAGCCGTCTACATAAAATTGCAGCAGACGACGTGTCGTCGCGACACTACTGGTTACTATGTATTTCTACGAATAAGTGTCGCTAGCTGCGCAGGGTATTCCATAGAAATACATAGAAACTAGTAGTGTCGCGACGACACGTCGTCTGCGGTTGCTTCATGTCGTCCGCTTCCGACCGGCACCTTAAGGCCCTATAGACCCGAAAATTAGCAGGTCGATGTCTGTCAGTACGAATATCGACGTTAAGGACATTAAAATAACATTCATATCAGCGCGCATTGTACAGTGGCGGTTACGACGCTCGCCGCGTACTTGATAGGGCGAAATAGGAGAAAAAAACCCTTTTTCTTTGATAATTAAACCAAAATGCAAAATGTAACCACAAATTACTCTTCTTTAAGTTATGAGCTTATCGTAGATATGATTTTTGAAAGTAAAACTATCATAAGCTTCATGAAAAATAAGAAAAATATCACAAAATATTCGAATTTAGCCTCCTCTTCAGAGTTATTTTTGATCGGGTGAAGTTTTCAATATTATGTTTCGAACCACAAATTGTCAAAGTACATTAAGTAAACAACAATGTGTATTTTTTTGGCTTTTAAAAGTCACTATTTGTTTGTTTATTATTGATTCAAAGTCATGTAAAATTGGGTCTATAGGGCCTTAAAGCGTCTCCCAGACAGACGCGGCCTGCGGTGGCGGTCAATTGGATGGCTTGGCCGCGTGGCGCGTGTGTCTGTGTCGTTCCTAGAACTCTCAAGTTATACCGCCACCGCAGGCCGCGTCTGTCTGGGAGACGCTTAAACGTTTATTCATAACGATTATGCTTAAAATGTTCTTAAAATAGGTTTATAACAGGCGCGCTATTTTTTGACAGCTGTCACCTTAAAAAGGCGTTAGAGCACTGTTAGAGAACATTTATTCATATTAAATTTTACAACAGACTTCGCTAAGTTTTTATTCATACGACCGTATGACGCAAACTCCACATTCATTATCTGTCAAACTCTTCCTTAAAGTTAACTAAGTAATATCTTTCAGAGCAGCCGTAACTATATTGTGAGCACAATATAGTTACGGCTAATGATTAATACAGAAAAATATATGTATAATACAAAATCAAACATGCACCCAAATGCCGTCTTATTAAATACTAATTTACATACATTAGTGATTAGATGTATATTTCCATACAAATACATATTTTTTTTCACATTTAACTGACAATAGGCTTTCCTTTAAACCAGTGTTTTTCAACCTTTTTGTTGATGCGCAGATGCGGTATGAAAAAATATTTCACATGTATGAATGAATATAGATAATAATTTTAGTTAAAATAGTTAATATCAATATTTTTATTCTTTACAGTAGTTTTACTTAAATATTTTTCCCGACCTCTGGCTATCCACCTACAGATGCTTCGCGATCCCTACGTGGTCGCGACCCACAGGTTGAAAAACACTGCTTTAAACCCATTAGCTTTGTCCACAATGTGCCTTTTTCTGTTCGTCAAGGGGATGCGTTACAGTCAACAGCGAACGTGAGGCATGCCCGCGACGCATGCCCTCTGACCGTATCCAAAAAACAAAAATTACAATGTTGGCGTTGCGTTCGTTGACGCATTCAATTATTGAATGCGCCAATACGAAAGTTGAATGAAAGAAGATGACGAAAATTGAAGACGAAAGTGCACAGTGTGGACATAGCTAACAAGCCTGTTAATATTCTGACAGAGTGAAAACGAGGCCGTAAGACGTTCATTAAGAGTTATTTTCTCCCAAAGTTTGTATCAGAGTATCCCTTATTACGGTGGAATAGAGGTTATGTCATAGGTAAATTAACTATGAATTGACACAACTTAATTTATTTTTATGATGAAAGAATATTATTATCACAATATTATATAGAAAAAACTGTAATACGTTGAAACCAAAATAAAAAGTCATCACTATCGCCAAGTCAGCTTTATATAACGTGATGTAGCAAAACAACATGGGCATAGCCAGGATTCTATATAGGGGGGGGATAAGAAAATCCTATGAGCATCTCAATCATCAAAAACTAAATATGAGCGAGCGAACTGGGATTGAATGCCTCCCCTCTCACCCCGCAACTCTCTCCGCTGCACGTTTAAATACGAAATTCGTGAGTAAAACATGTGTTGAGTTTTGATTTCAAGGACATTGCACAGCATTCTATGCAGCCAATGCCAAATTTATAGTTTTTATGAGTGTAGCCGTATCCGCCGATGTACAAAATCCGCCGGCTCCTTAGGACGCTGCCACCCCTAGGCTCGGAGTATACGGCCTATTAAATCCGGGGCTGTGCAGCGTACGCGGAGGAAATGTGATTACTTGTCTTTGCCAAAAGCGTACTGGTTCGCCCTGACCCTTAATTATCGCGCCAACTTAAAACGTTAACATTACTCATCTCAGCTGTGTAGCCTTCTCGAGAAATGCTGGTTACATTTTAAAGTTTTAGGGATCCGTACTATCTCGGAATCATTAAAAAACAAAACTTTCACGAAAACCGTACAAATACCCCATGGTAAAAAGTAGTTTATGTTCCCAGTGGTCCTCTTTAATGTGTTTGCCAAATTTATTAAAATCGGCCCGGTCGTTTTAGGGCCAACCCACACATACAACCACACGACATCGCAACGACAAAATGTCGTCGAGCAGTGGTTACGTGTGAATGGTGTCGCTGCAGCTTTTTGTAGTTGCGTTGTGGTACCGACAAAATGCCGACGTGGTTGCGTTGTCGTCAGTGGTTGCGATGTGGTTACGTACGAAAGTCAATGAAACGGAGGGGAAGAGAGCGCGGGCGGTGTGAGCGTACTGTCATTGCATCGACGCAACGTGGTTACGATGTGGTTGCGACGTGGTTGCGATGTGGTCGGTATCTGACAAGTGGTCGAGAACGACTGCAAAATGTCGTACGAGTGAATGGTCCAGTTTATTTACATATACGAAATATACGCCCAACCACTGGTGTGGTTGTGGTATGTTTGGGTTGGCCCTTAAAACCTATGGACTCCTGACAAACCTGTCTATATTATTTAAGTAGATGTATACACAAGTTTTTGTGTATATAAAATATTTTAGTGTATATAAATTAAATACAAAATATCTGTCTACAATAGTCTGTTTATTAATAACTCTAATTGAACTATGATAAACATCCAATTAAAATTTATAAGTAAGCGTGTTATTTATTAACTTAAGATACAGTACTTTTAATTACGTATATTTTACAACAAAGTGATGACGTGTTCGATACTTAAGTACTTCAATTAAAAATAATTTTCTTAATCGAGCCATGATTAAGAATGCTATTAGAACTAAGACTACAATATTTTTTAATAGATTTTACATCAAAAAGTTTTTTCCTTATGCGGGCTCTCCACTTTGGCCTATGATGGACAAATGTAGTTGATTTAAGACGTGTAGAGACTAGGGAGGCACATACAGTATACAGCGGGGCAATTATGATTGTGTAATCATTGCCCAACGTGGGGAGGAGCTTTAGCTTACATACATTCTGTCAATATAATCTGGCATTCACCCATTACTAAAAAAATATATTTTATAAATATCTGTCCTTATCAGTTATCTAAAACGGAAAAGTCACTTGATAGACAAGGATAGAAACATTTTATAGGACATTTACCTACTATTTAAATATTTTATTAGTAAGGGGCTATCTATTTTAGCACCTGTTTTGGTTTACTTTTAAAAATATGCTAAAATAAAATATAATAAGGCACTCAAGTTACATTTTATTAACACTTATAATTTAATAGCACAATTTACTATCGATACGTATTTTTAATAGGTAAGTACATATTTTTGGTTAGCGTTTCGTGGCATTTTCTTCGTCGTTCATGCAATTTAGGTGCTCAAAAGGAAATAGCGTTCAAATTTATGTTGACATTTTAAAATGTTATGTAGATTAAGTTACAAATTAATTAAGACATTTGTGTTTCAAGTGATTCAAATATCAGAGATATTTGAGTTACTTAACATTTTGAAATTTGGGTATTGATTAAATATAATTATTGTCAATAAATTATAAAATTTCCTGAGTATTTAGGCAAAACTGAGAGCCAGTTCACACGGCACGTTGCATCGACGCAGCTCTGCCGTTGCGTTGTTTTACATACAAATGACCAATGTGTTCACACGGCGCGCTGCGTCGTCGCAACGCACACATGACGGACAGCAGCCCCCGAGACAAAGCGGGAGGGGGTGTTGACGTTAAGAATGCTTCGTATTTCGTAATAATGCTGCGAAGGCGGAGCGCCCGTGTTCTATGCGTCAAAATATTTGCGTTGCGACGACGCAACGCAACACACCGTGTGGATTGGCTTACGTTCTACAATATCTGCTTTACAAGTAGCCTTAAACAAACAATTTTGAAATTGTCGAAAAACGTAAAAACAAAAGATGCTCAAACAAGCACCTTTTGTTTCTATCGCTGGTGTCGATAGTAACGGTACATTTTTTCCCATTTTGAAAGTTTTTATTTAATAATTAAGGCTCTCGCTTCATTGTGACTCGATAGTTTAGAATTTAGACAGATTATTGCTATACAATACACATTAAGATAATATATAATACACAAATATCTTGTATTGCAAGAGCCTGTCTAAAGATTGTACGACTTCACCTTTAAGGCGAGACTGCACTAAACCACACTACGCGGCCGCGACGCGACACCACACTTCACATTAAATATAAGTACTGGTGTTACACTGACGTCAATTCTATGGAACGTGAAATGTCGCTGCCGTGTACTGTCGCTTAGTGCGGTCTCAACTTTAGACAGATTAAAGACACGTCTCAAGTGAGCGAAAGCCTTTAAATTGCTGAAGAATTTCGCTTCGATACTCAAGCAGGCTATACACGCAAGTGTACCTGATAGGACCGGAGCGTGTATGGTACCTATTGTTAACTTTGCTTGACAGGCGTAACTGCACAGGCAAACCTGTCAGGTATACCCTTGCGTTTCTGGCATGCTTTACTAATCTTCAATAAGTACTAAGCAAGTAAATAAATAGGTAATACTTCACTAATACTGGTTCGCGGATACTTTGGTTGTCTAGTCGAGCACGCCGTCCTGCGCGCGCATTGTATCAGTCAGCTTCGCCAGAACTATGCTCTCGTCTAGCGTCATCTTGGGACTCTCTAGCAGACCTGGAAGTTCAAAATTTTTGGATGAAGAAAACCGGTAATCCGTACCTAGATCTATCGCTAATCGTTCCTTATGTATCTAACTTGCACACGAATATATTGCACATTCATTAAGAGTAGTTGGGTATAGAAATACATAGGTATGTGACGTATTGTTGTTCATTAGTGAAAGAGGCAAGTATAGGTCAGTTGAGAGGACGTCTCTCTAATGAACGATTGTATTGTTATTTCGTTTCTTCGGTACACAATGGGGCTGCTATAATAGTTGTGGGCATGTAAAATAGTATTTCTCATCTGTGGGCGGAAAACGTCAACTTTCCTCCCGCTGCGCTTACCGATGTTGCCATTTTCCACCTCCGTCGCAAAGTGCGATAAAAACCTCGATTTTGTTTCACCGCGTTTTTCTTTCAAAATACTATATTGCTATATAAACATTAGAGTAAAACTCCGAGATCGATATTCTTTGTAGTTATTTTTTTAAAGAGTGTCAAAGTTGGCGTTTTTCGGGTCAAAAATTTGCATAAAAATAAAATAAAAAAACTAATCAAGTAACATTAATTTTGTTTATATCAATTGAACAAACACATAATACTTTACTTTTTCTCCAAATTTGGTTAACCTACTGTGATCAAGTAGGGAGATATTTATTTATTTAATAATTTTAGTTTTTCATTTTTAGCCGACTTCCAAAAAACGAGGAGGTTATAATATGTTCGGCTGTGGATATTTTTTATTTTTTTATTTTTGTATGTTCAACGATTACGCCGCCGTTTGTGAACCGATTTTCGAAATTTTTGTTTTGTTGTATTAGGTTTCACTCCAATTTGGTACCATGTTCACAAAAGTGGTGACCTGATGATGGGATCCATGAGTAATCGAAGGAACTCTTCGAAAATTATATGGAAACATATGGTGATTTTGGTTTTATGTGAAGTGTACTAAGAATATGCTACCAAAAAGTCAAATATTGGGTCAAAGTATACCATGGTTTCGAAGATGCTGAGAGAACTCCTGAATCCTTATAGATACACGTTTGGGAGTTTCGGCGTTGTTATAAGAACAGAAAACAATATGCTACTATGCAATTCATATTCATCATCATCATCATTATTACCACGTCGAACACGACGTGGTAATAATGATGTTAAGGTCACCAATATCTCATGGCACAGAATAGATAATAGTACAAGGCATAGGTATGGATACATTAATAATAATTATGTACGATATAACAACACCAATAATTATGCTGTTAAATGAAATGGCTGTTTATACACGGCGGTCGGCGTCGCCGCCGCGCGCCGCGCTTTTCGTGCGTTGTTATCGTAGTTGACCGCTTGGAGCTTGAAGCATTAAAATTGTTAAATTACCTAGCACATGTTCACTTCACTGGTAAATGGTAATACATATACTTTGTGAGTGTGAGTTGTGACTCTTAACAAATTGTAATAAGATATAATATAAAATATACGCGATAGTTTACTTACTTCCAAGGTAAAAACAATAATAACATTAATATGAACTAAAAAGTATTAAATAATTTTTCATATCTAATAGTGCCTTTTTCCGAATTCGGCTAAACCTCAACTATTTCTGTACTCAATCTTCATAATTTTGAAGTCGGTGCCAGTTCCAAAAGTTTCAAATATTCTGTCAGAAAACTGAATATTCAGCTTTCTGGTACCGACTTCAAAATAATGAAGATTTTCTATTTCTGTAGGTACCTAACCTACAGAAATAGTTGAGGTTTAGCCGAATTCGGAAAAAGGCACTATTAGATAGGAAAAATTATTTAATTCTTTTTAGTTCATATTAATGTTATTATTGTTTTTACCTTGGACGTCGGTTTTAATTTTTTGTTAAAAATAATAATTAATTTCGCGATTAGATCGAATTAGAAAAAGTTTTAAGCATGAAACGATAGTGTGAGTAATTCTTTATCAATATTATTAAAAATTAAACTCTAATAACCTCTGTGTCAGAAATTATATCCGATTCAATTTTTTTAAAATAAAAATTCGGATTTTATACCTAGGGTTGTCACTAAATTTGATATTTTATTTTCCCCGACTTTATCAGAAGGTGATTACTGATTAGATACTGTTTGAGCATATAAAATCATTAATTTACGTTATTTTTTTCACTTTTTAGATTTTTTATTATTAGACCTACCTAAACGTGATCTTGATATTTTTCGTATAGGATATCGATTGCAAATTTGCGTATCAACCGGATAAATCAAACTTTAAAAAAATAACTTCAAAGAATATCGATCTCGGAGTTTTACTCTAATGTTTATATAGCTATCAACTAGTACAGTATTTTGAAAGAAAAACGCAGTGAAACAAAATCGAGGTTTTTATCACACTGTGCGTCGATGAGAAAAATAGTATACGCACCATGGGCAGTAAATAAGAAAGCCTCAGATCACATGTTTGTTAACCTCGGCTTCGCCTCGGTCAACAATTACATTTCTTATTTTCCTGCCCTAGGTGCGTAATGTACTAAATAAGTAGCGATAGGCCAATGAACGAATTTCTCATTACAATAATAATCAGTAGAAACTATCTTACATAATATTATGTCAATAGATTGTAACTCGCTTGTCGATTCCATCCTGAATGGACCCTAATTCTGCCGTATTCGTATCATAACTGAGATGATAATGATGATGGACATCTATCAGTGGTTCCAAATCAGTGTTATTGTTTTCTCAAACGTTTATCTGATATGGCGACGAGCGCGATAATGCGTAGAGATGACGCACTTGCATACCGCCTAAAATATCTGGATTTCGTATAATACAAGGATGATGAACTCTCGCTGGAAAACGTCTGAGATCTCCGTAGCGATTTTCAAATTCGCATAGAACGATGTTTGACAATACTTCTTTATGCAGCCTCCTCACGTTGGCTTATAAATTATGATGGACTACGGGTGTAAGGCCAAACGTGTAGAGGGACATAAACTTGCACAATCTTGGTTATCCAACATCAGCAAACATAAAGAGACATTTATATTTAGAAAAGAGCTATATTCAACGTGTGACAATTGCTGATCAATGATATTATCATGGTTTACTATATTTTACACTAATGAGTAATGACTAATGGCTAATCTATTCGCCTAAGGGAGATCGCAGACGGCACACTTTTTATGTGATCGAGTCTGCGGCGCACATACATTCTGCAGGGCGCGGCCATATTATGCAATGCAGAATGTATGTGCGCCGCAGACTCGAGCACACAAAAAGTGTGCCGTCTGCGATCTCCCTAAGGGGGCGTCCAGATTAGCATTATACGACTGTGAATGGACAGTAGGTGGAGGATACCCAGTCTCGTGAGTGCTCGGGCGATTAACGCAAAAAATCAAACATCGTCCTTCTCTCTTCACACTCACGCCCGTCTTTCATATGCCAGGTGAAAAAGGTCGACGCGGAATCATCGCCGAGTTAGTTTTTTCTTAATCTATACTAATATCATAAAGCGGAAGAGTTTGTTTGTTTGAACGCGCTAATCTCAGGAACTACTGGTCCGATTAAAAAAATTATTTCACTGTTAGAAAGCCCATTTATCGAGGAAGGCTATAAAGCTATATTTTATCTAAAGCTATATTTTATCACGCTAAGACTAATAGGAGCGAAGAAATAGAGGAAAATGTGAAAAAAACGGGGGAAATTATTTGAAAGGGCTTATCTCACGAATTACTGGAGCAATTTTTCTGTTACATATTTGGCACAGATAAGAAGTAGACCACGCGAAGGATCATAGGCTATTTTTTGTGGACTAATTTGTCTGTGAAATATCTAATTTACGCGGGCGAAGCCGCGCGGAACGTCTAGTAACTCGATAAATAATATACATTTTAAAAATCCGTTAGGTCAGTTTCTCAATTATAGAATTTTATACAATGACGTGTTAAAATAATTATTAACTTAGCCTTAGTGTAATGCACGTTTATGGCAATTTAAGAAAAATTCGCGAAAATTTGATGCATCCTTGTGGTTTTTTTCTATCGAGAAAATTTTAAGATATCGTGTTTCCGCTAAGTTGGATCCTCGGAAATATAATGCAGAATCTAAGTTTAAAAAATAAAACAATTCGGGGCTTATTTTCAAGTATAAAAATGAATTATAAAGTCGACATTTTGGGTTAGTCGCTCCCTTAACATATCTACGTAAGTACTTTACAGTACTTACACACTTTTAAAATGTCACGGTCATAGTCACGTGATTGTACCCACAGCCTCAGGATGGAGTGCTCGGAAATTGTTTATCTTGACATATCCGGTCTATGGAACTTATACGCTGTGAGTTGTGACATAATATCTATGTAATTCTATGTAAGTACATATTTACAGTATTAAGGCTGTGTTTCCACTGAAGCGGAGCGGAGCTTAGCGGTGCCGAATTGACCAATCAGTATGCTCGAAATCTTCGCTGTCATTCCGCTGGAATAGCATGATTGGTCAATTCGGGCACCGCTAAGCTCCGTTCCGCTCCAGTGGAAACGCAGCCTTACACCCTTCTGAAATGTCACGGTCATAGTCAAGTCTAATCTGGACGCACCTTTTCCTAGTAATTTATCAGTGCAATGACCAGATAGACTGGCCTGACTGGGTTCACATTAGTAACAGAAGCCATTCCTTAGCAAAACTGCTGAGAAACAAATATTTCGTTGACTAGTCCATTGTTTGGTCAGTACCTTTGTTATCTTGTCATATAATCGCGAATGCTGATGCATGCATATTGCATATTATGCCGCGTGATGCAATTTGCAATTTCAATTTATTGTAATTTGTAGATCTATATGATTCAATATTTTGCCCTTGAACAGAGACGCCCGACCGATGCCCTCTAGTATAATATTAAAGTTATATTTTTGTAGCAATTATCTTGCGTTTTATAAATAAACATGTATAAACTTTAGTATTTCAAACTTGATACCCGTAGGACTGTCCCGCTCTTGAGTATGATAGGTGGAACGGACATAAGCGCTCTTACACAATTGGGGCGCCCCCGTTATTAACATTTCCATAACCACGATAACAGATTCTACAAAGTTACCGCTAGGGCAGACACAAAAGGTTGCGTGGGTATAACTGCAGTTCCGGTTGAACTACAAGACATATTTTAGTGGCACACTCCCCACACCGGTTTCGGTGACGGTGGCCGGTTTCATTTAAACCAGGCCAGGTACGCAGGAGTAATTTTATAGTGCCCAGGTGTGTGCGCAGTACACGAGAGCACTTTCTATTCCTTTACTGTCATAAGCCAGTGGGACGAAAGACCGACCACGGAGACGTTCTCCGTGGTCCAGTGGTCTAGAGCGTGGCTCTTGACTCGGCGGTCGTGGATTCGATTCCCGCGTTGGAAACGTCATGTTATTTCCAAGTTTGGTTAGGACAATGCAGGCTGATCAATTGATTGTCTGACAAGTAAGATGATCCACGCGTCGGGTGGGCATGTATAAAAGTCGGTCCTGCGCCTGATCTCTCGCCAGTCGTGTCGGTCCCACTGGGTTATGAGAGTAAAGGAAATAGGAATAGAGAGCGCTCTTGTGTAACGCGCACACACCTGGGCACTATAAAATTACTCCTGCGTACCTGGCCTGGTTTCAATGAAACCGGCCACCGTCACCGAAACCGGTGTGGGGAGTATTATTATTATATTTTATTAGTGACAGGTATGTATTGGTCAGTGTTGGTGCACGCGGACGACACATTTCCCATCCCACACATTAACAGTCCGCCTGCAGGCTCTGGTCGGCAGGCTGCCTGACAGTCATTGACCGTCGATACAAAATCTGCAAAATCGTCAGGGAAACGGTGAGTCTGTGATATTTTCCGATTAACTGCCAGGCGGCGGCCTGGATGCCTGTGTTAGTGTGTGGGGCCCTAGAAACAGATTCTTATCTCATGTCTGGAACCCAATTCTCATGTCCCAAATGTCGCTTTTATCGCATGCTATGTCAGTGCGTACAGATCTTACGTGCGATTGTGACAATTTGCGGTCGAAGTTATGTGAAGTGAAGCGATTCGAATGATGAGAATCGGGCTCCTAATCGAGCATTAACTTGGTCACTACTCACCTTTGCTGAGACAGTTGTGGCACTCCTGTATCTGGTACGCGAGGCCGGCGCTGTTGTGGAAGTGGAAGCGGTGCCGGCCTCGCGGCAGCGACCACTCAGTTCTGTTTGCCGCAGACAGGTGGAGAGCCGTCGGGCACCAGAAGTATTCAAGCTGGAACAACGTGTCACATTGAGCTTTGTCCTCCCATAGGGTTTCGATCATACCCATGGATTTTGTTGTTTAAAAACAGTACTGCAGAAAATAGGACCTTTTTCTTCCAGGATTCTATTTATTTTTAAGTAAAAAAAGGATTATATTTCTATTTAAGAAAAGAGACAAAGGGGAAAATCCTATAACTAAGCAAAATTTGAGAAAGAGTTTTAACGTATTTCGCAAGGATTTCAAAAGATAGCAAAGGGAAAAATTGATAATCTTTATGTTTGGATACCACAGCAAATTATTTTTTTGTCGCCCACCCAGTGCACGCGAGAAGATCACTGCAAAATGTCCCATATTTCACAAATGCTCAAATTACAACGATAAAACATGGTTTTACTGAATATTTAACAGTAATAACATACGTAGACATCATGAAGACCTTGAAATGATTCAGATAGTTAAATGTTGGACGTAACAGCACGATCTATTAAGACTGCTCATTAACGTTAGTTACGTTACATAACGTCAGTATGTCTACTAATAAAAAGACGTGCCAACATAATGCTCATGTACCATTGAAGGAAAAAGATTCATGAAGGTGTAAACAGGCCTACCTTCTTCTCAGTAATGGTTAGCGAATGTTAGCCGGGCTAGCCATAAGCTGGGTTTGACATAAGTCATTTAACGCAACCCGTTGCTCCGCCAACTGCCTATAAATTAATTTTCCTAATGGTACATTCGTCTACAGAATCAATGCGCATTTTTAGGGTTCCGTAGTCAACCTTATAGTTTCGGTCTGTCCGTCCGTCTGTCTGTCCGCGGTTTTGCTCAGAGACTATAAGCCCTACAAAGCTGTAATTCGGTATGAATGCACATCTTAATGATGCCGACTAAATGGTATATAAAATCTTAAAAAAATATATATTACGGTATCCTCCTACACATCAATGCGGGGGTAATTTTTTTTTCGCGTCCACCTCACCATGTGGGGTGTCATTGGATAGGTTTTTTAAAAATATTACGAGTAGTCAAAGATGATTTTCCGATTTGTGAAATATGAAGTTTTAAAGTGGAAAAAATCGTTAGAGTCCAGTGTCCCCCCCTTCTACCAGCTAGACGGTTGCTTCTGGAAATGTGAAAAAATTCAACGGAGTAGGAAATATGACTTCATAAGTTATTGAGTAATTGACAATCAACTAAAAAAATGATTTCGGAGAAGTATTTAAAGGAAATTTTCGTTCAAAATCCTTTGAACGTAACTGAAATGATATTGTTACTACTAGTGTAAATCATTTTATAAATGTACATTGTACATTCATTAACTATATACAAAAATTATCAATAACTAGTATTATTACGGAACCCTACCTATATTGCGCGTGGCCCGACACGCACTTGGCCGGTTTTATCTTAATGCTATGGCAAAAAGTATATTAAGTACAGTTAAGAGCGCCAATGTGTAAAGCATCATATGAAATTTCCGCTGTCAGTAAATTATTAAAGCTACATAATAATTATTCCGAGGCAGTTCCAATAGACTTCACTAAACGCATATCAAACGGAAACTCAGAAAACTACGCACACATTATGGGTAAAGTCAAACGAGCGTAATTTTGTGAGTCGTGAATTGCAGAATTTTGGTCGCGTAAATTATTTTTCATACTAATCATGACTCACAAAATTACGCTCGTGTGAATGAAGTATGAATTTTCTATGAAACAGTGCAGCAGAATTTCTGCCAACCGAAATACTGCGACTCGCGACTCACAAAATTACGCTCGTTTGGCTTCACCCTATGGCAAACCACGCAGAGGCTAGTTCGCACTAGGCCAGTATTTTAGTCAAGTAACGAGTATTTTAGTAGCTAAACGTGTCTGAACACTATTTTTTTAGTAATTTAGTCAAGTAGATTAGTAAGTAATTAGTCGAGGCAGTCCATTTTATTCTATTTTTCGCGGGCGAGTAGCACCTCCCACCACGCTTCCGTGCTACCGGGCGGCGCACCGGCTAAACAAGTCCATTTAATGAAATGAATTAGTCGAGTTCATTAGTTTCCGCAAAAAATATCCAACTTTCAGACATGCTCAAACTTTCTAAGTATTCTTTGGGATCTTCCAATGCTTATTCCTTCAGAAGACAATTATTAGCTCCTAGTTTATCCCTTCTATCGATCCATTTTCGTATCCATAGCTTCTTTTTATTGATCACACTTTCCTCATCTACCTCTTCGCCGATAAGATAAACTTATTTACAGTTTCAGATCAGTTTATTTACATTACGCATTTACGTACATTTTAGTAAATGCGTCCTACAGCCTACTTCTACGCGTAACTTTTATAAATTCTCTACACCAACGGAACCCTAAAACCTTCAAGATAATCCCTGATGAATTTTGTTTGCGCAACGCCTCGTCCTGACCAAATAAGGCCTATACTTGAGCTGGTCTTGAAACCATAACATGTCATGTGGTGGTAATGACCGAAAATGTTTCTTATAAGTTATTGCTTCGCTCTTGACCGAATTCGAGTGCCGTCATTGACGGTTATCATCAGGAAACTTGCTCAAAGGTTGTCAGGACGGATGGGTGCTTGTTGCTCTTTCGCGAACAAGTTACTGAACAGATTTTAATGAAATATCATTGATGAATAGTGATGCTATTGACATTTGCGTAAGTTTTGAAAAAATACAATCATTTGGGATAGGTAATGTAAAATTTAGCCACGGCTAGTATTACATAGTAATCTGAGTATGACTGTCTGTCTGTTACTGCTTCACGCTGCCACGAAACCGATTTTGATGAGATATTAGACATACTTTGAGTCCCAGGAAAGGACATAATATTATGTACGATAGGTTTGTTATAAAAATGTACGGTTCCCGCGCAATAACAAATTATGCGCGAATGAAATTGCGGAAAACATCATGTACTTCAGTAAAAACTAGAGAGTATAATATGAGGCCCTGTGTTTATTAGGCCAGGTGTTTATTAGGTCTTTAGATCTAAAATGTCACCTTGTAGAAACATTGCCTTAGGCCAAAATATGATATGAATTCGTGTTACTAATGTTTTGCATTGAGGTATCATATCTAGGGACCTCGAACTACAAAATTGACATTGAAGTGTCACGGCTAATATTTAAGATAATATCTTTCGAAGGAACCTTTATCATATTTTGCGTTGGTACAATTTTTCGGAAGGTACCTACTTCAAAGTAGGTACCAGTTTCATGTTTTTAATGTTTAGGTGTATTTATACTACGAAATACTATTGCTATTACTACATTTTACGTAGTAATAACACGATGAAACTGAAATTATTCATAAACAATAAACAAAAACAAGAGACGTTTGTAAATTATATTTTTATGTAAATTATTTCGAGAATCTTACTTTAGGATAAAATTATGATTAATAAATATTCATAAATTATAGAAAAAACTCATTACACAAAACCAGACTGATTTGAAGAACGACGAATACTTACTACGAGTACTTGTGACTTCTTTTAATGTAGCTGCAATGTTCATGTAGGTAACATGCATATTACCTAAGTAGATAAAAAGTTCACAAAAAGTTCTTGCTTTATCGTTGCAATGAATTAGGCACAAGTAAAGTCAGACTTCAGGAAACGTAATAATCGTTACTTATGTATCTTTCATTCATGCATATAATATTGCTCGTGTTTTCAGAAGTATTCGCTGGAAGGTATGATGCTAGTGAAAAAGACAATTATTATGGACATGTATCAATGTACAAAATACTATGTCTTCCGCAACCAAATTTTACATACTAAGGCTGCCTTCACACTAGCGTTTGTCCAGCATAGGCGTTCGATGAACGTATGCGCAGCGCAGACGCCGCGACAACGCGGCGCGTACGTCGCGTTGTCGCCGCTTCTCTACTGGAACAATCAATACGCTGCGCTGGCGCCGCGTGTGCGCGACGTATACGCCGCGTTACTGCGGTGTCATGTACAATCGGTTCGATGTCAAAAGCCTACGCTAGACAAACGCTGTGTGAAGGCAGCCTTAATATTGCTTTTATCAAAGTGCTGAAAAAAATTGCAGACGATAATTATTATTATTTAAAGAACGAAGTTATATAACAATAAATGTTCTTTAAATAATGTTCCGCTGTATCTACCTATATATAGATACAGCAGAACATAAAGCGTCACACTTTTCTCAAAGTCAGTATTTTTTTTTAATTTATTAAATTTGGTTAAAAACTTTACATAACGCTTTACATAATGCAAAGAGTCATGGCATTGCATTGCAAAGTCTTTAGTCAAATCCTTAACATTATAACTAGATGACGCCCGCCCGATGACGAAATTGGTTCAGCGATTTAGGCCTGATGAGGATAACAGACAGACACAATTTCGAATTTAAAATATTATTTTACAATATTATTGTATTATAATTTATAATATGTAAGTACCTATAGTAAGTATGGATGGTCTGTGATTTGACTGTTCAGTGCTCCGGTGTTAGTTTGTCCTCTACATTCTACAATAACAAATTCGATACTTACTGCCACAGTACCTTTGGTGCCGACGATATCAGCTCTGTTCGTCATGGTGGCTCTTGTATGCGCCGCTATGGTGGCAGTCCTTCCTCCTTTGTATTTCAACGCGCAGGAAATAGACTCGTCCACACCAGCTTTGCTCAGGTGGCCCGTACACATGATATCGGTAGGCGGCTCCTTGTATATGAATTGTAGGAGTTGCAGCATGTATATACCCAGGTCTAGCACCGCACCGCCGCCTAGATCTTTCATTCTGAAATAGATGGAGGTATAAGTTTCAAAGTAAATGGATTAGGTAAGGTCAGGGGTTCCCAATCTTTTTCAGTCTGCGGCGTTCAATATTTTGTCACGGCGCCCTTCTTTACCTAGCTATTACAAAAAGATACATAAATAAACACCTTTAATGATTTATTATAGTTAGGTTCAGCATGTAAATAATAATAAACAAATATTTATTCATCTGCCTGCTTTGTATAAGTAATTAATATTATAATTTTATCTTATAATATTAATATTGTTATTTCGGATAATGATGCAGGATCGACTCACGGCGCGGCGCCCCTTTTGCCTTTCCACGGCGCACCAGGGCACCGCGGGCCACGGCGCACACTTTGGGAACCCCTGGGTTAGGCAATAAGGCTTTTGCTATGCATTTGTATGACCAACATCGCACACTCGAAGTCCAAACTATGTTTATAATCACGAGTACAAAAGTGCCTCAGTCTACTTGTTTCCTATTAAAGTTTAAACCGCCGCACCGATTTTCATGAAACTTGGCATGGATATACTTTGAGACCCGGAAAAGTACATAGGATAGTTTCCGAAAAAAATACGCAATATTTAGTTCATAAACAACGTATCGTAAATTAGGCTTATACCACTACGACTTACGAGTTGCCACCCAACATAATATGCGTAACTTTACAAAAGCTAGATTATTACAATATTAGGTATACGACTTGAACTTTGAAACACGAAACGAATTGAACTTTAAAACACCATAATCATACAATCAACACAATAATTATACCGAATTGGAATTTGAAACATCACATCGAACTTTGGAACTTACAGATTCCTCTCTATATCGTTGATTTCGACGCCAAATTGTATGTTAATGTGATACACTTCTCCCAGACCACCCGTGGCTATGTGCTTGTCGAGCGCGTCGTACGCCGGGAAGAAACGAGACCACATGCCTTCTAGAAGGAACAGCTTCTTCTGTCTCGCTAGATCTACTAATATCCTCGTCTGTTTGTACGTTATCCCCATAGGCTTCTCGCACAGCACATGTTTGCCGTTTTCCAACATCAATTTCGCGATCTCAAAGTGTTGTAAGTTGAGTACGCTCACGAAAACTATGTCTGCAAAGAAAAAATCATCACACTCTTGATAAGTGTCAATTGTGAACCATTTGGGAATGTAATATTAGGCACTTGAAGGCTCGAATATAACAAATTTTCTATGATCATTAGCGATCCTAACCAATGATCAGGGAACCTTGGGAATAAGCCCAATAAGAGTACCGATCTAAAAATTCGGGGAGGGGAAATCCAAATTAGGTTGTTACTGAGGGCGTTTCCAAATGACAGTGTTACTCGTTCATGATTGTTTGCGAAAACCATTGGATTATTGTCACATTTTGCACCATGTTTTATTTGTGTATGTACTTATTATTATTATACCGATATTTGCTATTATCATACCGATATTAGTGTCGCGTGCTAGAGCCTCGAAGCCTTCATACGCTGTTCCTATATTATGTAGCGTGGCCAATCGCTGCACACGATCTAGGTCTTTGCCAGCGATCGCGACGGCCTTATGCTGGTCTGGGGGAAGTGTGCCCAGTGCTGTCAGGAAGTCGTGAGTGATCATGCCATCGCCGGCGATACCCCATTTCACTTGAAACGTCATCTAAAATAATTAATGTGTTAATTATAAGACTTTGAATTTATTGCAAAAATAATGTTACAAGATAAACAATGTTATCGTAAATTGATATGAAGACTTTAATATGCAGATGCCTAAAGCATTGTGAAGATTTTGTGTCCTTTATGAGTAGGTGAGATATAAAATTTATCTTTTGTTGGTTTCCGCTTTTAAATAATCTCATAGAAAAGAAATATCAGACAAAAGGAAAAAAAAAACAATACACTTCACCAAATATAATCTTGACTATGTCCTGATAAGAATTGCTTGATTTAAATAACTGGCCAAGTGCGAGTCGGGCTCGCGCACGAAGGGTTCCGTACTGTTATAGGGAAAAATAGGCGAAAATTTGTGTTTTCGTATGGGAACCACCCTTAAATTTTTATTTAAATATTATTATTAATTATTAAAATAGATATATAACTAAGGCCTGTATGAAAATTTAAAGTGCCTAGCGGTTGCCATTATTGAATACGAGCAAAAAAGGCCAAAAAATGATGTTTGTTGTATGGGAGCCATCCTTAAATATTTATTTTATTTTGTTTTTAGTATTTTTTGTTATAGCGGCAACAGAAATACACAATCGGTGAACATTTCAGAACTCTAGCTATAGCGGTTATTGAGTTACAGCCTTGAAGACAGACAGACAGACGGACAGACAGACAGACAGACAGACAGACGGACAGACAGACGGACAGACAGATTTACAGACAGACGGACAGACATCAAAGTCTCAGTGATAGGGTCCCGTTTTTACCCTTTGGGTACAGAACCCTAAAAAAGTTATTTTTTTTAGGCAGTAATTTTTTGAGATTTAATTCCAATTCAAACATTGGAATTAAATCTCTGACTTCCTAGATATGCAAGGCTTCAGAAATTATTTAGGAGTAAATTATAATTTTTATGAAATTTAAAACTGGCAAAGTTAATAGCAACTCGAAAAGTGTTCTGCTGAACCTTAATCCTTCAAGCAAGCCCCAAACGGTTGCATGCGACCACCGACCGCAATAACAATAGAAAGGCTATTGTGTCTCGTTTTTCAACAATCAAAGGATTAAAGAGTACCTACTGCTGAGTAATACAATCAAATTGTGACACACAGGATATCTCTTGGCATATACATAATATAATATGATGAAACATCAATCCAGGATGACATGTGTACATTGAAATGGTATCAGCATCCGTGTACAACACATGCAATTGATATTGTTTTGATGACTAACAATGGTCCTAACAACAATAACACTCTATTGCACATGTAATAAACAATTAAAGCAATTAATATTGTAATATTTATACCATAGCATACTACTTAATCCTTAGATCGTGGATTCTTGGAAATCTATTGTTCTTGGTGGCCGCTTAGGAGTTAAAGAGTTAATGCTCATAAATTGCTCATAAAATATTCATGTATTTCCATTATAATGTATTTCCATTAATATGTGAATATTTTTATAAGCAAAATAGGAAAGCGCAATTAAGGGTAAAAATAAACACAATGTATAAAGTAACTCAATTATCACATAAAGTAACTGAAAATAGCATCTTCAATAATAATGTTCAATGGTAACTAACCTTTGTTTGTTCTGGCATTTTATTTATTTCCTGAGTTTACTAGTTCTGAAAAAGTGCATGAATAAGATTATCGGTACTAACAAAATAATCACCAAATTGTGTCTTTATCTATTTGAATAATAGACTTAAGGACAAATAGTTTAAAGTTTAAATGGTTATAATCCAATTCCTTAATGCGAAAATTAAATAATAGCAGCATTCAAAATAATTTTGTAGTTGATTTTAAAAACACTTTTTTTTTAATAACTGCAAGACTGTTAAATAACATAACAGTTTAATCTCTGAACATTGCACTAACCTACCGCCCAATTATAAAAAACACGGCATTATCTTAATCACTAAGATAAACATTACAACTTCCAATAAACTAGAAATCACGAGACTAGGATTCAGAAACCAAACACGGCCGCGATCGCCACAGTGAACGAGAAAAATAAATATTATTTACTGACGTTTGACAGTTGACAGTTGACACTGGCATTTTGGCACTGACCTTTTTAGTACACTGGACAGGCTATGCGCTATGCCGTACAAAATGACAGCTATTTTTTGTGCCGATTTGAAGCGCCGCGGTGAGTGTACTGTGAACTAATTGTGACATAAAATGCAGCGGCCATTTGCAAAATTCTCATTATCAATGACATTTCTGAGGGATGTCAAAATTGATATCGATAATATCATAATATTCATTTATAACGACATTATTTTTTGTACTGAAACGAACATAATATTATGTTATTCAATAAATAATAACGCTATAGCACTACTTTGATATTAGAAATGAAATTAGAAAATGCAATACAACAAAGTTGTAATATTTTTTTCCTATTGGTCGACATTATCTGAATCTGGAAACATTTAATCGATAATAGGAAAGACAGTTGTACATCACTAGTATTAGTTCCCAGTACACTCACCACTGCTATCAGCGCCAATATGGCGACTTTCAAATAGGAACATTTTATTGATAGCGATCGGCGGTCCAGTGTATTATAGAGGTCAGTGTGTAAATGGCAATAGACTAAAGATTGTTAAGCGGCCCATTCACTATCCTGCATTGCACTCACTACTGCAATCCGCCGTGCAGGCCTGCAACACCATTCACTGCAGGATACTGCATAAGCCACCGTGCAGTCCGCCGGCTTATGCAGGATAGTGAATGGTGTTGCAGGCCTGCACGGCGGACTGCAATGTAGGATAGTGAATGAGCCGTTTTAGGTTGGCTAAACTGCTATAAAGCGCT